>JASDDO010000010.1:450586865-451186865 GCA_030015575.1 Agapanthus africanus | reverse complement strand
AATTGCGGCTATGATACCGCGGCATAGCTACAATGCAGTACTCTATTTAAGTATGTTGGAGTTCTAGCCTTGATCTATACTCAGAATCTATCATCATGCTAATGTTGGGTACTTTGATTTCCAGGAATATGGCCGGTCAGAATTTGAAGATGGACCAAAGACGTGCGGTCTTAGCCGCCAGGCGTAGAGTGATAAGGGGATTGCTGGAAAATCTAAAGGAACAGACCGAGCTGGAACCAGCATCTGCACTGAAACAAACGTCGGTACGTAGAAGTATTCCGTTGAACAGGCGCAGCGTAGCACCAATGAAGAAAACAATTGTGGGTGATCGGAAAGGGAGCGTGATTTGTAACTACTGCCATGTACCCGGACATGTGCGGAAGGAGTGTCGTAAGAGGCTGGGACTCTGTTTTAGATGTGGAGCGGCAGATCACACCGTTAGTGCTTGTCCGTCGAAGCTTCGTACAAGGGATGATACTCAGAAGCCTCCGCAGAGACCGTTCCAAGGGCAGAAACAGCTGACTCAAGGACCAAATCAGGCTCGAGCGTTCACGTTGACAGCTGAGAAAGCTAAGGCATCAGGAGAAGTGGTTTTAGGTAATTTACTCGTTCATGGTTTTCCCGCATTGGCATTATTTGATTCCAGAGCATCCCACTGTTTTATGTCATCCAAATTTATAACTACACACTCGATTACCTGTACGACCCTGTCTAGTTTCTGGGACATACACACTGGGAATGGGAAGATCATAGCTAGTAAGGAATGTAGAGATTGTTCAGTTGTTGTTTGCGGACGAGAGCTTTTTGCAGATTTCTTGGTGATAGATACGGGCAGTTATGAAGTAGTCTTGGGAATGGATTTTCTTGACACTTTCCACGCCCATATTGACTGTAGGGCAAGGAAGGTAATTTTCCAGATTCCCGGACATCCTGAGTTTACCTTCACTGGGGGAAGCAGCTCTGTCGGGCCAGTCGAGTTTAGGGCTAGGCCGACAAACAGTGTTCTTGCGACAATGGAAGTGAATAGTAGTGAAGAGCCGGCAGTTGTTCGCGACTTTATGGATGTATTTGCAGATATTTCAGGCTTACCGCCGAAGCGAGATGTGGAGTTTGCGATTGACCTTATTCCTGGTGCAGCGCCAGTATCAAAATCTTATTATCCGATGGCACCGGTTGAATTGGAGGAAGTTAAGAAACAAGTTGGTGAATTACTCGAGAAGGGTTGGATTCGAAGCAGCAACTCGCCTTGGGGAGCTCCAGTCCTTTTAGTAAAGAAGAAGGATGGCACGAGAAGAATGTGCATTGATTATCGGGAATTGAACCGGGTGACTATTAAGAACAAGTACCCGATCCCTCGCATTGGAGAAATTTTTGAGCAGCTTAGTGGCGCGAGGGTATTCTCGAAACTAGATTTGCGATCAGGATATCATCAGGTCCGAGTGAAAGCAGAAGACATTTGCAAGACGGCGTTTCGAACTCGATATGGACATTTCGAGTATCTAGTGATGCCCTTCGGAGTAACGAATGCGCCGGCAATATTCATGGATTTGATGAACAGGGTCTTTTCACCATACTTGGACCAGTTTATTGTGGTATTCATTGACGATATTCTGGTATACTCGAAGAGTCCGGAGGAGCATGCTGAGCATTTAAAGATCGCACTGCAGACGCTGAGACAGGAGAAATTATTCGCGAAAATGAGTAAGTGCGAATTCTGGCTGGAAGAAGTGAAGTTTCTGGGGCATGTCGTGTCGGGCGACGGAATCGCCGTCGATCCCGAAAAGATTGCAGCAGTTCGAGATTGGCCTATTCCAAAGAATGTTGCGGAGATAAGAAGTTTTCTTGGACTCGCCGGATACTACAGAAGATTTGTGGAGAACTTCGCTCGTGTAGCTGAGCCGTTAACCAAACTCACGCGCTAGGAGGTACCGTTTGTTTGGACGGATGGATGTGCATTGGCCTTCGAGACGTTGAAACAGAAGTTGATAACCGCCCCTATCCTAACTGTACCGGATAATTCAGGAGGACTGGTGATTCACAGCGACGCATCCGGAAAAGGATTGGGATGTGTTCTGATGCAGAATGGGAAAGTCGTCGCTTACGCATCGAGACAACTGAAGACTCATGAGAAGAATTATCCGACTCATGACTTGGAGCTTGCAGCCGTGATCTTCGCCCTGAAGATTTGGAGACACTACCTTTTGGGCGAGAGAGTCGAAGTCTTTACAGATCACCAGAGTTTGAAGTATGTGTTCACTCAGAAGGAGTTGAACATGAGACAACGCAGATGGTTGGAACTGATGGCCGACTATGACCTTGACCTTAAGTACCATCCGGGAAAAGTTAACGTCGTGCCAGATGCGCTAAGTCGGTTACCAGCAATTCAGGTATTGACCGCACAAAGGGAGATCATTGCGGATTTTCGGAAATTTGATTTGGAGGTTGTGCTACCACATGCTACGGGACAGTTGATGCAGTTGCAAGTACAGTCGTCCTTAGTTGAGAAGATTAAAGCGTCGCAATTGCAGGATCCTAGACTACAAAAGTTTCGAGAGCAGGCTGACGCCAGACTACGAACCGATTTACTGATCCACGAAGATGGTTCGTTGAGATATGATAGCCGTGTGTGTGTGCCAAAAGGGGATGTGCGTGAAGAGCTTATGAGGGAGGCACACAGTTCAGCTTACTCTGTACATCCAGGAGGGACAAAGATGTACCGAGATATTCGACATCACTTCTGGTGGGAAGGTATGAAACGGGAAATTGCTCGCTTCGTGACTAAGTGCTTGGTGTGTCAGCAAGTCAAGGCCGAACACCAAGGGGTTGCTGGTTTGTTGCAACCACTTCCGATTCCTCAGTGGAAGTGGGAACATATAACCATGGATTTCGTGACGGCTTTACCGCGGATCCAAAGGGCAACAATGCTGTATGGGTGATTGTCAATCGGTTGACCAAGGCGGCTCACTTTATTCCTTATCGGGTTGGTCAATCGACAGAGACTTTGGCAGAGCAGTACATGCAGGAGATCGTAAGATTGCATGAAGTACCGGTGAGCATTGTGTCCGATCGGGACACTCGGTTCTTGTCGCACTTCTGGAGGAGTTTATAAGAAAGTTTGGGGACTCGATTGAAGTTTAGCACAGCTTATCATCCTCAAACTAATGGACAATCGGAGAGAACGATCCAGACCCTTGGAGATATGTTAAGGGCGTGCATGTTGGACTTCAAAGGTTCTTGGGAGGATCACCTACACCTGGCAGAGTTTTCGTACAACAATAGCTTCCAAACGACTATTCAGATGGCTCCGTTTGAAGCGTTGGATGGTCGTAAGTGCCGTTCACCGGTTTGTTGGGATGATGTTGGTGAACGGAGGTTACTAGGACCAGATTTGGTGGTACAGACAGTCGAGAAGGTGAATACAATCAGGAAGCATATGAAGGCAGCTCAAGACAGACAGAAAAGTTGGGCGGACACGTCAAGAAGACCTCTAGAGTTCGCCGTGGGTGATTTGGTATTCCTGAAGATATCACCGACTAGAGGGGTGATTCGCTTTGGAAGTCGGGGAAAGCTTAGTCCTCGATTCGTTGGACCCTTCGAGATATTGGAGCGTGTTGGAGAGGTAGCGTACCGTTTGGCGTTACCACAATCATTGGCAGGAGTGCACGATGTGTTTCATGTGTCTCAACTACGGAGGTATGTTCGTGATGAGACTCATGTCTTGGATCATTCGGAGTTGACTGTATGGGAGGACCTAACTTTTGAGGAGCGACCAGTTGAAATCAAGGATCGAAGAGAAAAGGTTCTTAAGAACAAGGTTATCCCTCTTGTGCAAGTTTCTTGGGGTAATCGATCGCATGGAGAGTCCACTTGGGAGCGAGAAGACGAGATCCGGCAGAAATTTCCTCACCTTTTCCAGTAGTTAGATATCTTGTATTCTCGGAATTTCGAGGACGAAATTCTTTTGTAGTTGGGTATGATGTAACACCCGAGCCCAATAATACTATTTCTATGGCTAGTTGACTGTTATACATTGCTCATTCCTATTATCCTGATTGTTTGGCGCTTATTGCTAAATTTTAACCGGTTAAATCATTTTGGCACATAACAAAATTTAATACCGAAAATGAAATTAAAAATATCCATGATGGCCTACTCGTCGCCACTAGTCGCGTGGTAGCGTCCGCGTGTCGAGATTTCTTCCCGTTCGGCTAAACGGGCAAGTTTGGACGGCTACGCGCGCGTGCAAGTGTCCGACTTGGGGGCATGCATTTTAATCATTAAACATCTCTTTTCAAAATTTGGAACCCGCTTAAAATCCTATAATTTGAATTTGGAACATTTGGGCGCAACCCGGGCTCGATTTGGAAATGTTTCATTTCGCGCCAAAATACCCATTTAAATTTAATATTATAAACCATAAAATATCATTCTGTTACTAATTATTAACGTAAAATCTCTTTTTAAAATCTTTTTAAATTTTATTTTACCCAAATCCCCCGTTCCAGCCAATCACGAGCCCATTTTCCCTCGTGGGCCCCGTCTCATTATATCTCTCTCTCTCTAACAAACCCTCTCTCTCTCTCTCTCTATTAATAATTCCCTGTTCCTCCTTCCTCCTCACAGAAAACCCCACAAATCTCACCGAACCCTAACCCTAGCCTCCTCTGCTTGCGCCGCCGGCCTCCCCGCGACCTCGCCGTCGCCGTCATCGCCTCCTCAGCCTAGCCGCACCCTCCTACCTCCTTCCTCCGTCTCCTTCCGCGCCTGCACCCAACCCCGACGACATCACCCGGCCGCAGATCTCGCCGTCGACGCCGCCTCCCGTCACCAACGACGCCTGAGACTCCCTCTCTTCCTCCTCGTCTCGACCTCGTCGTCGCCTTCCTCCTCCCCTCGCCGGACCACAGAACCCAAAACCGCAACCCTACCACCTTCTGCAGTTCGCCGGAAAACGTGCCGTCGACCCTCGTCGACGTCACTCGCGCCACCTCCGACCGCCTCCTCTCCCCTGCGACCGGAACCCGGCCCTTACACCCCCTCATCGCACAGCACCACCCTCTTTCCAGCGAACAAGGAAATTCCAGCCCTCGCCGCGCCCACTGTTCATCACCGCCGGCGTCCCATCGCCGTCGAGCCGTCGTGGTTGCCCCTGGTGTCTCCCTGTAAGCATCCCTTTACTTCCTTTGGTGCAAAACCCCCGCTGGTCGTTTGCCACGTATATCGCGTTTGCTAACTTCGTTGCTTTTGACTTTTGCCGGATTCCGACCGTGCCGTCGTTTGAACCCGACGCTCCAGCGAAGTACCCTAGTCCGTGTGGTCCCGCTGTTCGCTGTTGGGACTCGATCCGAAGTCCGTGCACCCGTCTCGTGTTTTCTGCCGACTTTGCATCCGTGCTTTCCGGTTTGCGAAACCGTCGAGGCAAGATTTCTTGCTACATGCTACGTTAAACTAATTAAATGTTTGACTCACAAACTTGCTACATTAACTAGTATTGCTACTTATCTCATTGGACGAAATATGATGTACATTATAATACTGCCACCTAAATCGTATTTTGCCACCGTAACCTTAATAACAACTACCTGCTAATCATTTTAATATTTAGAGGATAATAGTCGCACACTTATATCTTTATTGCCTGCTGTTATTAATATTGCGCTACACTGTGATTATTGCACCCCAAGGGTGCTTGAACTTGTTAATAAGAGAATACAAAGCATCACTGTGTTTACATGGAATAATATTGTTATTTACTGTTCCTGCTGTTGTTCCTTATTCGTTACTATACCTGTTATCAGCATACATTTGATTGCATCACATATTGACCCGATCTTGATACACCTGACACATGTACTGACACACCGGACATGACACCATTTACATACCGACTCAACCTATTGGACTACAAACCTGACTTGGGGTCCTTTTGGACCATTCCTGCTGTCTATCCAGACAGACCTACTTTTACCTGATCTTGTGTTGGCATTAGTCCTTGACTACCGAATACCCGACCTGACATACATAGCTGGGGGGTATGGGGAAATCAAAGGTGAAACCGACTTGTAACTCAACAGTTCGATACTTGTTCTGATCAGTCTTACGGGCTTGGCCAGTCCGGGAGTGATGATGCTGACATCACTCATCCATCCTACTACCTATTACTGCTTAGCGGCACGTCTCGGATTCAGCCCCGAGGACCTTGACCGTGGTCCCGGGCACGCACGGGATACTATTGAGTTACATCGACGATTCATCAATTGATTTCAAAGACTATAGAGTAGAAACCTGATAGGACAGTTTAGTCACCACTGCACATTACCCTGCTCTGTTATTTCTTAGTACTGCTTTATTCATGTTCATACCTGCATTGTTTATTACCATGTTTATATTATATACTTGATGACATGACGCGCTGACGTCTGGGTTTTGCATGGCCCAGATTCCTTACCACTATCGACGACCGAGCAGGAGTACTTCAGCCAGCAGGCTGAACTGTGAGTTCCTTAGAGTTTAGTTTATTTATTTCATTTCATTTCCAGATGTGAGCCCGCATTATGGGACGTACTGTCTATTTATTGTATTGGATCATTTGCTTCCGCACTTATTGTTTATTGACTCTTGTTATTATGGATTTGGACATGTGTTAGATTAGTTTATTATCTTGTTCTTGATATCCTTACAACCGTAATGTGACTGTGGATGGATACTTCCTACCCACAGGTAGCATGGTTGGCTATGTCACGTGCCCAATCTTGCATACTCTGGGAAGCGGGGCGTGACACTATGAGTGGCAGTCTACTACGAGCTGACGGACGAAGAAAATGCTCACCTTCGTCTTGAGGAGCTTGATGCCCTTGATGAAACCCGGCTCATAGCGCAACAAAATCTGGAGGCTTATAAAGCAAAGATGACGCGCTCATATAAAAGATTGACCAGGCCGAGGACATTCTGCCAAGGCGAACTCGTGCTAGTGGTCAAAAGACCTATGATCCCCAATCACGCCAAGCGGGGAAAATTCGAGCCGAACTATGAAGGCCCGTACATCATAGACAAGGTCTACCAGGGTAGAGCTTATCTACTCATGGCTATGCACGGTGAAAGGCCTTTCAGGCCAATAAACGGCCGCTACCTAAAGAAATACTACGCTTAATGAGTCACACCCTAGGTCAATGATAGATGACGACGACTATGTCCGCTCGCTATCTTCCTAAGCCCAAACTCTATAAGTAGTAACCGGCCTTCTTCAGCAACGGACCGAAACGTCCTTAAACTAATGACGGACCACTACGTGCTAAAACTAGCTGTGGACCGAGATGTCGATAAACTATGGTGGATTGCAACATCCCAAAGCCGATACAAACAAAAAAAATAAAATAAAAAATATAAAAATATATATAAAAATAAAAAAAGGTATGTCTATAAGCAAAATGGGCACGGATGAAAACCCGAAAGGGCTCCGTGAGTAAAAACAGCAGAGCTACCGGCGAGTGTTCGTGAAAACCCGAAAGGGCGCGACCTCGTTAGAAAAAAAAAGAATAAAAAGAATAAAAAAAGAAGACGGTATATCCATAAGCAAAATGGACACGGATGAAAACCCGAAAGGCCTCCGTGAGTAAAAACAGCAGGGCTACCGGCGAGTGTTCGTGAAAACTCGAAAGGGCGCGATCTCGTTAAAAAAAAAAGAACGGTATGTCCATAAGTAAAATGGGCACGGATGAAAACCCGAAAGGGCTCCGTGAGTAAAAACAGCAGGACTACCGGCAAGTGTTTGTGAAAACCCGAAAGGGCGCAACCTTGTTAAAAGACACTTGCAGGGTCCTCTCGACCTTGTAAGGAGAAACCACCCGCGTGAGATCCTTACGACTCACAGGGAAGCAACACACTTAGGAATCCTTACGATTCCTAGGGAGAAATTACACATGCGAGATCCTCACGACTCATAAGGAGAACTCTCTTATGGGACCCTCACGGCTCATAAGATTTGAAAGTCTTAAGTTACAGAGACCTGAACCTGTTCTTAAGAAACTCCCACAACCTTCGATATTGCCCTACAAGCTTCTCAATACTGACCCTTGTATACAATCCACGGGCGCGAATAAACATTTCCCTAACAAAGTCCCACCCGTGGCTAGGGATATGTCCATATGGTGAACGACCCTTGTAAGTCTTCTCGACTTATAAGGAGAAAACCCTTTAGTAAGATCCTTACGACTTACAGGGGAATATACACTTAAGAATCCTCACGATTCCTAAGGCGAAAACACATCTACAAGATCCTCACGACTTGTAGGGAGAAATACCTTTGTGAGACCCTTATGGCTCATGAAGTCAAAAGCCTTAGTCGACGGGATCCTAACCCTGTTCGCTAAGCCACCTTTGTTCAACATCGACAGAGGCAAATGATGATTCGCTCCTGGCAATATCCCAGTTGTAGCGGTGCTGATGCCGAAACCGGTGTCTAATCCTCAGCTTGCGGCGAAAAGACAGCAAACCACACATGCATACGAAATAGCCGAAATGACGGGGCAACTTGCAACAAAATCAGCAAGTAAAAATGTGTGCATACAAAAACAGCCGAAATGATTAGGCAACTCGCAATAAAAAGCAGCGAGTAAAAATAAAATAAATAGCTGAAATGATTAGGCACCGCGAAAAACAGCCGAAATGATTGGGCAACTCGCAATAAAAAGCAGCGAGTAAAAATAAAATAAATAGCCGAAATGATTGGGCACCGCGAAAAAACAGCCGAAACGATGGGGCAATCGCGACCTTCACGATATTAAAGCTGAAATGATAGAGAATCGCGGAATGAAATAAAAATATATATATAATGAAATTTATGCCCTACAGGCGATATCACAGCAATCCCTGTATACAATCCAGGGGCGCAAACACAGAAGGAAACATATCTTCCCTCCCCATACTCCATCAGAAAACGGAGCCAAGTCTTGACGACAACTCATATAGAGCCCGAAAGACAATCGGAGATCATCTCACCCCAGCGTGGAGTGATCACCACTTCGACGTTCGTCTCTACACAACAGACGAAATATCACTACAGCGTCCCTCCTCCAATAGGATTCGACACACCACAGCAAGCGAAGCGAAGGCCAAATTCCTAGCTTCAGGGTCTTGACGGTAACTCATATAAAACCTGAAAGACCACTAGAGATCATCTCAACCCCAGGGAAATCAGGGTCCTTGGCAAATACCTCGATTCAGGGAAATTAGCGTCCTTGATGAGAGCATCTTGATTCGCGTCGACCCGCAGAGAAATCAACGTCTTTGCAGGAATACCTTGATTCGTCTCAACCCCAGGGAAATCAGTGTCCTTGGTAAATACCTCGATTCAGGGAAATTAGCGTCCTTAACGAGAGCATCTTGATTCGCGTCGACCCGCAGAGAAATCAGTGTCTTAGCAAGAATACCTCGATTTGTCTCAACCCCAGGGAAATCAGCGTCCTTCGTAAATACCTCGATTCAGGGAAATTAGTTTCCTTGACGAGAGCATCTTGATTCACGTCGACCCGTAAAGAAATCAGTGTCTTTGCAGAAATACCTCGATTCGTTTCAACTCCGAGGAAATCAGTGTCCTTGGTAAATACCTCGATTCAGGGAAATTAGCGTCCTTGACGAGAGCACCGCGATTCGCGTCGACCCCCAGAGAAATTAGTGTCTTTGCAGGAGCACCTCGATTCGTTTCGACTCCGAGGAAATCAGTGTCCTTGGTAAATACCTTAATTCAGGGAAATTAGTGTCCTTGACGAGTGCATCTCGATTTGTCTCGACTCGTGAGGAAATTAGTGTCTTCACAAGAACTTCTCGATTCGTCTCGACTTGCGAGATAAAGCCTTAGACAGCGGGGATTAAAAAACCTGTTTCCTAAGCACTGGGACCCTGCAAGTCGGTCCAAAATGGTCTCTTGCATACTATCCACGGGTCACACTCTCCAAAGTCGAATCTTGACAAGCAGGGAAACAACCGCTTACGAATCCTCTCGACTCGTAAGAGGGAAAATTCTCTTATAAGATCCTTATGACTTATAAGAGAAAACGCACTTAGGAATCCTCACGATTCCTAAGGAGAAAATACACCTACGAGATCCTCTCGATCCGTAGGGAGAAAAGTCTTTGTGAGACCCTCACGGCTCATAAAGTTGAAAAGCCTTAGGCAGCAGATCTGAACCTGCCTCCTAAGCCATCATTACTTCTTGAAGAAGCCAAGATAGGATGCTCGCTCTATCATCTGTCAACCATGTTTACTAAGGCAGCATACTGATAATAAAAGAAGAAAGAAAGCGCAGAGATGACACAAGACGTGGCAAAAAAAATGTGTGTATCTTTATTCATGAATTCGATTAAGTACAAGGCGAATCGTATAAAAGGATAAAGAATGGATACATTTTATTCAAAGATTACAAGTGTATAATTGATACAAAAAGCAGCTACTGAGAAGGAAGCGTCTTAAATAGCCCCATCAATTGCTCGCGCACTTCCTTCAATGCCTTCTCCTGACCGGCCGCCACCGCCAATTCTGCTTCCACTTTAGTCCGCTGCTGGAGGAAGGATGAAAGCTGCTCCTTAACTGCCTGCTGAGCTGCGTCGCGACCTTAGGCATCACGCTCAGCGGCATCGAGCTTCTGCTTCAGTGTTAGCCCATCAGAAATACTTTGCAGAAGGCTCTCGAAGATAGCCTTCACCTGGGCAGCGTTCGCATCGACCTCAACACGCAGGCGAGCAGTCTCGCTTGAGGACTATTGACATTCCCTCAGCCTTAAAGCCGCTTCTTGTTCCAAATAGCGGAAGTAAGAAGCGCTCTGCGCGATCCATGCCGCCCGTTGAGTACTTGTGGCCAAAACCTCGGGGGCAGGACGCATAAGCTCCAGCTGATGCAGGCGGGCCTCGATCTCCCTGCAGTGATTAACCCAAGACTCGACGACGCCTTCATTATGAAAGTTTACAAGCGTCGCCAGCATCGGATTAACTTCTGCAGCGAAATCTGCGGCAGATGGGGGAACGTCTGCGTCAAGCTCTTCGACGTATCCGCTCAGCATGCCCAAACTCATCGCAGCACCCTTTGAAGATGGACGTCTCAAGAAGGGGCCTGCCGGCATTATGATGTGAGGCTCGAAGGGGGCCGGAACCAGAACGACGGATGGAAAAACAAAACACAATCTGATGGCGGTTCAAGAAATATAAGAAAGTCATCAATGAGGGAGTTTACTATACCAGCTGCAGCAGGCGGCAAAGCTGGGAGGACCGGTGGCGCAACCGATCCCTTATCTCCTTCTTCGATCTGTAACACTGCAATCAGGGCAGGGAAGAATCAGAAATAATTCCATTACTGAGAAAAGGAAGGGTATTAATTGAAAATCATACTCACCAGCGCCACTGGAGGAAGCAAGCTCCGACGGGAAGGAGAAGTGTGGGCGCGGCACCTGATAAAGGTGATCAAAAAGCACCCCTACAAAGATGCAGTAGTACAACATCAGTACATAAATGATGCAATAAAAATAAGACTGATGGGTCACGAATCAATACCTTCCAGCATTTGCGACGATACGAGAGAAGGTATAGAGGTGGCCATCGTCAAGGCAGTAGCTGACGGCGCTCCCTCGAACAGTGGGGCATCAACACTGGCCGCGCCTGCGTTAGAAACAAGATAAGCACTGTCAGAAAAGTTACAGAATAAAGAAAAGGACGGTAACCCAAAAATTTACCTGATGAGTCACCAGTCGAAACGGCGGCGTCTCCCTCCTCCATTGACATGGGTTCACCTCCCGTCGCCTCATCACCAGACTCTATGGGAGCCGTCGTCGTGCTCGTGAGGCCAGGAGACGGCGGAGGACCGTAGGCGGGGAGAGCAATGATCGGAGCATTGCTAGACTCTTGAGAAAGAGCGGCCGGCTCGTCCTCGGGGATCATGCCCGTCTCACCCGCTACTCCCTCGGGCTCAGCGGTCGTGGCCGTCTCGTCCACCATTGCCATAGGGTCGTCGGTCTCAGCCGCTCCATCCGCTACTGCCCCAGGCTCGGTTATAGCAGCCGTCTCATTTGCCGCTACCTTGGGCTCGGCATCGACAACCTTCTCGGGCATAATTTCGTCAGCCCTTAGCTCGGGTCCAGCAACCCCGGTTACGTCGCCCACCGTTGCTTCGGGATCAGCTGCCAGCTTCTCCACCGTCCCTTCAGGCTCGACGGTTTCCGTCGCTCCTTCAGTTGGACTTGGCCCTGCAAGAAGAGATGTATAAGAACCGATAGGTTTACAATTCTTACAACAAAAGTCTCGAAATACATATTACCTGAGGTGGATTGATCATTGGCCCCCCGAGCTGCACACACCACCCGCCTATGAGCAGTGGACAAGGCGACCGGAGACTCTTCCGAAGGAGTAGCAGCACGAGGAACGGCGCTTGGGCCCGCTCCTACGGCCAAAGCAACTCTGCGCTCCTTCGCCTCGCGCCTCAACCGCTTCCTCTCCTCCCGGGCCGTCACAATGGACCTCTTCGAAGCTTCCTTCATCAAGGCGTCATCGTCCGCGTTCAGAGTTGCCTCTAGAGCCTTCAAGGCATCCCTCATTGGCCTTTTGAGTCGGGTCTCTCGCAGCAGCCCCGAAGAGGCCGGGACTTCAGTAGCTGGCCCGGGGAGAGTCCCCGCATCGGCTTGCGCGGTAGATCCCGCGGTCCCTGCAATAAGACAAAGAAAAGGTTAGGTTGACCATAAAGAAGGAGAATTAAGACTCAATGAGCCGAGACGTACCAACGCCCGACAGAGCGCGTTTCCTTTCCTCCTCCTGGAAGGTTTTGAGGGAAGCAGCGATGGCTTCTTCGGTAGAGACACCTGTTTAAAAAAAAGGAAAAAGCATTAGTCAAAGACAATAATAAAAGTACGATGAAATAACGAAGAATGCAACTAATGATTACCTGATTGAGCAAGTTTAGCCAACCAAGCATCGAGCCTTGCCGATCGCTCAGAAGCCGCGATGGCGGTCGCCAGATCGGTGTCTGCTGGATCTACGAAGACACCATCGTTGCTCCCGTATTCACTTAATCCTTCGGTGAGAGGGGCCTGAGGCTCTAAGCTGAGGATGGCATCGAGAGATAGGATCGACTTCTTCTTTCTCTTCTGCACGCGAGCCCCGGGTGCACCCAAGATCAACTTGCGCTTTGCGGGCACCTTAGGACGGCGAGTCCCGATGTCCGGGCCTACACCATACTCGGGCGAAACTACGTTCACCGTCTCCATTGGAGCACGGGGCGCTGGGGGCACGTCTGCGGTAGCACGAGGCAATCCGCGCGGAGAGCTCAGCACGCGCGGTGGCTCAGCTCCAGCATCTCTCAACGAAGCAAAGACAGGGGTCCTTGGCTTCAGGGGAGCCTTGCGGTCGCTGCCGGGAGGCGTACCCTTGCGGTCGACCAACATGCGCCTCTCTTCATGGATGATTGCACCCATTGCGTGCGCGTACCAAGCCATGTACACGTTGAGTACCCGTGGGACGCAGCTCGACTCACTGATAAAGAAGTAAGAGCCCGTGTTCAGCCGCATAAAATGGTGTAACGCGCTCCATATCCCCTCCCTGGTGGCCGCGGGCTCTTCAAAAAACGCCTCCAATGGGACCCCCTGGTTATAGCCTAGTTGCTGGGAGAACCGATTGGGGTTGTACCTCATGAAGAGCGCCTTATCATCCTGCCTGAACACCAGAAAGCCCGGCCGGATAGAGTATAAGTGCAGGATCTCCTGGGCTTTCAATACGGAGCCCCCTTCTTTGAAAATATCGCACAGCGCCAACACTGTCTTGGAGGTATCCGGGCCAATGGTCATCACCTTGTCTTGGAAAGAAATTCTCGCTCCGACCATGTGCAGACGGAGAAGCAACCCCCTAGCCTCCCGCGAAGATGGATTCACAATAGAAGCGCCGACAACCGCATGACTCTCGGGAGTCTACACTTCTCGTAAAAGGAGGGGCTCTTATGAATCCCAAATACTCCAAGCACATGCAGTTCCATCCATGAAGTAAAATAGTGCATCGGGAAATTGGAAGGGTTGCACCCTGGGTTCATTTGCGTCCGCCGCCACGCTTAATCCATGATACAGGTGAGCCAGCCCGGCGATTCCGATCGACAATTGTATACCAGCCACCATCCGGTGCGCTGGGTAGAAGACGGACGTCCTAAAGTAGCGTGGGTGCATGGGAAGCGCGAAACAGGACAGCCATAATCCCAGAAACCCGAGGAAGAAGGTCTCTTCGTCAATGCCCGAGGCGGCGATTTCTGATAAGGGCATGATGGCAGCGTCAGGAAGGTAAAAACCCTTTTGGTCATCCTCCAATACTGGTAGGCGATCTAAGCCAAAGCCGAAGAGGTCGTCGAGCTTGGCGAACTTTTCATTCCGCTGCGATAGAATCTCCGGTCGAAGAAAGCGGGCAATAAAATCTGCAACACTAACTCCCCGGATTCCTGATTCCAAGTAGAGACCTTCATATATATTCAGCACCCTCACCAGACTCGGAAACTGGTGCTGAATAGCATTCTCCGGAGTCAGGCCCATTACCAGCGGCTTGGTGGTGAAGACATACTCATCTGGAGGAAGTAACTCCTCATAATGCTCCCCCCTCACCGGCAGACCGGATATCTCAGCAAATTCTTCCAGGGGGATGGAGACTTCCCTGTCCGTCAAGAGAAAAGTATGAGTGGGGATGTTCCATTTGTCCACGAACGCCTTAATCCACCACGTTGGAGGAGCAGGGTACTCAAAAAGCGAGGCGTAGACGGCAGGGTACAGACTGATCTTCATCAGATGCGTCTTCTTCGCTGACAAGATATATCTCGCCCACTGCAAATATCCGGCCGATTGTCGAGGGGTCAATCCGAGGTTATAAGCCTGTCCCCAAGGGCGCGCCTCACCCTGGCATATGCGTCGCCCCAGAATGTCCACGGCCGGCGGCGGCTGCACGGGAATAGCAGCAATCGAAGGCTGGAGAAAATCCTCCGAGTTCCAATTCACAACCATCACGGCATAGTTCACCGGGGGTGCATCCGCATACGGGATCGACGAGATTGGCTCTGAAGGTGTCGCACAGGAGAAGCTTCGGCGACCCTTAATGATTTCATTATACCATCTGCCCCACATATGAAGGTTCTTATGCTCCGGGTCGTGATCCTTAATCAGAGCGAGAACCTCCCGGTCCACTGGCGCCTTAGGGAAACCTCCCTCTGAGCGGAAGAACGGGAATGACAAATCAGCAGACATGTTTCCTGCGAAGGGATAGAAATCAGCCATCAGTGTTGTAATTCCAAAGCTTGGCATTTTAAAATTTATACCATACTGCAATGCAGTAGATAAGGGACCAAAGGGGGACCCACAAAATCTAGATGACAATGTGTCAGTTAATAAGACAGCCCCATCATTGGATAAGACTGTCAATTAATGATAAGATCCCCAAAAGAATACTCTCATTAAATGAAAAATCCCTAGAGACAAGGAGAAAGTCTCCCCTTTCAGAGCAAAGCTCTGTCACAGAGTGACACTTCTCAAACTCTGGTCTCAAGGGAATAAAATTCCTTAAAGAGCCTGGCTCTGTAATAATGATGGAAAAATCCATCAAAAGAAAATTAATTCCTAAAAAATTAAAATTAAAAATTTGGGATCTTAAAGATCCATGAAAACTCTTCAGAGTTCATCATTTTGTCCAAGAGCAAAGCTCTATTCATGGGTTAAGAAACCCTGAAACAAGATCTCTTTAGATCCATGGATTCTTGAGAGCAAAGCTCTGTATATGAAACCCTAAAGGGGTTTTTCTTTAGATCAAAAGATCTATGAGAGCAAGGCTCTATTAATTAAAATTAATTTAATTTAATTTAAGTTAAATTTTACCTAAGATTTTTCTAGAGTTTTGACTCTGAAGTTCTTGAAAAACAAGAGCAAGGCTCTGAAGTTCTTGAAAGCAAGAGCAAGGCTCTGAAAATTAAAAATCTTGAAGATGATAATCATCTGTTGAGGACCAAGGGTCCTATTTATAGGTGCTTGTGCGCCCCTTCAACTCCTGAGTTGATCCAACGGCTAGGATATTGCCACCGCTGCACTCACGTGTGCGCCACGTGAGCGCAACGGTGGGGGGCATTTGTTTCCCCCAATCAGAGCAAAGCTCTATTTGAATTTCAAATTCAAAAGGTGAAGCAACGCTTCAGATCCCTTGCGCTGCGCGCAGAGCGCCACGTGTCAAAATCAGACACGCCAGCGCAAGGAGCGCAGCGCCCAAGGCAGCATACCCAATCAGAGCAAGGCTCTGTTTAAAATTCAAATTTTGATAAAGGAAGCGATGCTTCAGCTGACTTGCGCTCTGCGCTGCGCGACACGTGTCGGCGCAGGTACGCTAGCGCAGTTGCGCTGCGCTCTACGCTGCGCGACACGTGTCAGCGCAGTTGCGCTAGCGCAGTTGCGCTAGCGCAAGTGCGCTGCGCGACACGTGTCAGCGCAGTTGCGCTGCGCTCTGCGCTGCGCAACACGTGTCAAGCGCAGGTGCGCTTGCACCAACTATGCCAGCACTAAAACAGAATTAAAATTCCAGGAAGATCTTTCCAATCTTGTTAAAAACAAGAAGATTATCTTTTGTAAAACAGAAGCCCTAAGATCAAAGATCCAACGGTGGGAAAATATCCCCAAATCAACCAGAGAAAGATCTCTGTAACCAACCTAACAAACTAATTGGCCTTATATAAAAGCCCCTAGACTCCAAGTCTAAAACACATTGACACAGAGAGAGAGATACAAAGAGCTTTTCTAAAAACTTTGAGAAGAATTCAGAGAGAAAGAAAAAGGTAAAACCTTTGGAAAAAAGAAGAATTTCTTCTAAAAAATTCAACGATCTAAGAACAAGATCAAGATCTTTAATAAAAAAAAGAAGTAATTTTATTTCTTTATTAGATCTTTCGATCAATATTGTTTACCTCCGAATACAGAGACGCGACCGCGTAGGCTCGTCTTTCCTGAGATTCGGGGCAGATGCTATTTGGGGCTATCCGTCCACCTCTCCGAAGATGCCATGTTGATTTATGGCACCGTGTATCGGAGGTTTAGACGGATGCGTCCGATGTAGCAGACTTCGTCAGATTCCCCCTCATGGTGGGGGTTTTTTGATTGTGGGGACGCTCTTCCCTGCAGGCGCAAGCCCCTGCAGTTAATTACGCTACCACATCGCGGTAACCACTTTCTCCTTCTCCAGATGTTCACTTCGTGTCGTGTGTGTTTGTTTTGTTTGTGGTTGCTCGTGGATTGTATACGGAGACTAAGTTATGCCGTCGCCCGTAGGACGTGGATTAGTCCAAATCCGTATTTACTTAGATTTGGGTTTGGTGTTTTAGTTTAAGGATACGTTAGCCATATTGAGGCTAAGATCAATTTAAACTGGATCGTTTAGATCCGACAAGAGAGCAATTGGCTCTATTGTTTAGTTTAATGACGTTGCGGTCGATTTCCAGTTTAGGGACGTAGGGGTCCATGTTCCAGTTTAGGGACATAGGGGTCCATGTTCCAGTTTAGGGACGTAGGGGTCCATCATTCCCATTTAGGGACGAGCATTAGTTTAAGGACATTTCGGTCCACCATTCCCATTTCGGGACGAATATTAGTTTAAGGACGTTTCGGTCCACGAGTTTAAGGACCCCGCAGTCTGTATCGATATGTGGTTGTCGGGACCCGTCACCTCTCTGACGTCGTTGAAGGATTACAACGATAGGTGTCAGAGGAATTCAGAGATGTACCCTTGAACCGGATGTAAATTGATTTAGGAGAGCAGTCTTGCTCAGTCAATTTAATTTGAGAACTTACGGCCATGATTGGGCTAAGTCCAGTTAAAAAAATGTTCAACATTTTTATTTGCCTTTGGCCTATTAGGCCTGTGCTAGGGTTTTGCCCCTTTTTAAATAATGCACTGTATTTTTTGTTTTGCTTGGGCTCTGCCCTTTTATAAATGATGCAGAGCATCAATTTTGTTTGGGCTTTGCCCTTTTATTGCATTGCAATTTATTTTGGCCTACTAGGCCTTTTTGATTTGGGCCTGCTCCTTCAGTGAACAATGCAGCGCATTTGTCAGGTGCTTTGCGCTGATCACTGAGCGCAAGCGCTTGTGGTGGTGACACGTGTCACGCAAGCACAGTGCGCTGCGTCAGTGCTGCGCTTGCGCTGCTGACACGTGGCGCGCTCTGGTGAGTTGCGCCAATTTCAGAGAGCAAGGCTCTATCTTATAAGCGCATAGCGCAAGTAATTCTGGTGCTGACACGTGGCGCTCTCTGGTGGCTTGTGCCAACCCAAGAGCGCAACAGTGCAAATTTTATAAGTGCAGGGCACTGTTTAATTTCTTGATCCAATTTAGATCAGAGAAAACAAGTTTTTCTTGTTTTTTCTTATTTTCAGAGAACCAGTGGTTCATAAAAAGTGCAAGGCACTATTATTTTTTTGTTTTTTATTAAAGATCCTTGATCTTGTTCTTAGATCAATGATCTATTCAGAAGAAATTCTTCTATTTTAAAGGTTTTACCTTTTTCTTGAGTTTCTTTTCAAGTTTCTTCAGAGTTGAAGTTCTTGATGATTCTTGATGTTGATGATCTTTTGAGTTGGGGTCTAGGGGTCTTTATATAGTGCCCATAAATTTGTTAAATTTGTTAAAGAGATCTTTCTCTGAGTGATTTGGGGAATTTTCCCCACCGTTGAATCTTTGATCCAAGGGCTTCTGTTTTACAGAAGACAATCTTCTTGTTTTAACAAGAACAGAAAGATCTTATTAAAATTTTAATTCTGTTTGGCGCAGATGCAACAGCGCTTGACACGTGTCACACAGCGTACAGCGCAGCGCAACTGCGCTGACACGTGTCGCGCAGCGCACAGCGCAGCGCAGCTGTGCTTGCGCAACTATGCTGACACG
This sequence comes from Agapanthus africanus, assembly GCA_030015575.1. NCBI lineage: Eukaryota > Viridiplantae > Streptophyta > Magnoliopsida > Asparagales > Amaryllidaceae > Agapanthus > Agapanthus africanus. The sequence continues at coordinate 451,167,948 of JASDDO010000010.1, read as the reverse complement.
TGTCGCGCAGCGCAGCGCTTGCGTAACTGAAGCTTTGCTTCCTTTTAATTTTGTTTTTTAATAGTTCCTTGCTCTGGTTGGGCGCATTGGCTTGGGCGCTGCGCTGACGTATCAGCTTCTGACATGTGGCGCGTTGCGCGCAACGCACGGAATTTGAAGCGTTGCTTCAAAATTTGAATTTTTGAAATTCAAACAGAGCCTTGCTCTGATTGGGGGAAACAAATGCCCAACCCCACCGTTGCGCTCACGTGGCACACACGTGAGTGTAGCGGTGGCAAGATCCCAACCGTTGGATCAATCAGGTGAGTTGAAGAGGCGCAGGCGCCTATAAATAGGACCCTTAGTCCTTGGTAAAATTTTTTACCATTTTCTTGAATCTTGAATTTCAGAGTCTTGCTCTTGCTTAAGAACTTTTAGAGCCTTGCTCTTGTTTCTTTCTAAGAACTTTCAAAGTTCAGAACCGAGAAACATCTTAGGTAAAAATTTTAAATTAAATTAAATTTAATTAATAGAGCCTTGCTCTTATAGATCTTTGATCTGAAGAAAACCCTTTTGGGGTTTCATCAACAGAGCCTTACTCTCAAAAGTTCATAGATCTACAGAGATCTTGTTCATGAGTTTTAACCTATGAACAGAGCTTTGCTCATGGATCAAGTGTAGATCTTTTTTTGATCTGAAAATGGAGAACTCCTAAAAGTTTTCATAGATCTTTAAGATCCCAAATTTTTAATTTTTAGGAGTTAAAGTTTTCATCATTATTACAGAGCTAGGCTCTTTTTAGGAAATTTTATTCTCTTGAGACCAGAGTTTGACAAATGTCACTCTGTGACAGAGCTTTGCTCTAAAAGAGGAGATTTTCTCCTTGTCTCTAGGGATTTCCCCTCAATGAGGATATTCTCTTGGGGATCTTTTCATTAATTGACAGTCCCATCCAATGATGGGGCTGTCTTATTAAATGATGCACTGTCATCCAGATTTTGTGGGTCCCCATTTGGTCCCCTACCCACTGCATTGTAGCGTGGTAAAAAATTTTTTTTAAATGTCAAGCGTTGGAATTACAACACTGACGGCTAATTTTGTTCTCTTGCAGTGACCATGTCTTTCGACACCTCATTCCCATTTGTTCGTTCGGAGGAAGGGTTTCCCGAAGCGCCCGTGGATCGCGAAGTCCTTGCTATGATCAGGGAACACGACCCGGAATATAAGAGTCTTCACCTTTGGGGATCGTGGTACAATCAAATCATCATGGGTCGATGGAGCTTTACGTGCGCAGTGCCGTCAGAACCTATTACTGCGATCCATTATGCCAGCCCACCCCCGGTGTAGTATGCCGTGGAGATAGTTGATTGGACTTCGAAGGGCTTTCTTCATCCCGCCATAGATGCAATTCCGGTTCAGCGTCCTATGGTTTTGGATATCCTGGGACGCCGTATCTGTCAAGGCGAGGCGCGACCTTGGGGGCAATCATATAACATAGGTCTGATCCCGCCACCCGATCGGCTATCTGCCATGGGCTCGCTATATTCTGTCGGCGAAGAAGTCGTAGTTGATAAGGTTAGGGTTGTACACTGCGGTTTACGTCTCTCTCTTCCAATATCCCACGCTTCCCACCTGGTGGTTCAAGGCCTTCTTGGAGCAGTGGAACATTCCTACTCACACTTTCCTCGCAATGGACCGGGAAGTGTCGATTTCTTTGGAGGAATTCACAGAGGTCTCCGGCTTACCGGTTATAGGGGAGCACTATGAGGAATTGCTTCCTACAGACGAGTATGTCTTCGGTGCTAAGCCGGCAGTAAGGGGCCTCACTCCGGAGAATGCTGTTCAACACCAATTCCCAAGTTTGATCAAAGTGTTGAACATCTATGAGGCCCTTTTCATCGAACGTGGGAGTCGCGGAGTTAGCTTCGAGGATTTCATCGCTCGGTTCCTTCACCCAAGCGTCTTCTCGGCAAAAGCTGCCAAGTTTACCACCCTTGATGACCCTTTCGGTCTAGGTTTGGATAACCTACCGGCGAAGGAAATAGACCAAAAGGTTTTTTTCCTTCCTAACTCCCCGACTGTGTCTTTTGCGGAAGTTGCAGCCCCCGGGATGGACGAGGAAGCCTTCTTCTTAGGATTTCTTGGGCTATGGCTGAGTTGGTTTGCGGTCCCGATGCATTCTCGCCATATGCGGCCCTCTGTCTTTTACCCAGCTCACCGGATGACCATCGGAGTAAAAGTGGCTGTTGGGATCGCCGGCTTGGCACACTTGTATCACGGCCTCAGTCAAGCGGCGGATGCTAATGAGCCTGGGGTGCTGCACGTGATCTTCCCGATACACTACTTCGTATCATGGCTCGAGCTACACACATCGGGTGTCTTCGGCATGCACAAAAGGCCCTCGTTCTATGACAGGTGCAGCTTCCCTTGCATCATACAGTTGATTGGAGCATCAATTGTGACTCCATCGCCACGGAATGCCAGGGGTTTACTCCTTCGCCCCCACACCGTTGGAGACGGGGTGTCTTTCATTGACAAAGTGCTGACTATTGGAAATGCATCTACCACTGCAGTGCGGCCATTGCAAGATACTTTCAAAGATGGAGCCTTAGTTTTGACGGCCCAGGAGACCCTCCATCTAAACTCCATCAGACCGGGTTTCCTGGTGTTTAGGAATAACGGTGCGGCGATTTTCATGAGATACAACCCGTACCATTTCGCCCAGCAACTGAGCTACAATCAAGGGGTGCCGTTGGAGGCTTTCCTGCTGGAACCCGTTGCTACTGAAGAAGGGATGCGAAGCGCGCTTCACCACTTTATGCGTCTTAATACGGGTTCTCATTTTTTTATCAGTGAGCCGGCTTGCGCCCCACGACTCCTCAATGTATATACAGAATGGTACACTCATTCGACGGGAGCCGTCATAAAGGAGGAAAAGCGATTGCTGGTCGACCGTAAGGGTGTGCCTCCAGGTAGCGACCGCAACGCTCCTTTAGTGCCAAGGACCCCGGTAGTTCCCCCTCTAAAAGATGCTAAAGCCAGACCACCGCGTGCGCAGAGTCCTCCACACGGATTGCCGCTTCCCGATATTGCGGATGCACCACCAGCGCCTTGTGCTCCAGTAGAGACAGTGGTTGTAGCCTCGCCGGAGTCTGGTGTGGGTGCGGACATCGGGACTCGCCGCCCCAAGGTGCCTGCAAAGCGCAAATTGATCCCGGGTGCACCTAGGGCTGGTGGGCAGAAGAAGAAAAAAAAGTCGCTCTTCGCGGCTGACGTTGTGTTCGGTCAGGAACCCCAAGCTCCCTATGGTGAAGGCCTGAGTGAATACGGGACCAACAGGGGGTTAGTCATGCCGCCGGATGACATGGACTTGGAGGCCGCCATCGTAGCTTCAGAGCGGTTGGCGAGGCGCGACGCGTGGCTAGCTAAGCTTGCGCAATCAGGTAATCACTAGTCGCATTTTTTATTGTATCATATCTTTATTATTTCCCTTGACTAACGTTTTTCCTTTCTTTTCTTCAAACAGGCATTACCACTGAAGAGGCCATTGCCGCCTCCCTCAAAACTTTCCAAGAGGAGGAACGACTCAGAGCGTCCTTAGGCCTTGGTACATTTCGATTCATCAAGTCTTTATTCTCCTTTTGTTATGGTTGATCTAACCTTTTTTTTCTCATCGCAGGAACCACAATGCCGGTCCCGCCAGGTGACGCGGAGACTCTTCCCGGGCCAGCTACTGATGTTCCGGCTTCTTCAGGACTGCCGCAAGAACCTCGACTCGAAAAGTCGGTAAGGGATGCCTTGAAGGATTTGGAGGCATCCCTGTTCACGGACGAGGATGCCTCAATGAGGGAAGCTTTAGAGAGCTCCGTCTTGACGGCTTGAGAGGAGAAAAAGCGGCTAAGGCGTGAGGTGAAGGCACGCCGGGCTGCTTTGGCCGTTGGAGCAGGCCCAAGCACCGTCCCCCGTGCTGACACTCCCTCATAAGAGGCCCCCGTCGCCCTATCCACTGCTCGCAGACAAGTGGCGCGTGCGGCTCGGAGCGCTAACGATAAGTCTACCTCAGGTGACGCATCTTTCAAGATTTATTTTTAAGAATTGTAAACTTGCCGGTTCTTATATATCTTGTCTTGCAGGGCCAAGTCCAACCGAGGGGGAGGCGGAGACCGTCGAACCCAAGGAAACAGAGGAGGAGGCACCGGCCGAACCCGAGCCGACGGTGGGCAACGTCGCCAGGGTTACCGAGCCTGAGCTGGGGGTTGAGGGAGCTGTACCTGAGAAGGTCGTTGATGTCGAGCCTGAGATGGCGGCAAATGAGACGATCGCCATAATTGAGCCCGAGGCAGCGGCGGACGAGGCGCCTGAGACCGGCGACCCTAAGGTGACGGCGGATGAGACAATAGCGACCGCCGAGCCCGAAGAAATAGCGGGTGAAACGGGTACGACTCTTGGGGAAAAGCTGGCCGCTCTTTCTCAAGAGTCCGGCAATGCTCCCATCATTGCTCTCCCTGTCTACGGTCTTCCGCCGTCTCCTGGCCGGGCGAGTACGACGACAGCCCCTGTCGAGTCCGGTGATGAGGCTACGGGAGGTGGACTCGTATCGATGGAGGAGGGAGACGCCTCCGTTTCGGCCGGCGGCTCATCAGGTAAATTTCGGATTACTGTCCCTTTTTTTATCTTGCAATCTTTCCTGACAGGTTTATTCTTGTTTTAACGCAGGTGTGGCCAGTGCCGATGCTCCATTGCTCGAGGGAGCACCGTCAACTTCTGCCTTGGCGGTGGTCACCTCTCAGCCCTCTCTTGTACCATCAAAGATGTTGGAAGGTATGGATTTGCAACCTATTAGTTTTATCTTTCAGCCGCATAATTTATATACTAAAGTCGTACTGTTGTGTCTTTTCAGGAGTGCTCTTTGATCATCTTTATCAGGTGTTGCTCCCACACTTCTCCTTTCCATCTGAACTCGCTTCTTCCTCCAGTGGCGCTGATGAGTATAGTTTCCAACTGACGTCTTTCTTTTTAGTAATGGAATTATTTCTAACTTCTTCTCGTCCTGACTGCAGTGTTACAAATCGAAGGAGGGGATGAAAGATAGGCCGCGCCACCGGCCCTTCCGGCCTTGCCACCTACTGCAGCTGGTATAGCAAACTATTGCATTGATGACCCCTTCTTTTTTTTGTCTTTCTTAAAGTGTCATCTAATCGCATCTTGTTTTTTTTAGCTGTCGTTCCGATCTCGGTGCCCTTCGAGCCTCGCATCACAATGCCGGCAGGCCCTTTCCTGAGACGTCCGTCCTTGAAAGGCGCCGCGAACAGTCTGCGCATGTTGAGCGACTACATCGAGGAACTCGACGTCGAGACTCCTACGTCTGCTGCAGATTTCGCTACGGCGGTTAACCCGATGCTGGTGATACTCGTAAATTTCCATGACGAGGGATCGTTGCGTCTTGGGTTAATCACTGCAGGGAGATCGAGGCTCACCTGCATCAGCTGGAGTCGATGCGTCCTGTCCCTGAGGTTTTGGCCGTGAGTACTCAACGGGAAGCATGGCTCGAGCAAAGCACTTCTTATGTCCACCACTTGGAAAAAGAAGCGGCTTTAAGGCTGAGAGAATACCAAGAGACCTCGAGCGAGACGGCTCGTCTGCGTGCTGAGGTTGAGGTGAATGCTGCCCAAGTGAAGGCTATCTTTGAGGGCCTCCTGGAACGCATCTCTCATGGGATAAACTTGAAGCGAAAGCTTGATGTCGCCGAGCGTGACACCCCAGGCCGCGAAGCTGCTCATCAGGCCGTTGGGGAGCAGCTTGCATCTTTCTTGCAGCAGCGGGCTCAAGTGGAGGCAGAACTGGCGGTGGTGGCCGATCAGGAGAAAGCGTGGAAGGAGGTGCACGAACAATTGCTAGAGCTATGCAAGACGCTTCCTTCCCAGTAGTTCCCCTTGTATCCATACACTTGTAAAAAAAATTCTCTTTCGAATAAGATGTATCCATTCTTTATTCTTTTGTACGCTTCACCTTGTACTTGATTAAATTAATAAATAAAGATACACATTTTTCTTTGCAATGTCTTGTACTATTTCTTTGCTTTCTCCCTTCTCTTATTATCAGCATGCTGTCTTGATAAACACAATTGACTGATAACAGAGTAAGCATCTAGATTTCTCCAAGAGATAGCGATGGCTTAGGCCGCAGGTTCAGATCTGCCGCCTAAGGCTTTTCAACTCTATGAGCCGTGAAGGTCTCATAGAGACTTTTCTCCCTACGGATCGAAAGGATCTCGTAGGTGGATTTTCTTCTTAGGAATCGTGAGAATTCCTAAGTGTGTTTTCTCTTATAAGTCGTAAGGATCTTATAAGAGAATTTTCTCCCTTACAAGTCGAGAGGACTCGTAAGTGGTTGGTGAGTTGACTTGTTTCCGAGTCGAAGTATTGCTCCGACGGAGAGGTCGTTGGTTGATTTGTTTCCGGGTCGGAGCGTTGTTCCGACGAGGAGGTCATTGGCTGATTTGTTTCCGCGATGGAGGTCATTGGCTGACTTGTTTCCGAGACGGAGGTCGTTGGCTGACTTGTTTCCGAGACGGAGGTCGTTGGCTGACTTATTTCCGAGACGGAGGTCGTTGGTTAACTTGTTTCCGCGACGGAGGTCATTTGCTGACTTGTTTCCGAGACGGAGGTCGTTGGCTGACTTGTTTCCGAGACGGAGGTCGTTGGTTAACTTGTTTCCGCGACGGAGGTCATTTGCTGACTTGTTTCCGAGACGGAGGTCGTTGGCTGACTTGTTTCCGAGACGGAGGTCGTTGGTTGACTTGTTTCCGCGACGGAGGTCATTTGCTAACTTGTTTCCGAGACGGAGGTCATTGGCTGACTTGTTTCCGAGACGGAGGTCATTGGCTGACTTGTTTCCGAGACGGAGGTCGTTGGTTGACTTGTTTCCGCGACGAAGGTCATTTGCTGACTTGTTTCCGAGGCGGAGGTCATTTGCTGACTCTAGGTTGTCTGTGAACCGTAGAGTCTTGGAACTGGGGACTTTGCCGTGGCTCCGATTGGTGATGTCATGTCCGTGTCCCGCTGGAATGAGGAGGAACATCGCTGTTGGTCTCCAGGCTGTAGATGTGGTCGTCGAGATCTGACTTCCTTTTGACGCGGCCTGGTAGGGAAATGTAGTCCCCTTTCCCCTTTTTTTTTGTTTACGCCTATGGATTGTATACAGGGGTCACTATGGACTTACCTGCAGGGAAAAAGTTTCATTCTTTCATCATTTTTTTTAATTCTTTCTGCGATGCTCTATCATTTCAGCTTTTTACATCGCGAAAGTCGCGATTGCCCAATCATTTAGGCTATTTTTCGCGGTGCCCAATCATTTCGGCTGTTTATTTTTATTTTTACTCGCTACTTTTTATTGCGAGTTGCCCAATCATTTCGGCTATTTTGTGCGCATACTTTTTTACTTGCTGCTTTTTTTTATTGCAAGTTGCCCCATCATTTCGGCTATTTCGTATGCATGCGCGGCCTACTGGCTTTTCGCCGTAAACCTGAAATTAAACACCGATTTCGGCATTAGCACCGCTACAACTGGGATATTACCAGGAGCGAATCATCATTTGCCTCTGTCGATATCGAACAAAGGTGGCTTAGCGAACAGGGTTAAGGTCCTGTCGACTAAGGTTTTTAACTTCATGAGCCGTAAGGGCCCCACAAAGGTATTTCTCCCTACAAGTCGTGAGGATCTTGTAGGTGTATCTTCTCCTTAGGAATCATGAGGATTCCTAAGTGTATGTTCCTTTGTAAGTCGTAAGGATCCTACAAGAGGGTTTTCTCCTTGTAAGTCGAGAGGACTTATAAGGGTTGTTCATCATGCGTACATATCCCCAGTCACGGATGGGACTTGGTTAGGGAAACGTTTATTCGCGCCCGTGGATTGTATACAAGGGTCAGCATTGAGCCGCTTGTAGGGCAACATCGAAGGTTGTGGGAGTTGCTCAAGCACAGGTTTAGGTCTCTGTAACTTAAGACTTTCAAATCTTATGAGCTGTGAGGGTCCCATAAGAGAGTTCTCCTTACGAGTCGTGAGGATCTCGTAAGTGCATTTTCTCCTTAGGAATCGTGGGGATCCCTAAGTGTGTTGCTCCCTTGTGAGTCGTAAGGATCTCACGCGGGTGGTTTCTCCTTACAAGGTCGAGAGAACCCTGTAAGTATCCTTTAATGAGGTTGTGCCTTTTCAGGTTTTCACAAACACTCGCCGGCAGTCCTGCTGTTTTTACTCACGGAGCCCTTTCGGGTTTTCATCTGTGCCCATTTTGCTTATGGACATACCGTTTTTTATTCTTTTTATTTTCTTTTTTTTTACGAGGTCGCGCCCTTTCGGGTTTTCACGAACACTCGCCGGTAGCCCTGCTGTTTTTACTCACGGAGCCCTTTCGGGTTTTCATCCATGCCCTTTTTGCTTATGGACATACCGTTTTTATTTTTATTTTTTATTTTTTTATTATATTCATATTTTTTTCTCTTTTTTTCATCAGCCTAAGGATGCTGCGGTAGTAGTTTAAAGACGTTTCGGTCCTTCATTAGTTTAAGGACGTTTCGGTTCGCCATTAGTTTAAGGACGTTTCGGTCCGTCATCCAGTTTTAGGATGTACTGGTCCATTGGGCTTTCTCTATGAATGAGCATGATGCCCCCGGCATATCCATCTTTTTCGAAGCATGTGGTTGTGGCGGGCTCACCTTCCAGTTTTCGGACAACGCGAGTTCGCCTTGTTGGTACTGGTCTTCAACCCAGTTTTTGAAGATGAAGCAATCTTTGAGCGGATGACTTACTGCTCGATGGTAGGGGCAGTAATTAGGATCCTTGACATCTCCTGGCTGTAGCGGACGTTTCGGATTCGGCAGATTGACGAATTCGTTGCGCACTGTCAGTTCAAACAGTTTCCTCGTTTTATCTTGGGGAAACGAGTAAGGACGTCCTAGTCTTTCCTCGAGTGATGGGCGTGGGCGCATGTTGATTTGGCGAACAATCGATTTTGAGTTGCTCGGCTGTTGTTGAATGTTGGCGACGAAGGTCATTTTTCCTTTTCCTTTATCCTTTTTGTTCGCTCCGTCGTTTGCAGGTCCGAGATTCTTTCCGGGTAGTATGCCCTTGCACGGATGAATGTTCTCATGATTCTTCAATTCTTTAGAGATGGATTCCTCGAAGAGAGGGTTGAAGGCTGTTTTTTCATCGGGGTCGTTCCTGTGGCAATTGCCAGTGACTCTTTTATGCTCATCTGTCGTATTTTTCGGCCGTCTACGAGCTTCCCGCTTTGTTCTGTTGACGTAATGATTGTGAGCGACATACCCTTGCCACCAACACATAAAGGAGTCGCAGTCTTCAGTAGCGTGTGCGATCTTCTGATGATATAGGCAATAATTAGGATACATCTCTATTCCACCGAGAGTGTTTTCTTCAGAGGGTGGTAGCTTCATTCCCATTGACATGGCTTTAGCAAACCTTTTCCTCGTCTTGAATTTGTTTTCATCGGCAGCAGATGTCTTTTGATTTGATGGGAATGCCATGACTCTTTCGTCCAGTCTGCGGTGTTTGTGTAAGTCCACGGTAGCGCCCCGGCCGTCTAACAGACGCCAAATGCGGAACAAAAACTTTTTACAACTGGCGCTATCGCGTACTATAACCCGGATCTACCATTAAAGCTAAACTAACAAACTACAAAGTAGGTAGAAGAGTTATACCGAACGATCCGAGTCCTTCGGTCTTCAACCATCATCCCACGCTTTGTTGCGGTTGCTCCGATCTCCTGAATCTCCAATCTTCTCGTCCAGGTGGCACCACGTCGACGGATCTTTAAACGGGCTCCCGCCTCTGAACCGAGGCAGCTCGGTCGTCAAGTTTGCTAAAAGAAACGACCAAGATGTTGTAGAGAATGAGTAGAACACTTTGTCTCGTTACGTCCAAGGCTATGGACGAACGGTTAATGAAGTTGCCTTTTGGATCGATATGAAATGAGAAACTTTTCTATTCTAATTTCCATGAACCAAATATCTATCATGTTTTCCCTCAAGCAACCATTTTTTCCAAGTGAGAGAGAGGAAGAAGAATGGCCGGCCACATATATAGGAAGAGGGAGGTGAGCGTAGGAGAGAGGAGGGGTGACCATAAATGAAAGCTTCTCACAAAATATCCTAAGCAATACAAAACCTCATTAATGCAAATTACACCTTGCAAAGAACATTAAATGCATAATGGTGACACATAAACCTTGTCACCAATTCAAGAAGCTTCCATATGATTCACCCTCATGACTCACCCAAGAAGAAAAGATAAATCCGCATTTAACCGAATGTTAAATACGGCTGATAGAAAACTGGAAACTGGCAACTTCCAAAAAGCGATCCCAAAACGGATTTCAGGATAACCCCGTATCAGTATAAACATACCCGCGTTTGTATTACGACCGAATACAAATGCATCTGAGACAAAGATATTATATCTACACAGTATAATACCCGGATCCGGCTTAAACCAAAGCCGACCAGTATTACATGCCCGAAAAATGACACGTGCGAAAACTTACGTGCATTTTCCGAACCTTGCCATAATACCATAGGCCTCTACAACATTTCGCCCGAACTTGGGAAAGTGTCTGTGGGGGACTCTAATGACTCATCAACATACTGGCACTGGGTATAACCTCTAACACGACAGAGGTACGAGCTGTACGTGACGATTGCCTATGTATTGATTGGAAGGGAAGCTGACGAGCGAACCCATCCATAAACCCTACTGAGCCTAACAGTGATAATATACATACAGTCCGGTCCGTTCGTCTATGAGTATCGCATATCTGCCTAGGGGGCTGGTAACGTCAGACCCCCATTAGCGGTATAAGTCGTGTCAGAGAGTGGCCCAGAACACCCTGAGATACTACTGGAGTACCTACCAGTAAATCTCCTGTCTCGACCGAGGGCTTTGTGTAATGGCTCTCCTAGACACAGCGTGATCTCACCCTCAATACCGGGAGAGACGAATCCCCTGCCGATCCGCTCACTTGCCTCCATGTGGCTCGGGACTATACCTAAAAAAGACATGTTTGCACGACTCCTTTGAGCCGTGGTAGGGTAGAAATCAAAGCACAGTGGGAACTCACACGAGACAAATGACGACCTCAGGTCGATGAACTAACCTGTAGACATGTCACCAGGGAACTGCTATCTGACGATATGTATAATACCAACTAGCAGGTTCCCGGCAAGTCCTGTCTGGTGTACTCATAACCCAGTGAGCACCTGTATACATCTTAGGTGAATCAACTGACACCAATGGCTTGTGAGACCGGCCATCGCCCCTCGTCTGGGTCTCGACTGTATACACTAGTCTACTCTGGAGTATCGATGCCCTGTCTCGAAACTCCCACGACTAGGGACACTTTTAAGGATGTGCTTATAGACTCCAGCTCCCACGTATATGATCGCAATCATACTGCTGGTAGTCAAGCAAGAATCCTATGGGCTCTATCAACATGCAATAGTGAGCTAAAGCATGTATACGATGATAAAGACAAACCAGATAGCATACTATCATCACGAGCAAGACTGTCATATCGGTATAGGTCCCGCCTCAATCATTGCAATCACGTACATGCGATCCAATAATTGACTTTGAGAGCACTATCTCCAACAATCTCCCACTTGCACTTAAGGCTAATTATTGCGATGTCGCATACTCACAGCCCGTGTGATACCGAACATCCAACTTTTCTACTAATCAGTTTCACAAAGCTAGTTTGTAAAACTCTTGTGTTCGAGAAATAGCCTCAGTGAGTGGATCCGCCTTGATGTTTCTTTCTATATCTCTCTAAATCTCAAGTTCGCGGAGAAAGCCATCTCCCGAATTGAGTAATACCTGTCTTAGAATATGTCTGAATATCTGATGGGACCTAGTTCATAAATGAACTCCAAATCCAAACTTCTTAGACCGTATCGATAACTAAACCTAATCAGTATCCATTACCATGTCTCCCACAGTATCCTCTTGGACCACCTGTCCATAATACTGTCCCTCGTCAGAGGGAAAACTATAACTCTGACAATCACTCTGTCATCTATGTCACCTTTGAAGCCTGGAACGATAACCGTCTCCCGAAGGAGGCTGCTGTCATCAAATCCATAGAACATGCACTTATGTTCTAAAACTGCTTCCTTATGTTTTTTCAGGATTGGATTAATATAAACTTATCGTGTCCAGTGCAAAAACAACATCTGGCGTGGTACTTGACATCTCATGATTGACTCAATTGCCTAAGCAAGTGATCTGCCAATCATGCACATCCCTCTCTCCTTTAGTCTCTAAGACACCTTTAGAGAGGGTGACTCCATCACTTGCAGGTACACCACCATGCCAGGAGTCATCTATTCTAAAATACTATTAGAATACTGTCAAAGTACCCACATTGGGAAACTACCCAAATCTAGATCTAATACTATAAATCTAGTAACCAGAATGTCTGATATTATATCCATATCTTGTCTGGAGAAACAACTGTGTGACGACCACAGTACAACCGATCGTAGTATAGGAATTTTACTTCCTACTCTGTGTATGTCATCCAAATACCAGGACATCACACCCTACTACTTTCTTAACAGATCCATCCCCTATTCTGATGAAGTCAAACCTATGACTGTCACATCAAAATTAGATGATCTATCTCCGCTATAACTGCTCGAGTCTATAAATAGACATAAGCTACTTACCCACTATGCTTCCGCTGCTCCCACTGACCACAACAACCCTCTGGCAGAATAATATACACGTGCACTTCTAAAGCTAGTTTTAGAACGACATTATACTTATCCTCTTGCCGGGTCTCATAGTCTGGAACAACAGTAATGTCAAGTCTGGGTAAACAAGAACCTCCCTGTCACCGTCCTTGAGGCTACCTGAGTACCTCTCGGGTGTCTGAGGTTACCCACCATATCTGCGGAGTGGCTATTGGAATGTCAAACCTGATTGAATATATTGGTCCTATTAAATTTTCCGTAATCATTTGCGGTTCTGGAATCACTTCCAGTTCTACCATACTCCCACTACTGTTTTCTGAAAAAATCCATTTTTAATAAAATTGTGGCGAGTCAAGAACAATATCACTATTGATCTTCCATATGGTAGAAAAATCAACCCTCGACATAGCCCGGGTCAATCCACAAACTGCCATTACAGAAACATGCCTTGAGTTATCCAGTGTCTGGTTTTAAGCATAAGCTGGACAACTCCCCTTTTCTTAACATCGTTAAGATATGAACCATTCTATATCCAATATAGAAACAGAGGCACTAATTTAATTGGAACCAGATTCAAATCATGCAGCTGTCTCCAGTGCATATCAACTTAATGGAAAAAAGGCTAATCAGGATTACTCAACTTAGGAATCCATCCAATTATGAGTAACCTGAAAGAGAAACATGTTTCTCAAAACCATTACTATCATCTGAATACCAATCACAAGAATCTACATTTTCGATCTCTTCGAAGAATCCCGATACTTGTGATACCTGGTTCTCTACTTTATTCTTATACCCACAACTTCTTAAAACTTAGACATTGTATTTCTACGAAACACTTGTCTAAAAACTAGAGAAGTCATAAGTAAATAGAACATAGTACGAGGACCTACCCCTTTGTCCTGACAGACACTGGACAACATACAATACTCTGTATAAGTCCGCTGAGTTTAAATAACTCAATACCTGTGCATTGTAGGTTGAAAACTGTACCCAGGTGATTTCCTCAAATATCACCAATTACAACGAATTCCGATATAATAAGGATGATCACCTAATTCCCAATAACTTACTCCTACTCATCATCTGTAAAACCATACAGATATGAGAATGAAACCTGGTAAATACATACCCTGGAGTAAGTATCTAATCGGGAAAGCAGTTTTCCATTAACAATGCACTGAAACATAAAAATGTTTCATAGGGGTTTCCTGGTATTCTTAGTAATGCCTCTTCCATAATCCAATTCATGACTATAACCATATATTTTCTTGCCATCTCTCCAAATCCCTTTATTTGTCTTTAGTCGTTACCTTCTATACACCTTCGTTAGGCTAAATGGTTTTCTTCCTTCCCTACCGTTCGGCACCAGCCTATGGTTTGGAAGAAGACTATCCAGTAAGCATAATAGGTGTACCCTCCTAAACCAAGGAGTACTCGCAACTTGAGAGAAGGTGATGATAAAAGACAACCGAATAATACCTTATTCTATTTCTCCCGAACTGGGAAAAAAGAAAATGTGAAAATAGGAGTGGCGATGAAGTAGCGGTTTGGTCGTGAATAATAGCAGTCGCAATTTACTTTGCCCTCTTTCTAATCCCTTTATTTTGTCTTTACATATTACCTTCTGCACACCCTACTTAGGCTAATTGGTTTTCTTCATTCCTTACCTTTCAGCACCAGCCTATGGTTTGGAATAAGACTATCCAATAAGCGTAATAGGTGTACTCTCCTAAACTAAGGAGCCCTCGCAACCTGAGAGAAGGTGATAATATAAAACAACTGAATAAACCAATTTAATTTCTCCTAAACCTGGATCCATCCTCGAAGAAGTTCCTTCGAGTTTGTATATAACCATATGATGGATCTATCCAATGGAAGTGGATGTCCGTAGTAATACGGGGTGTTCTGAGAAATACAAAGGGTAAAAGAAGGAGCGACAATGACTTATGCAACTAGACAATCCAAAAGCCAGTATTTTTAAGAAGGTTCGGTCAACTTGGTCACTGAGTCATAGTCTAGGGTCGGTCAAAGGTCGCTGCCAAAGAGAGAGAGAAAAGAAACACTCTGCGTGCACTCTAACCTAGATCAGAATGGTTATCAATTTATCTAATCAGGAAACCTCTGTTCCCCTCCGAATGGCGGCCAAGACATGGACGTCTTGCCTGAGATTCAGGGCAGATGCTAATTGGTGCTATCCGTCCACCTCTCCGAAGATGCCAAGTTGATTTATGACACCATGTATCGAAGGTTTAAACGGATGCGGCCGATATAGCAGACTTCGTCAGATTCCCCCTCGTTGAGGGGTTTTTGATTGTGGGGATGCTCTTCCCTGCAGGCGCAAGCCCCTGCAGTTAATTACGCTACCGCGTCCCGGTAACCACTTTCTCCTTCTCCAGATGGTCACTTCGTGTCATGGGTGTTTGTTTTGTTTGTGGTTGCCCGTGGATTGTATACGGAGACTAATTTATGTCGTCGCCCATAGGACGTGGATTAGTCCAAATCCGTATTTTCTTAGATTTGGGTTTGGGGTTTTGGTTTGAGAATACGTTAGCCATATTTGAGACTAAGATCAACTCAAACGTTTGTTAAGGATACGTCAGTATAGTTTGAGACTAAGATCAACTTAACAGGATCGTTTAGATACGACAAAAGAGCATTTGGGCTCTATTGTTCCAGTTTAGGGACATAGTGGTCCATTTAATGTATGGCCGTCGGGACCCGT
The DNA here is from genome assembly GCA_030015575.1 of Agapanthus africanus. NCBI lineage: Eukaryota > Viridiplantae > Streptophyta > Magnoliopsida > Asparagales > Amaryllidaceae > Agapanthus > Agapanthus africanus. Next base: position 451,152,480 of record JASDDO010000010.1, on the reverse strand, counting down.
CACCTCTCTGACGACGTTGAAGGATTACAACGACAGATGTCAGAGGAGTTCAGAGATGTACCCTTGAACCAAAGTTGGTTGAGAGATCTATAATCCAATTTGGGACTAAAGTCTGTTTTGAAAGTTTTGATTTAAGGATGCGTTAGCCATATTTGAGGCTAAGATCAGTTTAAACGTTTGTTAAGGATACGTTAGCCTAATTTGAGACTAAGATCAACTTAACAGGATCATTTAGATCCGACAAAAGAGCATTTAGGGACTCTATTGTTCCAGTTTAGGGACATAGTGGTCCATTTCCAGTTTAGGGACATAGTGGTCCATCATTCCCATTTCGGGGACAAATGTTAGTTTAAGGACGCATTAGTCCATTAGTTTAAAGACGCGTCAGTCCATAAGCTTAAGGACCCCACAGTCCATATTGATGTGTGGTTATCGGGACCCGTCACCTCTCTGACAACGTTGAAGGATTACAACGACAGATGTCAGAGGAGTTCAGAGATGTACCCTTGAACCAAGGAGTTGGTTGAAAGAGCAGATGTGCTCAGTTCAAGATGATTTGAGGACTTATGGCCAGTTCGGGCTAAGTCCAATTATGTTTGAAATATTGGCCCTTTGGGCCATTAGACATTTGTCTGGGTTCAGCCCCTCATCATTCAGCAGTGCTAAACAGAGGTTTGGAGGCTCTGACAACATTTTGTCTTTGATTTCCTCAATTTTGAGATTCATTTGGAGGAGGGACTTTTGCCTCTGGAAAATTAGCCAATTTGGCTAAAAGTAGTGTTAAACACTTAGAGAACAACAGTGTTAAACACTGGAGATAGAACTCTCAAATTAGTGTTAAACACTAAAAGACAATCAGTGTTAAACACTGAAAATATAATCTTTAATTTAGTGTTAAACACTAGAAACAATCAGTGTTAAACGCTGGAAATATAATCCCCAAATTAGTGTTAAACATTAAAGACAGAGGGGTCACGTGTAGACACGTGAGAGCGCCCAAAGGGGGGACCAGATCCCTTTTCTTCGTTCTGCAATTAAGTGTTAAACACTTTTCATTTCCTGGCCATCACGTGTGGGCACGTGATAGGCATCCATCCATTGGATATTAAAGGGATTTGTTAGGGGTCACGTGGAGACAAGTGAGGGCGCCCTAAATGTGGAGCCAGATCTCCTTTTGTTTTATCCTCAAATCTGCGAATAAGTGTTAAACACTTTTATTTTTATTTTAGAGCATCACGTGTTGGCACGTGATGGGGATCTGTGCGCCAATTGTTAAAGCATTTGCTGAGGGGTCACGTGATAACACGTGAGAGCGCCCAAAGCTTTCATTTCCTTTGCCTTTTCTTTCTGCGTTTTGGGAGTCACGTGGGAGCACGTGAGGCATTGCCTCAAAGCTTCTTTTCTTCAGGGATCTTTTCAAGGGTCACATAGGGGCACGTGACCCTAGTTCTTTTCATGAACATAGATCTTTTAAGTCTCCTTATTTTAAGAATTGAATTCTCTGTAGGGTTAAACCCTAATTATGATTTTGGAGGAATTAAATTCCTATTGTGAAAGAATTAAATTCTTATTTAGGATAAAACCCTGATTTCTTTTTAAAGGAATTAAATTCCCAGATATGTAAAAGAATTAAATTCTTGATTAGGGTTAAACCCTGGTTTTGTTTTAGGAGAATTAAATTCTCAAAACTCAATTCCCCTTCTAAGTTTAGGATCTGCATGGCAGGATCTCGACCCGATGAGAATTAAATTCTCAACTTATGGGGAGATGTGCTCTGTGCAGATCTTCAACCAGAAGAAGAACTAAGTTCTTTTTTGTATAAGAGTTAAACTCTTGGATTTTGAGAATTAAATTCTCTGTTTGAAATTTTGATTCCCTTTCTTTTCTCACCTAGGGTTTTCTTTCTTGAGAATTAAATTCTCCCTTTCTTTTCTTCCCTCTTGAGAATTAGATTCTCCTCTCTCTGTTTTTCTCTCCAAAAAAGGGTCCCCTCTCTTCTCTTCTCGGCTCCTATTTATAGGAGAAAGAAAAGAATCAATTTGTTTTGTGAATCTTTCATTGAAAGATTTGATTTGATTTCATAATTAATATGATCCTTTAGATCACACAATGAATTTTATTCACCGTTGGATTTTAAATCCAAAGATATTCTGTTTGTTATTTCCGGTGAGATTTAGGGGAAATCTTTCCTTATCTAGGATTTTTTCATAAATTGGTGATTTTTAATCACCCTTGGATCTTTAATCCAATGGTCCCCTATAGACCTTTTGTGTTTGGAAAGATTTAGAAAATTTTAGAATTTTAATTCTATTAATCTGTAAGGCTTTCAAAGCCTGGCACGTGCTGGCATGTGACCCCCAATTGAGTCCTTTTCTCAGCATTTACTTACGGTTCAGTTTTAACCATCACGTGTCAACACGTGACCATTGGTCACGTGTGAGCACATGACACCTCATTGAGGTATTTCCTTCAGCCGTTTGTTATTTCATTTCTGTTTCGATGTCACGTGTGAGCACGTGACCCCCAATTGGGTCCTTATTCAGCCGTCTATTTTTATTCATATTTTAACTATCACGTGTCAACACGTGATTATTGATCACTGTGAGCACGTGATATCTCATTGAGGTAATTCCTGATTTTTTAATCAGGGAACAGTGCATAACATATTTGCCCATAACTTTGATCCCGGATGAATTATGAAGCCCATAATATATCAAATCGAAGGGTTTTTCGAGATGTTTCCAATACCATCAGAATTTAATAGTTCCTCCTTCGAGAGTTTATCAAAATACAGGACGGAAGATACTTGTTCGCATTTCCTTAAGCGTATCGCTGCCATTTGATACCTTGGACTTTTCTGCGCAGAATTTTTGGCGGGAACAACCTCCCACTGTAATCTCAAATTCTCCTCCAAACCTGAAAGAAGAATTAGTCATGATCATCTGAAGAGTAAACCAACTCATCAGTGAGAATCAGGATCCAACTATCATCGCATGATAATTTGATGGAAGCCACTCAAGTTATCACACTCCAGAAGGTATGCGCATACCTGGCAAGTTTGCTGCTTGTTTGAAACTCCCGATGTAATTTTTACCCCATACTCTTATGACCTTGACTAAGGGCCAACAAATCATAAGTCACATGTCAATTTCTTCCCGTCATTGTCCTGGTTGATTTGAACCCACCCGTACATACTCTTGACTAAGGGCCAACAAAGTATACGACTGTCCCAAACCAACGCATCTATCAATGCAACAAATGAATATCCAGCAGCTACCAAACACTATGCCTTGACTAAGGGCCAACAAACATAGCTTGAATATTACTGACCATCCATAAGAAATGACGGAGGGCTACGGCTGGTTTTTGGCGAAAAACCTTTAACGTAATGAACTTGATCTCGTTGAAGGAACCTGATAGCTTTTATAAAAATATAGTGACGAAAAACATTTGCTAAAGAGGTCACTCTCGGTGAAGGGATCTCGGCTCTTTCCTCGTGGAATGAGGTGCAGGATATTCTAACTGAATACTGCGATGCAAAGCAACTTGTAATCGACTATATTGAAGTTATTACCCTGACGTAAACTTCTGCCCAAGGGTTCACTCCCGGTGAAGGGATCTCGGCCCTTTGCCTCGTGGAACGAGGTGCAGGATATTCTAACCGAATATCACTATGCATAACAAAGGAAACATTTTTGTAATAACACCTTTTAAAATTTTTTCCAACAACATCAAATATAATTTATTTTATCCTTGCATTGATAAGAATCAATGCAGTCCCATCAATCAATCACACCAGAAAAGAACGAAAATATAATGTACGTATATGCCATCCGCATTCGCCACTGGGTCCCGTCATCACCCGTTAGGTTACTTAACTAACGACAGAGCGGGGGCTGGACTAGCGCGGATGTAAAACATATACAACATCTAATAGTATATATACCAATATACAATAATCGCTCCAGGCGTGATAATATGCAACATTACAGAAAAGTAATAAGCATCACAGAACAATACAGATAATTTGGAATCCCGGGTTTCACAGAGCCGCTACTGAAACCCGACGTTCCCCTGGTCGTGTGGATAGCCTGTGCAATGAAACCTAGACCCCTACGGGTGCGGCAAGTTACCCGCCAAAACCTGAAGCGAGGTAGTCCCCACAGCATAGTGAATGGAACACCCGGCACTTCACGGAATCCGGTAAATTGAGCACCCCTCCTTGGGTTAAACTGTACCCCCTACGAGTGCGGCGAATAGTCTGCCAATTCTAGAGTGAGGTCCCTCTGCCTCTCAAAGCCATGAGATACGGACCCGTTGCCCTCCAGAACCCGGCTATCCGTGCATTCTTTCGCGGGAAAAACCTAGTACAGAAATAAAATATGTACAACGGGTACATCGACCTCAACCGGGTCGTGCCCCAAAAGAATATTATACAAACAGGCAGTGACGGCAGTCCACATATTGGACGCTCGCCCCACAATATCAAATGTACAAATAAATCCAAACTGCACTATCATTGCACCCTGCTATCCACCACGACATATCCGCAACAATACAACACAACACAGAACATCAACGCGAATGTCACGTTCGCAAACCCGTCTAAAAGAACTATAGCAATTAGACGCGGTTTACCGATCAATGACATTCCCGTCGGAGATATAAAGTAAGTACTGCATACTAACAAGTTTTAAATTTCGATCGACTAAATTTCCTGAAGTGGGCCCCACGTACATCTGCTGTACAGTAACAAAATCTGGGCCCAAAAGAACAGTACCTGAAACCATAATTTCCCAATTTGAAGTTCTCTGGAAAAATTGGAGCACTGTTCCCACAATGTCGCCGCGGTTCCGCGGTCAAACCCTAGGTTTGACCGTGGATCCGCGGTGGTCATGTGGGATCACGTGCCCAAATTTTCCCATAATTCTTAGAAAACCCTGCACACTTTTCTGTGACATGCAAAATTATTTTTAGGCCCTTAAAAAAATCGACAGAAACTTGTGTGCTTGAAAATTGTGATTTCGGAAATTCCGTTCGATCGATCTTTTAAACGCGTTAGCACAAGTTAGTATAGCTTAATGGTGAGGCTCTGATACCACTGTAAGTCCACGGTAGCGCCCCGGCCGTCTAACAGACGCCAAATGCGGAACAAAAACTTTTTACAACTGGCGCTATCGCGTACTATAACCCGGATCTGCCATTAAAGCTAAACTAACAAACTACAAAGTAGGTAGAAGAGTTATACCAAACGATCCGAGTTCTTCGGTCTTCAACCATCATCCCACGCTTTGTTGCGGCTGCTCTGATCTCCTGAATCTCCAATCTTCTTGTCCTGGTGGCACCACGTCGACGGATCTTTAAACGGGCTCCCGCCTTTGAACCGAGGCAACTCGGTCGTCAAGTTTGCTAAAAGAGACGACCAAGATGTTGTAGAGAATGAGTAGAACACTTTGTCTCGTTACGTCCAAGGCTATGGACGAACGGTTAATGAAGTTGCCTTTTGGATCGATATGAAATGAGAAACTTTTCTATTCTAATTTCCATGAACCAAATATCTATCATGTTTTCCCTCAAGCAACCATTTTTTCCAAGTGAGAGAGAGGAAGAAGAATGGCCGGCCACATATATAGGAAGAGGGAGGTGAGTGTAGGAGAGAGGAGGGGGTGACCATAAAGGAAAGCTTCTCACAAAATATCCTAAGCAATACAAAACCTCATTAATGCAAATTACACCTTGCAAAGAACATTAAATGCATAATGGTGACACATAAACCTAGTCACCAATTCAAGAAGCTTCCACATGATTCACCCTCATGATACATCCAAGAAGAAAAGATAAATCCGCATTTAACCGAATGTTAAATACGGCTGATAAAAAACTGGAAACTGGCAACTTCCAAAAAGCGATCCCAAAACGGATTTCAGGATAACCCCGTATCAGTATAAACCCGCATTTGTATTACGACCGAATACAAATGCATCTGAGACAAAGATATTATATCTACACAGCATAATACTCGGATCCGGCTTAAACCAAAGCCGACCAGTATTACCTGCCCGAAAAATGACACGTGCGAAAACACACGTGCATTTTCCGAACCTTGCCATAATACCATACGGCCTCTACAACGTTTCGCCCGAACTTGGGAAAGTGTCTGTGGAGGACTCTAATGACTCATCAACACACTGGCACTGGGTATAACCTCTAGCACGACAGAGGTACGAGCTGTACGTGACGGTTGCCTATGTATTGATTGGAAGGGAAGTTGACGAGCGAACTCATTCATAAACCCTACTGAGCCTAACAGTGATAATATACATACAGTCCGGTCCGTTCGTCTATGAGTATCGCATATCTGCTTAGGGGGTTGGTAACGTCAGACCCCCATTAGCGGTATAAGTCGTGTCAGAGAGTGGCCAAAAACACCCTGAGATACTACTGGAGTACCTACCAGTAAATCTCCTGCCTCGACCGAGGGCTTTGTGTAATGGCTCTCCTAGACACAGCGCGATCTCACCCCCAATACCGGGAGAGACGAATCCCTTGCCGATCCGCTCACTTTCCTCCATGTGGCTCGGGACTGTACCCAAAAAAGACCTGTTTGCACGACTCCTTTGAGCCGTGGTAGGGTAGAAATCAAAGCACAGTGGGAACTTACACGAGACAAATGACGACCTCAGGTCGATGAACTAACCTGTACACATGTCACCAGGGAACTGCTATCTGACGATATGCATAATACCAACTAGCAGGTTCCCGGCGAGTCCTGTCCAGTGTACTCATAACCCAATGAGCACCTGTATACATCTTAGGTGAATCAACTGACACCAATGGCTTGTGAGACCGGCCATCGCCCCTCGTTGGGGTCTCGACTGTATACACTTGTCTACTCTGGAGTATCGATGCCCTGTCTCGAAACTCCCACGACTAGGGACACTTTTAAGTATGTGCTTATAGACTCCAGCTCCTATGTATATGATCGCCATCATACTGCTGGTAGTCAAGCAAGAATCCTATGGGCTCTATCAACATGCAATAGTGAACTAAAGCATGTATACGATGATAAAGACAAACCAGATAGCATACTATCATCACAAGCAAGACTGTCATATCGGTATAGGTCCTGCCTCAATCATTGCAATCACGTACCTGCGATCCAATAATTGACTTTGAGGGCACTATCTCCAACAGTTTGGCTCCTCCCAGTATGGCCATCTCACGCTCTTGATTGGCTTTAACTTTCAGATGAATCTCATTCAGGAAGGCATCGATCATCTCATCTGACGGCAGCAGGATTTCTGGTTCAGGGTCTGCCCCCAGCTTCTCAGCGCAAGGAATTTCCTCATCGTCTGTAAACGAATGGGAAATCATATGACAGCTCGCCACGTATTCTTCAGATTCATCCGATGAGCTGTCTCCCTCATCTTCCTCTTGAAAGACGTGGTTGAGGAACTCTTGGAGTGTAATGGGAGTCCGTGCTTTCTGGTTGTATTCCTCCAGCGCGTCAATTTGTTTTTGTAAGTCCGTGCGCTTGTCGCCAGGCTTCACGGGCTTCTTGGATTTCTTCTTCTTCTTCTTTGAAGATTTTGACGGCTGGTTGTGAGTGCCTGGGCCACCACCATCGGTCTTTGGAGTTGGACGCGGCTTCAATATCCCTTCAATGATCTGAGGTTCCAACGGGTTCTTCCACTTGATCACTGGGCATGTTTGAAGATCGTTTAGCATCCTCTCTGTCTTGGCTGATAGTACAACCTCCCAAGGAGCTTCTTCAACGAGAGAGCATGTTGCCCTCGGCGTATTCGTCCTCTTAGAGGTGTGGGGCTGCGGCGGACTCACCTTCCATCTGTCGGAAAACGTGAACTTGCCCTGTTGGTACTGGTCTTCAAGCCAATTTTTGAAGACATAGCAGTCTTCGATCGGATGACCCAGTACCCGGTGATAGGGACAGTAGTTGGGCTCATTGACATCATTTGGTTGCGATGGACGTTTTGGCTCCGGCAGATTTATGAGTCGGTTGCGCAACACCCGTTCGAATAATCTTCTCGTTTTATCTCGGGGAAACGAGTAAGGACGTCCTAGCCTCTCCTTAAAGGGCACGTGCGGACGCATATTATTTTGACGGACAGCCGGTTTCAAGTTGCCCGGCTATTGTTGAGCATTAGCGACAACAATTGCTTTTCCCTTCCCCTTTCTCATTTCGAGAGTCCGGCTTTGGAAGGGGAGGTCTATGGCCCATCTGATCCATTTGCGCTAGCTTGTCGATCAAGGCCTGGAAGGTAGTCGGCTTGAAGAACATCATAAATTGCGAGATGGTTGCTTGCGGATCAAGGGTTCCCACAAACATACCCACTGCAGGAGCTTCTTCAATGCGTTGCTCGCATTTTGACCATAAGTTCCGCCACCGTATAGCATATTGGACCCATGTCTCGCCCGGCTTCACCCTGGCAATAATCAATGCCGTCATTGGGGTACGTTCGCTGGCGCTTACGAAACGCTGGGTAAACAGCAGCTCCATCTCCGCGAAGGTCTTGATAGAGTCATTCGGGAGCTCAGAGTACCACTCGAACGCTGTATCTGATAAGCTTCTGACGAACTGGCGAAGCAACAGTTTGTCATCACCGCCGGTGTTGCCGCAGAGCGCCCTGAACTGGGCAACATGCTGGTGGGGATTGCCCATCCCCTTATAGACATGGAACTTGGGAATTGTGTAGCCCGGCGGGTACTTGATCTGGTCGTCCCAGCTCGGATATGGTCGTCCTGTTTTTACGACCTGACCGGCTGCTTCAGTCGCATGATGAACCCATATTTGTTGGGCTATATACCCGTCCAAGTCATCTTTGGAGATTGTCTCCTCCTTGGCTGTTGACAGGGCTGGTGGAGGATTTGACGTTTCTCCCCTATCGTCTTCAAGGACGATCGAGGGATCTTCGGCTGGAGAATCTTGTTGAATCATCATACCCATCATGTCCTGGAATAGGAGGGCCATTTTCTTTATGCTAGCTGCTTGTTCCGCAGCCTCTTTATCCTTCTTCTCCAATATCCGGCGAAGGAACTAAGCGTCGGTTTCCTGTTCCCGGCGTTCGTCCGAGGAAGCTTCAGGGCTTTCTCCTGGCTCAGTGAGTGCGGCCATCGCGTTCATCATCTCCTGGAGCTTTTGCTGTTGCTCCTGAGCTTTGGTCACTTACCGTGTAAGCGGTCTATGACCTGTGGATGCACGGCTGTCCTTCTTTCCCGACGCCTTGTAGACGGCATGAACCATCATGCCCCCAGACTTAGGACGTTTGGGCTCGCCGCCCTTGGCATTTGCCGCAGGCACGGGGATTTTCTCCAGCCTTCTTCTTTTGTGGGCCGTTGAAGTTGAAGGGGCCGTTGTAGTGGGCACCCTGGTGGTGGCCGTCCTTTGCTGTTTGTCTGGACGGTTCTTTTCTTCTTGCACTTTTGCCCTTTTCTGTTGGCGAAAGTGATTTTGGTCGATTACCGAGTCCTAAACTCTCCGCCAGACCTTATAAATCTTGGAGGACAGCCGTTGAGGGGGCTGCTCCAGCTTCGTTTCCGGAACCCTCTCCATAGGTGGAGGAGATCTTTTCAGTATAGCAGTTGGAGAGTTCTTACGCACCCTCCTTAACGGTTCGAAGTTGTTCCCAGTTGGAACAGCAGCATTAACTTCCACCATTGGAGCAGGTGGAGTTAGCCCTGAGGGGGAGTTGCCCCCATCCTTCCTTACTCGGCGCCAGTGGCGACGTCGAGCATGACTAGCCGTTGGGACTGGCTCGGCGATAGGGACAGCCTCATCTTGCCCCCTGTCCGAATGAGGTGCTGCTGGTGTCAGCCTCTTAAAGACCGATGTTGTCCTTTGAGGGGCGATATTCAGTCTGTCAAAGACAGATCCTCGAGCAGGGTCAGGAGCCAGAATAGTCAGCCTTGAAAAGACTGACTCATTAACAGGAGAAGCCGCCTTGACGACTTCTGTAGCAGCGGTTGTTGCCTTCCTTGGGACAGCCATTTTAGAGTTCATGGGCTTCCTGGCGGGCCCATCAGAATTCTGATCCAGCCTGGCAAAGACAGAGGCTGTTGATTTGATATTGGACGACCCATTGACAGGGGCCGTTGGAGTAACAAGTCGATCGAAGACCGACTTCTTTGAAGCTTCCGGTACGGGTATTGGCAGGGTGAAGCTTACAGGAGGGATCATGGTCCCGAAAAACAGGCCGGTGGTGGCCCGAGTCACTTTCTCCAGAGGCATAGTAAGGACGGAGGCCGCTTGAGGCCCATATGCTACACCTACAGGTGAGGTGGAGCATCGGTTGCATCGGCACTTCGAGCAGTTCGAGCAGTTAGAGGCCATTGATGCTTGATTTCTGCGCCGGGCAAAAGACCAAATCTTAGTAACTTGAAATCCGAAGGCAACCATTAACAAACCGCGATTCGTTCGCGAAGATGACACACGAAGTGTGGAGTGGAAAGAGGAAAAGGTCCCACCGGGCGTTGCCAGAATCTGTTTACCTCCGAATACAGATACGCGACCGCGTAGGCTTGTCTTGCCTGAGATTCGGGGCAGATGCTATTTGGGGCTATCCGTCCATCTCTCCGAAGATGCCAAGTTGATTTATGGCACCGTGTATCGGAGGTTTAGACGGATGCGTCCGATGTAGCAGACTTCGTCAGATTCCCCCTCATGGTGAGGGGTTTTTGATTGTGGGGATGCTCTTCCCTGCAGGCGCAAGCCCCCGCAGTTAATTACGCTACCGCATCGCGGTAACCACTTTCTCCTTCTCCAGATGTTCACTTCGTGTCGTGTGTGTTTGTTTTGTTTGTGGTTGCCCGTGGATTGTATACGGAGACTAAGTTATGCCGTCGCCCGTAGGACGTAGATTAGTCCAAATCCGTATTTACTTAGATTTGGGTTTGGTGTTTTAGTTTAAGGATACGTTAGCCATATTGAGGCTAAGATCAACTTAAACTGGATCGTTTAGATCCGACAAGAGAGCAATTGGCTCTATTGTTTAGTTTAATGACGTTGCGGTCGATTTCCAGTTTAGGGACATGGTGGTCCATGTTCCAGTTTAGGGACGTAGGGGTCCATATTCCAGTTTAGGGACGTAAGGGTCAATCATTCCCATTTAGGGACGAGCATTAGTTTAAGGACATTTCGGTCCACCATTCCCATTTCAGGATGAATATTAGTTTAAGGACGTTTCGGTCCACGAGTTTAAGGACCCCGTAGTCCGTATCGATATGTGGTTGTCGGGACCCGTCACCTCTCTGACGTCGTTGAAGGATTACAACAATAGGTGTCAGAGGAATTCAGAGATGTACCCTTGAACCGGATGTAAATTGATTTAGGAGAGCAGCCTTGCTCAGTCAATTTAATTTGAGGACTTACGGCCATGATTGGGCTAAGTCCAGTTAAAAAAATGTTCAACATTTTTATTTGCCTTTAGCCTATTAGGTTTGTGCTAGGGCTTTGCCCCTTTTTAAATAATGCACTGTATTTTTTGTTTTGCTTGGGCTCTGCCCTTTTATAAATGATGCAGAGCATCAATTTTGTTTGGGCTCTGCCCTTTTATTGCATTGCAATTTATTTTGGCCTACCAGGCCTTTTTGATTTGGGCCTACTCCTTTAGTGAACAATGCAGCGCATTTGTCAGGCGCTTTGCGCTGATCACTGAGCGCAAGCGCTTGTGGTGGTGACACGTGTCACGCAAGCGCAGTGCGCTGCGCCAGTGCTGCGCTTGCGCTGCTGACACGTGGCGCGCTCTGGTGAGTTGCGCCAATTTCAGAGAGCAAGGCTCTATCTTATAAGCGCATAGCGCAAGTAATTCTGGTGCTGACACGTGGCGCACTCTGGTGGCTTGCGCCAACCCAAGAGCACAACAGTGCAAATTTTACAAGTGCAGGGCACTGTTTAATTTCTTGATCCAATTTAGATCAGAGAAAACAAGTTTTTCTTGTTTTTTCTTATTTTCAGAGAACCAGTGGTTCATAAAAAGTGCAAGGAACTATTATTTTTTGTTTTTTATTGAAGATCCTTGATCTTGTTCTTAGATCAATAATCTATTCAGAAGAAATTCTTCTATTTTAAAGATTTTTACCTTTTTCTTGAGTTTCTTTTAAAGTTTCTTCAGAGTTGAAGTTCTTGATGATTCTTGATGTTGATGATCTTTTGAGTTGGGGTCTAGGGGTCTTTATATAGTGCCCATAAATTTGTTAAATTTTTAAAAAGATCTTTCTCTGAGTGATTTGGGGAATTTTCCCCACCGTTGGATCTTTGATCCAAGCGCTTCTGTTTTACAGAAGACAATCTTCTTGTTTTAAAAAGAACAGAAAGATCTTATTAAAATTTTAATTCTGTCTGGCGCAACTGCGCTGACACGTATCGCGCAGCGCAGCTGCGCTGGCGCACCTGGGCTGACACGGGTCGCGCAGCGCTGCACTTGCGCAACTGAAGCTTTGCTTCCTTTTAATTTTGTTTTTTAATAGAGCCTTGCTCTGATTGGGCGCATTGCCTTGGGCGCTGCGCTGACGTATCAACTTCTAACAAGTGGCGCGTTGCGCGCAGCGCACGGAATTTGAAGTGTTGCTTCAAAATTTGAATTTTTGAAATTCAAACAGAGCCTTGCTCTGATTGGGGGAAACATATATAAAGGCACTGCCTTTTGATGAACCATTGGTTCTTGAAAAACTTGAGGTAGAAGCTCTTTAGAATAAAAAAGATTCTGTTCTTTGATCTAAAATAGATCAAGATGCGCTCTGCGCTTTTGAACAGTGCCCTGCACTACTAATTTGAGCCTCTGCGCTCTTGGGTTGGCGCAAGTCACCAGAAAACGCCACGTGTCAACCCCAGAATAATCTGCGCCTTGCGCTTTAAAAAAAATGAGCATTGCGCTCTTGAATTGGCGCAAATCGTCAGAGCACGCCACGTGTCAGCAGCGCACTAGCGCGGCGCAATGGCGCGGCGCATTGCGCTTGCGCTCACCAGAGTGCGACACGTGTCACCTCCACATCAGTTTGCGCCTTGCGCTCCTCAATCAGCGCAAAGCACCTGACAGGCCATGTGGCGCACTATCAGACTATTAAATGCTACACATTATTAAGAAAGGGCAGAGCCTAATTAAAAGGACTAACAGGCCTAATAAAAATGCAGTGCAGAGCTCAATTGAAAGGTCCAACAGACCAAGACTAATGCTATGCATTATTAAACAAAGGGCAGAGCCCAAGTAAAGGCCTAACAGGCTAGACACAAATAAAAATGTTGAATATTCTCAACTAGACTTAGCCCAATACTGGCCATAAGTCCTCAAATTAAATTGAACTGAGCACAACTGCTCTCTCAAATCAATTTGCACCCGGTTCAAGGGCACATCTCTGAACTCCTCTGATATTTGTCGTTGTAATCCTTCAACGTTGTCAGAGAGGTGACGGGTCCCGACAACCACCCATAATACGGACTGTGGGGTCCTTAAACTCATGGACTAATGCGTCCTTAAACCAATATTCCCCAAAATGGGAATGTTGGACCACCATGTCCCTAAACTGGCAATGGACCACCATGTCCCTAAACTGGTAATACGGACTGTGGGGTCCTTAAACTCATAGATTAATGCGTCCTTGTTCAGTTGATAAAACTGCACATTTGTTATTACATTTTTCCTACTATTTCTATATTAAAAAAGGTCTTTATTATAATATATCATACATATGAGGGTTTATCTGTAAAAATACTATTTTCCATGTGTTGATATATTATAATTAGCATTTGGTAGGAAAATGTATGCAAATAATATCATTGACCAAATCTAAACTCTACTAAATATTATTTGAGGAGTTGTGCAGAATTTTCAGGACTAAAATCAAGGAAATCAAGTTGTTAAAGCAAACCTGCCTAATTAAGAAACCAAAACTTAGAAATCAAGTCTGGCAGCAACTACGAGAAGATTTCCAAAGTCCAAAGATTCCTGAGATTGCCACATGTCACACAGATGAAAGCCCAGAAAATTCAATAAGTGATCCCCACCCTTGGCCGCGGATCCACGGCCAAACCACCCTTTTGGCCGCGGATCCGCCGCAGTAAAGGGGAGTTAGGATTTGCAACTTTTGTGGGAGAATCTTTACAGTTTGCTTCCAATTTTGGAAGCTAAATTTCTGGCTTTTGGACTATAAATAAAGACTTAGAGCCTCTTGGAAAAATCATCAAGCTGACGAGATCACGAAGTCCAAGACGGCTCACGCATCCAGGCTGATTATCAACGATTCATCTACCTCCTTAGAAGAGATCGAGAAGCAAACTAGTATCTGTAATCATTTTCTAAGGAATCAAAGTGTAATGAATATTGTTGATTAATAAAGGTAGCTTTCTTTTTCTTATTCTATTTCTTCGTAGTTTAATTATGCATTTTCTCTCCATCTCTTTTTCTCCCAACATGCGCGAGTAATTCTCCGCTTGTTAGGGTTCGTAGGATTAGGGTAGGTTAATGGATGATGAAAATACCTAAACTCTTTTTACGTCCTATAAAGTTTATAAACTTTATCAAAACAATCATTAACATCCTAATCGGGCGCGCTACCAATTCATTGTTAGTCTCGACTGCGATTAGAGATTAGATTAATGATTGTTTTGGTAAAGGCTAGATATGAACGGAGTTCCGTGTCGAGATAAGGGTTAAGAGTGGGATTCTTTTTCCCTCCAGAAACTCTAATCTACATGCATCACTGTCGTTCTAGTTTTAAATCTATTAAAAGATAAAAAGGGTAATTTTTAATTAATCATCCATAACTACTAAATCCTAAAGAACCCTACAAGCCCCTTCTTATATTAACTACATCCATAAATAATCTAGATTTATATTTTGTATTAGTGCTTAACGTAGATCTAGAAACCATTATACAATATTCTTTATCCCTCCTCTCTTTCTCAACACATCTAAAGTAAGATTGAAAGGTTCAACGTTTCCCTGAGGATGACCCATACTCACCTCGGTCTAGCTACACGCGACACCGTTCTGATTGCGGTTACACTACAAAACACATAATTTCACATCAATCAAATGGCGTTGTTGCCGGGGATACGTGCGTAATTTTTATTCTTACTATTTGTGTTGAATTCTTATACGATCCATATCATAAATAAAACAAAACTACAAATTGTATATTTAACGATGATTGTGTGAATTTTGCGAGGGAATCTGGAGTTACAGACTTGAGGAAATAAGAGACAGATACATTCATTGAGATCCAGAGAAGTAGAGAAGGCCACAAAAAAAAATTCATCAATTGATCTCTCCCTCTTGTGGCGGAACCGCGGCCAGTTAGGAGATCTAGGGCTTCAGTCTTCTCTGGTAAGATTCTAACCTCCTTCTCTCTCCTCTGAAATTTAATAAAATATCTTTTCTGCAGGATTCTTTACAAAATATCGCCGCTCAAAAATCTTTTTGCAAAGTTTTGTTTTGCGGTTTGTTTTTGCATATTTTAATACGGATTTTTAAGGGGCAAGACCAAAATTCAGATTAGGTGGGGATTTCATCACCCTTCCTAAGCCCCACAAATCACAAACCGAGCATCTGTATCAACCCTACATTAATTTAAAAAATATCTAGACCAGACTCTAAGGACTGTCGCGCTCAATAAGGACAGAGGAAGGTCGTGGGTAATCTATCGCTTATCCGCATTACTTTTGTGGTGTCTAGACAAGTGTGTCTAAGGCAAGTGGTTACTTAATTAGGACCACTACTTTCGTAGTGGGGAGCCTCCCACTTACCTGGCACTTACCTGGCTACAAGGGTAGTAAAGAGGCGGTAGAGTATTGATCCTGCGGCTTGTCCTTTGGAAGTAAGTCTAGGAGCGGTCTAGAGACTGGACCTAGGTAACCATAGTTCTAGGGTTGTTTGTGCATTTTTGTATGATTTGTCTAAATCCGTCATTTTTCAAAAAAAACCAATTATTTTCTCCCCTTTTTACCCCTTCCCTTCTTCTCTTCTTATAATGAGTGACCTAAACAGAAGAACACTTGCCGAGCTTTGTTGTCCACAACCAGATATCTCTTGTTTTCGTAATCCCTTCGGTATACCGTCCGGCTCTTCCATGTCCTTAAGAGATCATATAGAACAAGCAGGAAGAAACAGTTGGCCACCTCAGTCCAGGTCTTATCAACCGTATCCTAATCCTATACCTGTTTCAGTTGATACCCAGAGTGAGGAAGCCCCTTGACGAATGTCCATTGCTGAGCACATAGCTAGGGCTAGAGGCCAAAGTTTCAACCTGGACCAATATCAACCATCACCACCACTGTCCAGAGAAGAGTTTGATAGGCGGTTTGTGGCATATAAGATGTCTATTGAAAATAGCCAACCAACCAACCCATATCAATATTCTTCTTATCACAATGTTGACCCTACTCCCACCCAATTTTCCCAACCATTCTATTCCTATCAATCCAATCCGACTTTTCCACCTTCTCTAGACAGTTCTTCTAATCAGTGATTTGGGAGTTTTAATTATCCACAGGAATTTCAATCTTATACTGAAACCCCTTATCAACCCAAGTCTAGTCTGGAGCAGACATTAGAAAAATTTCTGGAATTGTCGGACCAAATTAGAAAGGAA
The DNA here is from genome assembly GCA_030015575.1 of Agapanthus africanus. Classification (NCBI taxonomy): domain Eukaryota; kingdom Viridiplantae; phylum Streptophyta; class Magnoliopsida; order Asparagales; family Amaryllidaceae; genus Agapanthus; species Agapanthus africanus. The sequence goes on along the minus strand of JASDDO010000010.1, from coordinate 451,135,878 downwards.
ACAACAGAGTGGATGCAAGCAAAGAATTTCAAACCTGCCCAAAATTTTTCAGTATATGATTCGGGTATAGGACAAAATGAGAATTTGGGTAGTGAGACAGAACTGTACACCCTTCCTAATCAAATCTCCCCATTCCAAACTGAAATCCACAACTCTAGTTTCATAGATTCATCAAGTACACCAAATAGATTGTCTGATAAGTTGTGTGACTTTGTAGTGTTTGATTTACCCGACTGTGAAGGGTCCATATTCCCCTCCGAATAACGGAGACGCGACCGCGTAGGTTCGTCTTGCCTGAAATTCGAGGCAGATGCTAATTGGTACTATCCGTCCACCTCTCCGATGATGCCAAGTTGATTTATGGCACCATGTACCGAAGGTTTAAACGGATGCGGTCGATGTAGCAGACTTCGTCAGATTCCCCTTCGTTTAAGGGGTTTTTGATTGTTGGGACGCTTTTCCCTGCAGGCGCAAGCCCCTGCAGTTAATTACGCTACCGCATCGTGGTAACAACTTTCTACTTCTCCAGAGGGTCACTTCGTGTCGTGGGTGTTTGTTTTGTTTGTGGTTGCCCGTGGATTGTATACGGAGACTAATTTATGTTGTCGCCCGTAGGGCGTGGATTAGTCCAAATCCGTATCTTCTTAGATTTGGGTTTGGGGTTTTGGTTTAAGGATACGTTAGTCTCATTTGAGACTAAGATCAACTTAAACGTGTATTAAGGATACGTTAGTCTAATTTCTAGACTAAGATCAACTTAACAGGATCATTTAGATCCAACAAGAGAGCATTTGGGCTCTATTGTTTAGTTTAGGGACATTACGGTCGATTACCAGTTTAAGAACATGGTGGTTCATTACCAGTTTAAGGACATAGTGGTCTATGAGTTTAAAGACCTCACAGTCAAGGTTAAGAACGTCATAGTCCGTGAGTTTAAAGACCTCACAGTCAAGGTTAAGGACATCATAGTCCGTGAGTTTAAAGACCTCACAGTCAAGGTTAAGGACATCACAGTCAGTGAGTTTAAGGACCCCACAGTCAAGGTTAAGGACATCATAGTACGTGAGTTTAAGGACCCCAAAGTCAAGGTTAAGGACATCATAGTCCGTGAGTTTAAAGACCTCACAGTCAAGATTAAGGACATCATAGTCCGTGAGTTTAAGGACCTCACAGTCTGTAGAGTGTTTGGTTGTCGGGACCCGTCACCTCTCTGAAGACGTTGAAGGATTACAACGACAAATATCAGAGGAGTTCAGAGATGTACCCTTGAACCAAAGTGGATTAAGTGATTTGTAGTCCAATTTGGAACTAAGATCAATTAATTAGATTATGAGCACATTTGGGCTCAGTTAAGTCTGAATTGAGGATTTATGGCCAATTTGGGCTAAGTCCAATTAAGTTCAAAATGTTGGTCCTTTGTTGGACCGTTAGACATTTGTCTGGTTTCAGCCTACATTATTTAGCAATGCTAAACAAGAGTTTGAGGGTTTTGGTAACATTTTTATCTGTGATTGAGCAGTAGACATTATAGCTCTGATTTTTACTCAATTTTGAGTGGGAGGCTTTGCTTCTGGAAAATTAACCAATTTGGTTAAAACTAGTGTTAAACACTAGATAACAACAGTGTTAAACACTGGAAATAAGTCCGTTAAATTAGTGTTTAAACACTAAATAGGAATGGGTCACGTGGGGCTATGTGAGGACACCCAAAAGTGGGACCAGACCCCTTTTCTTCGTTCTGCAATTAAGTGTTAAACACTTTTTATATTTTTGTTTTGAGCATCACGTGTTCGCACGTGATAGTCATCTGTGCGCTGACTGTTTGCTAAGGGGTCACGTGGTAACACGTGAGAGCGCCCAAAGCTTAGATTTCCCTTGCTTTTATTCCCTTTGTGTTGGAGGTCACGTGAGAGCACGTGAGGCATTGCCTCAAAGCCTGTTCTCCTTCTCTATTCTGGGGATCTCTTCAGGGGTCGCGTGGGGACACGTGACCTAGTTTTATTCCTTCTTTTCTGATCACTGCGGATTGGGGTCACGTGTCATCACGTGACCAATATTCTTTATGTGCATGGAGATCTTTCAAGTCTCTTTATTTTAATAATTAAATTCTCTGTAGGGTTAAACCCTAATAATTATTTTGGAGGAATTAAATTCCTATTATGAAAGAATTAAATTCTTATGTAGGGTTAAACCCTAATTTCTGTCCATCTTGAAGGAATTAAATTCCTATATTTTCAGGAGAATTAAATTCTCATATAGGGTTGAACCCTAATTTTGTTTTGGGAGAATTAAATTCTCTAAACTCAATTCTCCCTCTAAGTTTTGGATCTGCATGGCAGGATCTCAACCCGATGAGAATTAGATTCTCATCTTATAGGGAGATGTGCTCTATGCAGATCTTCAACCAGAAGAAGAACTAAGTTCTTTTGTAGAAGAGTTAAACTCTTAGATTTTGAGAATTAAATTCTCTTTTTTGAAGTTTTGATCCCTTTCTTTTCTCACCTAGGGTTTTCTTTCTTGAGAATTAAATTCTTCCTTTCTTTTTTTCTCTTGAGAATTAAATTCTCCTCTCTCTGTTCTTCTCTCAAAAAGGCCCCCCTTCTCTTCTCTTCTTGACTCCTATTTATAGAAGAAAGAAAAGAATCAATTTGTTTTGTGAATCTTTCATTGAAAGATTTTAATTGATTTCATAATTAATATGATCTTTTAGATCACATAATGAATTTTATTCACCGTTGGATTTTAAATCCAAAGATATTCTGTTTGTTATTTTCGGTGAGATTTAGGGGAAATCTTTCCTTGTCTAAGATTTTTTTCCATAAATTGGTGATTTTTAATCATCCTTGGATCTTTAATCCAACGGTCCCCATAATCCTTTTCTATTTGGAAAGATTTAGAAGCTTTTAGAATTTAATTCTATTAAACTGTAAGGCTTTCGAAGCCAGTCACGTGCTGACACGTGACCCTTGGTCACGTGTGAGCACGTGACCCCCAGTTGAGTCCTTTAACAGCCGCTTGTTTATGTTGTTGTTTTAACCATCACGTGTCAACACGTGACCATTGGTCACGTGTGAGCACGTGATACCTCGTTGAGGTATTTCCTTCAGCCATTTGTTTTTATTTCTGTTTTAACTATCACGTGTCAACACGTGACCATTGATCACATGTGAGCACGTGATACCTCATTGAGGTAATTCCTGATTTTTAATCAGGGAACAGTGCATAGCATATTTGCTCATAACTTTTGATCTCGGATGAATTATGAAGCCCATAATATATCAAATCGAAGGGTTTTTTGAGATGCTTCCAATACCATCAGAATTTAATAGTTTCTCCTTTGGGAGTTTATCAAAATACAGGCCGGAAGATACTGGTTCGCATTTCCTTAAGCGTATCGCTGCCATTTGATACCTTGGACTCTTCTGCGCAGAAATTTTTGACGGGAACAGTCCATTTCAAGTGAAACCATACCCAACCCTTGTGATCTCTACACCTCCACTCTTGAACCAAAACTGATTGAAAACCATACGTTTGATGAGGTGTTTGAGAATTTTAACCTTCACTTGAATGAGGTGATTGACGTTGGGGATATATTGATTGATGAACCCGAAATTTTGGATGATTTTGTCCCACCAATTCATCAAATCCTTTCACTTCCTTGTGGTCATCATCTTGAGCCTTTAATTCTTCCCGAACCCCAAATATGTCTTGAAGTTGATGATAATGGTATACCCGAAGATCAGACCGAAATACAGCCTCCATCTTCCACATCTGGTTCAGCAACACTCGACACACTAATTTGTTTACCCATTTCACCTTCTATTTTCTCCGGTTCTTCTTCTGTTCCTATAGTTTCAGTGAGTTTTGATGAATCACAATCCGTTAATTCAAGTTCAGTAATACCAGAAATTCAACTTGATTTGGATATTTTTGAAAATGATGTTGATGAGTTTTTCGAGTCCTCTACCTCAATAATTTTTGATGAATCAAGTAGGATAAATTCTGGCACAAAACTCTTTGACAGCAAAATATTCAATCATACCATTGATAAAAGTTTTGAAGAACTTTTTGCTGACGAACTTGAATTTTTAAACAATACGGATTTTGTGATTGATCAATCTCCACCTATAGAGGTTGAACCGTTACCATTCCTTCTTCCTAATCATTCACATTCATCCTCATTCTTTCTTTTCTCTAATTTCAAACCCTTTCCAGACCACCTCTTATCCCTTTCCCATTTTTTCTTGACTCGATACAACACATTCTTCCACCAACCTATACGCTATACTGATAAAATCTTTGAATGGTAGGTGTTAACTTTTGGTATTTGTAAAGTCTTACTTTGACCAAATGACTCACCCCCTCTTAAAATGCTTCATATTGTCTAACTCATGTTTGAGGGGGGGTATATTTTTGGCTCTTGAACATAACTTTTGTCCTCAAATTTGTGAGCCAAAAATAAGTTTGGGGGAGGATTTTCACTTTCATATATTCTTGCCCCCATTAATAATGTCCCCCTAACCTTACAGGTTTTTGTGATCCAGCAGATAGCAACAGTGAGGACACTGTTGAAAACAAGTTTGGGGGAGGTTTGTGCTTATTTACGCATCAATTTGCATCATACTTTGCATAAGCACAACATTTTCAAAAATTTAAAAAAAATTCTTTTATAACAAAAGAGTAGATAGTGAAAATTTACATCCAAAAGATTGGAAAAATTTAAGAAAACCAAGAAAATTAGAAGTTTTCTTAAACGAACTGGTAATAAGTAGTTATGAGCTGTTGTCCTAAGGGTTAGTAAGATGAAGGAAGTCACTAATCTGAGGATAAAAAATAAGTCTGAAAAATAGTTTCTATTCTGCAAGCCAAACATTTGAATGTTGATACCCTACTGTATGCACTTACACACGTCTTGAAACTCGGGATAGTAGAGGATACCTTGAAATGCTCTTGTCTAAAAGCCAAAATATGAAGGAAATAATAAATGAAGAAAATATAAAAATGGTGAAAAGAGAAAAATGAACACTGGTTTTATTATTGCCAAGGCAGCAATAAAAAAATATAGCGAGGGTGCTTCATCACCTAGCGCTTTAGACCAACTGGTCTGGGAGTCACTGCTAAGCCTTAGGTGGTGCAAGACGAGAAAAATACTATCACCTAATCAGCAAGCACATAAGTAATCGGTCGGTTAGTACCTCAAGAAGTATTAACGGTCGCATGAAAATGTGTGAGCAAAACTAAATATTCATCAAATTAAAAAGTACTGCGGCAGATGGACAAGAGTATGATAGCTTGAATTGAATTCTCCGAGTGTAGGGATGTCCATTACACACACGTAGGGTTATATGATCGATATTTGGACGAAAGATAGGAATGAAGAATAAAGACGATGTTTTATTGAGAGATGATGTGATTTCTAACATTTTTTTCATGACTATTAAGATAGGGCTTATGACAACTGAAAAGCTAGTATAGTTGGAAACTCTAAATTTTCAAAGTATTTCTTTTATGGTTCTTATCTTTATATGTAAATTTCACCATCTCTTTTTTATTATAGGATTTTGTGGGTGTAATCTGCTGAAAACCCTCAAGAGACAACACTCCTCCTACAAGGGACACCTAGAGGTTTAACGGCTTATTGCACGTGCTCAGTGCAATCGTGTTTGCCTACGAAAGTGTGCTTAGTTTTCTCCTTTCTTTTTCTCCTTCTCTTGAATAAACTAGTTTGCTCGGGACGATCAAAAATAAGTTTAGGGGTATCTGTTCAGTTGATAAAACTGCACATTTGTTATTACATTTTTCCTACTATTTCTATATTAAAAAAGGTCTTTATTATAATATATCATACATATGAGGGTTTATCTGTAAAAATACTATTTTCCATGTGTTGATATATTATAATTAGCATTTGGTAGGAAAATATATGCAAATAATATCATTGACCAAATCTAAACTCTACTAAATATTATTTGAGTTGTTGTGCAGAATTTTCAGGACTAAAATCAAGGAAATCAAGTTGTTAACGCAAACCTGCCTAATTAAGAAACCAAAACTTAGAAATCAAGTCTGGCAGCAATTACGAGAAGATTTCCAAAGTCTAAAGATTCCTGAGATTGCCACATGTCACACAGATGAAAGCCCAGAAAATTCAACAAGTGATCCCTACCCTTGGTCGCGGATCCGCGGCCAAACCCCCCTTTTGGCCGCGGATCCGCCGCAGTAAAAGGGAGTTAGGATTTGCAACTTTTGTGGGAGAATCTTTACAGTTTGCTTCCAATTTTGGAAGCTAAATTTCTGGCTTTTGGACTATAAATAAAGACCGAGAGCCTCTTGGAAAAATCATCAAGCCGACGAGATCACAAAGTCCAAGATGGCTCACGCATCCAGGCTGATCATCAACGGTTCATCTACCTCCTTAGAAGAGATCGAGAAGCAAACTAGTATTTGTAATCATTTTCTAAGGAATCAAAGTGTAATGAATATTATTGATTAATAAAGCTAGCTTTCTTTTTCTTATTCTATTTCTTCGTAGTTTAATTATGCATTTTCTCTCCATCTCTTTTTCTCCCAACATGCGCGAGTAATTCTCCGCTTGTTAGGGTTCATAGGATTAGGGTAGGTTAATGGATGATGAAAATACCTAAACTCTTTTTACGTCCTATAAAGTTTATAAACTTTATCAAAACAATCATTAACATCCTAATTGGGCGCGCTACCAATTCATTGTTAGTCTCGACCGCGATTAGAGATTAGATTAATGATTGTTTTGGTAAAGGCTAGATATGAATGGAGTTCCGTGTCGAGATAAGGGTTAAGAGTGGGATTCTTTTTCCCTCCAGAAACCCTAATCTACATGCATCACTGTCGTTCTAATTTTAAATCTATTAAAGGATAAAAGGGTAATTTTTAATTAATCATCCATAACTACTAAATCCTAACGAACCCTACAAGCCCCTTCTTATATTAACTACATCCATAAATAATCTAGATTTATATTTTGCATTAGTGCTTAACGTAGATCTAAAAACCATTCTACAATATTCTTTATCCCTCCTCTCTTTCTCAACACATCTAAAGTAAGATTGAAAGGTTCAACGTTTCCCTGAGGACGACCCGTACTCACCTCGGTCTAGCTACACGCGACACCGTTCTGATTGCGGTTACACTACAAAACACATAATTTCACATCAATCGGTCCTTAAACCAATATTCATCCCCAAAATGAGAATGTTGGACTACCATGTCCCTAAACTGGTAATACGGACTGTGGGGTCCTTAAACTCATGGACTAATGCGTCCTTAAACTAATATCCTTCCCCAAAATGGGAATGTTGGACCACCATGTCCCTAAACTGGCAATGGACCATTATGTCCCTAAACTGGAATAATAGAGCCCCCAAATGCTCTTTTATCGGATCCAAACGATCCCGTTAAGTTGATCTTAGTCTCAAATTGGACTAACGTATCCTTAACAAACGTTTAAGTTGATCTTAGCCTCAAATATGACTAACGTATCCTTGAACCAAAACCCCAAACCCAAATCTAAGAAAATACGGATTTGGACTAATCCACGTCCTACAGGCGACGACATAAATTAGTCTCCGTATACAATCCACGGGCAACCACAAACAAAACATACACCCACGACACGAAGTGAAATTCTGGAGAAGGAGAAAGTTGTTACCGCGATGCGGTAGCGTAATTAACTGCAGGGGCTTGCGCCTGCAGGGAAGAGCGTCCCCACAATCAAAAACCCCTCAAGCGAGGAGGAATCTGACGAAGTCTGCTACATCGGCCGCATCCGTCTAAACCTCCGATACACGGTGCCATAAATCAACTTGGCATCTTCAGAGAGGTGGACGGATAAAACCAAATAGCATCTGCCCCGAATCTTAGGCAAGACGTCTCTCTGTCGTTGCGCCGCCATTCGGAGGGGAACAATGAATCTCTTGCTTCTTTTGATAGTAAAAGGGCGTCGAGAATGCTGAGCTGCGAGGGTAACTTCCTCAAGTGCGCCAGAATGTTGTAATCCACTTTCCTTTTCTTTGGCGGGTTCTTGGCGGTCAGCTCTTTCATGACTTGGTCATCTAGGGCGATATCCTCATAGACCTTTTCTTTTCCCTTATCTTTTCTATTCTTGGGTCCGAGACTCTTTTCGGGCAGCGTACGATTGCGCAGCTGGATATTTTCGTAGGTCTTCGACTCTTCCTCTATCTCCGAGGTGGATTCTTTGAAGTGAGGGCCAAGAGTCATCTCTTCATCGAAGTCGCTCCCAAAGGTGAGAACTTGCGAACCCCTGTGTTAACCATGCGACAGTTGCCGGTAGTTCTTTTATAATACTCGGTCGTACTTCTCTGCTCCCGACGAGTTTTGCGTTTCATCCGCTTAAAATGTTGCCGGTGAGCAACATATCCCTGCCACCATCTTTTAAAAGCGTTGCACTCTTCGGTAGGGTGCGCAATCTTTCGATGATATAGGCAGTGGCTAGGATGCAGCTCTGCTTCACCGAGAGTGTTTCTTTCGGAGGGCGGTAGCTTCATTCCCATTGCTATGGCATTAGCAAATCTTTTCCTCATCTTGAACTTGTTTTTATTCATGGCGGATGTGCTTTGTTCTGGCGGGGGTATTTCAACCCTTTCGTCCAGTCGCCAGCGTTTAGCCTTTTCAAATATGGTCATCTCACACTCCCGATCGGCTTTACTTTTCAGATGAGTTTCACTAAGGAAGGTGTCGATCATTTCGTCTGACGGCCATAGAAGTTCCGGTTCAGGACCTGCCCCCAGTCTCTTGGTGCAAGGAGCCTCTTCATCGTCTATTAATGAGTGAGAGATCACATGACAACTTGCTACGTAATTCTCAGATCCATTTGATGAGTCTTCTCCATCATCTCCGTCTTCAAGGACGTGGACGAGAAACTCTTGGAGCGTGATTGGAGTCCGTGCCTTCTGGTTATACTCTTCCAGCGCGTCGATCTGTTTCTGCAGGTCCATGCGCTTGTCGCCAGGTTTCATGGGCTTTTTGGATTTCTTCTTCTTTTTCGAAGATTTCGACGGCTGGGTGTGAGCGCTTTGGCTATCACCACCAATCTTTGGAGTTGGGCGTGGCTTCAGCATCCCTTCGATGGTCTAGGGTTCCAGCGGATTCTTCCACCTGATTGCCAGGCATGTCTGGAGATCATTCAGCATCCTTTTGGTTTTGGCCGAAAGAGCCACCTCCCATGGAGCTTCTTCAACAAGAGAGCACGTCGCCCCCGGTGTGTCCGTCTTCTTAGGAGTGTGCGGTTGTGATAGGTTTACTTTCCACTTCTCAGACAAGCGCAAACTTGCCTTGTAGATACTGATCCTCGATCCATCCCTTAAAGACGAAGCAATCTTCGATTGGATGGCTCACCGTTTGGTGGTAAGGGCAATAATTGGGATTATTCACTTCGCCGGGTTGCGATGGTCATCTTGGATTCGGCAAATTGATAAGCCTGTTGCGCATCGCTAGTTCGAACAGCCTCTTCGTTTTATCCCGCGGGAATGAGTAAGGGCGCTTCATTTTCTCATTATAATAGCACCGTCTCTCCTCCAATTGATCCGCTAGCTTTGGAAAACTGGGCTGCTGTTGGGTGTTCGCAACGAAGATCGCCTTCCCCTTACCTTTTTCGTTCCGCGGCTCCGTCTTCGGAGGAGACGGTCTATGACCCATTTGATCCATCTGGGCTAACTTGTCGATTAAAACCTGGAACGTAGTCGGTTTGAAGAACATCATGAACTGTGAAATACTTGCATGAGGGTCTAGGGTGCCTACGAACATGCCCACCGCTGGTACTTCTTCGATGCGCTGTTCGCACTTAGACCACAGATTCCGCCATCGGATTGCGTACTAAACCCATGTCTCGCCCGGCTTCACCCTGGCATTGATCAATGCCGTTATTGGGGTGCGTTCACTAGCACTTGCGAATCGCTGGGTGAACAACAACTCCATTTCCGCGAAAGTTTTGACAGAGTCATTTGGAAGTTCGGAGTACCACTCGAACGCCGTCTCCGATAAGCTGCCGACGAATTGGCGAAGCAAGAGCTTATCATCGCCATCGGTGTTGCCGCAAAGAGCCCTGAACTGGGCAACGTGCTGGTGAGGATTGCCTGTCCCCTTGTATACATGGAATTTGGGGATCGTGTATCCCGACGGGTATTTTATTTGATCATACCAGCCTGGATACGGTCGCCCAGTTTTAAAAATTTGCCCAGCCGCTTCATTCGCCTGGTGAACTCGTATCTGCTGAGCGATGTAATCATCTAGGGCAGCTTTGGAGATTGTCTCTTCCTTGACTACTGATAGAGCCGGTAGAGGGTTTGATGTTTCTCCTCTATCATCTTCAATTATCACTGGAGGATCTTCGGCTGGGGGATCCGGCTGGATCATCATGCCCACCATATCTTGGAATAGAAGGGCCATTCGTTTTATATTGGCTGCTTATTCTGCAGCCTCTTTGTCCTTCTTCTCAAGTATTCTCCGAAGGAATTCGGCATCAGTTTCTTGCTCATGGCGTTGCTCCGAGGATGCCTCTGGGCTTTCTTTTGGCCCGGTGAGTGCGGCCATCGCAGTCATCATCTTCTGAAGCTTCTGCTGCTGCTCTTGAGATTTTGTCACGGATCGCGTAAGCGGTCGATGACCTGTAGAGATACAGCTACCCTCTTTTCCGGATGCCATATAGACGGTATGCACCACCATGCCTCCAGACTTAGGGTGTTTAGGCTCAGTGCCTTTGACATTTGTCGAAGGCATGGGGATTTTCTCCGGCCTTCTCCTCTTATGAGCGGTCGAAGTTGAGGGGGCCGCTGCAGTGGGCACCCAAGTAGTCGTCGTCTTTTGTGGCTTAACAGGACGGTTTTCTTCCTGTCGGACCTTTAGCTTCTTCTGCCGGCGGGGATAGTCTTGATCAACCACCGACTCTCGGACTTGTCGCCAGATTTTGTAAACTTTAGAAGACAGTCGTTGAGGGGACTGTTCCGGCTTCATTTCTGTGACAGTCTCCACTGGCGGCGGAGATCTTTTTAGTACGGCGGTAGGCGAATTCCTGCGCACCTTGTTCAGCAGCTCAAAGCTGTTCCAGGTTGGAACAGCAGCATTAATTTCCACCGTTGGAGCCGGTGGAGTTAGCCTAGAGGGAGAGTTGCCCCGGAGGGAGAGTTGCCCCGGGCCTTCCTTACTCGGCGCCAGTGGCGACGTCGAGCGTGTCGAGCTGTTGGGGCTGGTTCGGCGATGGGGATGGCTTTGTCTTGCCCCCTGTCCAGATGAGGCGTCGCTGGTGCCAGCCTCTTGAAGACTGACATCTTTTGAGTAGCGGTATCCAATCTGTCAAAGACAGACCTTCTAGCAGGAACGGGAGTCGGAATAGTCAGTCTTATAAAGACCGACTCTTTGGCAGGAGAAGCCGCATTGACGACTTCAGGAGCAGGGGTGGCTATCTTCTTTGGGATGGCCACTTCAGGTATCATGGGCTTCTTGGCAGGCTCATCGGAGTTCAGGTTCAGTCTGGCGAAGACCGAGGAGTTGGAGCTGGACGTCCCGTTGAGAGGGGCCATGGTAGTAGCAAGCCAATCGAAGACCGACTTCTTGAGAGCTTCCGGTGCTGGCATAGGAGCGCTGAAGCTCGTTGGCGGGAGCATAGTCCTGAAAAACAATCTTGTGGTGGCTTGGGTGACCTGTTCCACCGGCATCGTGAACAGGGAAGCCGCCTGGGGGCCATAAGCTATGCCCCCAGTTGAGGCAGAACGTGGGTTGCAGTTGCATGTGGAACACTTCGAGCAGGTGAACGCCATTGATCTTTGCTTTTTGCACCAAGCAAAATGCCAAATCTCAGTATCTCGAACCCAAGGGCAACCATTAGCAAACCGCGATTCGTTCGCGAACACGACACACGAAGTGTGGAGTGGAAAGAGGAAAATGCCCCACCGGGCGTGCCAGAATCTGTTCCCCTCCGAAGGACACGGCGTACATCTTGCCTAAAATTCGGGGCAGATGCTAATTGGTGCTATCCGTCCACCTCTCCGAAGATGCTAAGTTGATTTATGGCACCGTGTATCGAAGGTTTAAACGGATGCGGCCGATGTAGCAGACTTTGTCAAATTCCCCCTCATTTGAGGGGTTTTTGATTGTGGGGACGCTCTTCCCTACAGGCGCAAGCCCCTGCAGTTAATTAAGCTACCGCATCGCGGCAACAACTTTCTCCTTCTCCAGATGGTCACTTCGTATCGTGGGTGTTTGTTTTGTGTTTGGTTGCCCGTGGATTGTATACGGAGACTAAGTTATGTTGTCGCCCGTAGGGCGTGGACTAGTCCAAATCTGTATCTTTCTTAGATTTGGGTTTTGGGGGTTTGTGTTTAAGGATACGTTAGCCTTATTTGAGACTAAGATTGACTTAAACGTTTGTTAAGGATACGTTGGTCTTATTTTAGACTAAGATCGACTTAACAGGATCATTTAGATCCGACAAGAGAGCAATTGGGCTTTGTTGTTTAGTTTAGTGACATTGCGGTCGATAATTAGTTTAAGGACATTACGGTCCAGGTTAAGGACATCATAGTCCATGGGTTTAGGGACCCCACAGTACGTTGTTAGTTTTAAGACATCACGGTCGAGGTTAAGGACATCATAGTCCATGGGTTTAGGGACCCCACAGTTCGTTGTTAGTTTTAAGACATCACGGTCGAGGTTAAGGACATCATAGTCTATGGGTTTAGGGACCCCACAGTCCGTTGTTAGTTTTAAGACATCACGGTCGAGGTTAAGGACATCATAGTCCATGGGTTTAGGGACCCCACAGTCCGTTATTAGTTGTAAGACATCACGGTCGAGGTTAAGGACATCATAGTCCATGGGTTTAGGGACCCCACAGTCCGTAGTAATGTGTGGTTGTTGGGACCCGTCACCTCTCTGACGACGTTGAGGAATTACAACGACAAATATCAGAGGAGTGAAGAGATGTACTCTCGAACCAAGGTGAGTTGGTCGAAAGAGCAGATGTGCTCAGTTCAAGATAAGTTGAAGACTTATGGCTAGAATTGGGCTAAGTCCAATTAAAACGTTTTAACATTTATTTTTTTGTTCTGGCCATTAGGCCTTTATTTGGGCTCGGCCCTTTTAATAATGCTAAGCATTGAATTCTGATATCTTTTGTTTTCATCAGAACAGATTGTGTTCTGACAATATGCCACGTGACGCGCCAGGCGCTCTGCGCCATCTGAAGAGCGCGTTGCGCTTCTGTCAGGTAGCGCACGCGAAAAGAACACGTGTCGTGCTAAGCGCTAGTTTATTAGCGCACTGCGCTTTTAATTTATGAGCGTTTTGCGCTGATTTAAGAGCGCGCTAGTGAGTGACACGTGGTGCGCTTGGCGCTGAGCGCCAGTCTATGAGCGCAGTGCTCTGTTTTAGAGCGCAAAGCGCAAGTGGTGTCTATGGTTGACACATGGCATGTTTTGGTGCTGAGCACCGATCCAAGAAGCGCAAAAACGCAATACATGAGTGTAAGGCACTTTTTAATAGCGCAAAGCGCTTATGATCAATTTTAAGATTAAAGAACAGATTTATGTTCCTCAAAGGAGGCTTTGCCTCAAGATCCAAGAACAAAAGTTCTTGTTTTTATAAAAGGCTCTGCCTTTATAGATCAAAAGATCTATTAGTGAAGTATTTTACTTCTTTTTATTATTTTATGATTAGATCTTTGATCTTTTCTTTTTTATTAAAGACCTTGGTCTTTTTCTTAGATCTCTGATCTTTTTAGAAGATGGTTCTACTTTTTACGGGATGGTTTCATCTCTATTATTCAAGAACATAGTTCTTTTTACCTTGAAGATGAAGAAAAATCTTCTTTTTTCTAAGAGCTTTCTCTTCTTTTGCAGAGGGTTTTTCTCTCTCCTTTCTGTATCTATGACTTGAAGTCTAGGGTCCTTTATATAGGGCCAAATGATTTGTTAAATCAGTTTTGAGAGATCTTTCTCTGATTGATTTGGAATATTTCCCACCATTGGATCTTTGATCCTAAGGTTTCTGTTTTACAGAAGATAATCTTCTTGTTTTAATAAGATTGAAAAATCTTTCCATAACAGAATTTTAGTTCTGATTAATTAATAATTTATTATTAGTAGATCTTTTGATCTGACGGTGGTGGAATTTTTAATTCCAGCGCTGGCGCACCTTACCCTAGCGCACCTACGTTCGACACGTGGCGCGCAGCGCAGAGTGCAGCTCAACTGCGCTAGCGCACTTGTGTTTGACACGTGGCGCGCACCGCGCAGCGTGCAGAATCTGAAACGTTGCTTCAATTTAAATTTTGAATTTTGAAAAAGAGCTTTGCTCTGATTGGGGGTGCGCTGCCTAGGGCACAGCGCACCTGGCGCTAGCGCGTCTGCGCTTGACACGTGGCACGCAGCGCACAGCGCACGGGATTTAAAGCGTTGCTTCAATTTTTGAATTTTGAAATTCAAAACAGAGCTTTGCTCTGATTGAGGGAAACAATTAGCATAACCCGATGAGCAAGCAGATAGTGCCTCAGCTTCTTCACAGCGAATATCAGGGCCAGGCATTGCTTTTTAATCGGGGAATAGTTGTGTTCCGCCCCAACTAAAGTTCGACTGAGCTAGTAGAGGGCATTTTTTCCCCTCCTCGTTGTTCTGGACAAGGAGTGCACCGAGTGATTCATCTAGTGCGGCAGTATAGAGGATCAACGGTTTGTATAGAATAGGAGCAGCAAGCACTGGAGGGTGCAACAGGTACTGTTTGATACTTTCGAACGCTTCTTGACATTCAGCATCCCAGACAAAAGGAGCTCCTTTCTTCATGAGCTTTGAGAAGAGCCTATATCTCCCCGATAAATTTGAGATAAACCTTCGTATATAAGCAAGTTTGCCTTGAAAAGATCTTAGCTGCGTCAGATTCTTCGGAGGGGGCATCTCCATGATGATCTTTATCTTGGATGGGTCAACTTCAATCCCTCGATGTCGGACTATGAAGCCCAAGAATTTTCCCGATGACACGCCAAATGCGCACTTCAGAGGATTCATTTTCAGATCGTATTCCCTCAGTCTCGTGAGAATGGTCCTGAGATCTTGGATATGATCGGCCTTGGCTTTAGTCTTGACGACCAGATCATCAACATAACATTCGATGACCTTATGAATTAGGTCATCAAAGATATTGGTCATTGCCCTTTGATATGTAGCACCTGCGTTCTTCACTCCGAACGGCATCACTTTATAGAAGTATATTCCGATCGGGGTTCGAAATGCTGTGTGCTTCTCATCCTCAGGCGATATCTTGATCTGATTATACCCAGATGAGCCATCCATAAAAGTGAACAGCTCGTAATTTGAAGTGTCATCGACCATCATTTCCATGACCGGTAGCGGGAAGTCATCTTTAGGACAAGCCTTGTTGAGGTCCCTGAAATGGACACTAACTCGGATCTTCCCATTTTTCTTCTTCATTGGGATTATGCATGCGATCCAGTCCGCATATTTCTCTTTCCTGATGAAGCCGGCATCGATAAGCTTCTTGGTTTCCTTGATGACCTTTTCTTCTAGTTCTCTTCTCATTCTTCGAGGAGCTTGTTTGACTGGCTTAGCATCAGGAGATATAGTCAGTTTATGCATGACCACTTCAAGGGAAAGTCCAGTATTTCTTTATACGTCCACGCGAAGCAATCGACGAACTCATGCAGTAAGGAGATTATCTGCACTTTCATTTCCTCTAATAAGAGCGAGCTGATGCAGGTCGGCCTTGGATTATCGGGCGTTCCTAAGTCAATATCGTCTAGTTCGTCGAAGGTTACTTGTCCGCCATCTTCGAGCTCCTGAGGAGCTTCTTCTGGCTCGGCTATCTCGTCATCATCATTTGATCTTTCGCTGGCTTCACCAACATGGATCACGTAGCACGCTTTGGAATCAGGTTGAATGAAGCCCATTGCCCTGTCTATTTGGAATTCGTCCATCGATGAGTGCTCAGACCTGGGGCGGATGCCATAGCCCTTCATAAAACTTTGCTTCAGACTCCGTTTGATATAACCGGCATCCACACTTTTTGAAATATTCTCTCATCTCGGGCGCATAGTATCTGGGGTTGAGGACGGCTCTTATGCCTCTCTCATAGGGAAGGCATGCGACAGAAAAATCGTCCGGGTGCACAACAGGGTTTGACCCATAAAACAGGATGCCCTTCTGTCCATTCTTCCTTTCGGGAACGTAGAAAGTTTCCAGCTGGTCCGCGGTGGAAACTGATAATGCATCGAGCTCTTTGCACATCTACTCCGGCACTCTTGTGACGGTTAGGGACCCTTCTGTAACTTCGAACATCTCTCATAGCTTCGTTGTTCGCACGATAGCCCGATTTGCACAGCTATTGCAAGACGGATCCTCTTCTTCTGATTGTTCAGTGTCAATGCCTAAACGAGGGCAGATTTTGCTGTCGGATGGGTCTTCAGTATCAGATTCGTCTGTATCGCTACCGAAATGAGGGCGATTTTTACGAAAGGACGACTTCCAGCATCGAATTCATCAGTGTCGCTATCGAAACGCGGGCGCACTTGGGGGTTTCTTCTTTTGAAAGTGACAGCCGGCTCAGACTTGCTTTTGAGTTTCGGGGTTGTTCTGTCTTTGGTCAGCTGTGGCTCAATGCTTTGGAGGTTCATAAAGTACTGAGAATCTTCATATCGGACTTCATGCACACCGAACGGCTGGATGTCTCCGTCAATGCGTCTTTCTTCGCCATTTCTAGTATACTTCATGCATTGATGGAGAGTTGACGGAACGATACCGTAATCGTAGAGCCACGGCCGTCCCAAGAGAATTTTAAAAGATGTGTCAGCGTCGATCACGCATATCTTAGCTTCGGTTTGCAGATCCCCAAATTTGATTGGCAAAGCTATAGACCCCAGAACTTGCTGGCAGTTTTGATTGAAGCCTTGAATGACAATCCTTTCCCTTGACAGGTGTCGGACGTCTATTGACAAACTCTTCAGAGTCCGCAAGTTAATGATGTTCACTGAGGACCCCGGATCAATCAATATGCGATTAATCCGATCTCCGTCGCTGTACCCAGTCACGTAAAGCGGCTGATTATGCTCAGCTGTTCCCAGTAGCAGGTCTTCGTCCTTAAACGTGAATGCGGCGGCATGCAGAGCGTACTGGGCTTCTTTCATATTAATTTCCACAAAGCGAGCCTGATACCGCTCGAGGTTTTGTAGAGCGTGAATGAGAACATCTCTAAGCTCCTTAGATAGGACCAAGGCATCGTAGATGCTCAGGAGAGACGGAAGCTTCCGGAGATGAGCCAAGACATTATAGTCCACTGAGAAAGGATTTGAGTTTTCATTAGCCGGTTCTCTGCCATTTTCCTCATTAACCACCTGTTTTTCCTTTCCTTTTGGGGCGCTGCCCTGATTTGGTGGCAGAGCCCTGCCACTTCTGAGCTGGATTTGGTTGGCCCTTGTGGCGAGCTCCTCGTCCTCTTCGGGAAAACAGAGATCCTCCACAGAGTCGCTGCCCAGATGGATGGTGTAGCAGGTCACTATAGGGATCTCTTCATTGGAGTCTTCTTCCAACTCCTCCAAAATCTCCGCTGCTTCTACAGGGAAGAACTCTTTCAATTGAATTAGAGTTCTTTCCTTCTGTTCATAGTCTTCGAGGGAATCGATATATTTTTGAATGGTCGATCTCCCTGCAGACTCTTTTTCACGCCGAGCTGCACTTTTCTTCTTTTTGAGCTTTTTGGATTTTGAGCCTGATGGAGCCGCATTGGCAGCTGGAATGGTAGGTTTCTTCGGCCCTTCCTATTCCATCCTGGGCTCTTTCCGAAGTAGCTACATCATCTTCTTCGTCTTATTAGATATGTGCGTACTCCACGGAGGCTGCGGTGAGTCCATTCCATTTCTCAGGGCAGCGGGTTCGGCTGTCTGCTCCCAGAAGGTTTCAGCTTCTGTCTGTATAAAGTTGGTGGTTGCAACTTGATTGTTCACCAACACACTTTTGGACATCTCGATCTCTCCAGCCTTGTACTGCTTCTCGACCCAGTCTTTGAAGATATAGCAATCCTCGATCGCATGGCTCACTACTCGGTGGTACGGGCAATACAGGGGATTGTCGGTCATTTTTGTTTCTTGAGGTCTTTTCGACTCTGGCAATTATAGACCGTTGTTCAAGACATCTTTAAATATCTTCCGGACCTTGTCCCTTCTAAAAGAGTAAACCTTGTTCTTTTTCTCCTCTAGGGAAGGCCCTTCTCCTCCCAGCACTGGCTTTCGAGACCGGTTGGTTTTGGATTCGTCCGCCCTTCGCTTGTCTTCATTGTCGGACATATTAAAGACATTGGTACTGCTGGAACTCCCGCTTCTACGGTTGTCGTCCCGCTTGCTTTTCCAAGTCTTGCTCTCTGAGAGTCCGGGGTGTACTCTTGCTTTAAGCGTTCCAGCATTTGGACTTTCTTGGTTAGCTCTTGAAACGTCTTGAGGCCTGCTGTACACAAGAATGGCACCATCCAATTGCTGAGGTTCCCAATGAGAAGGCTGACGGACTGGTCCTGCTCCAGCGGCGGTTCGCACTTGACTGTGTGATTACGCCATCGGGCGATAAAGTCGCTGTTGCTTTCATTCTTCCCCGGCTTGGTCCTTACAAGGTCGGCAATGGAGATTTTATCACTGACACTCATGAACCTTTGCCGAAACGGAGACTCTATTTGGGCAAAGGTAATGACGGACTCATCTGGTATGCTCGCGTACCAGTCAAAAGCGACACCGGTCAGGCTGTTGACAAACTGACGAAGAAGGAGCGCATCATTGCACCCTGTATTTCCGCACGATGCTTTAAAGTGGGCGACGTGCTGATTTGCATTTCCCGTCCCGTCAAATCTTCTGAACTTAGGAATGATGTAGCCACTCGGTAACTCGATCAGATCGTACTGTGCGGGATATGGCCGCCCACTACTGCCAATTTCTTTCTGAGCTTCAGCTACAGCCACCAATGTTTTAACCTTGCTGGTGACCAAATCCATTATCCGGTCTCATGTTAGCGGGATAGTGTTATCTGGGACCAAGGCGTCCCCAGAAGCGGAATGTGGCCGGCTTTCATGCGGCTCGACCAATCTTGGACCCAAAAGGACAGGCATCGTCTACTTCGGATTGTCATCATCCGGCTCATGAGTAGTGACTTATACTTGATTGGGAGGCACTCGAGCAATTTGAGTCGTAAGCTGCATCACAACGTTTATTAGGTCGTCAATTTTCGAATAGAGCTTGGTCATCTCTTTATCTTTGCTCCTGAGCTGTTTTCGAAGCTCTTGAAGCAGCTCTTGCTCCGCGGTCCTGGGGCGGAAAGTCGGCTCTTCCTCGCTGTCTGAGCTTGACTCAGCATGGATTGAGGGGTCTTTCTGCCTATCATCCTCATCGAGAGGGTTTTCATCATCCAGCGGAGGCGGCTATTCTTGGGCAGCGGCAACCACATTCAAGCCAAATTGGGCTTAGGATGTGGTGGCCCCATCCTTGCTTTTGCTGCGAAGGTTGTCGCTGGGGCGCCCGACCGCCATATAAACCGTATGGATAATATATCCAGCCGTCTTTTTGTTATCGGTGGCTGATTTCAAGGATCGCTGTCTTGACCACCCTGTTTCGGTAACGGGCAGTCGATTGAAGGCGGCTGGCCTGGCCGGATTCTTAAATGGTGCTGACGCTTCCTTTTTGGTTTTACCCCGCTGTTTTCGCGCGGCACAGAGTGCCTGATAGACTCTTGAAAAGACAGTGTCAAACTTTTTCTGTTGGGCCCGGGACACATTTCTACGTAGCGACGTTCGGATAGCTGTCTTCTTGATTCTGGCGGTCATAGTATTTTTCTGAACCCACTTCAGAGGTTCGAAGGAATTGCTGATTTTTACGGCCGACTCAGCCGTCGTCGCGGAGTAACCCTGCTCTTGGAACCTCATAAGATTCCACTTGGCCGAAGCCCTGGCCCTCTTGTTAGCTCGATACCTGAGCCGCTTCTGCCTTAACTTTTCTATTTTAATCACTTGGCAGACTTTGGTTCTTCGGGAAGACGCCGTAGACCGAGTGATAGAGAGGCCAGAGAAGACGCCCGATCGTGCATTTGTTGGAGTCATCGCCTGAGCTCGTCCGCAACGTTTGATGTTGCCCTTTGTACTGGAAGCCTTGCCCCCAGCTAGAGCACCAGAGAGTCGTTCAGGCACCGTCTTAAGTTTCGGTTGTGGTGCCTTAGCGATCACAACATTCAGCCTTTTGCCCCTTGACACCGGCTTGGCCGCCTGTTTTGCCGGGATTTCTGCCAGATGAGCGCTTCCGGCAGGGTAGATGATGACGAAACCAAACTGGCGGGGCAGTTCCTCCCACTGTCGACTGAGACTTGCAGGGAGAACCACACGAGTATTGATCTTGACCACGTATGGAATCGGGGTCGCATCAGCAGCTGGATCCATCTTAGGAGACATTGTCGTTGAAAGTTGATTGTTATACGAAAAAAACATTATTTCAGTACAAACATCGGCATATATGTTAAATGAGTTCGCATGAACACTTGACCCAAGATATGGGAGGAGAGAAAGGTCCTACCGGGCGTGCCAGAATCTATAGGGTGTTTTACGTCACCCCATTAAGATGGGAATGCGCGTGCACTTGTCAGGCGCATTACAGACTCCCCCTGCCTAAGGTAGGCTAGGGTTTATTGATTGCGGGGATCCAAATCTCCGGCAGCCGCGGACTAAGCTGCCGTTAATTACTCCTCGCCTTTGGAGCGAGGGAACCTCCGATTAACGGGTCAAACAGGTCATGCGAACTCAATGTGCAGTGTATGTGTGGTGTGTTTTGAAAGGGGGTTTGGATATATCGGGGGCCCCGCAGAGTTTTTACGGAGGTCCCGCTACCCGGATAGCAGGCTGGGGGTCAAGGCGGCTAGCAACCCCCTTGCGGGGTGCGGGGCAGTGCCCCGTTAGAAATTTTTTTTCTAACAGGGACAGTGTCGTGGAGTATCTGTGTGCGTGTGTGTGTATATGTATATATACATATATATGAAAAAAGGAAAAGGACTTCCAAAGGATGCGTGGGAAAAAGCGCCAGCGCTTTAGGTGCTAGTGC
The DNA here is from genome assembly GCA_030015575.1 of Agapanthus africanus. Lineage (NCBI taxonomy): Eukaryota > Viridiplantae > Streptophyta > Magnoliopsida > Asparagales > Amaryllidaceae > Agapanthus > Agapanthus africanus. Next base: position 451,114,766 of record JASDDO010000010.1, on the reverse strand, counting down.
TTTGAGCGCTCGGGCGCTAGCCCCCCACATGCCAGGCACGTGGGCGCTCGGGCACTAGCGCTTTGGGCGCTCGCGCTTTGGGCACCAGAGCGCTAGCGCCCCACGTGCCAGGCACGTGGGCGCTCGGGCGCTAGCGCTTTGGGCGCTAGCGTTCCGAGCGCAAGAGCGCTAGCGCCCCACGTGCCAGGCATGTGGACGCTCGGGCGCTAGCGCTTTGGACGCTAGCGCTCTGAGCGCAAGAGCGCTAGCGCTTTGAGCGCTAGCGACCCACGTGCCAGGCACGTGGGTGCTCAGGCGCTAGCGTTTTGAGCGTAAGGGCGCTAGCGCTTTGGGCACTAGCGCCTCACATGCCGGGCACGTGGGCGCTCGGAAGGCAAAAGATACTTGGTCCCTGCAATGGGAGTTGTACTCCCAGAAAAGAGCACTTATTATTTTGTATATATATGAGGAGTTAAACTCCTAAGATATTTTGAAGCTGATGAAAGGGGCTTCTCCCCTTGAGCCCTGGATCTTCCCCAAAGTGGGGTTTCTGGAGATGGGTCTCCTTCATCTTCCTTTGTTGGCCGGATCTTGAAGATCAAGAAGTATGAGATTTTAAAATTTTCTCCTTTCTGAGATCTGATGGAAGATCTGAGTTCCCCTTTGTGGGTTTTGTGGTGAAAAACTATTTAGTTTTATAAAAGGAAGAGTAAAACTCTTGATTTAATTCAAAAGAAAGAACAAGCTTTTAGAACCTTGAGGAAGGAGAAGATCACAGATCTTGATACTTTTTTAGGAGAGAGAAAAAAAGTTGTTGAGATATTTTCATTATCCTTGCCTTTATAGGCTATATACTTTACATATAGCCCCTTGGGCTCTACAAAAATGGCATTTTGCCCATCCCATGGCTCACGTGCCATTTCTTTTTGCACATAAGCCATGGGCTTTACAAAAATTTGTCTTTATGCCCATTTTTCTTACATTCATTCATAAAATAGAATAAAAGTAATACACCAAAATTATTTATTACAAAATTTTTATCTTGGCATGGGGGGAGGCCGGCCGCTCCATGTTCGGGCTCGACCCGGGCATTGGCCCACTTGACCTGGGCTTGGGCCCACTTGGTTTGGGGTTGACTTTAATTTTGACTTGGTCAATCGGGGTGTAAATTTCGACCCCAACAAGGATGGCCGAGCAGGGTTGTCGCTCGGGTGCCTCTTGGCGAGGGCTTTGATCCCTGGCGTTGTGGGGTAGGGGAGCTACCAGCCAGGGATAGCCGAGCGGGGTAGCCGCTCGGCTGCCTCTTAGTGAGGGCTTCGATCCTTAGCGCTGGAGGGGCCGTGGGAGGCCTGCTAAGGATGGACCGAGCAGTGAAGCTGCTCAGTTGCCACTTGGCGAAGGCTTTGATCCCTGGTGTGTTGGGGTAGGGAGCTACCAGCCAGGGATAACCAAGCAAGGGCGGGCCCGGTTGCTTCTTTTGTGAGGTTCTGTCCGACCTTCCCAGTGTAAGTATGGGGAATAGTGACAATCACGGGCAATATGTGTATCGAACGCGTAGGGGAGGCGAATTGACGGGGCCGCGTCATTTCGATTTTGCCAAGAAGGGCTCGAGATTTGCCGCGTGGCGGTATAGTTGTGGGCGAAATAGGCGACTGTTGGATTCTCGAGGGCGCAGCGGGCTATAAAGCGGAGAGAGCGTTGATCAATCCTTCTTTCACACCCAAAACGTATGAATGGAGGACTTCCCTTTCACCATCCACGAGATCATAAACTTCGAGGACGTGTATCTCTACGATCAATACTGTACTGAGGACATGGTGCAGTTGGTGATAGGCCGCATCGAGGATCATTTTGGCCGATTGCTCCCCCGGCGCTCCCTCTACTTCAGTTATTGATGTACTCCATCTGGAGGGCGTCGTCGGGGCTCTACAACCCCTTATCCGAACAGCTGAAAGACGAGGCCGTCGGCAAGCTAAGGTCCCCGAGGCGCTTCAGCCTGATCTCTGCGAGTCGGCTAAACCTCTCGGAGGCGTTCGTCTTTGAGTGCTGCTAATTAAGGTTCGATGCTGACGCTAGCGGGGGGCATTGAAGACAAAGGTTAGATGCTGCGAGGGCTCGGTTGGCGGAAATATCGTCAGAGTACCACGAGCAGTGTTCTCTGCACCCCATTCCCCCGCTATTGTAATTTTTTTTATGTACGGCTGAGGAGCCCACAGTACCTTTTGAATGAATAACATTTTTTTTCTTTCTTGCAATGCTTTATTGATCCCTTTTATTATATGAATGAAAAGATCTCAAGAAAGGTGTACATTGGTTTGGCAAGAAAATACATGCTATTAGATGTTCTTATTCGTGCAGCTTGAGCCTCTCGGATGTCTGTTGGCATCTATGCCCGGCATAGGGTACCGAGCTTCGTTGGTGCCAGACGTATTCTCCGCTAACACGGCCATGATTTAGCCGATGGTCAGCTCGGTGGGAGGGGGACGCTGCTCCTGCTCGTGGTCATCTTGCCTCTTGTCCCTCAAGTATGCTGTGAGATGCTCCGAACGGATGAGCTTCTCAATATAGTCACGGAGCTGCTTGCAGCTCTCCGTGGAGTGGCCTAGCGACCTATGGAAACCGCAGTAGGGGCCCCAGGTTCGTTTTGAGGCCATTCGCGAGATCGGGAGAATCTTGAAGAATCCCTCGCCCTTGGCCTCCTCTAGTAGCACTGTCTGGGAGACGTTGAACGGGGTGTATTCCTGAAACTTCGGGAGATAGGGCTTTGCCCGCTCAGGTCCCCTTCTCTCTTCCCTTGCCCTTTTCTTCTGGTCGGTTTGCTCTGCCCGGGGGAGATTTGCATTCACCTCGGATTAGAGCTGGATCTCGCGCTCGGTCCAGGCTTTTACCTCGGCTATGGTCTTAGGTTGCGCTAATGCAAAGGAGCGTAACCACTCCTTGTGCCTAAGACCAGACCTAAGTACTGTGATGACGGTCTCGTCCCGGTGCTCTGGGACCTCGAGAAGGGCGTTGTAGAAGCGGGTGGCGTATGTTTTGAACGCTTCCTTGTCCCCGCTCTTGATCGTGAAGAGATGGCCGACTGTGCGTTTTTGCCGCCTGTTCCCAACGAAGTGGCCGAGGAATTGGGTGGCCAGCTCATCGAAAGCTGAGATCGAGCGAGATTCGAGTCCTCGGAACCAGTCTCGTCCAGAGTGGATGAGAGTGGTCGGGAAGGCTCGGCACTGGGCAGTGTCGGAGTTATCTTGGAAGCTCATTCCCGTGGTGAACGCATCCAAATGGTCCTTCGGGTCAGATTTACCGTCGAAGAGAGAGACCTTTAGGGGCTTGTTGCGGGAGGAGACGTGGACGGTGAGCAGCTCCTCGGTGAATGGCTTGGTGAGCGAGTCGGCAGTGTATTTAGCCCCGTCGCTCGAGCGGTGACCTTCCCGATGCATACCCTCGATCTTCTTCTCGAGGGCGTCGAGTCGGCCGTGGTATCCCGACAATTCAGCACATTCCGATCCCCGACCTCTGTTGTTGGAGACCCGCGTCTGGGAGCGGCCCCGGTTACTCTCAATGAGGTTCCTCAGATCCCCCGGTGAGGTGGTCTTCGAGCCGTCGTGGCAAGACTCGTCCGCGTGACCCCGTCGAGGGAGGGGGAGTTGGTCATGCCTGAGAACAGGCGAGCTGACCGACATCTCCTCGGGAGGGAAAAGGTCGCGATGAGGCTCGAGGCGAGGTGCTCTGGCGACGGACCTCATTGTTGAACTGTGGGGTGCCCAGCGAGTCGCAGAAGGTATTGGCCCCGGAGATCTGCGGCCATGGGAGGTAGCGAGGCGGAGGTCAGCAGTGTCGACGCGTGCGGAGACTTCTCTCCCCCTGTAGGGGTCCCGGTCTCGAGGCGGAAGAGCGGCAACCTGGGGAACTTGCCCTGCTGTTTGGACACGGATGAGTGCATCCACGACAGACGTGAGTCAGTCTATCCGACTGGCTAGGGCGTTGATGGCATTCAGCGGAGGAGGTTCTTCCGCGCCTCCGTTGAGGGGGAGGCGGCGGCTGGTGCTGGGATCGTCGTGATGATCGGTCGCCATTAGATTAAGATCGGAAGATGAACTTTTGTTTTGTGGAATCAAGTTTTCCCACAGACGGCGCTAGCCGACGCGGGGCGGATCCGCGCGTCAAGATGTTACCTTCCGTTGGTCTGCCGATGGCGGTGATGGACGGCTGAGATTTGATCTGGGGGCTGGCTCCTGAAGCATGTGGATCTCAATGGATTTAAGGTTGTTTGCGCCGAGCTACCTGCAAGGAAGTCCCGGGGTGGTTGTACCACCGGGGACCCTCCGATAGTCAAGTTAGAGAGGAAATCCGAGCAAAGTAACGGCTTAATGGAGTAAAAATGGCTTACTTGAACCGTCTGAAGAAGGGGTTTATATAGCAGTAGCAGCAGCAGGCAGGGCAAGCGCGAGAATCATGCCGGATGTTACGCCCCCGACGTCACGCCCACGTGATGAGCGGGATCTCCCATTAATAGCGAGACAGGCTCGTTAATGGGGGATCGTGATGGCGTGGAATGTGGAATTTGGCCGGCGGATATCTCGTGCATGGCGAGATTCGAGGGATGACGGTTGCGCCTGTGAGCGGTGTCGTCGGTCGGTCGATGAAACCGAGGAAGATGACCTCGGCGAGAGAGCTCGCGGACGAGTGGGAGAGCTGTGGTATCTTGGTTCCCTGGTAGCCCGGAGACGAGCTGTGAGGCCGAGGAGACCAATTGTGCTGGGGGCTCGGAGGTGAGCCAGCGCTTGTTTGTGGAACAGGCGCAGGAGTGGTCTGGTCGGCCACTGTAGGTCCTTTCTTGCATGCCCTGAGACACGTCATCTGCCACGTGTCATGATCTGGGAGATCACCGATATCGAGCATCATCAGTACCATTTGAAATTGCTTTCATATGAAGATGTGGAACCTATGTGAAGTTCCTACTTCAAGATTTTTCTTCATGATTCTTAGGCTTGGAAGTAGCATGGAGCACAAAAAAGAAGAAGAGAAACACTATTTTATTCATAACATTAATTAATTTTAAATTTCTTTCATTTCTCTCTCAGGCTTTTCTAAATAAAAGTTAATATAAAATAATTACATTTATTACGAACTACTTTTATAATTAAAACAAATAAAAGAACGGCAAGAAATTGCTAGTTCCATGAACTTCTTTTTTAAGTAACTTCAAGATCACTTCCGATATTTCCGGTCATCCAAATGGGCCCTAAATAGAATGGTTGTTTAAGTTCCTCTTGCTATGAAGTAAACATGGAAGTACCGAAAGTAGCTTTACTTCCGATACTTTAAGTGTTTGTTTTGATAAGAAATAACATTTGAAGTTACTTACGCTGATGTGGATCCTGTATGGAGTCTCTACTTCAAAATTTCTCTTCATGACCACGTGTGCTTGAAAGTAACATGAAGCATAAGGAAAGAGGAGAAAAGTAATCTTATATTCATAACATTAATTACTTTTAAGTTTGTATTATTCTCTCTCATTCCTTATAGATTAAAATTTACATAAAATAATTGCATTTATTAATTCAACAATATTACTTCCATAAACAAAACAAACAAGAGAAATGTAAGAAGTTGCTACTTCCATTCTCTCTAGTCTTCAATGCCTTTTTTCTCTTCCTTTTCTCCAACAGTAAACCCCCCCTAAATCCTGAAGTTGCTACTCAAAATATGTCGTCGTCGTTGGGGCGCTGGATCTTCGACGGCGTAGATGAGGTGGAGCAAAAATATCAGTTTTTTATCGCTGAATCTCACTTCGATTCTCAAGCTCAAACCCACGAGCATCAACCCAAGCCTCAAAATCACAAAACTTGGTTCGATTCAATCAAAGAGATCATCTTGTCCTTGGTCCTCAAGTGGCTTCCATCGCTATCAAATGCGCCTCCAACACCAAATTTTCACTTCTCATCGAACCCTAAGCTTCAAAGATTCGAGATTCCGACGCATTTAGAGGCGCAAATCAAGAAGGGTATCGTGCCTGAAGTTGTTACAAGGCCTCTGTCGCCATCCACGTATGCCGATTATTTTGGGGCTTCGCTTTTTTTGAGGAATTTTACATCGAGGAACTATTTTTTTCTCTTTTTCAAATCACTTCATTTATGATGTTTAGAGAGAGCTTCATGCTGAAAGATGCCTTCTTGTGTTGATCAGCATCCTTTTCTACATCAAACTACCAAAAAGTTTCGACAGATTCTGTACAACATTGTTGTGGTAGTTTACTGAAAAAGGGTTATTGTTAACATAGCGAAATACAAGTCCTTGGCAGTTCAGTGAAATTTAAGGCTATATTTTATGCGAGTAATGGTAAATATTTTCAGACAAGAAAGATTGTGGACGAGGACAATAATATTGCTTAAGCTATAACGGAAAAGTTCGCATATAACAAATGAAGTTACTTTATTTGAATGTAGTTTAATATGTAATTATTATGATTTCAATATGAATGTTCTGCATATCACTGCATATGAGTTTTAGTTACACTACTACAAGGCAAGGATTTGTTCACGGTTTAAACCATGAACAAAGGAAAGTGAACCGTGACCTAAACCTGCGTAAGCAAAGGTTGGGTCACGGTTGTGACCGTGAACAAAATGATAAATGTTCATGGTTAGAACCGTGAGCATTTCTTAGCATGAAAAATTAAAAAGCCAGTTAGTTGGTGGGCCCCAGGTTTTTGTTCACGGTGCTAACCGTGAACAAAAACAGTTTTGGGTCACGGTTACAACCGTGAAGAAAACTTGTAACCGTGACCCAAAACACTGACCAGCTCTAGATATCGGTATCTGGAGCTGCCGTTTGTCCATGGAAGTAAACGTGAACAAATGTCTTTAGTCACGGTTACAACCGTGAACAGTATTCTTTTCAAAATAATTAAATTTTCTGCACCCCACGCATGTTAATTTCAATCACAACCAGCAGTATATAATTTCTATTCACAAACAGCAATATATAATTTTCATTCACGCAATATATTCCAATCTCACGCAATATATGATAACAAAGTAACAAGTTCCGGATCGCACACAAACATAAACAAAATATATACATAAAATCAATATGATCAATACTCCACTAATGAACAAATGTACGTGTCAACAAATCATTAAATGTATGTGTCAACAAAACGTACAATATGATCAATATTCCACTGATGAACAAATGTATGTGTTAACAAATCAAAAAATGAAACTAATGCCGTTGGGACGACGATCCGCCTCCATCGTCCCATAGCCTAAAAAATGTGCTCAACTCATTCCGTATGGCATGCTTGACGAAATCGGCTTGCGACTGGCTCATGTCTTGTATCTCCGCCCTAAGCTATTGCAGCTCCTGCTGCGTCTCCTGCTGCGTCTGACGCTGCTGCTCCACCTGCTCGTGGAGCCGACGGATCTCCTCCTGTGATGCAGCTGCCGCATTCGCCCGCGTCTGGATCATGACGTACTCATGCACGGTCGAACGCCTATCAAAAAATCGATGGGCTCTGAGACCAACCCCGCGCTCATACCCACCGTGATGCCCGTCGGTTATCGAATCCAGGACAGCGACAATGGCAGTGATCGAGGGCCAAGTCCTAAGGCGTCTGTCTGCTTCTGAAACTGGGTTTGTATAGAATATATGTATACACACACAGGTGCTAACTTAAAATACATAATCAACTTGATTATATGAAACCTACCATGTATGCGCCCATGCCCTTATGTAACGCGGCCCATCCCTTGGATTCATTGTAGTTGGCGGGGTATTTCTTTCTTTGCGATGAAATTAGGATTTAATTTAATAATTAATTAACGATATAGAAAACATATGGAATTAAGCATCAAAATACTCACCAAGTGTCACCGAGCGTTGGCCTGCGAGCGCTTCCATTGGATCGGGATAGCGCGTTCTCGCATGGCGTTGTTCCGATCTTGCTTATTTCTAACCGATATCGTCTTGCAAAAATAAAGATTATAATATATTTTAGAATATGATTTCATGTTATATTGTTAAAATCTTAAAAATTAAATTGATACCTGCACATCATCGCGTTCAAAATAGACGACAAGACGCGGCCAATCCTCTCTCGAGATTTCCAGCACTATGACCTCCATCAAGTGCCTCTGCTGCCTGATCTGAAATTGAAATATATTAAAAAAATAATTATATGTATATGTATATAACAATGATTGAAATTTAAATGTGTGAAAGAATATGTCATACCTCCTCCGACCCAAAAAACTGTGTAGCACTCTCAGTTTGGGCCTTGTTCCACTGAATATGGAGCGGGTATTTATAATAAGTACGGATCTCCTGTCCAACATAATCCCCCCACTAGGCCGCGTGCTCTCCAACAGGCACACCTGTCGCATCAAAGAACAGATCCCATGGTCCAGCATTCTTAGGCGACCTGCAGCAGTCGGGCCCAATAGGGCCCCTCGTACTAACACTGCTCGAGCCTGCGAAAAAATAGATATACATACACAATATTATAATATTTAGAATATAAATATAGAATTTGAAAATTTAAATTACAATCGTTAAAAAACTTTAAGAAATAACGATTATACCCATCGTCCCCAGCGTGGCGCTAGAACCGGCGCCAGACACCATGCTGCGAGTAGAATGCGTATTTGCAAACAATAAATTGTTAGATGATTCAATATCCACCTATATTGAAATGATATATCAGATTTTAAATAATTAAACTACGCACCATGTGCAGGAGTGACGGGAGTATGAGGACCCGCTGATGCACTAATAAGGGTAGGGGGAGGCGACGCTGTGGGTGATTTGGCGGTAGTATAGGAAGCGCTAGTGAGGATAGTAGGGACAGTTGGGGGTGATGTGGTGTGAGTAGAAGGCCATGGGGGTGATGTGGCGGTAATGGGGGCGCGCTACTAGGGATAGGCGCTGCTACTGCGACTCCCGTGCCTGCTGAGAATCCTGGGACAGTCTCGTCAGCGGGTATGGATCGACTCAGAATGTTCTGTAGACGCTATCTCCTGTGGCATTTAGTGCCTTTAGCTATGCCTATAATCAAATCCTACATATATATCTAAACATTATTTCATTACTTATAATCTTTATACAATTTAGGACATTCAATTTAATTTCATTACCCAACACGTTTATGTGGTGCATTATCTGAAGATTCATTGGGTGGATTCTTAAAATCTTGATCCGTGACAATCAATTGGTCGATGTCACTTCTTTGGGTGGATTCTCAAAACGTATGGATGGACAGCGCGGAATAGGCTGGATCCCTGGTACTTTCACTAGATCGACGGAGACGTGTTATCACGAGATCTTCATCGTCGCTCTCATCTTTAGAGCCATTCAATGTCGTCACATTATAATAATTTCTTAGTTTTCAATGATAAATAACATCTCAGTCAACCTTCTGCAAGTTCTGAGAATAATATATTTGTATTGCCATTGTGGGAAAGATAAAGCTGCCGTATTTTGGTAATATCCGTTTGGTGTTTACCAAAGTCAAACCGTATTGATCGACCTTCATACCCTGTCAGACTTAGTATCGTACCATCTGCATTTAAATATATGAAATGGGACAGTCGTATGATGGTATTAGACCGCTATAACTTCCTTAAGAACACCGTGGTAGGGATTTCCATCCTCGTTGACGGTTGCGATACCGCTATTTTGCGTTGCTCTAATACATTCCATACTTTCTACCTCAAATTTATATCTGGATATCCTGTACCCATTGTAAAACCTAGCTGCAATCGTTGGACCGTTTAAAAGGTCGTGGACCTCTCTATCAATTTGCTCTCCACGATTCAATTGTTCGTACACTTCTTTTATAGACCAAACAGCGAAAATGCACCTCTGTTCTTCTTCGATCCTGTCCTAGTATTCGATCACTTGAGTATAGTTTTGTGTGCTCTGTTCGTTAATATACGGTTATATTAATTAGATTAAATTTAATTTCGAACATTTAAAACGAAGAAATAATACACACTTACTCTACATATTTAGCAAAACATTCGCTGTTTATCAAGATATAAGCATGTACACTGGCCGAGAGATCGTAAGACATATTTTTTAGCCTTCCTGCTCTAAATGGACCGTCACGAACACTATGTGGTTTGTTCGGTTTCGTCCTGATATCGTCATTAAGGAAACGAGCACAGAAAGATGTGACTTCTTCCAGGAGATAATCTCGAGCAATCGAACCTTCAGGACAATGCTTGTTGTGGATATAATTTTTTTTAATTAACAGATATCTGTTGAAAATAATAGATATTAATAATTCATGATAATTCTTTGCAATTTAAATGATGGATAATAAACATCAATAATACCTCTCGATTGGATACATCCAACGGTAATGGACCGGACCGTCAATCCTGACATCGGTTGCCAGATGGACAGACAAGTGAATAATGACGAAAAAAGTGGAAAGATAGTTTTGAGCTTGCAGAGAATCAAAGGAATGTCTTTTTCAAGCTCTGCTATCTCATTGACGTCCATATTTTTTGAACACAATTAGCGGAAATAGATGCGAAAGTCATTAATAACGAGACCAACTTCTGGTATTACCGATACTCTGAGGCATAAAAGAAGAAGATGCTGCATCAATATGTGGCAATAGTGGCTCTTGAGTTCTATAATTTTTCTATTTTCTACCTGCGCCTGTTTGGAAATGTTTGATGAGAAACCGTCGGGGACTTTCAATTCTTTCAACATACGCAAAAACTGCCGCTTCTCCTCTTTGTTCATATTGTAGATTGCCGGTTGGAACTCGTAATAACCCAGTTTACAAGCCACAGTCTAAGGTTACAATTCTTTTCTAATGGATAAACCATCCAAATTCGTCGAATCACGATGGACGTTGAGATTGTCATTCGTTTTTCCTTCTTACACAGCAGAAGATCGATGATGTGCTCGGAGATGTCCTTCTCGATATACATGATATCTAAATTGTGCCGCAACGGTAGATCGAACCAGTACAGAAGCTGAAATAAACCACTAAGTTTCTTCCAGCCAGATGGGCATGGCATTGCATCATTGTTCTGTTTCTTTCCGAATGTGATATTCTGATAACTTCTTCATTGTTGCATTATGTTAAGCCCCGCTTCCCGGTGTACGGTAAGGAGACGTGACTGGCCTGCTACGTATTTACTCAGAAGCAAACACGCTAAGAGTAAATAAGCAATATGATAAAGTACACAAGAAAATGACAAGAGATGTAATTGAATAACAACTTTTATTTATTAAACATTTATTTACAATACAACTGAAAATGTAAATACAAGAATGGAAAGCGATGCCTCTTCCTCTGGTTAAAATCTGCAGAAGCGGATCTCCCCACAAGTTGAGAATTTAATTCTCATCGGGGAGATTCTGTCATGCAGATTCAAAACCTAGGGGAAAGAACTGAATCCAAAAAGAGTTTAACTCTTACAAAATATATAGGAATTTAATTTCTCTGGAACTGGGGTTTAACCCTTTAAAAAGAATTTAATCCCTACAAAGAACAAAAGGAGAACTTGATCTCTCGGAACCATAGAAGAACAATGATTCATTAGCATTCAAACGATACATAAAAGCTCACGTGCTCCCATGTGAGCACCTTCGAGGAATAAGGAGGGAAAAAATGAGATCTAGTCATGTGACCCCACATGACCCCTGAGAAGTGCTCAGCACTTATAAAAGAGAAAAGGGAATAAACCCTATTTTTTGGGGGCGCCTCACGTGATCCCACGTGACCCCTAAGAAGTGCTCAACACTTATAAAAAAGAAAAGAGAATAAACCCTATTTTTGGGGCGCCTCACATGACCCCACGTGACCCCTAAAAAGTGCTCAGCACTTATAAAAAAGAAAAGGGAACAAACCCTATTTCTGGTGCGCCTCACGTGACCCCACGTGACCCCTAAGAAGTGCTCAGCACTTATAAAAGAGAAAAGAGAATAAACCCTATTTTTGGGGCGCCTCACGTGATCCCACGTGCCCCTGAGAAGTGCTCAGCACTTATAAAAGAGAAAATGGTATAAATCCTATTTTGGGGCGTCTCGCGTGATCCCACGTGCCCCCTGAGAAGTGCTCAGCACTTATAAAAGAGAAAAGGGAATAAACCCTTTTTTTAGGGCACCTCACGTGACCCCTGAGAAGTGCTCAGCACTTATAAAAAAGAAAAGGGAATAAACCCTATTTTTGGGATGCCTCACGTAACCCCATGTGACCCCTAAGAAGTGCTCAGCATTCATAAAAGAAAAAAGGGAATAAATTAAAGGGCGGTTTCCATTCTTGGGACGCCTCACGTGATCCCACGTGACCCAATAGTGCTTAGCTTTCAGAAAAGAAACAAGGAAATAAACCCAAAAGAGCAGCGCCAACTTCAAGCGCCTTACGTGACCCCACGTGAGCGCATCAAATTCTTAGTGTTTAACACTACTTCAAGCGTCTCACGTGACCCCACGTGAGCGCATCAAATTCTTAGTGTTTAACACTACTTCAAGCGCTCCACGTGATCCCACGTGAGCGCCTCAAATTCTTAGTGTTTAACACTATTTCAAGTGCCTCACGTGGGAGCACGTGAGCGCTGATTATACACTAGTGTTTAACATTATGAGAGGCTAACATTAGCCCAAATTAACCAAGTCTCCCGAAGCCAAAACCCTTTTTTGGTCATCAATCAGCCGGGCCCTCATTATACTCAGGTTTTCTCAAAATTGATCCGAGTCTCAGAAATAGCTAATGAACTCCTGGCATCTAAGATGATGTTCATTCCACCATGATCTCTTCCCTCGATCTGGAATTTGGTTCAAGAGTACATCTCTTCACACCTCTAATACATATCGTTGTAATTCTTCAATGTCTTCAGAGAGGTGGCGGGTCCCGACAACCAACAACTCCTCGGTGCATCCCCAAACGGTTGAACCAAAACCACATAGACTATGACGTCTTTAAACTGGACTATGATGTTCTTAAACTTTACAGACTGTGACGTCCTTAAACTCATAGACTATGATGCCTTTAAACTTTACAGACTATGATTTCTTTAAACTCCATGGACTATGATGTCCTTAAACTTATGGACCGCAACATCTCTAAACTAAAACAATCGAGCCCAAATGCTCTTTTGTTGGATCTAAATGATCCTGTTGAGTAGATCTTAGTCTAAAATTGGACTAACGTATCCTCAACAACGTTTAAGTTGATCTTACTCTCAAATGAGATTAACGATCCTTAAACCCAACCCAAACCCAAATCTAAGAAAATACGGATTTGGACTAATCCACGCCCTACGGGCAACGACATAAATTAGTCTCCGTATACAATCCACGGGCAACCAAAAATAAAACAAACAAACACGACACAAAGTGACCATCTGGAGAAGGAGAAAGTGGTTACCGCTATGCGGTAGCGTAATTAACTGCAGGGGCTTACGCCTGCAGGGAAGAGCGTCCTCACAATCAAAAACCCCTCAAATGAGGGGGAATCTGACGAAGTCTGCTACAATGGCCGCATCCGTCTAAACCTCCGATACACGGTGCCATAAATCAACTTAGCATCTTCAGAGAGGTGGACGGATAAAACCAAATAGCATCTGCCCCCAAATTCAGGCAAAACGACCTAAGCGGTTCCGTCTCTGTATTTCGGCGGAGACCAGATTCTGGTACGCCCGGTGGGACCTTTTCCTCTTTCCACTCCACACTTCGTGTGTCGTGTTTTTCCACGATCAAATAATCACGGTATGTATGTTTGTGGTTGCCCTTGGGTGATGGGATACTGAAGCCGGTGTTTCGTCTCTATGAAGAATGATGTTTGCTTCTATCCTAGCAACTCAGGCTCTGTCATATCTGGTGGAGTCAAGTATGGGCCACTTGCAGCCTCAAATCTCTGCAATCCGGCTTTTCAAGAAATCAACGGGCTTCTCTTTGGGTCGATATTGCCACCTCCCACCCTCGGTGCCTCAACGCCGATGGAGGAAGCCCAAAGGAAGTCTGCCTTCCATAGGCTGGTTCCCCAAGCTGCAGCTTTGCCGACGGAATCGATCCTCAAACAACTGGCACCTGCCAAGGACCAAGGTCGACGCAGGAGGCAGAATATTCAAGCTCCTAAAGGAAATAGGGGGCAGGCTCGGTAAAATACTGAGGCTAATCAAATCCCGGCCGTAAGAAATGGTCGACGTCGATATCAGTATCATACAAAATGAGCTGGGGGCAGTTCTCCATATGGTCCTGTTTCAACCCCAATGGTGAATATTGTTCCAACCGGGAACAGCTTCAACCTGTTGCGAAGGGTCAGACAAAATTCTCCTACAGCAATATTGAAGAAATCTCCGCAGACCATGGAGATCCCACGAGAGCAGAAACCAGTTCGCTCCCTAAAGCAACTTTCCTCATTTATATATAAAGTGTGGAAGCAGGTGAAGGTCTTTGTCGTCAACCGTGGCTCTTCCCCTAGACGTCAACCAAATTCTGACAAATACTCTTTCAAATACAAGGGGACTCATCCCAAGACGGATCCTGATACAGCGGTTCCTCCCAAAACCAAAGCGGCTTTTCACAAAAAAGGAAGGCCTAATAAAGCTCAAGTGCCCGAAGCAAACTCCAAAGCCCAAAAACTCCAAACACCCCAAGCTTGGGGGTATGGTAGTTAACATAGTCTATGTGGTGAATTCCAAAGACGAAATTCGAGCTTCTACTAGTCACCGAGCTCAAACTCGGTCCTTAACAAAAGTTCAACTGCAACGTGAAAAGCTGCAGGAGATGCTTGCTCAGGCGGCATCACTCGTTAATCCATCGTCTAAGGCAAATCCCGAAGACGCACCTGGAGAAAGAACATAGCATGAGTTGGAGATTGAGTTCCTAAATTACGCTCTCAAAAAGAAAGATGAAGAAGCGGCAGAAATGTCCGGAATGACGGTTCAATCGGAACCACAAGCAAGTGAACTGCCGGTAGTTGCTCTTAAAGACAAGGGTGGCATTTTAAATCCTCTATGGGTCCCATCAATGGCTGAGGAGGGAATGATTCCTAAAAGCAAAGCTGAACGAATATATCGCTCAGCAAATTGAAGCTCACTACGCCAGTAAAGCCGCAAATAGATCAATCAAGATTGGTCGACCGTATCCTACATGGCACAATCAAATACAGTACCCGCCAGAGTACACACTTCCAATGTGCCACATGTACAAAGGAACTGAGAATTCTCGTCGGCACATTGCGTGATTTGAACCCATGTGCGGCAATACTGATATACTTCTCCTCTGACAGTTCATCGGCTGTCTGGCGGGCATTGCCTTCGAATGGTATGCGGAACTCCCAAATGACTCCATGAATACCTTCGACAAAATGGAGATGCCCTCCTGTCAGAGATTCGCTAGTGTGAATAAACGCACTACCGTGATGGCACTGGTCAACGAAAGGGTTAGACCGAATGAGACTTGGGTTCAATGTGTTATCCGATGGCGAAATCTCTGGTCAAATACAAGCAACGCATCGATGAAGTTGCAGCCATGGGAATGCTCATAGCCATCCTTGACCCAAATTCAGGCAAGACGACCTACGCGGTTCCGTCTCTGTATTTCTGCGGAGAACAGATTCTATGAAAGGGTTAGAGAATTAAATAGGATTTATGTCCCACCGTGATCGCCAAGAATCTGTTCTCCGCCGAAATACAGAGAAGGAACCGCGTAAGTCGTCTTGCCTAAATTTGGGTCAAGGGTGGCTATGAGCATTCCCATGGCCGCAATTTTATCGATGCGTTGCTTGTATTTGACCAGAGATTTCGCCATCGGGTAACACATTGAACCTAAGTCTCATTCGGTCTAACCCTTTCATTGACCAGTGTCGTCACGGTAGTGCGTTTATTCATACTAACGAATCTCTAACAGGAGGGCATCTCCATTTTGTCGAAGGTATTCATGGAGTCATTCGGGAGTTCCGCATACCATTCGAAGGCAATGCCCGCCAGACAGCTGATGAATTGTCAGAGGAGAAGTATATCAATATTGCCGCACATGGGTTCAAATCACGCAATATGCCGGCGAGAATTCTCAGTTCCTTTGTACATGTGGCACGTTGGAAGAGTGTACTCTGGCGGGTACTGTATTTGATTGTGCCATGTCGGATACGGTCGACCAATCTTGATTGATCTATTTGCGGCTTCACTGGCGTAGTGAGCTTCGATTTGCTGAGCGATATATTCGTTCAACTTTGCTTTTAGGAATCATTTCCTCCTCAGCCATTGATGAGACTCATAGAGGATTTGAAATGTCACCCTTGTCTTTAAGAGCGACTACCGGCAATTCACTTTCTTGTGGTTTCGATTGAACCGTCGTTCCGGACATTTCTGCCGCTTCTTCATCTTTCTTTTTGAGAGCGTGATTTAGGAACTCAATATCCAACTCGTGCTCTAATCTTTCTCCAGGTGCGTCTTCGGGATTTGCCTTAGACAATGGATTAGCGAATGATGCCGCCTGAGCAAGCATCTCCTGCAGCTTTTCATGTTGCAATTGAACTTTTGTTAAGGACCGAGTTTGAGGTCGGTGACTAGTAGAAGCTCGAACTTCGTCTTTGGAATTCACCACATAGACTATATGAACTAGCATGCCCCCAGGCTTGTGGTGTTTGGAGTTTTTGGCCTTTGGAGTTTGCTTCGGGCACTTGAGCTTTATTGGGCCTCCCTTTTTTGTGAAAAGCCGCTTTAGTTTTGGGAGGAACCGCTGTATCAGGATCTGTCTTGGGATGAGTCCCTTTGTATTTGAAAGAGAATTTGTCAGAATTTGGTTGACGCCTAGGGGAAGAGCCGCGGTTGACGACAGAGACCTTCACCTGCTTCCACACTTTATATATAAATGAGGAAAGTTGCTTTAGGGAGCAAACTGGTTTCTGCTCTCGTGGGATCTCCATGGTCTGCGGAGATTTCTTCAATATTGCGGTAGGAGAATTTTGTCTGACCCTTCGCAACAGTTTGAAGCTGTTCCCGGTTGGAACAACATTCACTACTGGGGTTGAAACATTACCATATGGAGAACTGCCCCCAACTCATTTTGTATGATGCCGATATCGACGTCGACCATTTCTTACGGCCGGGATTTGATTAGTCTCAGGATTTTGCCGAGCCTGCCCCCTGTTTCCTTGAGAAGCTTGAATATTCTGCCCCCTGCGTCGACCTTGGTCCTTGGCAGGTGCCAGTTGTTTGAGAACTGATTCCATCGGCAAAGCTATAGCTTGGGGAACCAGCCTGTGGAAGACAGACTTCCTCTGGGCTTCTTCCATCGGCGTTGAGGCACCGAGGGTGGGAGATGGGAATATCGACCCAAAGAGAAACCCGTTGATTTCTTGAAAAGCCGGATTGCAGAGATTTGAGGCTGCAAGTGGCCCATACTTGACTCCACCAGATATGACAGAGCCTGAGTTGCTAGGGTAGAAGCAAACATCATTCTTCATAGAGACGAAACACCGGCTTCAGTATCCCATCACCCAAGGGCAACCATAAACATACATACCACGATTATTTGATCGTGAAAAAACACGACACACGAAGTGTGGAGTGGAAAGAGGAAAAGGTCCCACCGGGCGTGCCGGAATCTATTCTCCACCGAAATACAGAGACGGAACCGCGTAGTCATCTTGCCTGAATTTGGGGGCAAATGCTATTTGGTTTTATCCATTCACCTCTCCGAAGATGCCAAGTTGATTTATGGCACCGTGTATCGGAGGTTTAGACGGATGCGACCATTGTAGCAGACTTCGTCAGATTCCCCCTCATTTGAAGGGTTTTTGATTATGGGGACGCTCTTCCCTGCAGGCGCAAGCCCCTGCAGTTAATTACGCTACCGCATAGCGGTAACCACTTTCTCCTTCTCCAGTTGGTCACTTCGTTTCGTATATGTTTGTTTTATTTTTGGTTGCCCGTGGATTGTATACGGAGACTAATTTATGTAGTCTCCCGTAGGGCGTGGATTAGTACAAATCCGTATTTTCTTAAATTTGGGTTTCGGTTGGGTTTAAAGATCGTTAATCTCATTTGAGACTAAGATCAACTTAAACGTTGTTGAGAATACGTTAGTCCAATTTTAAACTAAGATCTACTCAACAGGATCATTTAGATCCAACAAAAGAGCATTTGAGCTCGATTGTTTTAGTTTAGGGACGTTGCGGTCCATAAGTTTAAGGACATCATAGTCCATGGAGTTTAAAGACATCATAGTCTATGAGTTTAAGGACCTCACAGTCCGTAAAGTTTAAGGACATCATAGTCCAGTTTAAAAACGTCATAGTCTGTGTGGTTTTGGTTCAACCGTTTGGGGATGCACCGAGGAGTTGTTGGTTGTCGGGACCCGCCACCTCCCTGAAGACGTTGAAGAATTACAATGACATGTTTCAGAGGTGTGAAGAGATGTACCCTTGAACCAAATTCTAGATCGAGGGGAGAGATCATGGTGGAATGAACATCATCTTAGATGCCAGGAGTTCATTAGCTATTTCTGAGACTTGGATCAATTTTGAGAAAACCTGAGTATAATGAGGGCTCGGCTGATTGATGACCAAAAAAGGGTTTTGGTTTCAGGAGATTTGGTTAATTTGGGCTAATATTGGCCTCTCATAATTTTAAACACTAGTGTATGATCAGCGCTCACGTGCTCCCACGTGAGGCACTTGAAATAGTGTTAAACACTAAGATTTGAGCGCTCATGTGGGATCACGTGGGGCGCTTGAAGTAGTGTTAAACACTAAGAATTTGAGCGGTCACGTGGGATCACGTGGGGCGCTTAAAGTAGTGTTAAACACTAAGAATTTGAGCGCTCACGTGGGATCACGTAGGGCGCTTGAAGTAGTGTTAAACACTAAGAATTTGATGCACTCACGTGGGGTCACGTGAGGCGCTTGAAGTTGGTGCTGCTCCTTTGGGTTTATTCCCTTGTTTCTTTTCTGAATGCTAAGCACTATTGGGTCACGTGGGATCACGTGAGGCGCCCCAAGAATGGAAACCGCCTTTTGATTTATTCCCTTCTCTTTTATGAGTATTGAGCACTTCTTAGGGGTTACGTTGAACAACTCACTTCTCGTAACTGAGAACAACATCAGTCTCTCAACTGACCACGTGAGGCGCCCCAAAAATAAGGTTTATTCCCTTTTCTTTTTTATAAGTGCCGAGCCCTTCTCAGGGGTCACGTGGGATCACGTTAGGCGCCCCAAAAAAAATAAGGTTTATTCCCTTTTCTCTTTTATAAGTGTTGAGCACTTCTCAGGGGGCACGCGGGATCACGTGAGGCACCCCAAAAATAGGGTTTATTCCCTTTTCTCTTTTATAAGTGCTGAGCACTTCTCAGGGGGCACGTGGGATCGCGTGAGGCGCCCCAAAAATAGGGTTTATTCTCTTTTCTCTTTTATAAGTGCTGAGCACTTCTCAGGGGGCACGTGGGATCACGTGATGCGTCCCAAAAATAGGGTTTATTCCCTTTTCTCTTTTATAAGTGCTGAGCACTTCTTAGGGGTCACGTGGGGTCAGGCACTCCAAAAATAGGGTTTATTTCCTTTTCTTTTTTATAAGTGATGAGCACTTCTCAGAGGTCACATGGGGTCACGTGAGGCGCCCTAAAAATAGGGTTTATTCCCTTTTCTTTTTTATAAGTGCTGAGCACTTCTCAGGGGTCACGTGGATCACGTGAAGCACTCCAAAAAAATAGGGTTTATTCCCTTTTCTCTTTTATAAGTGCTGAGCACTTCTCAGGGGTCACGTGGGGTCACGTGACTAGATCTCATTCTTTCCCTCTTTGTTCCTCGAAGGTGCTCACGTAGGAGCAGTGAGCTTTTATGTAGCGTTTGAATGCTAATGAATCATCAGGCTGTTCTTCTATGGTTCCGAGGGATCAAGTTCTCCTTTTGTTCTTTGTAGAGATTAAATTCTTTTTAAAGGGTTAAACCCTAGTTCCAGAGGAATTAAATTCCTATATGTTTTGTAAGAGTTAAACTCTTTTTGGATTCAGTTCTTTCCCCTATGTTTTGAATCTGCATGACAGAATCTCCTTATGAGAATTAAATTCTCAGCTTGCGGGGAGATCCGCTTCTGCAGATCATAACCAGAGGAAGAACTAAGTTCTTTTAGAAGAGTTAAACTCTTGGTTTGAGAATTAAATTCTCTTTTTGTGGGAGTTTTTGGGAGGGGTTCCCCTTCTTTAGAGAATTAAATTCTCTCTCTATTTTTCTTCCCCTCTCCCTCTCCGCGTGTCCCTTTTCCTCACCTCCTTGCTCCTATTTATATGAGAAGAAAAAGAATCAATTTGTTAAGAAAATCCCACATTGAGAGATAATAATTGATTCCATGATATTTTAGATCAATTGGTGAATTTTATTCACCATTGGATTTTTAATCCAAAGGCTCCCTGTTTAACAGAGAAGATTTCTTGTTTCTTTAACAAGATTATGAATATCTTGTTAGTTTTAATAAGCTTAGAATTTTATTCTATCATATCTTTTTAGTTTAACAATATCATAAATATATTTTCTTAATATGGATATCTTGTTAACATAGAATTTTATTCTTGTTATAAGATTAGGAAAATATTTTTCTATGATAGATTTTTATTCTATCAAATGATCACCGCTGGATCTTTGATCCAAGGGTTCTCTGTTTAACAGAGAAGATCTTTCTGGTTTAAGCAAGATTAAGAAAATATTTCCCAAATAGAATTTAATTCTAGAATTTGATAGGAACATTTTAAATTAGGGTGCACATGCTTTGCATGTGATTGGCAAAAGCACTCACGTGTTTAACACGTGACCCCTAGTGTGGGTTTTAGCCTGTGTATGTTCAGAGCGCTCACGTGTGTAACACGTGAGGCATGTTTGGCCCTTGGTTATTTATGTTCAGCGCTCATATGCTTTGCATATGAGCGCCCACGTGTTTTACACGTGATGCCTGTTTGGCCCTTGGTTATTTATGTTCAGCGCTCATATGCTTTGCATATGTGCGCCCATGTGTTTTACACGTGATGCCTGTTTTTTGAGGACTCTCCCCCTTTTTTGTAAGGGAACAAGTAGCTTTTGGCCGAAAATTTTGGCAGGAACAATGCCTAAACAATGGCATGAACTGAAAGTAAAGTATATACAGGTGTCTAAAGCTCGAGGTCTTCTGTGAACTGCTCCAAGTCGTCAGCACTGGCTCTATCTCTAGTGAGTCGGATCCACCTGAAAGCATTCCAAAGAAAGAAGAGAAAAGGAATGTCGTCAGTGAACAATCGCTCGGTAAGTCCCAAAGAAAGATAGAAGTAGAATAGAAAGATAAGAGGATACAACTGGTAAATTGTTTGATTGTTATGTTAACGCAATTGTTTGTAGTTTGGTACAGAATATGCCAGTGTATACGAGAGGAGTCCAACTATTCCGTGGACTAAGTTATACGGGGCACAAGGAACCGTTAAGCCATGGAACAACAACAATGGATATTCAGATTAGGTGTATTAAAGTGACTGTCTCGTGCCACTTCTAATACATTCCGTACCAGTCTACCCCTTTAAAACCCCGTAACATATTTTGTATTGATGTGTATTGTTTTGTTTAATAGATGTAAGACTTGCCGAAACCATGATATCAGTAGTTCATGTAAACGGGAGGGATATAAATGGATAGTCAGAGTATATCCATGGTTCGGTTCGGTCGAGTCATGTTGTTATTGATTGTATTCTGGTATAAATGGATTCATGTTGAGTTATGGTTGTACTTGAATTGTATTCAAGGATGGATTGATTTCAGATTAGACTGAGACTCTGTCTGAGTCAGATACTTTAAAACGAATTGAAGTCCTGAATTAGTTTTGGAGTTATCGGTAACTGCTGCACATGGACAGCAGGATTTGTGACTTTTTCCAAGCCAATTACCGTATTGATAACCCCATTTTTTGTCTACCTTAAATAGGCAAGCACCCAAATTCTCCGGCTCCCTGAGGCTCAAGAGAACTGATCCCGCTTAAACCTATATGTAGGGTGTTTTTCGTCACCCCATTGAGATGGGAATACATGTCTCTTGTTAGGTGTACTACAGAATCCCCCTGCCTAGGGTAGACGGGGGTTTATTGATTGTGTGGATCTAAATCTCCGGTAGCTACGGACTAAGCTGCCGTTAATTACCCCTATCCTTTGGAGCGAAGGAACTTCCGATTGATGGGTCAAACTGGTCATGCGAACTCAATGTGCAGTGTGCGTATGTGTGTCTTGAGGGGTTTTAGGTATATCGGAGGCCTCGCAGAGCTTACGGGGTCCCGCTACCCGGATAGAGGGCTGGAGGTCAAGGGGGCTAGCAGCCCCCTTACGGGGTGTGGGGCAGCGCCCTGTTAGAATTCTTTTCCCAACAAGGGACGTATTTTGGGTATGGAGTGCATGGGAAATGAGGGGTGAGGAGCATCTTAAAGACGCGTGCATAGCACGTGGGTGCTAGGCGCCCATGGGTTATATGCCAAGCGCGTGGGCGCTTGGCGCCCGCGGGTCACGTGCTAGGAGCGTGGGCGCCGGGCGCCCGCGGGTCACGTGCCAGACACGTGGGCGCCGGGCGCCCGCGGGTCACGTGCCCTGCACGCGACTACTGGACGCCAATGGGTCAAGTGCGTGACACGCGACCGCTGGGCGCTGGGCTCCCGCGAGTCACGTGTCCTTCACGCTACCGCTGAGCGTCCGCGGATCCCGTGGGGCGCATGTGGGCGCCCGCGGGTCACGTGCATGGCATGCGACCGCTGGGCGTCTGTAGGTCACGTGCGCGGCACGCGATCGCAGGAAACACCAGCGGAAAAGAGGCTTATCTCCTGAGCTGGGAGTTGAACTCCCAAGGGGCTTTGGAGTTGAACTCCTAGCAAGGATTATGTATAGATTTGAAGTTAAACTCCTAAAAAGGGTTTTGTTTATGAAGTTAAACTCCAACAGATCTTGAATGGAATTAAACTCCTAGAAATCTTTGAAGATGATCAGAGGAGCCTCCTTTCTTCTCCCTTTTAGCCTTAGATCTTCTTTTGAGCCTTGGATCTTCCCAAAATGGGATTTTTGGAATATGGTCTTTTTCTTCCTCCTCTCTGTTGGCTAGATCTTGAAGAAGAAGAGGGGGTGAAACTCAAAAATCTCCCTTTTGGAGATTTGATGAAAGATCTGAGTTCTCCTTTAAGGGTTTTATGGTGAAAAATGGTTTCTTTTTGGGAAAAAGAGGGATTGAACTCTTGATTTAATTCAAATAAAGAAGGTTTAGAACCTTAAGAAAGGAGGCACAAACCCTAGAATTTAGGGGGGAATGAATTCTCTCTCTTTCATTTCATTATCATGTTGCCATATATAGGCTTACAAATTTACACATAGCCCCTTAGGCTTTACAAAATGACATTTTGCCCATCCCATATCTCATGTGCTCATTTGTTTTGCACATGAGCCATGGGCTTTACAAAAATTTGACTTTATACCCATTTTTCTTACATTCATGCATAAAAATTACATCAAACTTATTTATCATAATTTTCTTCTTGGCATGGGGGAGGCCGGCCGCTTCATGTTCGGGCTTGCCTTGGGCATATGAGCCCACTTGGCCTGGGCTTGGGCCCAATTGGTTTGGGATTGACTTTGATTTTGACTTGGTCAACCGGGGTGTAATTATTGACCCCAACACTATATTTACTAGGGTGCTTATTGTAATTTAATATAACTTGGGGGGTTTTATGAAAAATAGTTTTGATATATTTTCAAAATACACCTCAAATATTTAATTATCGTCTTTAGGATTTTCATAGATGTAATTTTTAAGAGTAATGAGGTAGTCTAGTGGATATAAACTTAACTTGAATGGTATATGGTATTTTCATGTAATTTGACTTGTATTGATTCTTGATGGTATTTTCATGAACTTTTGTAATTCTTTTCTTTTGATTAAAAAACATAGAATATATTATATATTTAAAATAGATATTTTGATAATATATATATATATATATATATATATTTATATAATTATTAAAAATAGAATTTATTTATTAAATAGAAATCACGTTTTCTTAGAAATTGTAATAAAAATTCCATCGAGATCGTATGCTCCGTGAGGAGGTCTGCATTTCGCTCTACTAGTCCCGAGGACGTGTGATAACCCGCACCATCCCGATCGGGTTCCCAAAAATAGGTTGTAGAGGCTTATTTGCAAGGAATTAATTAAAACAATTTAAAGAATACGGGTTTTGATAGTTTAAGGTATTTTAATGTAAAATTGTATTGTTCCACAAAATATCGTTCTCAAGCCATCGTGCTATGTCGAGATGAGTGTTGTGATGAGGTAGGTCATTACCTCGTGCAATTTCTAAAGATAATATGAGCAAAATGATACAGTAATGTCGTATGTAAACTTGATGGTATTTTACAGTAAAAATGAAATAAAAATTGCAATACATATTATTTTGAATTGAAACTTGTTGTAAATATTGTTTTATGTTTGTTAAACAATATAAAAAGATATGGTTAATTTGTTGTTTAAGAAAAGTTGAGTTTTTTAAGAAATGAGAATCGGAAGTCGAAATAACTCCGGTTCCAACGAGTTTTGAGAAGAGAGTGTTTTAGATTAGAAATGTAGGAGGGAGGAGGGGACTTACAATTTGAGAATAGAAGGGGGAGGTAGAGGAAGATTTCAAATGCGTCGTGGAGTCGCGTCATCGCCGGATTTGTCCTGAAATGTCGCCAGAACTTTGACCTTGGCTAACTCCACTTGTACAACTTCTTAGACTTGGAAAATTTAGAGAGTTTTTGCAAAAGATTTCTGAATGAGGAGGGCTATTGTGTAGGGTGGTATTTATAAAGGAAATTAGGGTTTAGGGTATTGAAATGAGAATTAAAAATGCATTTAAATTTGGTTTTAAGACTCATGTACAGGGAAATCAAACAGACTAGGATTAGTGGGGTAGGCCAAAGAGTACTAGGGTTAAAAGAATTGGAGCATTTGCTATGGCGGGCGGCGCCGCCGGCCCCAAGCCCTATCTTGCCGGTCCAATGGTGGGGTCGGGGTGTGGGATTGATGCCACGTGTTGGTGTCGTTTCATATATCTCAGTGCACATGTTTGATTAATCTGACTTTTCATTTTTACGTGTTTTGCACATGTAAACTTTTGGGCTTCCAAAAAGTTTAAAAGAAAAATCAGCTAAAATATTATGTGGCTGTAGGGATTCGAACACAAAGGCTACGTCACAGCAGTGCAAGGCTTTATCAATGAGCTACAAGTTATTTCTTACTGTTTAAAAGCAAATCAAATTTATAACTTGTGCTCAGGACTTACAAATACTCCATTTGTACATTAACATTAAAAAATTTCTGTACATTAAAACAGAGTCGTTACACAGTATGTCGTTACCGGATAATAATTCAGGTGGCATACCGGTCTCCGTCTTGCCATTGAACATTTATCCCTTATGAATCTGTGAGTTATAGGCAAGAATCGTCTGTGGCCCATAAATGACTCTTTCCAATTAAACTTCAAGCGTACGCTACACATATGAATATGACAACCAGGGTAAGCGAGCTTACCTTGAGTTGTCCATCCCGACAGCATGCCGTAAGTAGGAAAATTATTAATCATCCAGACAAAGCAACACGTAGCTGAAAAAATTGTTTACCATTTGCGTCATACATTCTCACACCAGGTTCCCACTGCAACTTTAACTCATCGATCAAGGGTTGAAGGAACACATCGATATTTTTCCCAGAAGACAAGAGACCGTCGATTAAAAACGCCAACGTAAAATAAGACTGTGTCATAGCCCTCCATGGCGAAGGTTGTATATAGTCACCATAATGGGTCAAGTACTGTGAGTATGCCCACCGTGAACCATCCCAAATGGACTGAAACCATCGCTCGCAATCCCCAACCTCACGTTATGAGGGTCTGTGCTAAACGAAAGATATTTTTCATCTAAAACTTTCCACGATATTGGATCTTAGGATGAATCATTTTTCCTTCTTCATGAAGCACTTTATAGTACCACTGCATTTCAGACGTCGTCTCCTCACACATAAATAACCGTTGGAGTCTCGGTATTAACGAAAAATGATGAAGAATCTTCACGAGCACATCACTCGAACAGAAGACTTTCTTAGGCTTGAATAGGCTTTTCACGCACACTTGGTAGCTTTTGAGTGCGGCGTGTTCTTTCCGGAACAAAACGCAGTCATTTTCGCATGCATATATCTTCTTACACTTTAGACCGATATTTGTGATTATCTTTTACGCCTCGTACCAGCTCGGTGGCACTTCATTTCCGTCGGGAAAAGTTTTCTTCTGCGATACTAAGAGATGGGTGAAAGACTGATCACTCTATCTGTTCTTGCACTTGATCTGAAAAAGACGTATGAAAAAGGATAGTATCAAAAACTCTTTGCAATTTGGATATAGAGGGATCCTCGAGGAAGCCATGTACTTCTCCAATAACGCGGGTTCAGCGCTGTAGGGTGTTTTTTGTCATCCTATTGAGTTGGAAATGCACGCGCTTGTCAGGCATATTACAGATTCTACCTTCCCAGGGTAGGCCAGGATTTATTGATTGCGGGGATCCGAATCTCCGGCAGCCGCGGACTAAGCTGCCTTTAATTACCCCTTGTCTTTGGAGCGAGAAAAACCTCCAATTGACGGGTCAAACTGGTCATGCTAACTCAATTTGCAGTGTCCGTATATGTGTGTCTTGAGGGGTTTTGGGTATATCGGGGATCTCGCAGAGTTTACGGGGGTTCCGCTATCCGGATAGCTGGCCGGAGGTCAAGGGGGCTAGCAGCCCCCTTACGAGGTGCGGGACAGCGTCCTGCTAGAAATTTTTCCTAACGGTGGATGTGTTTTGAGTGTGGAGCGTATGGGAAAAAGAGGGGTGAGAAGCATCCTAAGGATGCGTGAGATGGCACGTGGGTGCTGGGCACCAGCAGTTTACGCGTCCTGCACGTGGACACTGGGTGCCATAGGTTCACGTGCATGGCGCATATGCGCTAAGCGCCGGCGGTTCACGCGCCCTGCACACGGGCGCTGGGCGCCAGCGGTTCACGTGCATGGCATGTAAATGTTTAGCGCCAGCGAATCACCCGCCCTACACGTGGGTGCTGGGCGCCCGCGGAAAAAAGAGCTTAGCCCCTGAACTGGAAGTTGAACTCCCGAGTGACTTTTGGAGTTAAACTCCTAAAAAAGGGATTTTTTGTGGAGTTAAACTCCTAAAAGATATGGATTTGGGGGGTTCATCTCCTTTGAGAATTTGGATCTTAGAATTGAGCTTCTCAAATATTGGTTTGGAGTTATACTCCTAAAGAAGAGATTTTTGTTCAGAATTAAACTCCTAGGAAATTTTCGGAGATGATGAAAGGAGACGCCTTTCTTCTTCTTTGAGCCCTGGATCTTCTCTTGAGTCTTGGATCTTCCCAAAGTGAGATTTTTGAAGATGAGTCTCCTTCTTTCTCCTCTGTTGGCTTGATCCTGGGGAAAAGGGCGGTGAGACTTAAAAAAATCTTCCCTTTTAGAGATTTGATAGAAGATCTGAGCTCCCTTTCAAGAGTTTTATGGTGAAAAACTATTTCTTTTTGGAAAAGAAAGAGTTAAAATCTTGATTTAATTCAAAAAAAAGAAGAAGGTTTAAAACCTTGAGGAAGGAAAAGGAGAAGGAGGCACAGAACCCTAGAATTTTTGAGGGAATGAAAGTTTTATTGATTTTTTCATCATGTTTGCCTTTTATAGGCTACATACTTTACATATAACCCCTTGGGCTTTTCTAAATGGCACTTGTGCCTCCCCATCCCTTATGTGCTTATTTGTTTTGACACATAAACCATGGGGTTTACAAAATTTTGTATTTTTGCCCATTTTCTCATACATTTAATTCAAAAAATGTATTTACACTAATTTATCGCCTACTTTTGGCATGGAGCCGACCCCTTCCATGCTTGGTCTTGACTTGGGCTTGGGCCCGCTTGCTTGGGCTCGGGCCTACTTGGCTAGGGATTGACTGATTTTGAATTGGTCAACCGGGGTGTAATTTTTGACCCCAACAAGTGCTTTCCGTTCTTAGTTATATGTATGCCCTAGAGGCCATTACTATACATAGGATGTATATTGTAGTGGATGCTGGGACATATATAGGGAGGACTTTCTTGCTCGACATGATAGTATGCTATCTGGTTACTCTTTACCTTAACGTGTATACTGATTGTCTCTCTGTTACATGTTGGTAAAGCCCTTAGGATGTGTACTTGACTACCTGGACTATGATGCGGATCATACTAGTGGGGACATGGTAGTCCATAAGTACATCCTTCAAAGTCCCTAGTCGTAGGTGTATCGAGACGGGGCATCGATATACCAGAGTAGACTAGCGTATACCTTCTCGACCCATACAGATGGGCGATGGATGATCCCATATCCATTGGTGTTTGACATCAGAGATGATATACGGGTGCTCAGTAGAGACTGGGTACACTGGACGGACTCGCCGAGAACTCCCAGATGGTATTATACCTTACGTCAAATGGCAGTTCTCTGGTGACACTGGTACAGAGTAGTATGTTGACCCGAGATCGTCATAGAGTCTTGTGTGGTTCCCACTGTGCTTTGATTTCCACCTTACCACGTCCAAGAGGGCGTGCAAAACGGTGGTTTTTGGGTACAGTCCCGAATCACATGGAAGCAATGAGCGATAGGAGGGGATTCGTCTCTCCCGGTATAGGGAGTTGATGTTGCGCTGTGTTCGATTGGCTATAACCGGAAATCCCTGGCCAGGGTTGCTGAGATTTACTGGTAAGTGTTACCAGTAGTATCTCGAACTGTTATAGACCTCATATCGACACGACTTATCGAGCTATTGGGGTCTGACGTTTACCACCCCTAGGCGAGATATGCGACATATCAGACGATCAGACCGGACTGTACGGTAGTGTTACTGGTTGGATTCACAGGAGTGTGAGCGGGCTTGCTCGTCGATCTTCTGATCGCTCAATACCCGGGTGGCCGTTACGTTTAGCAGACCGCTTGCGGCTTGTGGGTGCTTGATATGATCATCACCTGCTGCCGGCGTATTGACGAGTCTTTAGAGTCCTACACAGAGGTTTCCTGGCTCAAGCGAAACGAAATAGGAGCGCATATGAGATATGTGCGGGACCGAGAATGATACTGTATTCGATTCTCGCGATTTGTAACATTGATCGGTTATATGCGTTATAACCGGGTTATCGGATCAAGTGTTGATTCGATAAGTTGTTACTATTGATATTAGTCGGTTATATGCGATATGACCGGGTCGTTAAATCAAGTGTTGATTTAATGATTTAATGTATAATTATATATTTGATATATCACTTTACATTAACTAATATAGGTTCACTTAAATGGATTTTCTCACTTGAACTTCACAAGTTGTATATGTGATATACTTTTGTGCACTTGATTGTATCATGTTTGATGATACATGTTAACTTGGTTAAGTGTAACGATTAAACCATAGTTAAGTTAATGATTGGGGTTTTGCTTTTCTTTCTTATTTATTTATTTATTTATTTTGGAAAGAATAAAGAGAAAATTGTGGCTTTCTTTGTTTGTAGTTGAATCTTCATGAAGGTTTGACTTTGTAACCATTTTGTCTTCATGCTTAACCCTAACCATTTAAACAAACCATGGTCTATTCTCTACACTTAACTAAGGTTAGGATATGATAAGTATTCATATTATTTTCTATTTTGGAAATACTTATGATATTCTTTCTTCTTCTTCTTCATCTTCTTCAACGAAGAAAGCTTGACTTCATCAATGGTGAATTGATGAAATGAGTGAGAAATCCAATTCTAAAGTGTACCCACTTTCTATTTCTTCATCCTCTACCTCTTGCCAAGTAGTAGAGTGTGTTTTCTTCACAAGTTTCATGACTTGGTGAAGTTGGAGCTTGATCTAGTGATGCCTCGACGTAGATCATCTTCGGTATCGAAGACGACGACCAAGCCCGCCCATTTCTCCGATGAAGCCGACGCTAGAGCCCGGGATTCGATTTGGACAGCGAGGAGACTTCATTGCGGAGCTATGGAGGTGGAGGACCGAATCTACAAAGGTTGTATTTCCGTTCTTATAGTTAAGTTGTTAACTAGTTATTGTTTTCGCCTAAACTCTAGTCAACGATCCGTATTAGGGTTTCTCGGCACCCGTAAAATTTGAAATTGGCATGGTTGATACCTTGTGAGACCTCATTAGAGTGCCTAGGAACCCTACAGTGGTATCAGAGCCTAGCTAGAGCCTTAGGCGATGGGTAGACGAAGTTAGAGATCCGATCGAACCCCGAAACCCCAATCAAAACGCCTCTCTGTACATTTTTCAAAACTGTTGAATTTTGTGAATTAAAAATATGCAGAAAAGTAAGCAGGAAAAACTAAGAATTACTGTGAAGTTTGGGCCCCTAATTCCATAATTCGACCGCGGAACCGCGGCCAAACCAGGGGTTTGGCGGCGCTTCCGCGTCCCAAATTTGGACTTAGTCCCTCAAATTTCATATATTTATTCTTAGGTCCTTTCTTGGCAATTTTTGATGTGAATTTTTTAATTCCGCTCAAGTGTTGAGTTTTCTAGGGTTTTATTGGGGATTCGTTAATTTGATCGGATAATTCAACTTCGTTTATGTTTTTCCGGATATTTTAGAAACTGTTAAAAAGTTCGACCGGATATAAATACCCACTTTTTCCCCTGCCGGGAAATTTCCAAGTGTTGGATTTTCCATGGTTTAAAGACATTCTAAGTAGTGCAAGTAAAGCGATGGTCTCTCTAGAAGACAACAAACCTTAACTCGATTATATGACCGTCTTGAACTGCCCTTTGAACCTTCGGGTTTGGGGCAGTACAGCGTGCCACATGTGAGGCGTTGGCTTGACCCTTCTACGGCTGGACCGTTGGTACTGAGGCACGAAGTGAATGTTTTTAAACTTATTTCAAGTGTTGATCTGTTTCGGGAAAACTTGGGTGTTCGATTGTTCGATCGGAAAGTTTAACATTTTCTATCTTATCCGGAATGGGATACAATAATTGGAATTCATAATAAGTTATGAGATAACTGAATGAATGTTATAAACATAGCAGTTTAGTCTCAATTGATCGGTTGCCACGGAATTTTGATGTGATCAAAAGTCCGTCGCAATCACGTAGCGTACGCGGATACTCGCCGGGTAAACTTAATAGACAGCCTCGCTCCATAGCCCCGACCAAGTGACTGTAGGAGAACCCCGTCGCCGAAAGCATCCGTTCGGGTGCTCGCGGCAGCGGTGTTCCGCCTTGGTGCACTTCGTTGACGGTATCGGGGATGCGGCCGTCTACTGAAGTTTGCGACGAGCATTCGATCAGGATGTCGGGATTCTTGTTGAATTGCCCGACTTGATATTGAAAAGAGTTTTCGATAATGAGACTAAAATGCGGGGTTTATAATTGTTAGGCATGTGATGTCTAAGTATTTCATTTGATTAGGCATGCGCTGTCTAAAGAGATTGCGGATTCCAACTATTGTAGTTTTACACTTTCTTTTCTGTGACCGTAAGTGTAATATGTAATATCGCCGGTTTCGTTGCTATATGTCAACGACAATTGGGATGCGCATATTTACTTACGTTGATGACATGTGATGTTATGTGTTGCTGGATATGTTATATTGGATCGTCGTGTTTGAATAGCCGGGGTTTTTTTTATGCGAGATGAGTGTTTTTCATTTTCATTCATGTAAAAACTTGTCTGTAATATTCTTTTATTGGGGCACTTCCAGGTTGCGGAAGATATCACCGTTTGTATATTATTTACTTTTCCGCACTAAGATAGACCCAAGGAGGGGAGCACAAGTAACCGGGTTCTGGAGTCCAGTGGGAGACCAACTCGAGGAGTCGAGTCCGGGTCTCCTAACTCTAGAATTGGTAGGGTTGCTTGCCGCTCTCGTAGGGGTCTAGGGGTGTGGGTTTGGCTATTCATCGCGACCGTGGAATCCGTGTTTTATACTGGCTCGTATTGAAAACACGGACGTCCTAGTATATCCAATATTTCATATGTTTCTTCTGCTGCGATATCTGTGATGTGATCATGTGATGTTCTGTGATAGATACATTATATAGTATATATGATATATTATATAGACGTTACTTATGTTTTACACCCGCGCTAGCCCTGCCCCGCTCTGCCGTTAGTTACCTAACCTAACGGTGCACGAGGGGACATCGAGGCGAATGCGGATGGCATAAGTGTACGTCGTATTTATCTGTGATGTTTAGGTACTTAAATAATGGGACTTCATTAATGTGATTAATGAAATAAAAGAAACCTAAGATGTTGTAGAATCGAATTTCAAAAATAAAACAGGTAGCTACAGTTCTTGCTTTGCACAGCGGTATATGTGATATATCCTGCACCTTATTCGATGAGGAAAGGACCGAGATCCCTTTACCGGGAGTGACTCCTTTAGCAATAACTGACAGATGCTACACACTCGGTTTGTCTTTTGACTGCTTCTATAGTTTCTGCTTTGCACAGTGATATATATGATATATCCCGCACCTCATTCGACGAGGAAAGGACCGACGATCCCTTCACCGGGAGTGACTCCTTTAGCAAAACTAGAAAAGCCTCAAAAGCACTCCATTTTAAAATCATTTGATTCTACAACGATATCAAGTTCATTACGCAATAGGTTTTCAGAAAAACCTGTCGTAGCCCTCCGTCATTTCAGATAAGTACTAGTTAGTATTCGTGCTGCGGTAGTTTGGCCTCCGTCAAGGCGTAGTGTACGGTAGCTAACTAGTGCTTACCTGCTAGCATATGATGCGATTGGATTAGGGTATTCGTACGGCGTTGTTTGGCCTCCGTCAAGGGTCGTGCGGGTGGGTTTAATTCAATCAGGAAATGACGGGTTGAACTTGACTAGCGGACTATGGATAGTTTGGCCTCCGTCAAGGTCATAGGACGCTAGGGGCAAAATATTATCGGGAATTTCAAGTGTTGAAATTTGCAATGAGATTGCATACCTTCTATGAGATAGTTGGATCCCGATACCCGCTGTGAGTAAGAGTTACTCCTGGGAGAGTTTTACACATTACAATTAGCCGATCAAGTAGGTGTCTAGAAAGGTGTCAGCGGGGTTACGCCTCTGGGAAAACGATGTTTACATTAATTAGGTTCGTGCGAAAGCACGGGGGACCTCCCTCAAAGTACCGACACTGGCCTGGCTGAAAGATTGGCGAACTTGTAGCGTGTAATTAATCCCGGCTAGTCTTTCCATTTTGGGTTTGAAGGAAAATTTGATAAAAAGCAGTGGGAGCCATCCTGATTAGATAAAATTATAACCAATCTATTCTTGCAAGAGCGCACGCTGAGTGTTTTCTTCTCTCTCTCTCCAGGTAGCGACCATATCACGCCTTAATCAAGATAATAAAACGGATATTTGACCGAACCCGCTTGTTATACTGAGCTGGGGAACGTTGGTCCCGCTCCAACTTATAAATGTTATAAGACAGAGCAGGAAATTGGGGATTACCAGAATTCCAGTGCCGCCCAAACGAAGAGAGTGCATGCTGATGCATCATCTTCGGGTGTGTTCATTACAAAGAACTGTTTCTCTGTATCCTCTACGTCCTGGGTATGAGATACCAAATCAGGATCCCAGATATGTAATCTGTTACATGGGCTAAAGAAAGGTAGAGAACTGAGAACGGGTGATAAGTTTCATGAGGCAGAAAACGGGGCAAGTGTTGCAGCCAAATCTGTTGGTCACTGTCACCCTGTATTACAATACATTGATTCTGAACAAATGCTATTAGATACCGAACCTGATATACAAAATCATATCAGTCTCTTTACTAGTAAAGAAATGATAAAATTTTGTATTGATGGATAATGTTTTGAACATTTCCTACATCAAAAGTTGATCGGTTCAGGCACGTTATCTAAAAGCGTTGATGTTCTAAATCAAACTACAGTTTTTAGTATACGGAACACACACAAGAGGAAAAGTTCAAAAATGAACGAATCCTTCTTGAGGTATTGTAGACTAAGTCAGATCAATGTGACCCGACTAGCTAGAGTTACATAAAGATGCATATTTAAATCAGTTTGAATTTACATCTTATGAAACTTGCCAGTCATGTCACAAAGATAAAATGACCATAGCTCTGTTTACTGGAAGCAGAGAAAGAGTTAGTGAACTCTTGGGATGATACATGTTGATGTATGAAGGTCCCCTGTCTACACATACCAAGACCGGTTCTTTGTACTTCATTACATTCTCTGATGATCTCTTTAGATTCAGACATATGTTCTTGTTGAAACACAAGTCCGAACATTTTGAGATATTCACAGAATATAAGTTAGAAGTAGAGAACCAATAAGGGTATAAGTATTATGTCCTATGATGAGATCAGGGAGGAGAATACTTGTGCATGGAATTCCTGGACTATTCTAAAGGAGAATGAGATTCTCTCTCAGCATTACTCCTCCGTATACACCATAGCACGATGGTATGTCGGGGCGGAGCAGGTACACCCTATTTGATATGGTGTGCTCTATGATGAGTACTACTGAGTTACCTGTTTCCTTTTAAGGGGTTATGCACTTGAGAAGCTACATACCTATTGAATAGGTTCGAATCAAATCAGTTACCTACCACTTCATATGTGATATGGAAAGGGAAGAGCCCATGTCTTAAGCTAGTTAAGATTTGGGGTTGTCCGGCCTATGTCTAAAAGCAAAATCCGGACAAGCTCGAGGCAAGGTCTGTTATGTAGAACTGGAAATGTTTCAGCTATACAAACTGCAGCTGATGATTTGATAGAACCAAAGGATTCAGTAGATGCCAACGAACCTCAGCCTCTCCACCGATCTAGTAGGGTTTCTCACCCACCTGAGAGATACTTCTGTTTCTCTATGACAGTGGGAGCGAGGATTGCATCATGAGATGATGACCCAACTAGTTTCGAGAAGGCCATCGAGAGTAGTGACTCTGTAAGAATGGCTGGGTGCTTAGCGATCTGAGATGGAATCCATATACACCAACAAAGTATGGACTTTGGTTGCTATATCTGAAGGGTTAAATCCCCATCAAGAGCAAGTATATCTTGAGAAGATTACTTGGTGTAGATGGAAAAGTTGAGACTTTCAAAGCTAGACTTGTTATAGGTTTTCATCATCAACCAGGCGTGGATAATGATGAAACATTTTTCCAATGGCTATGCTTAAGTCCATCCAGATCCTACTTGCCACGGCTACATACTATGACTACGATATCTGGTGGTGGGTGTCATGACAGCTTTTCTAAATGATGTTTTAGAATAGAGCGTCTATAAGTACACAGCCAGAAGGCTTCGTAAACAGTGGGAGCAGCGGAAACGTGTGCAAGATGTTTTATAGGATAAAGCAGGCATCGCGGAGTTGGAACGTCTGTTTTGATGAATTAGTCAAAGAGTTTGACATCATCAAAATGGTAGATGAACCTTGTATAAACAAAAAGTTAGTAGGGAGTATGGTGGTGATCCTCGTAGAGTACGTGGATGTTATACTCTTGATAAGAAAGGAGTTTCCTATGCTGCGCTCGATCAATCTCCGCTTATCACAATGATTCTCCATATAGGATCAAAAATGATACCTCCTAAATCCTGGATTTTGGATCTATGAGATAGATCTAAATGGATGTTAGGATTCTTACTAGTTGTAGTGAGATGGTATCAATCGATCCTGGGGAGAATCACTGGAAGGGTTCCAGGGTGATAATGACGACTGAATGTCAGTCGCAGGCACTGTCTTTACCCTCAGTAAAGGGATGGTATGTTGGAAGAGTTCCAAGCTAGATACCGTGACATACTAGACGATAAAGGCAGGATACATCGCTACTTAAGATGCTACCAAAGAGGCAGTCTGGGTGTATATTTGTTCATGAGATGAACTTCGTTCCTCCCATTGTGTGACAATGGAGTTGTGGCTTATGCCAAGAAACGCCGGTCCCATCAGTGATCCAGACATATTCTAAGGCAGTATCACCTGATCTTGGAGATAGTTGATCTCCAGGGTGATCGAGGTCAGGAGAGTAGACTCAGAGGACAACACAGCGGATCAACTCACAAAGGCCTGTTCCCAGAGAGAGATTTTTATGGGATGGTTGAGTATGAGATACTACAACCACGGCTATCAGATGGCAAGTGGGAGATTGTTAGTTATATGTATGCCCTAGAGGCCATTACTATACATAGGATGTATATTGTAGTGGATGCTGGGACATATATAGGGAGGACTTTCTTGCTCGACATGATAGTATGCTATCTGGTTACTCTTTACCTTAACGTGTATACTGATTGTCTCTCTGTTACATGTTGGTAAAGCCCTTAGGATGTGTACTTGACTACCTGGACTATGATGCGGATCATACTAGTGGGGACATGGTAGTCCATAAGTACATCCTTCAAAGTCCCTAGTCGTAGGTGTATCGAGACGGGGCATCGATATACCAGAGTAGACTAGCGTATACCTTCTCGACCCATACAGATGGGCGATGGATGATCCCATATCCATTGGTGTTTGACATCAGAGATGATATACGGGTGCTCAGTAGAGACTGGGTACACTGGACGGACTCGTCGAGAACTCCCAGATGGTATTATACCTTACGTCAGATGGCAGTTCTCTGGTGACACTGGTACAGAGTAGTCTGTTGACCCGAGATCGTCATAGAGTCTTGTGTGGTTCCCACTGTGCTTTGATTTCCACCTTACCACGTCCAAGAGGGCGTGCAAAACGGTGGTTTTTGGGTACAGTCCCGAATCACATGGAGGCAATGAGCGATAGGAGGGGATTCGTCTCTCCCGGTATAGGGAGTTGATGTTGCGCTGTGTTCGATTGGCTATAACCGGAAATCCCTGGCCAGGGTTGCTGAGATTTACTGGTAAGTGTTACCAGTAGTATCTCGAACTGTTATAGACCTCATATCGACACGACTTATCGAGCTATTGGGGTCTGACGTTTACCACCCCTAGGCGAGATATGCGACATATCAGACGATCAGACCGGACTGTACGGTAGTGTTACTGGTTGGATTCACAGGAGTGTGAGCGGGCTTGCTCGTCGATCTTCTGATCGCTCAATACCCGGGTGGCCGTTACGTTTAGCAGACCGCTTGCGGCTTGTGGGTGCTTGATATGATCATCACCTGCTGCCGGCGTATTGACGAGTCTTTAGAGTCCTACACAGAGGTTTCCTGGCTCAAGCGAAACGAAATAGGAGCGCATATGAGATATGTGCGGGACCGAGAATGATACTGTATTCGATTCTCGTGATTTGTAACATTGATCGGTTATATGCGTTATAGCCGGGTTATCGGATCAAGTGTTGATTCGATAAGTTGTTACTATTGATATTTGTCGGTTATATGCGATATGACCGGGTCGTTAAATCAAGTGTTGATTTAATGATTTAATGTATAATTATATATTTGATATATCACTTTACATTAACTAATATAGGTTCACTTAAATGGATTTTCTCACTTGAAGTTCACAAGTTGTATATGTGATATACTTTTGTGCACTTGATTGTATCATGTTTGATGATACATGTTAACTTGGTTAAGTGTAACGATTAAACCATAGTTAAGTTAATGATTAGGGTTTTGCTTTTCTTTCTTATTTATTTATTTATTTATTTTGGAAAGAATAAAGAGAAAATGGTGGCTTTCTTTGTTTGTAGTTGAATCTTCATGAAGGTTTGACTTTCTAACCATTTTGTCTTCA
This sequence comes from Agapanthus africanus, assembly GCA_030015575.1. Classification (NCBI taxonomy): domain Eukaryota; kingdom Viridiplantae; phylum Streptophyta; class Magnoliopsida; order Asparagales; family Amaryllidaceae; genus Agapanthus; species Agapanthus africanus. Next base: position 451,077,049 of record JASDDO010000010.1, on the reverse strand, counting down.
TGCTTAACCCTAACCATTTAAACAAACCATGGTCTATTCTCTACACTTAACTAAGGTTAGGATATGATAAGTATTCATATTATTTTCTATTTTGGAAATACTTATGATATTCTTTCTTCTTCTTCTTCATCTTCTTCAATGAAGAAAGCTTGACTTCATCAATGGTGAATTGATGAAATGAGTGAGAAATCCAATTCTAAAGTGTACCCACTTTCTATTTCTTCATCCTCTACCTCTTGCCAAGTAGTAGAGTGTGTTTTCTTCACAAGTTTCATGACTTGGTGAAGTTGGAGCTTGATCTAGTGATGCCTCGACGTAGATCATCTTCGGCATCGAAGACGACGACCAAGCCCGCCCATTTCTCCGATGAAGCCGACGCTAGAGCCCGGGATTCGATTTGGACAGCGAGGAGACTTCATTGCGGAGCTATGGAGGTGGAGGACCGGATCTACCAAGGTTGTATTTCCGTTCTTATAGTTAAGTTGTTAACTAGTTATTGTTTTCGCCTAAACTCTAGTCAACGATCCGTATTAGGGTTTCTCAGCACCCGTAAAATTTGAAATTGGCATGGTTGATGCCTTGTGAGACCTCATTAGAGTGCCTAGGAACCCTACATCCGTATCATAAGGAAGTCTAGCAGTATTTATAAGCTCATCCATATCATCGACCGGCGCGAACACAACATCATCATTTTTGACGGTTTCGTCTTCTTCAAACTGTCATTCCTCCTCCTCTTCTACTATCCCTTACCACTCTTCGGTTTCCACTTCAATGAATTCATTTTCTGTCTCTTACACTGGCCTTCCATCGCCCTTTTCTTCGTGAATATCTCACTTAGTGTAATCTCTAAGAAAACCGTTTTTCATGATGTGTAACTCAACATCCGACTTCTTCTGCAATTGCGTGTTCATACACTTATACCAAGGACAATAGATTTTGTGCTCTTTCGGTATCACAAGACATGCGTAGGCAAAATCGGTGAAAAAGTAAACATCGTTAAGGAAAAAATCAGTGACTCTTGAGGAAATGTCGACGTACATCCAACTCTTGTCGTGGAATTAAGGTTTCGTGACAAATACGAGATAGACGGATAATAAGAAGCGTTAGTGTTAGGTTTAATTGATGACTTGGTTAGGTTTGGTTTCAATTGTTAATGGATTGGGCTCTCCTCCAACTCCTATTAAGAACTTTCTCCTTCTGATCTCCTCCAACTCTTATTGCGAACTTTCTTTGTCATGCCCCACTTCCCAAAATAAGGAATACGAGGGGTGACAAAGCCAGCCATACTCCTACGGTTGAGGAAATATCCTGCCGTAGTCACACTTCGGCTTCTAGCACTACATAGTAATCAGTAATCATAACACAGGTAATGAGAAATGCAGTCACTAATTCTATCAAAACAGATGTAGAACTAACCAGATAGAATCAAGGGAAAGATAGCGCTGGCATCGCTGATCTAGATATCCGCGATCTTCTCGAGGTAAAGCAGGTCCTAATCTGAGCTAAATCCACTCCTCACTCTGAGCATGCATACTCAGGTCGTCAGGGCGACACAATAGCAATATATACATATATGATGTGCAACGATGATAAACATAAAGCAATAAATGTAGAATAATGACGCGAGCATGAAATAACCGGTACATGTAATGATAAAGCAAGTGTATCAAATCAGTAATCAATCAATGTCCATGTCACTAAACAATCAGTCTCCAAGTCTCACTGTACAAGTCATCTAAGCTATCGTTGGTCCAAGTGTGAGCGTCAACCATCGCAGAAGTATCCCCAATCCAAGGGTAGGCCCCAGGGGCAAAGGAATACGGGCCTGAATCACGCTCACTAATAATCGGAAACACCATCCACACGACTCCCGAAATCACTACATATGCCGGCAGTGGGACTCCTAAGATTCCATTGGTCGAACTCACACTCAGGGTACCCCACATCCCGTGGTCTACATGAAACACCGACCATGAATCCAAATACTAGTTGCTCCATGATAAGTTTGTAAGTCGATGTACAACACCCCACGACTTGCGGGGAGGCGGAAATATGAAAAACGATCTTGTTCTTTGCTTAAATATCGACTAACCAAAGAATCTTTGCTAAACTATAACTAACGATAAACATAGGAGTTCTAAACTACTATGTGAAGTGATTATACCTAATGAACCGTGTCCTTCGTCTTTTTGTTCTCCACCTCCTCCTCGGCCTTCTCCAAGTAGTAGGCGATCCACCCGAGAGCTTTACTTCAAGCTTCACCTCAAACTTGAGGTAACTAGGTTTCTTAAAGTGCTAATCTAAGTAACCTAGGTGATATAGAGTTGGATTATGGAGTGATTAGTCTATTCTAATCCTTGATCTCAACACATGAGAGGGGAGGATTAGGGTTTGAAGAGAGAGAGCTTGAGGAGAGAGAAGGTGAGCATGAGAATGAGAATGAGATAATGATCTATCATAATATATATGAAGCATTATTATTTATCCAAAAAAGAAAATAAAGGATTTAACAACCATGCTTCATAAATACAAATTGGTGATTCATCTCCATGAGTCATTAAGCATTAATGATGCATTAATGACATGAATGAATCACACAAATGAGTCACTAATCTCATTTAATGCATATGCCACCTACACCCCCAAGTCACCAACCTTCTAGAAGCTTCTCGTGAAATTACGAGAACGCCCCTCCTATCCGTGAAAACACGGAAAAAATTTAGACTGTATAAATCCAATATCCTGATACTAGAATCTGGCTTAAACCAAAGCCGGCTAGTAAAAACTATCCGAAAGTCGTACGTGTATAAACACACGTATGCGTCCGAACCCTTGTTGTAAAACAATACGACCTCTATATCGTTTCGCCTGGAGCAGGGAAACTCTCTGTGTGGGACTCTAATGACTCGACTACTACGCTGGCAGTGGGTTTAACCACAGACCACAAGCGGCACTAACTGTACGTAACGGTCCCCAGGTAGATGTCGATAAGAAGGCCGATGAGGAAACCCATCCGAACTCCTACTGAGCCTGATGTGACAATCTCCGTACAGTCCGGTCTGTTCGTCTAAGACTATCGCATATCGGGTCTAGGGGTCGGCAAGCGTCAGTCCCCTAATAGCGGTATAAGTCGTGTCGGTGTGAAGCCCATTACACTCTGAGAAACTTCTGGAACCTATCAGTAAATCTCGCTTGCCCTGGTCAGGCACTTTGCGTAATGGCTCTCTGACACAGCGCGATATCAACTCCCAATACCGGGAGAGACGAATCCTGTCTAACTGCCACTGCCTCCAAGTGCTCGGGACTGCACCCAACTGCTACCTGTTTGCACGACTCCTTTGAGCCGTGGTAGGGTAGCAATCTAAGAACAGTGGGACACACTCGAGGCGAAGTAGCAGTGTCAAGTCTGCGGACTATGCTGTACTCATGTCACCGGGGAACTGTTAACTGACGACTGGTATAAAACCCAACCAACAGTTCCCTGCGAGTCCTGTCCGGTGTACCCGTAACCCAACGAGCACCTGTATACTATCTCCAGTACGACGTACTGACGGCTGTGGGACAGACCATCTCCCCAACTGGGATGAGAAGCGTACACACTAGTCTACTCCGGAGTATCGATGCCCTGTCTCGATAATCCTACGACTAGGGACCTAGAAAAGGATGTGCTTGTAGACTACCCAGCCCCCACTAGTGTGACTGCCATCACAACGCTGGTAGTCAAGCAAGATCCTAAGAGCTCTATCAATACGTATACTCACATATTAAGATAGAATAACCAAGTAGCATACTACCATGTTTAGCAAGACTGTTATATACATGTGAATATCCCAAGCTTCCATTAAATAATATACAAACTAGTATGATACAATAATGGCCCCTAGGGCATATACACTAACAATCTCCCACTTGCACTAGGGCCATGTACTGGCGTATCGAAGACCGATGATCTCGAGTAGCCTCTCGAACTGAATCTAAGGTAGGGCCTTCGTGAATGGATCAGCAATGTTCTCTTCAGTAGCAACTCTCCGAACCTCGATCTCCCAACGATCAATGATCTCCCTGATCAGGTGATACCGCCTTAAGATGTGTCTGGACTTCTGATGGGACCTTGGTTCCTTCGCTAAAGCCATAGCTCCGTTGTTGTCGCAATACAGAGGTATTGGATCAACTATGGTAGGAACCACCTGAAGTTCTGTTAGAAACTTCTTTATCCAGACTGCTTCTTTTGCGACATCGCAAGCAGCAATATACTCCGCTTTCATCGTCGCGTCAGCAACGGTGTCCTTCTTGGAGCTCTTCCAGCACACCGCCCCTCCATTGAGGGTAAAGATATAACCCGACATGGACTTGGAATCGTCCTTATCACTCTGGAAGCCGGAATCAGCAAAGGCCTCTAACTTGAGGTCTTTTCCGCCGTAAACCAAGAACATCTCCTTAGTCCTTCTCAGGTACTTGAGAATGTTCTTTACTGCTATCCAGTGATTCTCCCCTGGGTCTGACTGATATCGGCTTACCACGCTCAGTGCGTAAGCTACATCTGGTCTGGTGCACAACATCGCATACATTATAGAGCCCACCGCAGAAGCGTAGGGTATAATAGACATGCGTTCCCTTTCCAAATCAGTCTTGGGAGACATCTCTTTGGAGAGGGTGATTCCGTGACAAGCCGGTAGATTACCGCGCTTAGAATCTTCCATACTGAATCTTTTCAGTATAGTGTTGATATACCTGGACTGCGAAAGTCCCAACATCCTCTTGGATCTATCACGATAGATCCGGATCCCCAGAATGTAAGAGGCATCACCCAGGTCTTTCATGGAGAATCTGTGTGACAAGAATCCTTTGACAGATTGTAGCATAGGAATGTCATTTCCTATCAATAGAATGTCATCCACGTACAAGACGAGGAATACGACACTTCTGGCTACAACTTTACTATATATACATGGTTCATCTGGATTTTTGATAAAGTCATATTCTTTGACTGTTTCATCAAAACAGATGTTCCAACTCCGCGATACTTGCTTTAGTCCATAAATGGACTTAAGCAACTTGCATACTTTACCGCTGCTCCCACTCTGATTGAAACCTTCTGGCTGATCCATATAGACGCACTCTTCTAAATTACCATTCAGAAAAGTCGTCTTTACGTCCATCTGCCAGATTTCATAATCATGGAAGGCAGCAATAGCAAGAAGGACCCGAATGGATTTGAGCATAACCACTGGAGAAAAAGTTTCGTCATAGTCCAAACCAGGTCTTTGACGAAAACCCTTTGCAACAAGTCTAGCCTTATAGGTTTCCACCTGTCCATCTACACCAATATTTTTCTTGAAGATCCATTTGCATCCTATGGGTTTTACCCCATTTGGAGCAAAGTCCAAAGTCCATACTTTGTTGGTGTACATGGACTCCATTTCGGTCCGCATTGCATCTAGCCATCGTACCGAGTCGCCGCTCTGGATGGCCTGCTGGAAGCTAGTAGGTTCATCATCACCAATGATGCAATCCTCTCTATCCCCATCTATGAGAAAACCGTAGTATCTCTCAGGCAGATGAGACGGCCTACTACTCCTGCGGAGGGGTGCGGGAATGTCCTGTTCTTCTTGAACTACTGGTTCTACTAAACTTTCAGTAGTAGTTTGTGGTTCTGGAATTTCATCCAGTTCTATTTCGCTCCCACTTGTTTCTTTTTCTAAAAACTGATATTCTAGAAAATGGGCATTACGAGAAACAAAAACCTTTTGTTCTTCTGCGTAATAGAATAGATACCCTTTGGAGTTCTTTGGATATCCCACAAACTGACATTTCACTGATCGTGCCTCGAGCTTGTCCACATGCTGCTTTTTAACAAAAGCTGGACATCCCCATATCTTTACATACTGAAGAGAGGGTTTCTTCCCACTCCACATCTGATATGGCGTGGTAGGCACGGTCTTGGTAGGAACCATGTTCAAAAGATATGCCGCTGATTCTAGCGCATAACCCCAGAAAGATCGCGGTAACTCAGCATTACTCATCATGGAACTTACCATATCCAATAGGGTTCGATTCCGTCTCTCCGATACACCGTTATGCTGTGGAGTGTATGGAGGAGTAAGCTGAGAGAGAATTCCTTTCTCTTTTAGGTAACTTAGGAACTCGGCACTTAAATATTCACCACCTCGATCAGATCTTAGTGTCTTGATACTTTTGCCGGTTTGGTTTTCTACTTCATTCTTATACTCCTGGAATTTTTCAAAAGTCTCGGATTTATGTTTCATCAGATAAATGAATCCGTACCTTGAATAATCATCCGTAAAAGTAATGAAATAGGAAAAACCACCTCGCGCATGTGTAGACATTGGACCGCACACGTCACTGTGTACGAGTCCCAAGAGCTCGCTCGTTCTTACTCCGTGTCCAGTAAACGGAGTCTTTGTCATCTTTCCCATGAGACAAGATTCACAAGTAGCATAAGATTGATATTCAAACGGATTCAAATACCCTTCTCTATGTATTTTAGTTAATCGTGTTTCATTGATGTGACCTAGTCTACAATGCCATAAGAAAGCCTGATTTATTTCTGGAGACTTTCTTTTAAGTGTGTTCTGGACATTGAAAACCTGAGCTTGACTCAATACGTATATACCGTCATCTAATGTACCGGACCCAATCAGAACTTGATTTAGGTGGATGTGAACTACATCGCTTACGAATATAAAATCATATCCCTCTTTTGAAAGTAAGGACACTGATATGATATTACAAGTCAAACTAGGTACATACAAACAGTTACGTAGAATCAATATTTGCCCACTTGTCAAACCTAGGTGATATTCTCCCACGGATTCAGCGTCCACGCTCATTCCGTTTGTAACTCTGAGAGACAAATCACCTATCCTTATAACTCTACGGTTTCTCAAAACATGTAATGAATTACAGATATGAGATCCTGCTCCGGTATCTAGTACCCAGGAAGTAGAGTTAATTGACAAACAGTTCTCAATTACAAGCACACTTGAGGCCGAAACCACAACATGCTTCGTATCCTGGCTACTGGCTTCCAAAGCCCTGCAATCCTTCTGCCAATGTCTGTTCCCATAACAATACGAACATCCCTCCTTACCTACATCAAGTCCCGGAACTTTTGCTCTTCCCTTTCCTTCTACTTTACTGACACCGTATATCGGCTTTATAGAGGTCTTCTTCTTTTCACCCTTTGCTTTCGCCCTGGATGTAGAAGAAGAAGGTCCCCCATTAAGCAGAGCTTGTGTCTCCCTGGTTTCTTTCAGGGTGTAAGTAGAGGGTAGGGACTGGGGAAATAAGTCAGCGTATGACCTGTTTCTCAATATGGTCTCCAGGTCCTTGAGCTCATCAATATAGCTAGTCATCGTAAGGACGTCGTCCCCTACAGATGACCCGACAGCCAACCTCGCTTGAATTAATTCGTTCGAGATCTTATATCTTGCGATATGAGATTGCTCTCCATATAAATCTTTGTTATGGAGAAAGATGGAAACTGAGTCCATCTTCTCGTGTTGCTTCTGGTATACACCATCAACTGAGGCCAACACGAGGCACTTGGCTTTCGCTTTATCCTTTTCCCTTGTCTGACGGATATCTATATCCATGACGGTGGAAACTGGACTTGGGACGGTGGGATCTTGAGTAGTAATAGGGTGGTCCAGTTTGCCATAGGCAATGGACATCTTGACAGACCTTTGCCAGTCATATAAGTTAGATTCAGTCAAATTGTTATCTAGATGTAACTTAGTCATGGTTACAAGGTCGCTGCAATGAGAGAGAGAGAAGAAAACACTTTAGCATGATACTCTTGCAAGTTTAGATTGGTTTTTAATTTACCTAAACTGGATGGCTCCCACTGTTTCTCGAATCCTTCCTCAAACCATAAAAGAAGAACTAGCCAGGACTATTCTCACTGTACAATACTTGCTTAACCGTTCAGCCAGGCTAGTGTCGGTACTTCGAGGGAGGTTTTCCAACGCTTTCGCGAAGTTCCTTAATTAAATAACCTCTTTTCTTTGGGGGCGTAGCCCCGCTGACACCTTTCTTGACACCTACTTGGTTTATAGCATTGATCGTTAAGTGACGAATCTCCTGATAAGTAGCATATACTCACAGTAGGATCGGGATCCAAATATCATCGTCTGATAATGCTGAAGGAATCCTACCAACATTCATCAAACTCCAAATGGTATGCATCTCTTTGCAAATTTCAGTTTCTTTAGAAATTCCCGATATAAATTTTTGCCCCATGCTCTTATGACCTTAGCGTTAGTCAAAATATCATAAGTCACATGTCAAGTTCTACCCATCATTATCTTGTTAATTTGAACCCATCCGTACATATCCTTGACGTTGGCCAAAATGATAATACGACTGTCCCAAACTAATTCATCTATCTATGCAACAAATGAATACCCAGCAGCTACCAAACACTATGCCTTGGCGTTGGTCAAAATACATAGCTTGAATACTACTGAATACCCAAATGAAATGACGAAGGGCTACGAATGGTTTTGGCGAAACCGTGAACGTAGTGAACTTGATATAACCGAAGGAACCTGATAGCTTTTAAAAGGAGTGGTTAAAGCTCCGCAATTAAAAAATATCTCCTGTTTTAAAAATAACCGAGTGGTTTCTTTTAAATTGTTCCAACGATTAAACTTTGGTTTATTTTCTTTGCATTAATAATAATGCGTCCCATCATTAACCTATCATTGCAGAAAACAACGAAAATACAACGTCCTCTTATGCCATCCGCATTCGCCTCTGGGTCCCGTCATCACCCGTTAGGTTACTTAACTAACGACAGAGCGGGGGCTGGGCTAGCGCGGGTGTAAAACATAAGTGACGTCTAAATAGCTATCATATATAGATATTGTACATTCGTCAGACGCAATAATAGGCATTCCAGATCTCAGATGAACATTATTGGATATACAAGCAATCCGCGTTTGCTTTGAGCCTGCAACAAAAGACGAATTACACAGTTATGATGAATAGCCATTACCCCACCCTAGACCCCTACGGGTACGGCAAACTACCCGCCAAGTACCCGAAGTGAAGCGGTCTCCCTCAACAAAATGAGTAGGCCACTAAACACTTCAAAGTACCCGGTAGTTTGTGCACCCCACCTTGGGTCTGTCCTAGGAGCAAAAAATAGTAAAATGAAATAATACAACGGTGGCTACAACCGCAATCTGGATGTGCCCCCGCAAAATAATATTACAACAAATTACATTTACATTGAATGCATTAAAATAATAACCCATTACAAAACCCCGGCTAATCATCACAACAGTCCAATACAGTTCATAATCACAAACAGTAAAATCCATTACAGAAATATGCAACCCCCTGCCAACCAACATACTAGCAGTTAGGGGAGGTTTACGAACACATTATACAATCACAGATATAATCAAATTAGCAAACATCGTATAATTTCGATCGAGCAAACATATCAGATTCTACTCCCAAAACTTCTCTGTGCACCTGAGACTTGAGCAGAAAATAAACATTCCAGAAAATACAAAAATATCACAGAAGAGTTACTGGAGCAAACTGGGTCGAATCGGTCCCAACTCGGCAGTGGATCCACGGCGGATCGGTGGGATCGGCCGTGGTTCCGCGGCTGTATGGCCGACTCACAAACCCATTTTTCTCCAGTGTTCTTATAATTCTCTGTAGGTTATTCTGAAGCTCCCTGAAAAATTTTTAGAGCATGTTTTAAATTCGACAGAAACATGGTGATATCGATGTGTTTTCCGGTTCGTTTTGCGTTCGAAATTCATACGACTTTGCTAATGAGTTAATTATTGTTTAGCGAGGCTCTGATACCACTGTAAGTCGATGTACAACACCCTACGACTTGCGGGGAGGCGGAAATATGAAAAACGATCTTGTTCTTTGCTTAAACATCAACTAACCGAAGAATCTTTGCTAAACTATAACTAACGATAAACATAGGAGTTCTAAACTACTATGTGAAGTGATTATACCTAATGAACCGTGTCCTTCGTCTTTTCGTTCTCCATCTCCTCCTCGGCCTTCTCCAAGTTGTAGACGATCCACCCGAGAGCTTTCCTTCAAGCTTCACCTCAAACTTGAGGTAACTAGGTTTCTTAAAGTGCTAATCTAAGTAACCTAGGTGATATAGAGTTGGATTATGGAGTGATTAGTCTATTCTAATCCTTGATCTCAACACATGAGAGGGGATGATTAGGGTTTGAAGAGAGAGAGAGCTTGAGGAGAGAGAAGGTGAGCATGAGAATGAGAATGAGATAATGATCTATCATAATATATATGAAGCATTATTATTTATCCAAAAAAGAAAATAAAGGATTTAACAACCATGCTTCATAAATACAAATGGGTGATTCATCTTCATGAGTCATTAAGCATTTATGATGTATTAATGACATGGATGAATCACACAAATGAGTCACTAATCTCATTTAATGCATATGCCACCTACACCCCCAAGTCACCAACCTTCTAGAAGCTTCTCGTGAAATTACGAGAACGCCCTTCCTATCCGTGAAAACACGGAAAAACTTTAGACTGTATAAATCCAATATCCCGATACTAGAATCTGGTTTAAACCAAAGCCGGCTAGTAAAAACTGTCCGAAAGTCGTACGTGTGTAAACACACGTATGCGTCCGAACCCTTGTCGTAAAACCATACGACCTCTATATCGTTTCGCCTGGAGCAGGGAAACTCTCTGTGTGGGACTCTAATGACTCGACTACTACGCTGGCAGTGGGTTTAACCACAGACCGCAAGCGGCACTAGCTGTACGTAACGGTCCCCAGGTAGATGTCGATAAGAAGGCCGATGAGGAAACCCATCCGAACTCCTACTGAGCCTGATGTGACAATCTCCGTACAGTCCGGTCTGTTCGTCTAAGACTATCGCATATCGGGCCTAGGGGGCGGCAAGCGTCAGTCCCCTAATAGTAGTATAACTCGTGTCGGAGTGAAACCCATTACACCCTGAGAAACTACTGGAACCTACCAGTAAATCTCGCTTGCCCTGGCCAGGGACTTTACGTAATGGCTCTCTGACACAGCGCGATATCAACTCCCAATACCGGGAGAGACGAATCCTGTCTAACCGCCACTGCCTCCAAGTGCTCGGGACTGCACCCAACTGCTAGCTGTTTGCACGACTCCTTTGAGCCGTGGTAGGGTAGCAATCTAAGAACAGTGGGACACACTCGAGGCGAAGTAGCAGTGTCAAGTCTGCGGACTATGCTGTACTCATGTCACCTGAGAACTGTTAACTGACGACTGGTATAAAACCCAACCAACAGTTCTCTGCGAGTCCTGTCCGGTGTACCCGTAACCCAACGAGCACCTGTATACTATCTCCAGTACGACGTACTGACGGCTGTGGGACAGACCATCTCCCTAACTGGGATGAGAAGCGTACACACTAGTCTACTCCGGAGTATCGATGCCCTGTCTCGATAATCCTATGACTAGGGACCTGAAAAAGGATGTGCTTATAGACTATCCAGCCCCCACTAGTTTGACTGCCATCACAACGCTGGTAGTCAAGCAAGATTCTAAGAGCTCTATCAATACGTATACTCACATATTAAGATAGAATAACCAAGTAGCATACTACCATGTTTAGCAAGACTGTTATATACATGTGAATATCCCAAGTTTCCATTAAGTAATATACAAACTAGTATGATACAATAATGGCCCCTAAGGCATTTACACTAACAAAGTCTACGCGAGAACTGGAGACGGGGTCTCCATCAAACATGTCTCGACTGGTATCCAAAATAAATGGACCGTGCTCGATATCTTACCTATGGCACTAATATAAGTGCTTCCATACCCGTCCCATACCAGTTATAGTTACACTTATATATGCCCCATTGGCGTCGACAATGCAATAACTAATTAGTTCCGCTGATTGTGTACAAATACGCATCACTTCACTCATTCAATCACGCTTTTACACTAACGTACTTGCCACAATCCAATCACTAACATTTATCACTTGGTAGGGTAACACATTCACTATGATGTCAATGCAAATGAACACTATTTACAAGGGTATATCGGTCATGCAACATGATGGGAATACAGTAAATGCACTGCTAAAAACATATGAGCAACCAGTGTTAGTTGGATTAGAAAAATCATATAAAATCACACGTGCATAATTTGGCGAAACAATATAAAAGGAATATGAAGTATACTTGTTTATATAAGTATAAAAATTAGTTTCAAGTCAAACAGGTTTTAGGTTTGCGAGTTACGGTCATTTCATTTTTAGTGTTTACTGCTGGAAATCAAATTTCTGAACTGGAAATCCGTTTCGTAACACGTTTTACTTTCTGTTGGGAGCATAATTAGGTAACTCTAATGTTCAACTAATTGTAGATCTATGGGTTAACTTTACAGCGCAGGAGACGGATCAACAATAGTCATTCTGTTTTAAATATGACTTAAATACCAAATGATACTGGAATTTAATGAAACCAGTACCATTATAAAGCTAGAACAATTTTATACGCATCGGTAATTGTATCCGCACACTATCACAATTAAACATTAAGGTTTCGGTTGTATAAATGCATGTCTAGGGTAAGTTCCTGCTCTGGACTGCAGTCCAAGGTCAGCTAAGTTCTTTGTTTTCAATATCCATAGGATATATCTAATAGTAAGGCTACACGTCGTGTTAAAGGTTATGCAGTACCCTTCGCAACGAACCCAGGCACGCTGCGATTGGATTTTTTTGAAATTAATTATGATTTTAACAGTGTCAAGTGTTCGGCAAAATGCAAGTTTCGGTATTGAAATTAGGGCGTCACTTTATGTGTGAAAACGATATTGATTTACCATCAAATTTCTACAGAGTGTTTGTTAACAGTATTAGGGTATAAAAATCATGAGTTCCGCCATTTTAGATTTTATTTTATTATGAGATTTGCATCAAACACTTCGGCTATATATGTATACGATATATTCCAACGAATTTTTGGTTTCTTTTATTCATCAACACGAAAATCATTTCATAAATTTCCTACTTGATTTAAACATGGATAGTAACCTTTTGAAGGCCCCAACGTTAAATTAACAAGATGATTAGCAGTAATTAGTTGGATCTAGATAGAACAAATGTAAACTATATATATATATATATATATATATATATATATATAGAGAGAGAGAGAGAGAGAGAGAGAATAATGGAGAAAAGAGGCCATAGGAGGGGATTCCCTCCTATGCGTCGAAAAATACAACCCCCATAGATTTTTCCGACGATCGGCACCCACCATCTTCATCGTCTTCATCTAAGATGTGGGTATACCAAATTTCATGTGATTCCACAACCTTTTCACCGTTAATTTAGCAATGTAAAAAGTTCTATTGTCGGTAAACCGTTAATTTTGACCCCACTAAATCAACGGTGAAAAAGTTGTAGAATCACATGAAATTTGGTGTACCCACATCTCAGATGATGACGATGAAGATGGTGGGTGCCGATCGTCGGGAAAAACTATGGAGGGGGTATTTTTTCGACGCCATAGGAGGGAATCCCCTCCTATGGCCTCTTCCCTCCATTAATCTCATATATATATATATATATATATATATATATATATATATAGCATATACAACAATTGTTTAACTTGCCTGAAGATAATCGGAGACACGACCGTGATGACGACGCCGACAGCAACGGCACGATCACAGCTCAATGACGCAATGCCAACAGCAGCAGCAGCGACAGCAACACCAGCTTAGGCTCGGCTCCGGCGACGGCACGGGGCAGCGACGAGATGGCCGGCGGTGAAAGAAGAGTTGTGGGGCTGCTCGTTGGTGGAGGTCACGGCTGTTTGGGGAAGCTCCGATGGTGGGAGAAAGAGGGGTTGAAGCTAGGTGAAGACGGTGGCAAGGGCTCGGGTTATGGTGTTGGAGACGACGTGGAGGTGGTTGCGGCGGTAAGCAGAGGTTGGTGGTGATATAAGCTCGTCGGTGGTGCTCAGGCGGAGATGGGTTCTCGCCGGCGATAGAGGTAGCCTGCAGGCGAAGGGGTTGATGGGTTAGGGTGTGGGTTTTCAGGCGACGGCCTTCGGAAGATGAAGGAGTCACCGGCGATAATGGAAGGTCGGTGGTGCAGTGAGGTTCTCGAGGGGTTCGGGTTTCTTGGCTCGTGCTTGGGTTAACGGGGTTGGACGAGCCGGGGAAGGAGCTATCGTCGGAAGGAAGGAGCTGCTTAGGGTGTCGGCGAGGGGGCAAAGTCGTTGATGGTGATGGTGGAGAGGAGGTTACTGCGGTGAGGGAGAAGAGGATGACGGTGGCGGTTGTAGGCGTGGGGTCGGGGCCGACGGTGGGTTTTGAGAGAGTGCGAACGAGAGCGATGGAGAGGGAGATGTGGAGAGGGATGAAGGGAGGGGGTGAGGCAGGCGAGGGGATCGCGAGGGTAGTTGTTTGCGAGCGGAGCGGCATCAATGATGGCTGGGTCATGAGCGAGCGTGAGAAGAGGGGAGTTGCGAGGGAGATAGAGGATTTGGGGAGGGTTCTCAGGGGTAGTTAAGAGAGTGGGCCTCGTCGTCGTGGCCGTTGGGGAGCGGGTCTTGTGGGAGTGGGGGCTCATTGTGAGGAGGAGGGAAAGAGAGCGGGAAAGAGAAAGGAGGGAGAAGAAGAGAAGAAGGGGACGTGGGCGTAGGGACGTTGGGACGACGGCGGGGGAGGCGGGAAAGAGAAGGAGAAAGAAAAGAAAAGAGCGAAGGAAAAGAAAGGAGAGAGAGAGGAAGTGGGGAGCGGGTCGGGTAGGGGTCGGGTTTGGGTTAGGGAACGGGTTGGGTTTTTGTAATACCCAGTCCCTGTATATAATTAGCGTATTTTTAATAAATACGTCTTCAGATGTTTCCCCAAAATTTTCTACGAATTTTCCGTATTTTTCCAGAATTTAATCTAGATTTATTCCGATTTAAAATGCATATAAATTTTATTTAAACTAATTTATCAAACTCCCAATTTAAAACTAAAATCCTATTACTTATTTCTTTTATTCCCCATTTCCATTTTTCTCCGAGCCCAGCCCAAACCTCCAAAACCTAACCCTACATCTAATTCCCTTTCTATTTCCCAAATTTTTAACCCAAACCCTAGCCCTATTTCCATTTTTACATTTCCTATTTTCCCTCACAGCCTGGCCATCTCCTTTCTTTTATTTTCCCTAAAGCCTAGCCCACTTCCATATCTTTACCTTACAAAAATTTATAAATAAATATATATAAACCCAATCCCCAGCCCACCTTCCCGGCCCACCTCCTCATCCTTACCCGCGATCCCCGATCCGACCCGTTATCCCTCCTCCTCAACCTAACACTTTCCCGCTTGTTTCTCCCCCAAGCTTCCCATGTCGCCACGGTACCCGCCCTGCTCATGACCACGTTCCACGCTCGTCTACGATCGCGCGCACCCCCACGAGATCCTCAAGCTCACCCTCGTCCCCCTCTAACCCGCTCCCCCTCCTCACTCTCGATCTCTCGTTCTCACTCCTCTCCTCTCTCCCAACTCCCAGCCTCACTCCCCACAACCCACTGCACCCTGACGACGACTACGACGATGACCACCCAAATCTCCTCGTCGTCCTCCCTCACATCTCTCTCCTCTTCACCCACTACTTCACTCCCTCTAAACCGCTCCCCCTCCTCACCATCTTCAACCGCCGAGCTCGAGCCCCCTGCACACCCAACCCACTGTCGAGCTTCGAACCCTGCAACCTCCTCACCGGCGAGCTCTCCACTGCCGTGAACCACCTCGTCGACCCTCTGCATCCTCTGCATCGCCATCACCTCCAAAACCCGAGCCCCTCCACTACCACACTCTCTCACTGCAAACTTCACCTCCCCGCTGTGGCCATCGCCGGAGCGACCACCGCCGACCATCTCCAACCTCAGCACACTCCCAGGAGATCCATAGCACCCCACTCCACTTCCAATGATCGCAAGCCATCCCCGGGCAACTCCGACGACGAACCCGAACTCGAGTCGAGGCCGTGAACCCAAACCGTACCGTTCGTTGCGCGTTCATGCCGTTGCCACTGCCGTGAGTCGCCAAAGCGTCTCCAGGAAAGTACCCTACTTGCTACATGCTAGATTATACTGTTATAATTCAAAATATTATTAATTCCATGTTTACGATTCGTGAAAACTTATATGACATAAGTGTTTGATGCAAAACTCGAATGAAAACCTTCCATTAAACTGACGGAACTTGATTATATATACTGGCCCGTGTGGAAATGAACATTGTGGTGAAATTTGACTGGAAAATATAATCGTTACTGGCTTGAACAATCACCCCCAATTACACCCGTTAAAACTGAATATTTCCCACGTCTGAAACTTGTTAAAATCATAATTAATCGTGTACACATTGAAATGATGCGTTCGAGGGCTCAAATCGAAGAGGACTCGACGGCATGGAACCCTATAAAAGTTTTAAATTGTTTCTATACTGAAAATATGACGAGAACTGGTTCAGAGAGCGGCTCTGGACTGCAGTCCAGAGCAGCTCTGGCTGTTGATTTCTATCTCGTAAGGCTTACCCCTTTGCTGTTTGAACTTGTACATTACGGAACCCTATACTTTATTGAATATGAAACTGTTAGCTAAATAAATCAAGTGATTTCATCCCTTTTTACTGTCGTTTATTATTTAAACTGTAGTTTTAACGGACAGGACGTATGGCAGTCCCAAATAGAAACATAACTGATACCCTATCATGGGACAGTGCATAACTTCTGACGTAGAGATGCGATTGAGAATACGTATAGTGCGTTGGAAACCCTATTGAAAAACCTAAATTTCATTCAACTGTAACGTCGCTAAATTCTGATCCCAACAGGGTGATAATTGTGTCGCGAAACGGACGTTCTTGGAAACTGAATTTCCTGCAGCGAACGCTTGAAATGAAATGGCCATATCTAGGGATCCTGAAACTCGATTAACGTGAAACCAATTTTGATGGATAGATAATCAAACCTACTGCTTACCCTATTTTCATTGTTTCGCTAAATTGTGCATGTATGATTTATGATAAATTATGCAAGTGGTAGGATACCGACTGATGATATCTTAATCATGCCTTAATTACTGTATTCTCATCACATTATATATACGTCATTGCATTGGTAACCTAGTGATCGCATGCATCACCCAGTGTTAGGTATTAGTGTTTGATTGTGTCAAGTATGTTAGTGTTTAAGCATGAATGGTTAAGTGAAAGTGACACGTACTTGTACACAATCAGTGGACCCTATTGATTTATTGCATTGTCAACGTCTGTGGGACGTGTATAAATGTGACTATAATCGGTATGGGACAATTATGGAAGCACTTGTATGGGTATCACAGGTAAGGCACCAAACACTGTCCATTTATCTTGGGTATCAGTCGAGACATGCGTGATGAAGACCCTGTCTTCAGTTCTCACATAGACTCATCATGGACCGACTGGTATTTGAGTTTATGGTTGGCGTTTGATGTAGACCATGGGGTGTGGGGTAGTTTGAGTGTGAGTTCAACAGAATCTCGGGAGTCCCATGCCGGCACATACAGCGATTCTGGAGATATATGGGGATATTACTGATTATTAGCGAGCGACTCGGGCCCGTGTTCCCTTGTCCTTGGGTCCTATCCTTGGGTGGGGGATGCTCACGAGTGGTTGACTCTCATACTTGGACTGACAATAGGCTTAGTGACCTGTGCAGTGAGACTTAGAGACTGATAGGGTTATTGACATTGACATGCATTGTTTACTGAGTTAACATACCTGCTATACTGTTTACCGCGTTACTGTTTACCTGCTCTGTTAGCTACCTGCATTGTCTGCATCATGTTCACGTCATTATTCCTTGATTACCGTTTCATATTCATTTTTATTGCACGAGTTCCCATTTGTATATATATATATTGCTATCGTGTCGCTCTGACGACATGAGTATGCATGCTTAGAGTAAGAAGCGGACCTAGCTTGGACCAGGACCTGACGTATCTCGAGGACATCACGGACATCCCGATCAGGGACCCAGAGCTATACTTCATTGATCTCCACCTGGTTAGTTCTTTTGATTTAGTTACTGCATTTCTCCTTAGCTGTGCATTGATTACTGATTACTACGTAAAGCTAGAAACCGAAGTGTGACTACGGAGAGATATTTCCTCGACTGTAGGAGCATGGCTGGCTTTGTCAACCCCTCGTATTCCGTATTTTGGGAAGCGGGGCGTGACATGGTTTTGTTGGTATCAGAGCCAGGTTTTGCTTCGATTGGGATTGCAGTTTCCGTGTAGTGCTTGACAATCTAAGACATCCTTCGGTCTAGATTGTAAATTTGTTATTCTTGATCTTGATTCACATAGTGTATGCTGCTATACATTTTGATCCATCCGCTAGAGTTTTGGGTGACTTAGTAGAGTTACGTGGTTGTAATTGTGAACTGCAGTATAGTTACAATATTGTACTCTATTTGAGTGACTTGGAGTTCTACAGTTGATTTCCACTTGTTTGAATTTCACCTCACCCGATATTCTTGATTCCTTGCCTAATCCATATTGTATTTTAATTCTTATAGCTTGTGTCTTATATCATCCTCAAAATTGTTGTTTCAAGACCATGTCTTCCAATGACTCTTCTTCTATCTCCACTCCCCAGAATCGGACCGTCGAGATTTTGAATGGACTGCAAGGTTTGAAGGAAGCCCAGGAGCGAACAAACGACCTGTTAGCTGAAGGATTAAGAAAGCAGTTAACTCAGGCACCAGCGGACGCCTCCAATCGTAAAGGGACCCCTGTTAGACAAGGAAAAGAGATGAAGATGAAGCGCCCACTTGTTCCCCCACAACGGAAGCAGCGGAAGATTCAACGTTGTGGGTACTGTAACCAGGACACTTTCAGAGAGATTGTTGCAGCGTCAAAGGGCAGTACCTGATTTGCGGATCCAGCGAACACCTTGTCAATGGTTGCCCTAAAAAGAAGGAGCTACAAGGAGGAGATTCGTCCACACTCTGCACTCCTGCTAAGTGATGGTTATTTCATAGTTCGAGCTTCGAGGATAGTACGGACCCAGCGCAGGATTCAACTCGCATGACGAGAATGCGGCGGTTTAGAAATCAAAGAAGAATTAACACATTTTCTGCTTTCAATAAAAATGTTGTCACTCTTTTGTAAATATTTCCTTTCGTTTGAGATCTTGTATCCGCTGAACCTTTAGTTGAGTGTAATAAAAATCTGAGTTGTGATGTATGTATCGTTCCCTTGCCTCTCACTTTACTTATACTACTCATTGCATCAGCATTCTAAATTTTGATTTTTCAGTCCTTACCTACCGCATATTTTCCTTGTGCTACTGTATTCTTGTTATTTTCTTAATGTGTTCCACTGTCTAATCATGACTCTTTCTTTTCAGGCCATGGCCCACCCTGGAGCAGCGCCGCATCTAGATGAGGACACACAGTCATGCGTTTCCTTAAACCACATGCTGGTGAGTTCGGACGACGAGACCAACGGCCCACAGGTTATTTTCGGAAACAGCGATTCCGAGGGCGAGGGATTCGCAGCCCCAGAAGTTGACATGATCAGTGACTCGGACGACGAAGAAGAGGACTCCGAGGAGGACCCAATAGAAGAAAATCCAGGGGAGGAATACCTTGAGGAGAATCCAGTGGAAGGAAATCCCGTGGAAGAAGATCCAGAAGAGGCGAATCACGTGGAAGCATACCATGATGAAGAAGCTCCAGTCGAGACAGAAGGACCAGAAGAACAAGACCCCGCGGCAGAAGAACCTTCAGTGGCGATCCCTGCGAGGCGATATGGAAATAGACGCCCCTATCTGAGCGCGCGAGCCTACCGTAACCTACTGAACTTCCACAACCGCGACTGACGTGATTTAGTTTTTGTCTCCTCTGGCCAAATAAATCTATGTATAGCTTAGGGCCACCCTTTATCTTTCGTGAGTACCTTGTTGGAAATTTTCTGGAATGAAATAAAATTTCTGAGTTCGCTAATCTTTTAATTTTTGGTTCACATGATGCTTAGACTGTTCCCCTATACATTTCTTTTCCTCCTGAGATTCATTACTGTCCTTCACTCCTGCACCTTGTACTGTTTTGACCCTCGCTTAGATTGGAAAGTACCGCACCCCGATCTTTTGAATGGGCCATACTCTATTGTAACCCCTACCCTGACTAGCCCTTATATATCAGTAGTGCTTCCTTTTATTACATTCAGTGACGTCGTTATTCAAAAATTTAGCTTTCACTATTTTGTATTTATAGAAAAATTGCGTGTTATTGACTACTTCCATTTTATCTATTTTTTTAAATGATTCTCTTGTACATATAGTTTGCCCCTATAGTTGATTCTGCCTTATACTTACTTAGACCTTCGATTTTTCTTTTCTTGTTAACTGCTTTATGTAAACCACTATATGTGAGTATTCGAGGTCGTAGCTTTTCGCATGTTATTTTATATAGTTTATCGCTTGTTTTAAATTTCGAGAACAAAATTTTTATAAGAGTGGTATGATGTAATACCCAGTCCCTATATATAATTAGCGTATTTTTAATAAATAAGTCTTCAGATGTTTCCCCAAAATTTTCTACGAATTTTCCGTATTTTTCCAGAATTTAATCTAGATTTATTCCGATTTAAAATGCGTATAAATTTTATTTAAACTAATTTATCAAACTCCCAATTTAAAACTAAAATCCTATTACTTATTTCTTTTATTCCCCATTTCCATTTTTCCCCGAGCCTAGCCCAAACCTCCAAAACCTAACCCTACATCTAATTCCCTTTCTATTTCCCAAATTTTTAACCCAAACCCTATCTCTCTTTTCCCAAACCCTAGCCCTATTTCCATTTTTACATTTCCTATTTTCCCTCACAGCCCGGCCATCTCCTTTCCTTTATTTTCCCTAAAGCCTAGCCCACTTCCATATCTTTCCCTTACAAAAATTTATAAATAAATATATATAAACCCAATCACCAGGCCACCTTCCCGGCCCACCTCCTCATCCTTACCCGTGATCCCCGACCCGACCCGTTATCCCTCCTCCTCAACCTAACACTTTCCCGCTTGTTTCTCCCCCAAGCTTCCCACGTCGCCACGGTACCCGCCCCGCTCGCGACCACGTTCCACGCTCATCTACGATCGTGGGCGCCCCCATGAACTCCTCAAGCTGACCCTTGTCCCCCTCTAACCCGCTCCTTCTCCTCACTCTCGATCTCTCGTTCTCACTCCTCTCCTCTCTCCCAACTCCCAGCCTCACTCCCCACAACCCACTGCACCCCTGACGACGACGACGATGTTCCCCTCTGAACGGCGGCCAGGACATGGACGTCTTGGCTGAGATTCGGGGCAAATACTATTTGGTTTTATTCGTCTACCTCTCCAAAGATGCCAAGTTGATTTATGGCACCGTGTATCGGAGGTTTGAACGGATGCGGCCGATATAGCAGATTTCATCAGATTCCCTCTCTCTTGAGGGGTTTTTGATTGTGGGGACGCTCTTCCCTGCAGACGTAAGCCCCTGCAGTTAATTACGCTACCGCATCGCTGTAACAACTTTTTCCTTCTCCAGAATTTCACTTCGTGTCGTGGATGTTTGTTTTGTTTGTGGTTGCCCGTGGATTGTATACGGAGACTAATTTATGTCGTCGCCCGTAGGACGTGGATTAGTCCAAATCCATATTTTCTTAGATTTGGGTTTGGTGTTTTGGTTTAAGAATACGTTAGCCCTATTTAAGGCTAAGATCAATTTAAACTTTTGTTAAGGATACGTTAGCCTAATCTCCAGACTAAGATCAACTTAACGGGATCATTTGGATCCGACAAGAGAGCAATTGGCTCTATTGTTTAGTTTAATGACATTGCGGTCGATTCCCAGTTTAGGGACATGGCGGTCCATTACATGTATGGCCGTCGGGACCCATCACCTCTCTGACAATATTGAAGGATTACAACGACAGATGTCAGAGGAGTTCAGAGATGTACCCTTGAACCAAAGTTGATTGGGGGATCTATAGTCCAATTTGGGACTAAAGTCTGTTTGAAGGTTTAAGGATACGTTAGCCGTATTTGAGGCTAAGATCAACTTAAACAAGATCGTTTAGATCCGACAAAAGAGCATTTGGGGGCTCTATTGTTCCAGTTTAGGGACATAGTGGTCCTTTGTTTAAGGACGCTTGAGTCCGGGAGTTTAAGGACGCTTGAGTCCATGAGTTGGTTTAAGGACGCTTGAGTCCGGAAGTTCAAGAACTTGAGTCCGGGAGTTTAAGGACGCTTGAGTCCATGAGTTGGTTTAAGGACGCTTAAGTCCATATTGATGTGTGGTTGTCGGGACCCGTCACCTCTCTGACGTCGTTGAAGGATTACAACGACAAATGTCAGAGAAGTTCGGAGATGTACCCTCGAACCGGGTGTAAATTGATTTAGGAGAGCATTTGTGCTCAGTCAATTTAATTTGAGAACTTACGGCCAGAATTGGGCTAAGTCCAGTTGAAGATGATCAACGTTTTTATTTGTCTTTGGCCTATTAGGCCTATACTAGGGCTTTGCCCCTGTTTAATAATGCACTGCATTTTATTTTGGCCTGTAAGGCCTATTTGATTTGGGCTCTGTCCCTTTATTTTTATGATGCAGAGCATCAGTTTTGGTCTGACAGACCTTTGCTTGGGCTCTGCCCTTTTTAAAAAAAATAATGCATGGCATTTTATTAGGCCTGTTAGGCTATTTTTAATTGGGCTCAGCCCTTCTTTAAATAATGCAGAGCATCGATTAAACTGACAGAGTGCCTCGTGGCCTGTCAGGCGCTTTGCGCCAATCAATGAGCACAAGTGCATGTGGAGGTGACACGTGTCACGCTCTGATGAGCGCAAGCGCATTGCGCTGCGCCAATGCACTGCGCTGTTACACTGCTGACACGTGGCGCTCTCTAGTGAGTTGCGCTAATTCAGAGAGCAATTCTCTATTTTTAGAAGCGCATAGCGCAGATCGTTATGGGGCTGACACGTGGCGCGCTCTGGTGAGTTGCGCCAACCCGAGAGCGCAACAGTGCAGATTTTTCAAGTGCAGGGCACTGTTTTATTATCTTGATCCAATTTTGGATCAAAAAAAAAGAATCCAAAGATTCCAGAACCGAGGGTTCAACAAAAGGCAATGCCTTTATTATTATTATATATTTTTTTATTGAAGATCTTTGATCTTGTTCTTAGATCAATGATCTTTTTAGAAGAAACTCTTCTTTTCAAAGGTTTACCTTTCTTTTTTTTTCTGAATTCTTCTCAAACTTTTAAAGAATTCTGTGAATTCTCTCTGCTTTCTGTGTTGATCTGTTTTTTAGACTTGGGGTCTAGGGGACTTTTTATAGTGCCAATTAGTTTGTTAAATTGGTTAGAGAGATCTTTCTCTAAGTGATTTAGGGATTTTTCCCCACCGTTGGATCTTTGATCCAAGGGCTTCTGTTTTACAGAAGACAATCTTCTTGTTTTAAAAAGATCAGAAAGATCTTTCAGAATTTTAATTCTTTTTGGCGCAAGCGCACCTACGCTTGCCACGTGTCGTGCAGCGCAACTGCGCTGACAATTGTCGCGCAGCGCAGAGCGCAAGTTGCCTGAAGCGTTGCTTCCTTTATAGAGCCTTGCTCTGATTGAGTGCGCTGCCTTGGGCGCTGCGCTCCCTACGTTGGCGTATCTGATTTTGACACGTGGCACTCTGCGCGCAACGCAGGGGATCTGAAGCGTTGCTTCATTTATTTTAACTTTAATTTTCACTTTAATTTTCATAACAGAGCTTTGCTCTGATTGGGGGAAACAGAAGCGTTGCTTCGTTTCCCGTCTTGGAATTTGAACAGAGGTTTTCTTTGATTAGGGTAAACAAATGCCCCCCACCATTGCGCTTACGTGGCCCCAAACATGAGCGTAGCGGTGGTAGAATTCCAACCGTTGCGGCAACTTTCGAAAGTTGAAAGGGTTCCCAATGCCTATAAATAGGACCTTTAGTCCCTCAACAGATGATTATCATCTTCAAAATTTTTACTTTCAGAATCTCAGAGCCCTGCTCTTTATTTTCAAGAACTCCTAGAGTTAAACTCTTAAAACTTTTAGGTAAAATTTTTAATTCAATTTAAATTAAATTAAATTAATTTTCATTGACAGAGCCTTGCTCTCAATAGATCCCTGATCTAAAGAAAACCCATTTAGGGTTTCACTTAGCAGAGCTTTGCTCTAAAGGGGTCTGAAGAGAACTAAGGAGAACCCTATTAGGGTTCCCTTAATAGAGCTCTGCTCTCTAAAAGATTTTCCTTGTATTTTCTCATTTCATTAATTGGGCTTTGCTCCCTCCAAATCATATAGAAGAATTCTTAAGAGTTTTTCGCGGATCTTGGAGGTTGAAGAATGGGATTTTATTTCTTGATGAATTGTATCATCTTGCTTAATCAGTGTGCCTGATAATTTCTCTGATTTTCTTTTACAGAAGTAATGGATGCCCACATGTACGATCTCGACGAGATTATCTCTTACGGAGACATCCGCCGACTCGGCCGTTCTCAGAACCGAGAATTTACCAACGCCGAGTGTGCCGAAATCATGAGCCGCTTCGACGCATACAACGGTCAACTGCTTCCTCGGCGCTCCCCTCTCCTGAAGCTTATTGTGGGAGCAATGGGAAGCGCTTCCTCTATTCTATACTGGTGTGCCACTTGGGGTATTGGATGCCGCCGAGAATAAGGTGCACTCGGTGTATCTGATGAGCCTAATCTCAAAGAGGAGGCGAGATAACCTTATCGATCTTCTGCACCAAGCTTTTCAATAGTCTGCAATACTTGCTGCATATCGGAGGGAGGAGGACATCAGTGGGGATCCCGATGCTCGTGCTCGCGAAAGGAAGCACACTAGGATGGTTCGCCAGGCTTGGAAAGTCTTGGACAAGGTTACTTTTGAGTTCCTCAATCCATGTCCTGGATTTGAGGTTTTGCCATTGTAATCATTTGGATAATATCTTTGTTTATTGTCTTTATTGATGTAAAAGATTTCCAAGTATGAATGACAAATCTTTTGCCTCCTTCCTTTTATTTTCTGCTTTATTACTGGCACATTCTTTAAATAAGCATAGCCTGTAAGCGATATAGAACATTCTGTCTTGAACGTCTTGGGGAGTAGTGATGGCTTAGGCAGCAGGTTCAGATCTGCTACCTAAGGCTTTTCAACTTCATGAGTCGTGAGGGTCTCATAAAGATTTTTCTCCCTACGAGTCAAGAGGATCTCGTAGGTGTATTTTCTCCTTAGGAATCGTGAGGATTCCTAAGTGCGTTTTCTCTTATAAGTCGTAAGGATCTTATAAGAGAATTTTCCCTCTTATAAGTCGAGAGGACCCGTAAGCGGTTGTTTCCCTCCTTATCGAAATTCGACTTCGGAGAGTGAGACCCGTGGATAGTATGCAAGAGACCGTTTTGGGCCGACTTGCAGGATCCCAGTGCTTAGGAAACAGGTTTTTTTAATCCCCGCTGCCCAAGACTTTATCTTACGAGTCGAGACGAATCGAGAAGTTCTCGCGAAGACATCAATTTCCTTACGAGTCGAGACGAATCGAGCATTTCTCGCAAGGATGTCCTAACGTCACAGTTAACCTCTGCTCTTTACGACAGAGGTCCGTTAGGGTTTGTGGTACTTAGGGTTTTGGCCATCGTACCGTCGCGTTGGCTGATATATTCCTCGATATGCAATCTTGCTGTTCGAGTAGCCTTGCGATTGTCGTGTCTCTGATCCCTTCAGGGGCTGGACAAGACGTCTTCAAGTAATCTTCCAGGTAGTATTACCGTCGAAAGAGCAAGCGTAGGGATATTCCATGTCACTTTTTACTTGAGGTTAGACTCATTTTGGAGAGCCCCGATGAGTCATAACCACTCCGCGCTGGTGTGGGATGATCTCCGATAGTCTTTCAGGCTTTATATGACTTGCCGTCAAGACCCTGAAGTTAGGAATTTAGCCTTTACTTCGTTTGCTGACATTGCGTCCTCTATATAGAGACGAATGTCGCAGTTGTCTCTAGGTTGTTGGTGAACCGTAGAGGTTTGGAACTAGGGACTTTGTCGTGGCTCCGCTGTTTGATGATGTCGCGTCTGCTGTGTCGAGACAAATGTCGAGGTGGTGACCATTCCACACTGGTGTGAGATGATCTCCGGTTGTCTTTCAAGCTTTATATGACTTGCCGTTAAGACCTTGAAGGTAGGAATTTGGCCTTTGCTTCGTTTGCTGACATTGCGTCCTCTATATAGAGACGAATGTCGCGGTTTTCTCTAAGTTGTTGGTGAACCGTAGAGGTTTGGAACTAGGGACTTTGCCGTGGCTCCACTGTTTGATGATGTTGCGTCTGCTGTGTCGAGACGAACGTCGAGGTAGTGACCATTCCGCACTGGTGTGAGATGATCTCCGGTTGTCTTTCAGGCTTTATATGACTTGCCGTTAAGACCTTGAAGCTAGGAATTTGGCGTTTGCTTCGTTTGTTGACATTGCGTCCTCTATATCGAGACGAATGCCGCGGTTTTCTCTAGGTTGTTGGTGAACCGTAGAGGTTTGGAACTAGGGACTTTGCCGTGGCTCCGCTGTTTGATGATGTTGCGTCTGCTGTGTCGAGACGCACGTTGAGGTGGAGCTGGGATTTTGCCGTCACTCCGCTTTACTGACCATGGGATCTTTTGTTGACGTTGTATCTGCATCTTGCTAGACTGCGAAGGAACGCCTTTGTTGATTCTTTAGGCTGTAGATATTGCCGTTAAGATTTGGATCTAGGGACTATGCCGTGGCTCCGTTTCATTGCGACTCTGAGGTCGGTTGTTGACATCATGTCTGCATCCGGTTGGAGTGAGGAGAAACACCGTTAGCGATCTCTAAGTTGTCGATATCGACGTCGAGACCCTGAAGCTAGGGATCTTCTTTTGCTCCGTTTGTTGACATCGTGTCTGCAATATTGCGACAGATGTCGAGGTTGTCTCTAGGTTGTCTATGAACCGTCGAGATTTGGCTTCGCTTTCTGGTGGAGCCTGTTGGGAAGGTATGGTTCCCTCTTTGTTTGTGCCCCTGGATTGTATACAGGGATCGATGTGATCTGACCTGTATGGCAAAAAGTTTCATTCTTTCATCATTCATTTTCATCATTTTTTTTATTTTTTCCGCGACGCTCTATCATTTCAGCTTTTTATATCGTGAAGATCGCGATTGCCCAATCATTTCGGCTATTTTTCACGGTGCCCAATCATTTCAGCTATTTTTCTTTTTACTCGCTGCTTTTTATTGTGAGTTGCCCAATCATTTCGGTTGTTTTTGTATGCATACATTTTTACTTGCTGATTTCGTTGCAAGTTGCCCCATCATTTCGGCTATTTCATATGAATTTTTGGCTCGCTGATTTTTTTATCGCGAGTGTGTAACTTGGAATCTGATGCCAATCTTAATATCAGCATCGCTACGACTGGAATATTGCCAGGAGCGAATCATCATTTGCCATGAAAGGGCTTGGAATTTGATACCGATTTAGGCATCAGCATCGCTACCACCGGGATACTACCAGGAGCGAATCATCATTTGCCTCTGTCGATGTTGAACAAAGGTGGCTTAGTAAACAGAGTTAAGATCCTGTTGACTAAGGCTTTTGACTTCATGAGCCGTAAGGGTCTCACAAAGGTATTTCTCCCTACAAGTCGTGAGGATCTTGTAGGTGTGTTTTCTCCTTAGGAATCGTGAGGATTCCTAAGTGCATGTTCCTCTGTAAGTCGTAAGGATCCTACAAGAGGATTTTCTCCTTGTAAGTCGAGAGGACTTACAAGGGTTGTTCACCATACGAACATATCCCCAGTCACGGATGGGACTTGGTTAGGGAAATGTTTATTCGCGCCCGTGGATTGTATACAAGGGTCAGTACTGAGCCACTTGTAGGGCTATATCGAAGGTTGTGGGGGTTGCTTAAGAACGGGTTCAGGTCTCTGTAACTTAAGACTTTCAAATCTTATGAGCCGTGAAGGTCCCATAAGAGAGTTCTCCTTACGAGTCGTGAGGATCTCGCAAGTGTACTTTCTCCTTAGGAATCGTGAGGATCTCTAAGTGTGTTGCTTCCCTGTGAGTCGTAAGGATCTCACGCGGGGGGTTTCTCCTTACAAGGTCGAGAGGACCCTGCAAGTGTCTCTCAACGAGGTTACGCCCTTTCGGGTTTTCACAAACACTCGCCGGTAGCCCTGCTGTTTTTACTCACGGAGCCCTTTCGGGTTTTCATCCGTGCCCATTTTGCTTATGGACATACCGTTCTTTTTTTTTAACGAGGTCGCGCCCTTTCGGGTTTTCACGAACACTCGCCGGTAGCCCTGCTGTTTTTACTCACGGATCCCTTTCGGGTTTTCATCCGTGTCCATTTTGCTTATGGACATACCGTTCTTTTTTATTTATTTATTTTTTTTATCTTGTCAGCCTGAGGATACCGCGATAGTAGTTTAAAGACGTTTCGGTCATCAGCTAGTTTTAGGACGTAGTGGTCCATCATTAGTTTAAGAACGTTTCGGTCCGTGGGGCTTTCTCTATGACTGAGCATGATGCCCCCGACGTGTCCACCCTTCTCGGAGCATATGGTTGTGGCGGGCTCACCTTCCAGTTGTCGGACAACGCGAACTTGCCCTGTTGGTATTGATCTTCGATCCATCCTTTAAAGACGAAGCAATCCCCGATCGGGTGACTTACCGTTTGGTGGTAAGGGCAATAATTGGGATCGTTGACATCGCCTGGCTGCAACGGACGTTTTAGACTCGGCAGAGTGATGAGTCTTTTGTGCACTGCCGGCTCGAACAGTCTCCTCGTTTTATTCTGAGGAAACGAGTAAGGCCATTTCAACCTCTCACAGAGGGGTTGCCGCTTGTTGTTTTGACGAGCAACCGGTCTAGAGCCAATCGATTGTTGTTGAGTGTTGGCGACGAGGGGCGTTTTTTCCTTTCCTTTATCCTTTTTGTTCGCTCCGTTGTTTACGGGTCCGGGATTCTTTCCGGGTAGTATGCCCTTGCACGGATGAATGTTCTCATAATTCTTCAATTCTTCAGAGATGGATTCATTGAAGAGAGGGTTGAAGGCAATTTTTTCGTCGGGGTCGCTCCCAAAGGTGAGAACTCGTGATCCCCCGGGCTCGTCCCTATGACAATTGCCGGCAACTCTTTTATGCTCATATGTCGTATTTTTCCCTGTCTACGAGCTTCCCGCTTTGTTCTGTTGACGTGTTGCCTGTGGGCGACATACCCTTGCCACCAACACTTAAAGGAGTCGCAGTCTTCGGTAGGATGTATGATCTTCTGATGATATAAGCAGAAGTTAGGATGCATCTCTACTCTACCGAGAGTATTTTCTTCAAAGGGTGGTAGCTTCATTCCCATTAATAGGGCTTTAGCGAACCTTTTCCTCGTCTTGAATTTGTTTTTATCCGCAGCGGATGACTTTTGATTTGACGGAAGTGCCTCGACCCTTTCGTCTAGTCGCCGGTGTTTGGCTCCTTCCAGTATGGCCATTTCATGCTCTTGATTGGCTTTAACTTTCAGACGAATCTCATTCAGGAAGGTATCGATCATCTCGTCTGACGGCCACAGAAGTTCCGGTTTAGAATCCGCCTTCGGTTTCACGGTGCGAGGAGCCTCTTTATCGTCTATCAATGAGTGAGAGATCACGTGACAAGTTGCCCCCGGTGCGTCCGTCTTCTTTGGAGTGTGCGGCTGTGGTGGGTTTACCTTCCACTTTTCAGACAGCGCAAACTTGCCTTGTAGGTATTGGCCTTCAATCCAGTTTTTGAAGACGTAACAATCCTCAATCGGATGACCCAACACTCGGTGGTAGGGACAGTAATTGGGATCATTGACGTCGTTTGGCTGCAACAGATGTCTTGGATCTGGCAGATTGATGAGCCTGTTGCGCAGTGCCAGCTCGAACAGTCTTCTCGTTTTATTTTGAGAAAACGAGTATGGACGTCCTAGCCTTTCCTGGAAGGATACGCGTGGACGCATATTGTTTCGACGAACAACCGGCTTCAAGTTGCTTGGCTGTTGTTGAGCATTGGTGACGACGATCGCTTTTCTTTTCCCCTTCTCATTTCGAGAGTCCGGTTTTGGAGGAGACGGCCTATGGCCCATCTGGTCCATTTAGGCTAATTTGTCGATCAAGGCCTGGAAAATGGTCGGCCTGAAAAACATCATGAATTGGGATATAGTCGCCTGCGGATCGAGTGTTCCTACGAACATGCCTACTGCAGGAGCCTCTTCTATGCGTTGTTCGCATTTCGACCATAGGTTCCGCCATCGTGTTGCGTATTGGACCCACGTTTCGCCTAGCTTTATCCTGGCATTAATCAGTGCCGTTATCGGGGTGCGTTCACTAGCACTCGCAAATCTTTGTGTGAACAGTAGCTCCATCTCCGCAAATGTTTTGACAGAGTCGTTAGGTAACTCCAAATACCACTCGAAGGCCGTTTCTGTTAAGCTGCTAACGAATTGGCGAAGCAACAATTTATCATCACCTCCAGTGTTGCCGCAAAGAGCCCTGAATTGAGCGACATGCTGATGTGGATTCCCCGTCCCTTTATATACATGGAACTTAGGGATTGTATATCCCGGCGGGTAACTGATTTGGTCATACCAGCTCGGATAGGGTTGTCCGGTTCTAACAATTTGCCCAGCCGCTTCACTCGCCTGATGAGCTCGTATTTGCTAAGCTATATAGTCATCCAGTGCGGCCTTGGAAATGGTTTCTTCTTTGGCTGCTGAAAGAGCCGGAGGGGGATTCGAAGTCTCTTCTTTGTTATCTTCAAGGACAATCGGAGGATCTTCAGCAGGAGGATCCTGCTGTAACATCATTCCTACCATATCTTGGAAGAGAAGCGCCATTTGTTTTATGTTGGCCGCTTGTTCCGCGGCTTCTTTGTCCTTCTTTTCGAGGACTCTGAGTAGGTAGTCAGCGTCAGTTTCTTGTTCATGACGCTGCTCTGATGATGCCTCCGATCTTTCTTTTGGCCCGGTAAGTGCGGCCATCGCAGGCATCATCTCTTGAAGCTTCTGTTGCTGTTCTTGAGCCTTCGCCACGGATCGGGTGAGCGGTCGGTGACCCATCGAAGCATGGCTTTCCTCCTTTCCGGAAGCCATATAAACAGTGTGCACTACCATGCCCCCAGACTTGGGGCGTTTAGATTCAGTGTCTTTGCGATTTGCCAAAGACACAGGGATCTTCCTCGACCTCCTTCTTTTTTGAGTGGTCGAAGTTGAGGGAGCCGTTGCAGTGGGCACCCAAGTAGCTGTTGCTTTTTGTGGCTTGACGGAGTAATCCTTCTCCTGCCGAACCCTCATCTTTTTCTGTCGGCGGAGATAGTCTTGATCAATCACCGACTCTTGGACACGTTACCAAACTTTGTAAATTTCAGAGGATAGCCGTTGAGGGGGCTGCTCCAGCTTCACCTTTGGGGCATTATCCACAGGTGTAGGAGATCTTTTCAATACGGCAGTTGGCGAGTTTTTGCGCACCCTTCTTAGCGGTTCGAAGCTATTCCCGATCGGAACAGCAGCATTGATTTCCACCATCGGAGCTGGCGGAGTTATCTCAGAGGGGGAGTTGCCCCCAGTTTCCTTACCCGGCGCCAGTGGCGACGTCGAGCGTGACGAGCTGTTGGGGCTGGCTCGGCGATAGGGATAGTTTCGTCTTGCCCCCTGTCCGGATGAGGCGCCGCTGGTGCCAGCCTCTTAAAGACTGATGTTGTCTTTTCAGTAGCGGTATCCAATCTGTCAAAGACAGACCTTCGAGCAGGAATGGGAGCCGGAATAGTCAGTCTTATGAAGACCGACCCTTTGGCAGGAGAAGCCGCCTTGTCGACTTCAGGAGCAGGGATGGCTATCTTCTTCGGAACAACCTTTTCTGGTATTGCAGGCTTCTTCATGGGCCCATATGAATTTTGGCCCAGTTTGCTGAAAGCTGAGGCATTGGGCTTGGGCGACCCGTTGAGAGGGGCCGCGATAGTTGTAAGCCGATCGAAGACCGACTTCTTCGGAGCTTCTTGCGATGGTAATGGGGCATTGAAGCTCATTGTTGGGATCATGGTCCCGAAGAATAGTCCAGTGGTGGCTTGAGTTACCTGCTCTACTGGCATCTTGAAAAGGGAGGCCGCTTGGGGCCCGTAAGTCACCCCTCCAGCAAGGACGGAGTGAGAGTTGCAGTTGCAGGTAGTGCAGTTTGAAGCCATTGATCTTCTATTTTCTGCACGGAGCAAGACACCAAATCTAAGTACCTCGAATCCACAGGCAACCATAGCAAACTGCGATTCGTTCGCGAACACGACACACGAAGTGTGGAGTGGAAAGAGGAAAATGTCCCACCGGGCGTGCCAGAATCTGTTCCCCTCTGAACGGCGGCAAGGACATGGACGTCTTGGCTGAGATTCGGGGCAGATGCTATTTGGTTTTATCCTTCTACCTCTCCGAAGATGCCAAGTTGATTTATGGCACCGTGTATCGGAGGTTTGAACGGATGCGGCCGATGTAGCAGATTTCGTCAGATTCTCCCTCGCTTGAGGGGTTTTTGATTGTGGGGATGCTCTTCCCTGCAGGCGCAAGCCCCTGCAGTTAATTACGCTACCTCATCACGGTAACAACTTTCTCCTTCTCCAGAATTTCACTTCGTGTCGTGGATGTTTGTTTTGTTTGTGGTTGCCCGTGGATTGTATACGGAGACTAATTTATGTCGTCGCTCGTAGGACATGGATTAGTCCAAATCCGTATTTTCTTAGATTTGGGTTTGGTGTTTTGGTTTAAGGATACGTTAGCCCTATTTAAGGCTAAGATCAACTTAAACTTTTGTTAAGGATACGTTAGCCTAATCTCCAGACTAAGATCAACTTAACGGGATCGTTTGGATCCAACAAGAGAGCAATTGGCTCTATTGTTTAGTTTAATGACATTGCGGTCGATTCCCAGTTTAGGGACATGGTGGTCCATTACATGTATGGCCGTCGGGACCCATCACCTTTCTGACGACATTGAAGGATTACAACGACAGATGTCAGAGGAGTTCAGAGATGTACCCTTGAACCAAAGTTGATTGGGGGATCAATAGTCCAATTTGGGACTAAAGTCTGTTTGAAGGTTTAAGGATACGTTAGCCGTATTTGAGGCAAAGATCAACTTAAACGGGATCGTTTAGATCCGACAAAAGAGCATTTGGGGGCTCTATTGTTCCAGTTTAGGGACATAGTAGTCCTTTGTTTAAGGACGCTTGAGTCCGGGAGTTTAAGGACGCTTGAGTCCATGAGTTGGTTTAAGGACGCTTGAGTCCGGAAGTTTAAGGACGTTTGAGTCCGGGAGTTTAAGGACGCTTGAGTCCATGAGTTGGTTTAAGGACGCTTAAGTCCATATTGATGTGTGGTTGTCGGGACCCGTCATCTCTCTGACGTCGTTGAAGGATTACAACGAAAAATGTCAGAGGAGTTTGGAGATGTACCCTCGAACCGGGTGTAAATTGATTTAGGAGAGCATTCATGCTCAGTCAATTTAATTTAATGACTTACGGCCAGAATTGGGCTAAATCCAGTTGAAGATGATCAACGTTTTTATTTGTCTTTGGCCTATTAGGCCTATGCTAGGGCTTTGCCCCTGTTTAATAATGCACTGTATTTTAGTTTGGCCTGTAAGGCCTATTTGATTTGGGCTCTGTCCCTTTATTTTTATGATACAGAGCATCAGTTTTGGTCTGACAGACCTTTGCTTGGGCTCTGCCCTTTTTTAAAAAAATAATGCATGGCATTTTATTAGGCCTGTTAGGCCTTTTTTAATTGGGCTCAGCCCTTCTTTAAATAATGCAGAGCATCGATTAAACTGACAGAGTGCCACGTGGCATGTCAGGCGCTTTGCGCCAATCAATGAGCGCAAGCGCATGTGGAGCTGACACGTGTCACGCTCTGATGAGCGCAAGCGCATTGCGCTGTGCCAATGCGCTGCGCTGTTGCGCTGCTGACACGTGGCGCGCTCTGGTGAGTTGCGCCAATTCAGAGAGCAATGCTCTATTTTTATAAGCGCATAGTGCAGATCGTTATGGGGCTGACACGTGGCGCACTCTGGTGAGTTGCGCCAACCCGAGAGTGCAACAGTGCAGATTTTTCAAGTGCAGGGCACTGTTTTATTATATTGATCCAATTTTGGATCAAAGAAAAGAATCCAAAGATTCCAGAACCGAGGGTTCAACAAAAGGCAATGCCTTTATTATTATTATTAAGATCTTTGATCTTGTTCTTAGATCATTGATCTTTTTAGAAGAAACACTTCTTTTCAAAGGTTTACCTTTCTTTTTTCTTTCTGAATTCTTCTCAAACTTTTTAAGAGTTCTATGAATTCTCTCTGCTTTCTGTGTTGATCTGTTTTTTAGACTTGGGGTCTAGGGGCCTTTTTATAGTGCCAATTAGTTTGTTAAATTGGTTAGAGAGATCTTTCTCTGAGTGATTTGGGGATTTTTCCCCACCGTTGGATCTTTGATCCAAGCGCTTCTGTTTTACAGAAGACAATCTTCTTGTTTTAACAAGATCAGAAAGATCTTTCAGAATTTTAATTCTGTTTGGCGCAAGCGCACCTACGCTTGACACGTGTCGCGCAACGCAACTGCACTAGCGCAACTGCGCTGCCACGTGTCGCGCAGCGCAGAGCGCAGCGCAACTGCGCTGACACGTGTTGCACAGCGCAGAGCGCAAGTTGCCTGAAGCGTTGCTTCCTTTATAGAGCCTTGCTCTGATTGAGTGCGCTGCTTTGGGCGCTGCGCTCCCTACGCTGGCGTGTCTGATTTTGACACGTGGCGCTCTTTGCGCAACGTAGGAGATCTGAAGCGTTGCTTCATTTATTTTAACTTTAATTTTTACTTTAATTTTCAAAACAGAGCTTTGCTCTGATTGGGGAAAACAAAAGCGTTGCTTCGTTTCCCGCCTTAGAATTTGAACAGAGCTTTGCTCTGATTGGGGTAAACAGACGACCACCCAAATCTCCTCATCATCCTCCCTCACAGCTCTCTCCTCTTCACCCACTACTTCACTCCCTCTAAACCGCTCCCCCTCCTCACCATCTTCAACCGCTGAGCTCGAGCCCCCTGCACACCCAACCCACCGTCGAGTTTCGAACCCTGCAACCTCTTCGCCGGCGAGCTCCCCACTGCCCTGAACCACTTCGTCGACCCTCTGCATCCTCTGCATCGCCATCACCTCTAAAACCCGAGCCCCTCCACTACCACACTCTCTCACTGCAAACTTCACCTCCCCGCTGTGACCATCGTCGGAGCGACCACCGCCGACCATCGCCGACCTCAGCACACTCCCAGGAGATCCACAGCACCTCACTCCGCTTCCAGTGATCGCGAGCCATCCCCAGGCAACTCCGACGACGAACCCGAACTCGAGCCGAGGCCGTGAACCCAAACCGTGCCGTTCATTGCGCGTTCGTGCCGCTGCCGCTGCCGTGCGTCACCAAAACGTCTCCAGGCAAGTACCCTAGTTGCTACATGCTAGATTATACTGTTATAAT
This sequence comes from Agapanthus africanus, assembly GCA_030015575.1. NCBI lineage: Eukaryota > Viridiplantae > Streptophyta > Magnoliopsida > Asparagales > Amaryllidaceae > Agapanthus > Agapanthus africanus. Next base: position 451,041,440 of record JASDDO010000010.1, on the reverse strand, counting down.
TCAAAATATTATTAACTCCATGTTTACGATTCGTGAAAACTTATATGACATAAGTGTTTGATGCAAAACCCGAACGAAAGCCTTCCATTAAACTGACGGAACTTGATTATATATGCTGGCCCGTGTGCCAATGAACATTGTGGTGAAATTTGACTGGAAAATATAATCGTTACTGGCTTGAACGATCACCCCCAATTACACCCGTTAAAACTGAATATTTCCTGCGTTTGAAACTTGTTAAAATCATAACTAATCGTGTACATATTGAAATGATGCGTTCGTGGGCTCAAATCGAAGCCGACTTGACGACCTGGAACTCTATAAAAGTTTTAAATTGTTTCTGTACTGAAAATATGACGAGAACTGGTTCGGAGAGCGGCTCTGGACTGCAGTCCAGAGCAGCTCTGGCTGTTGATTTCTATCTCGTAAGGCTTACCCCTTTGCTGTTTGAACTTGTACATTGCGTAACCCTATACTTTATTGAAGACGAAATTGTTAGATAAATAACACAAGTGATTTCATCCCTTTTTACCGTCGTTTACTATTTAAACTGTAATTTAAACGGACAGGACGTATGGCAGTCCCAAATAGAAACAGAACTGATACCCTATCATGGGACAGTGCATAACTTCTGACGTAGAGATGCGATTGAGAATACGTATGGTGCGTTGGAAACCCTATTGAAAAACCTAAATTTCATTCAACTGTAACGTCGCTAAATTCTGATCCCAACAGGATGATAATTGTGTCGTGAAACGGACGTTCAGTTCAGAAACTGAATTTCCTACAGCGAACGCTTGAAATGAAATGGCCATATCTAGGGATCCTGAAACTCGATTAACGTGAAACCAATTTTGATGGATAGATAATCAAACCTACTGCTTACCCTCTTTTCATTGTTTTGCTAAATTGTGCATGTATGATTTATGATAAATTATGCAAGTGGTAGGACACCGACTGATGATATCTTAATCATGCCTTAATTACTGTATTCTCATCACATTATATATACGTCATTGCATTGGTAACCTAGTGATCACATGCATCACCCAGTGTTAGGTATTAGTGTTTGATTGTGTCAAGTACGTTAGTGTTTAAGCATGAATGGTTAAGTGAAAGTGACACGTACTTGTACACAATCAGTGGACCCTATTGATTTATTGCATTGTCGACGTCTGTGGGACGTGTATAAGTGTGACTATAATCGGTATGGGACAATTATGGAAGCACTTGTATGGGTGTCACAGGTAAGGCACCAAACACTGTCCATTTATCTTGGGTATCAGTCGAGACATGCGTGATGAAGACCCTGTCTTCAGTTCTCGCATAGACTCATCATGGACCGACTGGTATTTGTGTTTATGGTTGGCGTTTGATGTAGAGCACGGGGTGTGGGGTAGTTTGAGTGTGAGTTCAACAGAATTTCGGGAGTCCCATGCCGGCACATACAGCGATTCTGGAGATATATGGGGATATTACTGATTATTAGCGAGCGACTCGGACCCGTGTTCCCTTGTCTTTGGGTCCTACCCTTGGGTGGGGGATACTCACGAGTGGTTGACTCTCACACTTGGACTGACGATAGGCTTAGTGACCTGTGCAGTGAGACTTAGAGACTAATAGGGTTAGTGACATTGATATGCATTGTTTACTGAGTTAACATACATGCTATATTGTTTACTGCGTTACTGTTTACCTGCTCTGTTAGCTACCTGCATTGGCTGCTTCATGTTCACGTCATTATTCCTTGATTACTGTTTCATATTCATTTTTATTGCACGAGTTCCCATTTGTGTATATATATATATATATATTGCTATCGTGTCGCTCTGACGACCTGAGTATGCATGCTTAGAGTGAGAAGCGGACCTAGCTTGGACTAGGACCTGACGTATCTCGAAGACATCGCGGACATCCCGATCAGCAACCCAGAGCTATACTTCATTGATTTCCACCTGGTTAGTTCTTTTGATTTAGTTACTGCATTTCTCTTTACCTGTGCATTGATTACTGATTACCACGTAAAGCTAGAAGCCGAAGTGTGACTACGGAGAGATATTTCCTCGACCGTAGGAGCATGGCTGGTCTTGTCAACCCCTCGTATTCCGTATTTTGGGAAGCGGGGCGTGACAGTTTTGAAGTGGGATTCATGGTCTTGAGCTTTAGGGTAGGAAAACTAAGAATAAGGAAAATTAAAAGGTTAGGGTTTGGGTTTAGGAAAAGAAATATTTAAGTTAGTAAAATTTTGTAATTTTGGTTTTTTAAAAAATACGGAAATTATTTAAAGGAACTGGGTATTACATTCTTCTTCTAATCTCAAAACTCGAGAGTTGGATTCTTCTTTCAAGAAAGATGATAATATTAAATGTTCTTTATTGGATGTCGAGGGTAACGGCTGTAAGGGTAAGGCACCTATCCCATTAAGAATATATAAAGTATACACCCATTCATTTATTATTTCATCCGTTTCGAGAAAATTTTAGCAGCACCTCCCCGTTATTTTCCGAGTACACTGTAATAGAGTAGATAATCGTTTCAATGCAGTGAAACACCATTGAAACAAACATCTAATCTATCGTTGTATACAGAGAAGCAGCGGAAAGGTACCGACAAAATATCCCAAAACGAATGAAAACCATAATTGGATGCAGGTGTCTGCTTTATACATCCCTAGCTTGTCCACACAGGACAAATCTATCGGTTATCATACGATCAAATATTAATTCTCATCATATAGACTACGCGACGGTTGTTAGAAACCGAACGATAACGTCCGGTATTTAACAACTTTCGTGTAGTTTTATATCACGATGAACATCGAACGTATGTTAACCAATAGACGGGAACTAAGTCACGTTTTTATTTTCACATATGATTAATTATCGATAAGAATATGAAATTTTCATATTATTAGCGAAAATCATACACTTAGTTTAGGATTTGATTTCAATTAGTTTTACGTTTACGTTTTAAATACAAGATTTTGAAGTTCTAAGTTTATGGTAATTTTTTTAAAGATGAGGGTTTTCTTAATCGAGTTTAAGATTTTGGATTTAGGGAAAAGTTTAGGATGTGATTTGACAAGAGTTCAATGGAGAGGAGAATGATGATGAATTAGGGTTTAGCCTTATTCATGTGTGTGTGTGTGTGTGTGTGTTTTTGTGTGTGTGTGTGTATGTCTGTTTGTGTATATTTGAGTGTGTATATCTAGGGTTAAGGTTAGGGTTGGATTTGACAAGAGTTCTATGTAGAGAAGAATAATGATGGATTAAATTTTGACCTTATTTGTCTCTCTCTCTCTCGTGTGTGTATGTGTGTGCGCTTGTGTGTGTGTATCGCACACACACATTTATTAAATTACTATAAAATACCTTATAACGTTTCACCAAACTACCTTTGGCTATTGTTGTTTTGTCACTAAACTACCTTAACAAGGGTCCTAAACAACCTATTTTTTCAATTTCAGTAAGGTATACTAAAATACCCTTAATTATTGTTGATTTTTCACTAAACTACATTAACAAATTTAAATAAACCATTCATCTTCTTGAATTAACTAAATTACTATAAATTTCACTCAAATACCATGAACTATTGTTGTTTTTCACTAAAATACCGTAAATTGTTGTTGCTTTTCAATAAATTACCTACAAAAATTCGCCAAATTACTCGAACCCGAACCCTAACCCTAGTTAACTCTGCCATTAACTCCAACCCTAATCATACCCCTAGCCAAGCCCTAACCCTAACCCTAGCCCGGCTGGTCCTAATTAACCCCTAACCAAAACCCAAACCCTAACCAATATCTGGCCGGCCAACTCGAGGGGCGCTCGACAACAATAACAAAAACACCAACAACACCAATAATAAAAGCAGCAGCAACAACACGAGACAACAAAAATTTTGGGATCAATCGAGCACAATGATTAAAATTAAAATTTAGCCGTTTATATTTAGTTATGACGAACGGCGGCGACCTTGGAGCGGCGACGAGCTTCGAAGACCTCGAGGCTAGCTAGGGCTTCGATCCAGTGGCGGCGAGCTTCGACGAGGGCCTCAATCGACGTTGTCGAGGCTTCGCTAGGACGAGGGAGGACAGGGCTTCAACATTGCCGGGGCTTGGAGAGGGTCAGGGAGCTCAGACGGCGAGGCGGAGGCAACGAAGAGCAACGCTAGGACGGAAGATTCGGAGTCAAGCCACAAATATAAAAATTAAACAAAAAATATTAAAATCAAAACTAATTAAACTTACCCCTTGACGACTATGAACCTAAGGCTTTGTTCTGCGGCGGCGACAAGCTCAATCAATCAGCTAACGGCGATCTTCCACGAAGCTAGGGCTTCGACCACAGCCGGCCCTTGGGGCTTCGATCACAGGCGGCAACGTGCTCGACGAGGTGGCGACGAGCTCGACGAGATGGCCGGAGTGGATGGGGAGAGCGGGAACGAAATTGGGACGAAATTTTTTTAGAGGGAAAGAGGAGAGAGCTTGAGGAAAATAAGGGGGGATAGGGGTTTTATCACAGGGCCTTAGTGAGGGCCGCCACATTTTGCAATTGGTCACGATTTGCACCGTGGCTACTTCTTTCAGAACCGTGACTTTAAAATGGTCACGGTTTGAGCCGTGATGAAATTCCCATTACCTTAGGACCCTTTTTTAACAGCGTTAATTAAGGTATTTTAAACTTTACAATGAAAGCCAAATGGTGCATAGTTAAGAAATTGGAGTTCAGTATAGATGAGTTTATGAAACTCCAATTATTCTAACTTCAATTATCTGTTTTCTGCATACTCGAAGATAGCTTTATAATATTTTACAATAGACTTCTTTTGATACGTTCCTAACTGGGGAAGCAGCAGTACTTTTATGCAGATCAAAATTAAAAGTTGCTTCATATTTCGCTTTGAAGGTTGTAATTTCTCGACGTTTCTGTATGTCAAATGTAACCAAGTTTTTCTGAAGGTTGTAACCGAGTCCTGTTTGTTGCTTGTGTATATATTTAGTAATTTCATCTCCTTGGTCAACTCCTGTAGCCTTCTTAATGATTCGTGAAACCAAATCAATTTCTCGTTGAAAATTCAGAGTGCTTATTTTTATTATTTCTTTTAACCAATTGTTTGTGCTTTTGGCTATGTATGATGTTTCAACATTTTAATCAGAAATGGGGCAAATTTCTTTTATCTGGTGTCACACTGGAGTTTCTGAGAAGGGAGCCCTTTGAGACATATTCACGAGAAAGAAAGAATGCAAAGGAGAAAATATTGATGAATAAGAAACCTTTTGTTGCATTCGAGATGGACAAAATTCCTGAGAGGCGGCCATATCTTTTTTCAAGCTTTGCCAGACGGTCAAACAACACAGCTGAACCTTTCAAGGTTCGAACTTACCTCTCTTAAAATGTTCCATATAACCATATCGTTAATGGTAATATTTGTCAGTAGACTGTATCTATGTAGATTTTGTATAAATACTAATAAGAAACTTTGGTACCATATCTTAGCTCATACCAAATACAATAGACTTATGAAATAACAATTAGAATTGCGTAAATCATACTAAATACAATAATCTTTCTACAATTTTAAAGTACAGTACACAACAAACTTTATAAATTTTATAGAAATATTGTGAACTGCCTCTTCTTGTTGCACTAAAAATATTGTCTGTCTAATTACATTTCCTAAAATGTTATTGTATCGGTCACATGATGGTCAAGCAGCCAATATTTCATTATTTTACCATTGTTGCTCCGCTAGAAACTAGTTCACCTCTTCTATTTTTTCTCTCATTTTTTGTACCTTTATACCTTGAAGCAATCAGTTTGTATACAGAAGGAGAAGAATTCTAAGAACAGAAATGGGTTTCTAGAGAATAAAAAGGTGAATAGGGATATATTGGCCCCGAACAAGCACTTGATTGCTACTTAAAGATTCTTTACTGCACAACGTTCTATTTCCCAGCCTAAACTCCACTTCAAGCGCAATTCAGCTCTAGAGAAATTACAACCACAGCCAGCTTTCGATAGCAAGTCGGATTCTAAATCACAAAGGCCCTTTACCTTATCTTGTCGAGGGCCCACTTTTTTCAACCGGAGTTGTTATTCAAGAAGCAATCTTGAAAATTTATGAAACATCTTCTCATTGCCAAATTCTCATATGTGCTCCGACAAACAATTTGCGTGATTCTTTAACACGAAGCTTAAGTAATAAAATCCCAAGATCAAAGCTTTTTCCAGCTAACGCTGCGTTTCGAGATTATGATCAAGTGCCAAATGATATCGTATCGCAAAGCTTGTATGAAGAAGCGTGCTTCGCTTTCTGTTCTTGAAACTTTCAATGTTATAACTTCTTCATTTGTGAGTAGCTTCAGGCTTTATACCGCAGAATTAAAGGCAGATCATTTTACTCATGTTTTCTTGGTCGGTGCTTGTTTGGCGATGGAGCCTGAAGCAGTTGTGCCTCTTGCAAATTTTGTAGGGACAACTACAGTAATCATGGTTACGGGGTCATCGAGGAATAGTCCAGGTTGCGTGCATTCTGATATTGCTCGGAGGTATGGACTCAAAAGGTCGTATTTTGAGAGAATGCTTCAGAGAGAGCCTTATTCAAGCCGAGACCCTGTGTGTATTGGCCATCTTCAGTAGCGCGAGATGGAAACTGGTGGTTTGGTGTAAATTTTAATGCTAGTGTTGAGATTAAAGAACTCGTGTTTCTTGCAGCTGTAGAGTTTCTTTTGGTGTTGTGTGCCTGAAGCACTGATTTAGCAGGAGCTGAAAACTCGCAAATTAGTGTCAAGCCTCGGTCAATCTCTAGGACTGCTCAACCTTTTACCTTATGTAACAAGTGACTCCTTACGCAGACATAAACCTTTAACTGGTGCTGCTGAAATGAATGTATATTATGGTTCCTATCTTTTAATCTCCCACTGGTTTAGGCTATTGTGAGTTAGCATCAAGTCTCTCTGCTCATACTTTTTAGCTTTCAACCATACCAGTTCTCAGAATACAGTCGTAATTTTAGGTGCCCAGATTCTACATAACACGGCGAAAAATTACTTTCATGATGGAACTTCTTAGTCTCCTTTTTATGTTGCCATCGGCCGGGGCTTATTTCTCTAGGGCCTATTTCTCTGTTCTTCGTTGCTGGAGGCAGCACAACATTTAAAGGAAATTTGAATAGCTAAGCAGAACATCTACCGAACATTGCGACAAAAACATTGAACCTTGAATTCAGATATTTGCATATTAGATATACATATCCGTTTTTCTTCATGCTAATTGGTTAAATCCCGGTTATGATATCATATTTTTATTTCTTCAGTATTCGGCCTCAGATAGCAGCAACACAGAAGAGCCCGTGACCAATTCATCATCAACAGCTTAAAAATGTAATAGCAATAATAATAACCAGGTCGCCCGTTTGATTTGCGAAAGCGAAAAGCATGACGGATGAATCGTCCCATGAGAGGAAATCATCAACCTTACACGAGCACAAATTTTATTTGTACTAGTTCCATCCAAAATTTGATAAAGATAAATTTAATTATACAGCTTACAGTGTGGAATCATATCTAAAGTACGGATAACATGAGACCGGATATGCTCACAAATAGAACTCTCACAAAATGAATCATAAAGATGCCCGATCTTTGAAACAGTCTACGCAAGAGAGAATAAACTACACCTCCTAAGCGTGTAAGGCTCTCATGTACTTGGTGATGACTGCCTCAGTTTTGCTTGTAATATAAGCCCTAATTCATCTGCCATGCTTTTCTTCTTCGAAGCAACCTGCGCAATGATTGGTTGCAAAATTGATCAATAAGAAGACTGATTACAGAAACCATTATTAGTGCATATTTTGTGTAGGGCTCCCTTTCAAGTATATTTAAATGGGTAATTAGAAGGATTAAAATGTATTAACTAACACGATCTCAGTTTCAAATTAGAACATATGTGTCAAGCTCATTGTTAGAACTGATGCATGGTTGTTAAGATACAAAGTACCAATAAACAAGATTAAAGGGAGGGAGTAAAAAGAGTAAACAAAAAATGAAAACCATGAAAATATTCTTGAACTGAGCAAGTCAATAACATGCAGGGAACCAAGGAAGCAAAATGGTATATACCAACGGCGGGAAGGGAAAAAAACCATTTTATCGAACATTGAGTCAAATAGTTGAATATTTAAAAAGTAATTATAAAATATCTGCTAACAGCGCCAATACCAAACACATCTCATTTATCAATTTATATAGGCTTCAAAAATATTTGCACACTCTTCGAATTCCAAACTTTATTCAATCAACCCGGTATGCTTTCTTACAAACTTTATTCACCAAAAAAGGAAGAAAGATCAGTTTATCTCATGACCACATAAAGGAGACAATGTTAAACATATTATGGTTGATCTGAAATGTAATTCAGTCAGAAAGTAGTTGTAAAAAGGTAACAGGCATATGAAAAACATATGGACAGTTTGGAGGAAAAGGAAAAAAAAGAATGCCCACTTGTACATTAATATTGAGGCATAACTCCTATGAGTGAATCTTCTGTCATTCAAGATTGCAGCAGAAGAGAAACATATACAACTTCTCTTAATCGAAGAATTTGTTAAGGGGAAAGATGATATATTTCTATGAGCACCATTAAAATCAAAGAGTTAGGACAGTACACATTCCCAAAATGGCAATATCGAATCACTAGAATAACAATTCCAGGACGATAGATCCAAAAGAAAATCTCCATAAAAGAATATGGAAATTAATATATCTGATATAGAGCAATAAAATAAGTAACCCAAAAAGAGTGGTCGAAACATGGAATATTTGAAGGAATACTTGAATTAATAATGCATCATCTTTTGATATTGAAGGAATACTCAAAACATATTTATTTCATCAAAGTCGGGTTAATCTTATATGGAATTGAAGATTGCAACAGAGAAGAGAAAACTTTCAAACTTCTCTTACTAAGGGTTTGTAAGAGGGAAGTCGATATATTATCTTAGTAAACTGTATGAACTATAACATCAAATAGAAGATATGCCCAAATCATGTAATATTAGCAGTAATATTTTTTTAATCAATTCCAGGGTGATATGGGAAATTAATGGTATATTGTTAACAATGATAGACCATACAAAAATTAACACATATTTGCCGCCTGTTAATGAAGCCAAGGTAGCTGCAGTTGTTAAGAATATGGAATTTAATGAATATCATATTAATCCAATTAACGACATATAATGTAAGCTTGAATTTGGATCACCGTTGAAAAAGACCAAATACTAGTGAGAGTGCATTGTTACATACCTCAATAAGCTCTTCATGATTAGATTTGAGCAAACTAATTTTTCGATCACAATAATCTTTGCCTTCAGCCATTGTTTTCTGTACCAAATAAAGACATCATATGCATGCACACAGTATAGGTACTAGCATCAACCAATTAATAATATCTTCCATACTAAACCTATTATTAGCAATTGATGAACCGTAGTAATATTTGAAGAATACCAATGCCAAATTTCATATAATAATATAACAGAAACAAGAGATGCAACATGTTTATCGGTATCCAGCATGTAGCAAAGAGTGTACCAGAGAACAAATTCAGAGGTTTCGGCTCAGATTTTACCAAAAAAAAGCAGAAATATAATATTAGTTTTATTCATTATTTATTGGAGAGGCTCAACCCTATTCGGATAACGATCTGTCAATGAATTTAAATCTTTATTGATATGTAAAGATAAGGAAATGCTGAAATATCAGTGTCGTTTACATTTCTTATGTATACGAATAACAGATACACATGATACAAGTTACTTAATTTACAACCATCATACTTATCTGTGGAGGTTGAATGTTGAGTGTACCACAGCATCTCTTGTTATTTGTTCTTATGATCTTAGTTTGTATTGCGCAGGGCTTACTCTGTTGTCTATCATTTCTAATTTTAATAAATCCGATACTACTATAAAATAGTAATAATCTTTAAATACATTGATATACAATACTAATATGGTAAAACTATATTTACTTTTATCGGGCAGCTTATGTTTTGTATCCAAGATATTCAATACTGCATCCCTCTATCATATTGTAAATGTGTCTGCATCTATGCAATTCTAGCCCAATACTCATCTTCAATGTAATATTAATTACTTCTAGTCCCTTTCCAGAAAATAATAATCTTTTAACCGAAGTCCTTTCCCATTTCATACACCATTATACCTTTACCACCTTTACCACCTAGATGACATGAAGATATATAACTTCTTTTTCTTTTTCCTTTTTCTTTCATAAGACATTCTGATTAGTGCTACTACCTAAAGGCCAAAACATTCTTTTAGAGCGAAAAACAACACACAAAATGCAAACGAGCGCAAAAAGAACCAGAAGAATGGTTCCCATTATTGTGATATATTGATATAGTAAGATAAATTGTTTCATCACTACTGAAAGAAACTCGTCCTTTCTTAGTGCCATATAATTAGGTGCATAAGAAAACACTGTATTCCTGAACTATTTAAACCTGTTTGAAATAGTGAAAACTATATATTTCCCTCATCTCCTAATAACTGCAAGATAACACAGCTATATGTGAGGGCATCCATATATGAGGCAAGTGAAACCAGAATATAGCAACTAGAAGTCCAATGACCGTTTCCCCCCCTATGTACGGAGAGAAGGCGGTGTTCAGTCATAACAAAACCAAAATTGTGTTCAAACTGTTCTTTGGAAGAAGATCCTCTTCAACAGAAGAAATCAACATGCACAATTGAATGCCGCTAAAAAGAATCAAGCCAGCCACTAAAGTAAAGTTTCCCCGTTTTCACGTGATGTAATGAACTGAGATGCAACTATTCTAGTGATTGCAATTTTTCTTGATAAATCAACATCTTATTTGTGTCTTGCAGAAGGTTAGAAACAACATCGGTTCTTTGTGGTCATTAAAACGAAAAGAGGAGCTTTACTGCTAAGACAGATCAGTTTGATACTTATAGCTAAGTATTGTTGTTACTAATAAATGCATCATCCCATATATGAAACTAAATAGTGTTCTTACATCTTCACATTGATTTCCAAAGTATATGGACCCTTTAAGCACCAATTCTTAATCCAGTCCCAAATTCATAATCTGCAGCATCGATGTCATAAACGTGTTGTGACTCATGAAAACCCTGGTAAAGATTTAGCATTCGGATCTACCTATGCAAATTTATTTCTGACAGTAACATACTTTTATTAAACCACAAAAACAAATTTATAAACGAAGAACTATCTACTCCACTTTCAGATTCATTTATTCCCTTCTAATAAACCAATTATCTCTAAACATAGGAATCGAAAATGTAATGCATCCACTCAAGCTAAACATTCATTCTGCAATTCTAAAATCTATAAACAGAAGATAATCTTCCGATCATTATTTGGAAAAATCCCGTGTGATGAAGTTGCAGGCTTCAATTGAATGGACAGCGGTCGAATCTTATGGTTTACAAGTGTAAATTTACATTTACCAAAATCCACAAACAATTACTACTCTTCTAGCAATTTAATGAAGCCACGCCAATCAAGCTAGAATCTTTTGGGCATGCAGCCCAAAGGATTCATAAACTACCAAACAATTAACTAATCAATGATCATTCAACAAAACCAAGGAGCAGAAGCGATACCTCGATGAAGTAGCCGGTTCCGACGTCGACAAGGACCTTATCAGCATCATCGAGCGTGCCGGGAACGTAAAGCGACGCCGTAAGAGGCACGAGCATCTTCTTCCCTAATTCCAAACAACCAAATCGATCAAATAGTTAGTATATGCCTAGAGACATCAAAATGAGAAACCCTAATGATTGAATGGAAGCATGAAAGAATTGAGGGTTTGACTTGCCTTGGGGTTGAGTGGAGAGATCATTGAGGGCGGAGGAGGCGATCTCGAGACGAGTGGCGGCGGTCCTGATCTTGTTGAGGCTGTCTTGAAGCAGATTCACCTCAAGATCCGACTGCTCCTTAATGGCTTTCACCTGCTCGATGCTCAGCTTCTCGATGTCCGAAGCCCTAACCGTCGTCGCTGCTGCCATTCTTCTTCTTTTTTCCTTCTAAGAGACGGCACGATGGAATCAGAGGAGGCCCTCTCTAGATTTTACGCCGTCTACCCTTTTTGGACCGGTTAAATTTCACTAAAATACCCCTTAACTATCATGAGTTTTCCCTAAAATACTTTATAATTTATTTAACAGACATAAAATCCCTGGAAAAGTTAAACGTATTTCACTATAATAAAAATATTTTAAGCTATTTTGGGAAAAATCATGATGATTATTGGTATAAAAGCATGATTTGCCTTCTTGCGTCCTATATCTCAGTGATAAGAGCGTCAGTCTTGTAAAGTGAAGGTCTGTCATGAGTGCATTTTTCATTTTTTAAACTCTTTTTCCTACAAATTAAATAACATTCCATCTTTTATATTTTTGTTTTCTCTTCCTTTTTTTTTTCTCCTTTGGTTACCATTCAGGCTCTTCATATTATAGTTTGAGCAAGCTTTGGTTACCATTCAGGCTCTTCATATTATAGTTTGAGCAAGCAAATCTTCTTGTTTTCAGAGGATATCCATCTAACTTCATATAAACCCATCTTTATAATTACACACATTTTCTACATGACTCATTAATGATAACATCAATATCAATATTGTGCGTTTCGTTCTTTATTTTTGCCAATAACAATCGACAATAGCACGGCAAGACTGTTCGTAGCTGGACTAATGTGGTGATCAGATAATTTTAAGAAGACACGATATATCTATTTAGTTTAAGGAGAGAAACCCTGTGATTGTTTTCGGAAAGAAACAGTACAGTTAATTCTCTTTAGGTTAGTAGAATTATATTTATCTTAGGACATGGATATGCATATGTAAAAGCCTAACATGATAGAGTGTAAAAAAATTTATTTAAAATATGGGAACATAGTAAATATTCTTAGACAAAAAATAAGAATCTTAGATTGGAAATCACGAGCAAAACAGTGATCAGAAAGATAGCATCCGATATAAATAAAGTCAGTAGGACTGCCAAAAATATTTTAAGTTCAACTTCTTCATCAAATAATCCGAGTTAAAAGAAGAGAGTATCGATAAAACAATACATTTTGCCATGCTTTTGATTGAGTGTACAAGTTTTACACGTAAGGATGCAGGACCAAAAGGAATTAGCTCTCGAATCGGAAGAAGAGTTTTGAAGTAGAGGTCCGCGATGCAAGAGAATCGCCCAGCATAAAGACCGTCTATGATCATCTACATAAATTCAACAATCCTGCAATGAACAAGGAAGAGAAACCAAATGAAATTCTCTTACACATTAATTGCTTTTAGATAGTTATGTAGAAAAGATATTCCAGAATCTATATCAGATACAATAGTGGAAACAAGAATCACAAGTTTGACAAATGTTCTTAAATATGATAGTGCTGAGTTAGAAGTTAGAATCAACCATAAGACTACATGAGAATTATCGTCAGGATCTGAAATTATGCTTGATCAATTGACATGGCAATGTATGAGAAAAATTAAAAGCAGCGGTTGTTAAGTATTGTAAATTGTAACAGCAATTCGTTCTGAGTTCTCACAATGACGAGGCATTGACATATTGATAGCCAAGCCATTTATTTAGACTTTCAAAACCATTATAAATGTCTTCAAAAGCACAGAAGTAATAGCATAATAAACAAGGTTTTCCATAGACTAAAATCCAACAAACAAATTTAAAAAATCTAAAATCGGTGTTGAGCTGAATATTCATATGACTAGGGGCGGACCTATTCAAGAGCAGGATGAGGCCATGGCTCCATCCTATTTTTCGAAACATAGGGAGGTACCCTGCGGTCCTTGCCCTCATCTCGATCTAAATCAGAGAAAAAAATACGTCTTTGAAAAAACCCCGCATCTCTTCTCTAAAAACCCTAACCTCATGGCCCTCATCTCGATTCAAAAGCCAGCGCGTCATCTCTAAAAACCCTCGCCTGTTAGTCTCTCAGTCGCATCTCTAAAAACCTTCGCCCGAGCCTCATCCTCTTCGTAGGCACCCTTGCCCTCGCCCCTCGCGGTTATGGCCTCGCCTCGCCCAGCTGCAAGTCATACTCGTCTTCATCAAACATCTCCTCCTCTTCATGAACATTCGCCTCATCGTCGTTGAAATCCTAGAATCTTGTTGGTTCAAAATCTATCGGGTATTTTCTTTTAACCCAAACCCTAGATTTCAATTATTTGATTTTGAATGAATAGCTTGATTTTGTTAATACTTGTAAGATAACTTGATTTAGACTTGATTTTTGTTTTTAAAAAATTTGTGAATGAATAACCTGGACCTTGGCCCCACCCTTTGAAAATTCTTGGATCCGCCACTGCATATAACTTCTTTGGCCATGGACCAGACGTCCTTGGCTGTGTGACTGGTTATGCAGCCAAGAACATAAACAGACATATATATGGTATGGCTGTACGTTTTGCTGCTTGTGTATTTTAACTGGATACCTGACCCCTACCAAGTGAGTAAATATTTGACAAATTTTTGTTCACAATCGACCTATCCTTGCTGCTATTTTGTTAGTTACTTATTTTTAGCTATTAATTGTTAGATGTCCCTTAATTGTGGAGTCATTTCATGCGATGACTTGACTGTGGACATTTGGTTATCCCTTATTGAATCTCATGGATGCTTGTACTATAATATGAAAGTATGCTTTTAAACTTATTAATAATGTGCATGTTGTATTTACGTATATTTGTTCTCTTATTAATAGTTTATCTATGACTGCTCTCATTACATGCAATTAGTCATCCATGTAGTTTTACAGTTTAAGATAATAAGGTGATCAAATTGTTCTAAAAATTTAGGCTGGGGATTCGTAATGAAATTGCACCACGTTATGTTAGTAACTTAGTACGGTACACTTAAAAGAACTTATCATAAACAGCGTTAGAAGCCGAAGAACACTCTAAAGGGCCACACAACAGACCAAGATGATTCTATTCTTCACTAACGAAGAAGTGTATAATCAATTAAAAAAATCCGTTTTGTGGGAGCACACTTGATGCATTGGAGGGTTTAAATTATTTTCCAAGAAGCTCAAGTTCTCAAATGGAGTGCCAATGATTTGTCAATTCAGAAACCAATTTTGAAGGATCATACGTTGCTAATGGGAACAAACCATCCTCGAACCAACTGCAATATCGAACTCGGTGAATTAATCACTTGGTGCTCCGATGCATCGGTACTGAATAAATTTTACCACACAATTGAATTTTGCACTTGTGTAGATTTAGTATAAAACGGCCCAAGCAGCTAGGCCACTCAAAAAACACCAAGAACGGATGCAAAAAGAGACAAATACGCACAATTTAGATTGAGTTCCTCACACACACAAAGAGAGTTAGCTGAAGACCTCAGCAACCACATCAAGCAGATATAACCCATACATGGACCCTCTAATGTAGGATGAGGTAATCCATTGAAACTGTCGAAGCTTCTTTGAAATTATTAGGGTTTGTGATTTACTTTGAGTCTATCTTTGACTTGTAGTTTTGAGTGTCTTTAAGTTAGTTTATGTTAAAATCTAGTGGATGTGAGCCTGTCTTAATTTTAGTCATTGGTTGATTTCAAAGTCAATCTTATAGATCTATTTTAACCTTCTCTTCTTAGATTTGTTCTAGATAAGATAAGGTTATTTTTTAACCTTATTTTATAGCCTGGTTACATAAAAGGAGACCAATTTAAGCATTGAGGGCATCTTGAATTGAATGAATAGTTGTTGATTGAAAGTTTTTAAAATTTTCCTTCGAGACTCTTCTTCTTCGCCATCTACTTCTTCTTTAAAATTCCTACTTTAGAATTGTCTCTTGCCTTCTTCTCGTTCTACACCACCCTCATATATGGATGAGGGGATATGTGTTGCCTGAACTATTAGGTAACCGGCCCAATTTGTTATATATTAGGCCAATGGAAAATGGCTATTATTCTTTTAAGCGAAACCAATAACGAGTTTGCATGAGCCTCCAAGAAGCCAAATGAAAATATAACACCTACAGAAGAATCAACGATTCAACATCAACGGAAACTTAAAGAAACCGACTTGATCATGGTGTACCTTTTGAAAGGAAGGTTCCCAATCGACAACTACCACAAACAAGAAAGAAGATTAAGCCATAAAGCAAGATCAAGAAATTTGGACCAAAAGCCTATAGAGTAACCTACCGGAGGGACTAGATAATAATCGAGATTTAGCAATTTCAATCAACGGTCATTCACTCAAAACATCTGCTATCGAACAAAAGGAGAATGATGTGGAAAGTATTAGTGAAGGGGCATCTTCCAACGACTGGTTTTACACCGACCAGTTTTATAAAGGTACAGAAAAAATCAATTCTTGAGTGTTTAGACCATAGAGCTACATAAGGAAAGTCCTCACTAGATGATTGAACTTTAACAGGTGAAACTTTTAAATTACTGCATGGATTGGAACAGAGTGTCCCATTCAATTTTTGTTGAACCTCAGCAAGTAAAGTGACCCGCCGAGTTATCTTATAATCAAATTTATCCATTGTTAAGCCATCTAGGACCGGCTTAGGGGAAATCATGCCGATTTCGCTGTATTGTTTAGCTTCTTTGCCATGTATTTGTCCAGCATAAAAAAAACACAGGAATCAAGGGAGAGCAGTCGACGAATGGGAAAATCAAACGTAAAACAACAAGCTAAGGGGGGAAAAGTAGCTGAAATTAAGGAGCAATTGGCCAAATCATTTAAGGGTCAATTACATATTAAACCCCCTCATCTATACCTTAACCTTTCAATTCAGAAACCATGGATTACTCCATGGTCATGTCAAAATTGATATCGATATTCTAGAACCACTTATATCAATACAATGTCCTCTATATCAGATAATCCAAAATGAAACAGATAATATTGTTCCCTTCCCCCGTCTAACATTTTCATTTTCATTTTCTTCTTGTTTTTTTTTAAACCAATAGTTGATAACTTGATGCAAGCGGGGTTTGAACCCCAGACCTCCCGTCCAACTACACGAAGGTTTTACCACTTGGCTACAAGCGCACTCTCCTTTGTGCATTATGACACAAACTATGACTTTCAAATGAAGTACACTATATGACATAATCTAATTTTTGAAATGCATAGTGCATATTGATATAAAATGTATAATTCTCAACTTACCTTCCAAATTAATAAGAATTAGCCGAGCCTGATTCTTTTGGGGTCTTCGCGACAATGGAAACGGCATGGAGCCCGGATTTCAGCTCGTCGTCCAACAGTTCATACACCATGCGATGGCGCTTCACGAGGCTCTGCCCTTCGAATTTGGGCGAGACGATCTTGAGGTTGAAATGCGTCTCGTCCGCATTACTATCCTTCATGGCGGCATGATTGGCGTGTTGATAAGAAACGTCTTCGATTTCCAAAACGTTAGCCTCCAAAGCCGACTGCAACCTCTGCCTCATCCTGCTCGCTCGAGACAGCAACACGTTTCCTCCTCGTGAAGCCATCCAAGTACTGATGAATTTGAAGTATATATCATATCAAATTAAGATGCATATTCGCACAAATTTTGATCTTTGAACACATGGATAATCAATTAAAGAAATTTAGACTAATAGAGCAATAGAAATAAGTCGATTGATTATTATAAAAATAATGGTAATCGGTGGAGTGAATATCGAAGGTTTTCATAAAATGAATAGAAAACCCTAGTTTCGCCTTTTTCTTTTTAATGAAATTTTGAAGGGGGTAAATAGAGAAACGCGTGAAAAAAATAGAGAGAGATAACGAAAACTTACAGATATGAAGAATTTTGGTTCTTGTTTTCTCTGAGATTGATTTCGAAGCTAACGCAGAAAGACGAAGGAAAGATGGCTGCGGTATTGAAAATAAGGTTGATTTCTTAAAAGAATATATTTAATTATGAAATTTGACGAAATAAATAAATAAAAATTTGATAAAAAACAAATAAATGCGGTGAGCGTGGATCGAACACGCGACCTTCAGATCTTCAGTCTGACGCTCTCCCAACTGAGCTATCCCCGCTGCTTAAAATGTCTAATGTTTCTTTATTTATAAACTAAATGGTGCAGATGCTATAGGAAAAGTAAACTCTTTCTTTAATACTAGTGGAGATGATATGGACAAACAAGACAAGCTAGCTCTTGGATTCAACTACAATGGAGGTGTCATGTGTTTGTGATATGTTGTCACTGGTCACTTTTCGCCCTCCAAATGAACAAATTAACTTCTCGATCTCAGTTATAAGATCTTTGGCATGCATATATGCAAAAAGAGAACGGTCTCCAATTTACATGAATATTAACCTGCACATATATAAGGACATGCAGATCAAATTGACCTCGAAAAAATCGACGGATTGTTGACTTTTAGAGCCGCCAATATAGAAATACTTATGCACTCAACCCCCTCCCCCATTCATGAAAATTGAAACGTAGGGTATGCATCACATACAGATCATAGTGAACGGTCTGGATCGATGAAATACACGGGGGGCAGGGTGTTATAAAGTGTGTCTCATTTGTCTCACATAAGAAAGCGTCCCACATGATCATTACCCTACACACACACACCAACCTCTTTCTTTCTTCTTCCCTTCTTCCCTTCTTCCTCTTCGTCTAGCCGCCTCGCCACCTTCGCCTTGTTGCCATCTTCTTTCTCATATCTCTCTTCTTTAACTTCAGCCAACCTAAGCATCCTCCACTTCTCAAAACCCATCACCGGCGCCCCACTCCAAACCAGAGCACCCCTCACCGTCGTCACCATCATTTTCTTCGATCCCATCTCTCATCGACCGCCGACTACTCTACTAAGACCTTCAACTTCTTCCTCCGATAATCAGTCGCCACTGCCACTTCCTCCTTTACCACCGCTGCTAACCCTAACCCGCACCCAAGAACCTATCTCCATCACCTCACCACCGAGAGCCCACCCTCAATTCCCGAGACCTCACCCTCGCTCAAAACCCATCGCCCTTGTCGTCTTCGAACCCTCGTCCACACCACCGCTCTTGTCTCCGCCGACCCTGTCTGTCTTTCTGTCTCCCCTTCATGATCTTCATCTTTCTCGAGATCTTGACCGAGAACACATCAATCTTTACTGCCATCGTCGACTTCATCGAACCCATCATCATCTCAGTCGCCACCGCTTTCTCTATCTCATCACCGCCCAAACTCCAGCCATCGCCACAAGCGTCTCCGTCTTGTCGTCTTCTTCTTCATCGTCGAGAACCCACCATCATCGCATCCCTCGTCCTTTACCGCCGGCATCGCATCCATCGCCTTCAACCCCCGAGCAGCCTCAACCACCAACTAAACTCCTCTCTTCCATTCAACAAGCATATGCGCCTCTCCATTACAACCGAGCACCCGTCATCTTCCTACAACCCTCTCTCCAATCATGCTTGATCCCCGAGCATCTTGACTGCACCGATCGCATCGATGTCGCATCGCCGTGACTGCATCCATCATCGTCAAGATCATCATCTCCATCTTGAGCAAGCATCTAGCCGAGCATAATTTCTTAACCGAGCCCAAGTTATATCCATGATCGTGCATCGAGTCATGTTGCGTTCGTTTATCCGTCGTTCTGTTCATTGTGATCGAGGCAAGTTCTTTACTTGCTGCATGTTATAGTTACGGCAAATTTACACCGTGCCGTAACACTATCATAATTGTATCATTTCATGTTACGTATATTTAATAATAAGTTTAATATATAATAATATTTTATGTAGATATATCTAATTAACAATATTTTATAATTCTAATAAAAGATTATTTTAATACGGTTAAATTCATGTAACGAACTTGTAGTAGTTGATATGAGCATGGTCGCTAATCCGTGTAGCACATCTAGATAAATTTTATAAAATATTTGTAGGGTGTTTTTCGTCACCCCGTTGAGATGGGAATACGCACGCGCTTGTCAGGCGCATTACAGATTCCTTCTGCCTAGGGTAGGCTGCGGTTTATTGATTATGGGGATCCGAATCTCCGGTAGCCGTGGATAAGTTGCCGTTAATTATCCCTCGCCTTTGGGGCGAAGGAACCTCCGATTGACGGGTCAAACTGGTCATGCGAACTCAATGTGCATTGTGCGTATGTTTTGAAAGGGGAATTGGATATATCGGGGGCCCGCGGAGTTTTTACGGGGGTCCCGCTACCCGGATAGCGGGCTGGGGGTCAAGAGGGCTAGTAGCCCCCTTGCGGGGTACGGGGCAGCGCCCCGTAAGAAATTTTTCCTAACGGGGACATTGTTGTGGAGTGTGTGTGTATCTATATATATACACATATACAAATATATAAAAGGGGGAAAAGCATCCAAATGACGCATGGGGGCCAGCGCCTCACGTGCGTGGCACGCGGGCGCTGGCGCCGGCGCCCCACGTGCTTGGCACGCAGGCGCTGGGTATCAGCAGAAAAAGGGACTTGGTCTCTGCACTGGGAGCTGTGCTCCCGATTTGACTTCTCTGGAAAGAGATTAAATTATGGAGCTAAACTCCAACAGATCTTGAATGGAGTTAAACTCCTAGAAATCTTTGGAAATAATCAAAGGAGGCCCCTTTGTTTCTCTCCCCTTTGGTCCTGGATCTTCCCAAGATGGGATTTTTGAAGATGGGTCTCCTTCTTCTTCCTCTCGGCTGACCGGATCTTAGAGAAAAGGTGTGAGATTTAAAAATCGTCCCTTTTTGAGATCTGGTGGAAGATCTGAGCTCTCCTTTGTAGGTTTTGTGGTGAAAAACTATTTAGTTTTGGAAAAGGAAGAGTAAAACTCTTGATTTAATTGAAAAGGGGAAGAAGGTTTAGAATATTGAGGAAGAAGGAGGAGGCACAAAACCCCTAGATTTTTGAGGGAAATGAAAAGTGTATTTTATTTCATCATCATGTTGCCTTATATAGGTTTACACATTTATATATATCCCCTTGGTCTTTACAAAATGGCGTTTTGCCCATCCCATGCCTCATGTGCTCATTTCTTTTGCACATAAGCCATGGGCTTTACAAAAATTTGGTTTTATGCCCATTTTGCATACATTCATGCATAAAAAAAATTATATCAAAATTATTTATTACATGATTTTTTATTTCGGCATAGGAAAGGCCGGCCGCGGAGCTCGACTTGGGCATAGGCCCACTTGCTTGGGCTTGGTCCCGTTTACTTGGGGTTGACCTTGACTTTGACTTGGTCAACTGGGGTGCAAATTTTGACCCCAACAAAGTGCCCCATCAATGAATGCACACCACGTATATGAGTTGTGTGCATGAAATTGATGTATCTTGAAGTTGGAATTCGAGGTGGAACATCATTCCAGGGGCGGAGCATCATCCCGGGAGCACAATTCCGGGGATCGGATCATAATTCCGGGATTGGAGCATCATTCCTGATGAGCGGAGCATGATTTTAGGGATCGGAGCATAATTCCGAAGAGCGGAGCATGATTTTAGGGATCGGAGCATAATTCCGAAGAGCGGAGCATGATTTCAGGGATCAGAGCATAATTCCGAAGAGCGGAGCATGATTCCGAAGAGCGGAGCATGATTCCGAAGATCGGAGAATAATTCCGAAGAGCGGAGCATGATTCCAGGGATCGGAGAATAATTCCGAAGAGCGAAGCATGATTCTAGGGATCAGAGCATAATTCCGAAGAGTGGAGCATGATTCGAGGGATCGGAGCATGATTCCAAAGGGTCGAAGCATAATTCCGACGAGCGGCAGACATTCTGACCGAAACATAATTTCGATGCAGAGGTTGATTCTCAGGCGAAGCATAATTCCGACAGGGAAAGCAGATACTCCGAGGCGAAGCATGATTTTGACACGGGGTACATTCTGAGACGAAGCATGATTTCGACGCAGAGCTTGTTAGCCGACTTGATTCCGAGGCGGAGCTTAATTCCGACGGGGAGGTCGTTGGTTGACTTGATTCCGAGTCGAAGCATAATTCCGACAGGGAGATCGTTGGTTGACTTGATTCTAGGACGGAGCATAATTCCGACGAGGAGGTCGCTGGTTGACTTGTCTCCGGCACAGAGTGTCTGTGGTTGACGTTTCCCCGGCACGGAATGTCACTGGTTTTAACATAGAGGATGATTCCCAGGCGAAGCATAATTTCGACAGGGAAGGTGGATACTCCGAGGCGAAGCATGATTTCGACGCGGGGTACACTCTGAAACGAAGCATGATTCCGCCGCAGAGGTTGTTGGTTTGATTTGATTTGGGTTGACATTAGCATCACTATACTAGAATATGGTACCAGGAGCGAATCATCATTTGCCACGAGAGAATTTGGGATTTTGGTTTTGGTCGGCATCTGCATTGCTGCACTGGAATAATGCCAGAAGCAACTTATCATTTGCCCTTTGCTTATTGGGAAGCGATGGTTTAGGGGACAGGTTTAGATCCCTATCACCTAAGGCTTTCCAATTTTATGGGCCGTAAGGGTCCCATTAAAGCATTTTCTCCTTACGAGTCGTAAGGATCCCGTAGAGGTATTTTCTCCTTAGGAGTCGTGAGGACTCCCAAGTGTGTTTTTCCTTCGTGAGTCGTAAGAATCCCACGAAGGCGTTTTCTCTTCACAAAATCGAGAGGACTTTGCGAGTGCATTTCATCTTTTTTTCACGAGTTTGCGCCCTTTCGGGTTTTCACAAACTCGTCGGCAGTCCTGCTGTTTTTTTACTCACGGAGCCCTTTCGGGTTTTCATCCGTGCCGATTTTGCTTGTGGACATACCTTTTTTTTTGGATCTTCATCGCTGGTGGGACTTTGGTGGGACTTTAGATGTGGTATCGTCGGTAGAACTTGGGAGAGATTGGGATCATTTTACGCCCATGGATTGTATACGGTTTTGCAGGATGTATGATCCAGACCGTAGGGCCGGAAGAATTTCGGGACTTTGTTGGCGTCTGCATCGCTGCACTGGAATATGATACCAGGAGCGACTCATCATTCGCCGTTTGAGAATTTGGATTTTGGTTGGCGTCTGCATCGCTGCACTGGAATATGGTACCAGGAGCGGCTCATCATTCGCCGTGATGGGATCTTCCTCATTTCCAGTTTAACAACTTAGGGGTCATCCGTTCCCATTTAACGACTTAGAGGTCATATGTTCCTTGTTTAAAGACTTAGGGGTCTATGGATCGGAAGCTTGGAATTTTGGGGTAGGGGTCGGCATCAGCGTTGCTAACACTGAAGTACAGGTGCCAGGAGAAATTCATCATTTGCCTTCGCCTGTTGGGGGAGCAATGACTTAGGAGACAGGTGTAGATCCCTATCACCTAAAGCTTTTCAATTTTATGAGCTGTAAGGGTCCCATAAAAGTATTCTCCCTACGAGTTGAAAGGATCTCGTAGGTGTACTTTCTCCTTCGGAGTCGTGGGGACTCCCAAATGTGTTTTTCCTTTGTGAGTCATAAGGATCCCACGAAGGTGTTTTCTTACGAGTCGAGAGGATCTCGCAAGTTTTGTTCTCCTCATGCATCGTGAGGACACATGAGTGGATCTTTCCAGATGGAGCATAATTCCAAGGGCGGAGACCGGCCGCTAGACTGGTGATTGCGGTAGGGCATGGGTATGATGAGAATTATTTGAGCCCGTGGATTGTATACGGTAGTCAATTTGGGGACTGGCCATAGGGCTGGGAGAATTTTGGGAAATTGGATTTTGGTTGGCGTCTGCATCGCTGGACTGGAATATGGTACCAGGAGCGACTCATCATTCGCCATTTTTTTGTTTTTTGTTTTTTTTATTTTACCGCAATTGCTCTATCATTTCAGCTTTTTTTATCGCGAAGGTCGCGATTGCCCTATCATTTCGGCTATTTATTCGCGGTTGCCTTATCATTTCAGCTTTATTTTTCATCTTTATTTTACTCGCTGGTTTTTATTGCGAGTTGCCCCATCATTTCGGCTTTTCTTTTTTTCTTTTATTTACACATTTTTTTTATTTACACTCCCAGTTTAACGACTTAAAGGTCGATTATTCCCAGTTTAATGACATGGTGGTCAGCGGTTCCCAGTTTAACGACGTGGTAGTCAGCTGTTTCCAGTTTAAAGACTTAGAGGTATACGGTTTCCAGTTTAACGACTTAGAGGTCATCTGTTTCCAGTTTAACGACTTAGTGGTCATCAGTTTCCAGTTTAACGACTTCAAGGTTATCTGTTTCTAGTTTAACGATGTGGTGGTCATCTGTTTCCAGTTTAAAGACTTAGAGGTCTATTGTTTCCAGTTTAACGACTTAGAGGTCATCTGACGGGGAGCTTAGAGAAGATACCCGATCGAGCAATTGTCAGGGGCACCGTTGGAGCTTGCATGAGATGCCTTATTACTTTGTCGGTGTTGATGGCCTGGCCTTGCCCCCTGTAGGGTGTTTTTTGTCACCCCATTGAGATGGGAATACGCGCGGGCTCGTCAGGCGTATTACAGATTCTCCCTGCCTAGGATAGGCAGGGGTTTATTGATTGCGGGGATCCGAATCTCCGGCAGCCGCGGACTAAGCTGCCGTTAATTACCCCTCACCTTTGAAGCGAGAGAACCTCCAATTGATGGGTCAAACAGGTCATGCGAACTCAATGTGCAGTGTTGTGTTTTGAAGGGGTTTTGGATATATCGGGGGCCCTGAAGAGTTTTTACGGGGGTCCCGCTACCAGGATAGCGGGCTGGGAGTCAAGAGGGCTAGCAGCCCCCTTACGGGGTGTGGGGCAGCGCCCTGTTAGAATTTTTTTCTAACGGGGGACAGTGTTGTAGAGTGTGTGTGTGTGTGTGTGTATAAAAGGAAAGGGCATCCAAAGTATGTGTGGGAGAAAGCGCCAGTGCCTCACGTGTGCGGCACGCGGGCGTTTGGGCGCTCGGGCACTGGCGCTATCGCCTTGGGCGCTGGCGCTTTGGGCGCTCAGGCGCTAGCGCCACACATGCCAGGCACGTGGGCACTCGGGCGCAAGCGCTTTGGGCACTAGCGCCACACGTACCAGGCACGTGGGGGCTCGAGCGCTAGCGCTTTGGGCGCTCAGGCGCTAGCGCCACACGTGCTAGGCACGTGGCTTTAGACGCTAGCGCCTCAAGTGCCAGGCACGTGGGCGCTAGCGCTTTGGGCGCGAGTGCCCTACGTGCCAAGCACGTGGGCGCTCGGGCGCTGGACGGCAAAAGGGACTTGGTCCCTGCACTGGGAGTTGTACTCCCAGAAAGGAATACTTATTATTTTGTGTGTGTGTGTGTGTATGAGGAGTTAAACTCCTAAGATATTTTTGAAAATGATGAAGGGGCTTCTCCCCTTGAGCCCTGGATCTTCCCCAAAGTGGGGTCTTTGGAGATGGGTCTCCTTCTTCCTCCTTTGTTGGCCGGCTCTTGGATAACAAGAGGGGTAAGATTTTAAAAATCTCTCCTTTTTAAGATCTGATGGAAGATCCAAGCTCCCCTTTGTGGGTTTTGTGGTGAAAAACTATTTAGTTTTGGAAAAGGAAGAGTAAAACTCTTGATTTAATTCAAAAGAAAGAAGAAGGTTTTAGAATCTTGAGGAAGGAGAAGATCACAGATCTTGATTCTCTTTGGGAGAGAGAAAAAAGTTCCTGAGATATTTTCATTATCTTTGCCTTTATAGGCTATACACTTTACATATAACCCCTTGGGCTTTACAAAAATGGTATTTTGCCCATCCCATGCCTCATGTGCTATTTCTTTTTGCACATAAGCCATGAGCTTTACAAAAATTTGGCTTTATGCCTATTTTTCTTATATTTATTCAAAAAATAAAAAAAGGAAATACACCAAAATTATTTATTACAAAAAAATTTATTTTGGCATGGCGCAAGGCCGGACGCTTCGTGTTCAGGCTCGACCCGGGCATTGGCCCACTTGACCTGGGCTTGGGCCCACTTGGTTTGGGGTTGACTTTGATTTTGATTTTGATTTGGTCAACCGGGGTGTAAATTTCGACCCCAACAAAGTGCCTCCCATCAATAAATGCACACAGCATATGTGGGTCGTGTGCATGAAATTGATGGATCTTCCTTCACGTGGAGGCGACTTGATTTGGTTCCCGCTTTTCGAGAAGCTGGCACTGCCCTTTTTACGATATGGACGGTCGATGCTTGACGTGTCTCCGAGATGGAGTGTCGGTGGTTGACGTGCCCCCTGTTCCCCTCCGAAACACGGAGACGCGACCGCGCGGGTCCGTCTTGCCTGAATTTCGGGACAGATGCTAATGGGTGCTATCCGTCCACCTCTCCGAAGATACCAAGTTGATTTATGACACCATGTATCGAAGGTTTAAACGGATGCGGCCGATATAGCAGACTTTGTCAGATTCCCCCTCATTTGAGGGGTTTTTGATTGTAGGGACGCTCTTCCCTACAGGCGCAAGCCCCTGCAGTTAATTACGCTACCGCATCACGGTAACCACTTTCTCCTTCTCCAGATGGCCACTTCGTGTCGTGGGTGTTTGTTTTGTTTTTGGTTGCCTGTGGATTGTATACGGAGACTAATTTATGTTGTCGCCCGTAGGGCGTGGATTAGTCCAAATCCATATTTTCTTAGATTTGGATTTGGGGGTTGGGTTTAAGGATACGTGAGTCTCATTTGAGACTAAGATCAACTTAAACGTTTGTTAAGGATACGTTAGTCTAATTTTAGACTAAGATCAACTTAACGGGATCGTTTAGATCCAATCAAGAGAGCATTTGGGCTCTATTGTTTAGTTTAGAGATATTGCGGTCGATTACCAGTTTAAGGACATAGTGGTCCATTGTTAGTTTAAGGATATCTCGGTCCAATGTTAAGGACATCATAGTCCGTGAGTTTAAAGACACCACAGTCAAGGTTAAGGACATCATAGTCCATGAGTTTAAGGACCCCACAGTCCAGGTTAAGGACATCATAGTCCGTGAGTTTAAAGACTTCACAGTCAAGATTAAGGACATCATAGTCCGTGAGTTTAAAGACCTCACAGTCAAGGTTAAGAACATCATACTCCATGGGCTTAAGGACCCTCCAGGTTAAGGACATCATAGTCCATGAAATGTATGGGTTGTCGGGACCCGTCACCTCTCTGAAGACGTTGAAGGATTACAACGACAAATATCAGAGGAGTTCAGAGATGTACCCTTAAACCGATGTGGGTTGAGAGACCTGTAGTCCAATTGGGACTAAGATCTGTGATT
This sequence comes from Agapanthus africanus, assembly GCA_030015575.1. Lineage (NCBI taxonomy): Eukaryota > Viridiplantae > Streptophyta > Magnoliopsida > Asparagales > Amaryllidaceae > Agapanthus > Agapanthus africanus. The sequence continues at coordinate 451,014,220 of JASDDO010000010.1, read as the reverse complement.
TATGAGCATATGAACTCAATTAATCTGATTTGAGGACTTATAGCCAATTTGGGCTAAATCCATTCAATTACAATGTTCAACATTTGTTTTTGAATTGTTAAATGTTTGTTTGAACCCAATCCCTTTAAAAATGCTAAGCATTTGTTTGGTTTCTGACAATGTTTTGTCTTTAGTTGAATGCTGTGTATTTATCATAGCTCTAGACTTATTCAAAGAACGGTTTATGTTCTGTCCAAGCGCACATAAAAGTATGTGGCGCACTTGGCACTAGCGCCAGTCGATGAGCGCAGTGCGCTATGATTAAAGCGCTAATGTGCTTAGCGCTTAGCGCTGAGCGCTAGCCAATGAGCGCAGTGCGCTGTGTTTGAAGCGCTATGGCACTGCAGCGCTTTGCGCTAGATGAAGAGCACTATAGGAGCGCTAAGGCTCTTCTTAGGTTAACTTTGCGCTCTGAAGATTATCTTTTCTTTGATAAGAGACTTTGCCTCAAGATTCTAAGAACAAAGTTCTTAGTTTATATGAGATATTTCAATCTCTTTTTGATGAAAGGCTTTGCCTTTATGGATCTGTGATCCTAAGAGAATTGAATAATTCTCCCCCCTTTATAATGAGATGTTCATAATCTCTTTTGTGAAAGAAAATTTGTCTTATAGATCTATGATCTGTGAAAGAAGTAAATACTTCTTTTTATATTGAGATGATTTCGTCTTTCTATTCTTTTTTACCTTGAAAAGAATTGTCTTCTTTTGCCGAGAGCTTCTTCTTCTTCCTGAGATATTCTCAAAGTTTAGGGGGGTTCCTCTCCCTGAGACTTGAAGTCTCGGGGCCTTTATATAGGGAAAGCCGATTTGTTCAATCAGTTAAAGAGATTGATTCTCTAATTGATTTGGGAATTTCCCCATCGTCAGATCTTTGATCCAAGAGCTTCTGGTTTACAGAAGATAATCTTCTTGTTTTTTAAGAAGATAATCTTCTTGTTTTTTAACAAGATTGGGAAATCTTTCCCCCTTACAGAATTTGTTCTGTATTTTAGTAATTTTTAATCACCATTAGATCATTGATCCAACGGTGTTCCAAATTCAGGACACAATCTTTTCTGTTTGGAAAGATTCAACAGAATTTTATTCTTGTTAATTGATAATTTAATCATATCCGTTGGATATTTGATCCAACGGTGAGGAACATTTAGTTCCAGCGCTAGCGCTTATACGCTCTGCCCATGGTGCGCTACTTGGAGCGTAGCGCTCTTAGCACTAGCGCTTATGCGCTCTGCCCATGGTGCGCTACTTGAAGCGCAGCACATCTAGCGCTAGCGCCTATGCGCTTTGTACGGGTGCGCTAGTTGTAGCGCAGCGCTTTTATAAAGCGCAGCTTTAATTCAAATTTTGAATTCCGAACAGAGCTTTGCTCTAATTGGGGAAACACCCCCGAGACGGAGTGTCTGGTTGACTTGATTCCAAGGCGGAGCATAATTCCGACTAGGATGTCGTTGCTGCCCTTTTAGCGACGTGGATGGTCGATACTGCCCTTTTAGCGACTTGGACGGTCAATACTGTCCTTTTTGCGACGTGGACGGTCGGTTCTGCCCTTTTAGCGACGTGGATGGTCGGTTCTGCCCTTTTAGCGACTTGGACGGTCGGTTCTGCCCTTTTAGCGACGTGGACGGTCGGTGCTGCCCTTTTTGCGACTTGGACGGTCGATACTGCCCTTTTAGTGACTTGGACGGTCGATGCTGCCCTTTTAGCGACTTGGACGGTCGAATGTTCTGATTTGACTTGCTCTGCTTTCTGTGGTGTCGGGATTTGACTTGTTTCCGAGGTGGGACATGATTCCGCCAGGGAGGTTGTTGGTTGTCTTGCTGACTTGATATGATTTGGGTTGACATCAGCATCACTATACTGGAATATGGTACCAGGAGTGAATCACCATCTGTCATGACAGGATTTAGGGATTTTGGTTTTGGTTTGGCATCAGCACCGCTATACTGGAGTATGGTACTAGGAGCGAATCATCATTTTCCGTGAGGGAATTTCCCCCGTTCTCAGTTTAACGACTAAGGGGTCATCTACTCCCAGTTTAACGACTTAGAAGTCATCTGTTCCCAGTTTAAAAACTTAGGGGCCTATTGGATTAGAGTTTGGAATTTTGGGGTTAGGGTAGGCATCATGTTGCTAACACTGAAGCACACGTACCAGGAACAATTTATCATTTACCTTTTTCTTTTGGGAAGCGGTGGCTTAAGAGATAGGTTTAGGTCCCTATCATTTAAGGCTTTTCAATTTTATGAGCCGTAAGGGTCCTATAAAAGCATTTTCTCCCCACGAATCGAAAAGATCTCGTAGGTGTACTTTCTCCCTAGGAGTCATGGGGACTCCCAAGTGTGTTTTTCCTTTGTGAGTCGTAAGGATCCCACGAAGGTGTTTTCTTACGAGTCATGAGGATTCCGTAAGTTGGTTCTCCTCATGTATCGTGAGGACACATGAGTGGGTCTTCTAAAAAGGAGCATAAGTCCATGGGCGGAGACCGACCACTGGACTGGTGATTGCGGTGGGGTATGGGTATGATGAGAATTATTTGAGCCCGTAGATTGTATACGGTACTCAATTTGGGGACTAACCGTAGAGCCGGGAGAATTTTGAGAAATTGGATTTTGGTTGGCGTTTGTATCGCTGCACTAGAATATGGTACCATGAGCGACTCATCATTCGCCGTTTGGGGACTTGGAATTTGGATCTTGTTTGGCATCAGTATTGCTGTACTGGAATAATACCAGGAGCAATCATTTGCCCTGGGAGGACTTGGGATTTGGTTTTTGGGTCGGCATCAGCACCACTAACACTGAAGCGCAATGCCAGGAGTGACTCATCATATGCCGTTGCCCGTTGGGGAGCGATGGCTCAGGAGACAGGTTTAGATCCCTATCACCTAAGGCTGTTCAATTTTATAAGCCGTAAGGGTCTCATGAAAACGTTTTCTCCCTACGAGTCGAGAGGATCTCGCAGGTGTATGTTCTCCTTAGGGATCGTAGGGATCCCTAAGTGTGTTGCTCCTTTGTGTGTTGTAAGGATCTCATGCAGGGATTTTCTCCTCACAAGGTCGAGAGGACTTTGCGAGTGTATTTTATCTCTTTTCACGAGTTTGTGCCCTTTCGGGTTTTCACAAACTCGCCGGCAGTCCTGCTGTTTTTACTCACGGAGCCCTTTCGGGTTTTCATCCGTGCTCGTTTTGCTTGTGGACATACCTTTTTTTTGCCGCTGGTGGGACTTTAAAAGCACCGGCAAGACTTGGGAGAGATAGGGGTCGTTTACTCCCATGGATTGTATACGGTTTACAGGATGTATGATCTAAACCGTAGGGATGGTGTGCTCAATTCGCCTGCGACTTGGAGCATTCACGCATAGTATTTCTTGAGATATCAGCCATTGATGGGTGGCATGGGCCTTTCTCCCTCGGCACTTATTAGTTGGTAGGATCTTCCGTCGAACACTTTCTCGATGACGTATGGTCCTTCCCAGTTTGGCTCGAATTTTCCCTTGGCATGTTGATTGGGGATGATCGGTCTTTTGAGGACCAACACCAATTCGCCTTTCTTGAAAGCGCGGAGACGAGTCATCTTGTTATAGGCCTGTGACATTTGGGCTCGGTATAGCTCCAGATTTTGCTGCACCGCGAGCCTTTTTTCTTCGAGGGCGTCAAGCTCTTCCAACCGAAGGAGCGTGTTTTCCTTCTCCGTCAATTCGTGCTGAACGGCCATTCTTAAGCTTGGAACTTCGAGTTCAAGGGGGAGGACCGTCTCCACTCCGAAGAGCAATGAGTATGGAATGGACTGAGTTGGCATACGGTGCGTGGTACGATATGCCTACAACTCCTCGTGAAGCTTGGGTTTTCGGTCTCTCTTGTTGGATGAACCATTTTTCCTCAGGAGCTTGCATAGAGTCTTATTGAAGGCTTCGGCTAGCCCATTGGCTCTTGGATTATGATGGAGGAATATCTCCAGTCTATCTTGTGTTGAGTAGCAAATCTTAAGATTTTGAATCTCTTGAAAGAAGGCCCATTGTCATAAATGATTCTTCTTGGTGTACCGGTATAGAATATTATGCTGGAAGAATGTCAGAATTTCTTCTGTCTTGACTTCTTTTAGCGGGACAGCTTCAGCCCATCTGGAGAAGTAGTCTGTTGCAGCCAGTATGAACCGGTGGCCTTTGAATGACGGAGGATCAATTGGACCAACTATGTCGATGCCCCAAACTTCGAAGGGCCACGACGCCACCGTAGGATGCAACGGATTGGGATGCTTGTGAATGAAATCACCATGGATTTGGCAGAGATAGCATTTCTTTGCATGCTCTTCGCAATCCCTTATCATGGTGGGCCAGTAATACCCAAGCCGTTTAATTTGAAGTTGTATCTTGGGGCCAGATTGGTGAGCACCGCAAACGCCCGAGTGAACTTCTTTCATGACCTTTTGGGTTTCGGCCGATGACAGACACCTGAGCTAGAGTTGGTCGTATGACCTGCGGTATAACGTGTCATTTACAAATAAGTATCAGAGAGCTCTCTTCTTCAACTGAATCCTCGCAGATTTTCCTTCGGGCAGCTTGTCGTATCGGAGGTACTCTATGAAGGGTTCTATCCAATTGGGCTCGTCTTGGATGATCGAAGCTTCTTCGGCAGGAGTGTTCTCTTGTTCTGCGCTTTCTTCTTTATGCAAAGTGGATATAGGCAGAATTTGCCGGCTCCTGACTATGATTAGAATTTCGTCCATGTCAGGATTAGCCAGCTCTTTAGCTAGCCGAACGAGTATGTCGGCTTTTCCGTTTAACGCTTTGGGGACACTCATTAGTTCAATGTAAGTGAACCGTTTCATGAGTTCCACCACTCAGCTTCTGTACCGAGCTAACTCGGGTTTGTATATTTTATAGTCGCCACTTACTTGGTTGACAACAAGCTGAGAATCGCCGTAGACTCGTAGCCGAAGGATTTCCATTTCTGTAGCGAGCTCCAGGCCAGCTAACAGAGCCTCATACTCAGCCTCGTTGTTTGTGCGAAGCTCGGTGAGGGCAAAAGAATGCCGTAGGGTTCCCATCGATGGCGTGATGAACACCAATCCTATCCCTGCCTTTATCTCCGTGACTCTTGATTTACTGGAGGTCCTTATTGATGAGGCTCCATCGAAGTAGAGCTCCCAACATGGCTCGCTATCCTCGAGGTGCAATATTTGTTCATCAGGTAATTCACAATTTAGCGGCGACCCTTCTGGTATAGGATGAGCAGCGAGGAAATCGGCGAGGGCTTGCCCTTTTACTACTTTTTGAGGAGTATAAACTACGTCGAACTCAAGCAGCATGACAGCCCATCTTGACATTCTACCGGCTAGGCTTGCTTTGGTCATTAAGTGTTTGAGCGGGTCGACCTTGGAGATCAGCATAACTCGATGAGCAAGCAGATAGTGCCTCAGCTTCTTCACAGCGAATATCAGGGTCAGGCATTGTTTTTCAATCGGGGAATAGTTGTGTTCCACCCCAACTAAAGTTCGACTGAAGTAGTAGAGGGCATTTTCTTTTCCCTCCTCGTTGTTTTGGGCAAGGAGCGCACCGAGTGATTCATCTAGCGCGGCAGTATAGAGAACCAGTGGTTTATTTGGAATGGGAGCGGCCAGCACCGGAGGGTGCAACAAGTACTGTTTAATGCCTTCAAACGGTTCTTGACATTCGGCATCCCAGACAAAAGGAGCTCCTTTCTTCATGAGCTTTGAGAAGGGCCTACATCTCCCCAATAAATTTGAGATAAATCTTCTTATATAAGAAAGCTTGCCTTAAAAAGATCTTAGCTGCGTCAGATTCTTCGGAGGGGGCATCTCCATGATGGCCTTTCTCTTAGATGGGTCAACTTCAATCCCTTGATGTCGGACTATGAAGCCCAGGAATTTTCCCGATGATACGCCAAAAGCGCACTTCAGAGGATTCATTTTCAGATCGCACTCCCTCAGTCTGGTGAGAACGATCCTAAGATCTTGGATGTGATCGGTCTTGGATTTAGTCTTAACGACCAGATCATCAACATAACATTCGACGACCTTATGAATTAGGTCATCAAAGATATTGGTCATTGCCCTTTGATATGTAACACCTGCGTTCTTCAGTCCGAACGGCATCACTTTATAGCAGTATATTCCGATCGGGGTTCGAAATGTTGTGTGCTTCTCATTCTCAGGCGACATCTTGATCTGATTATACCCAGACGAGCCATCCATAAAAGTGAACAGCTCGTAATTTGATGTGTCATCGACCATCATTTCCATAACCAGTAGCAGGAAGTCGTCTTTAGGATATGCCTTGTTGAGGTCCCTGAAATCGACACAAATTCGGATCTGCCCATTTTTCTTCTTCACTGGGACTATGCATGCGATCCATTCCGCATATTTCTCTTCCCTGATGAAGCCGGCATCAATGAGTTTCTTAGTTTCCTCGATGACCTTTTCTTCCAGTTCCCTTCTTATTCTTCGAGGAGCTTGTTTGACTGGCTTAGTATCAGGAGATATAGCCAGTTTATGCATGGCCACTTCAGGGAAAAGGCCAGGTATTTCTTTGTACGTCCACGCGAAGCAGTCGACGAACTCATCCAGCAGGGCGATTATCTTCTCTTTCATTTCCTCTGACAAGAGTGAGTTGATGTAGGTCGACCTTAGATTATCGGGCGTTCCTAAGTCAATCTCGGTTAGCTCGTCAAAAGTTGCTTGTCCGCCATCTTCGAGCTCTTGAGGAGCTTCCTCTGGCTCGACTAGCTCGTCGTCGTCATTTGACCTTTCGCTGGCTTCACCAACATGGATCATGTAGCATGCCTTAGAATCAGGCTGGATGAAACCTATGCCCCGTCTATCTGGAATTCTTCCATCGATAAGTACTCGGACCTGAGACGGATGCCATAGCCCTTCATAAAACCTTGCTTCGGACTCCGTTTGATATAACCGGCATCCGCACCTTTTGAAATATTCCCGCATCTCGGGTGCATAGTATTTGGGATTGAGGACGTCCCTTATGCCTCTCTCATAGGGAAGGCACGCGACAAAAAAATCGTCCGGGTGCACAACAGGATTTGACCCATAAAACAGGATGACCTTCTGTCCACTTTTCCTCCCGGGAACGTAAAAAGTTTTCAGCTGGTCCACGGTAGAGACTGACAATGTATCGAGATCTTTGCACATCCGCTCTGGCACCCTTGTGATGGCTAGGGACCCTTCTGCAACTTCGAAGGTCTCTCGCAGCTTCGTTGTTCGCTCGATAGCCCGATTTGCACAGCTGTTGCAAGACGGATCCTCTTCTTCTGATTCTTCAGTGTCACTGCCTAAACGAGGGCGGATTTTTGTAAGTCCATGCTACCTCTCCCGGTACTTTCGGGAATGCGGAATTTGGTAAAAAACGATTTTTACGGAGGTGGTAACATGGACCTAAAACCTGGATCTTGGTTAAACATCTATCTAGCAACCTAACTACGAGTTTCTAGCTACTCGGTTAGGGGGTTATACCTTGCTTGTCTTGAACTCCTTCGTCTTCAAACTCCGATGGTGGTCCGGATTGGCTTCTTCCCGTCGTCTCCGTACGCCGAAGATAGATCCACCTGAAAGCTCCAACCTTTGGCTCCTTCTTCGTTCTTTGAAGAAACTAGTTCACTCGGTTTACTAAACCTTGTGAACTAGAATGAGTAGAGAATAGTTTGTGTGGGATTTTATCTATGGTTCTTGATTCTCAACTCATGAGACAAAAGAACCATAGATTAAAGAGAGGGAAAAAGAGCAAGAGGGTGAGAGCAAAACAAGAGAGCTCAAGAACAAGAGAGAGAATGAGCAAGAAAGAATGAGCAACTCTTTTGTCTCTCACCCTCTCATAATCCAAAGTCATGATAACTCATCATACCAAATAAGTCTTATGTGATGGTTGAAGCAACCATAACCATATCATTTCATGCACTCATTTTACACAAATGAGCAAGCAAACAAAAGTCTTTGCCATGAAATGATGGCTATGGTTATCATGATGGTCAACTAGTCAAGCCTAGTCAACCGGTCAACAAAGTCAACAAGTCAACAAAAGTCAACAAGTCAACAAGTCAAAAACCATGTCACCATAAAACTTAATTAATATAATAGTTAACCACATATCATATTCTCATTAGGGTTGAACAAAAAGTCAAATAGTCAACGGTCAACTGTCAACAACCCTAATGAGAATCTGCTGCCTCTGTCTCCCTGTCAACTGTGCATACGCACCCGCATCCGCGTTCCGAGGAACACAAATGCACACTGGATAAATCCAATCCCAAAAGGTACACTAGGATCTGGCTTAAACCAAAGCCCGCTAGTGCAGACTGTCCGGACACTGTACGTGCACAAGTGCACGGATGTGACCGAACCTTGTCGCAAAACCATGCGACCTGTCGCAATACCATGCGACATATACTCTTTTGCCTAAAGGCGAAAAGCTTTCTGTGTGGGACTCTAAAGACTCGACACTACGCTGGCAGTGGGTTTAACCACAGACCGCAAGCGGCACTAGCTGTGCGTAACGGTCCCCAGGTAATGCCGACAAGAAGACCGACGAGGCGAAAACCCATCTGAACTCCTACTGAGCCTGAGTGTGACATTCTCCGTACAGTCCGGTCTGTTCGTCTGATACATCGCATGGCGGGCCTAGGGGGCGGTAAACGTCAGTCCCCCAATAGCGGTACAAATCGTGCCGGAGCGAAGCCCAAAACACCCTGAGATAACACTGGAAGCCTACCAGTATATCTCGTTTGCCCTGGCCAGGGACTACTCGTGTAATGGATCTCCTAGACACAGCGCGATGTCAACCCCCAATACCGGGAGAGACGAATCCTGTCTAACCGTCACTGCCTCCAAGTGCTTCGGGACTGCACCCAACCACTACCTGTTTGCACGACTCCTTTGAGCCGTGGTAGGGTAGTGATCAAAGTACAGTGGGAACACACTCGAGGCGAAGTGACATTATCAAGTCAGCGGACTAAGCTGTACTCATGTCACCTGGGAACTGATAACTGACGATAGGCATAAGACCAACTAGTCAGTTCCCGACGAGTCCTGTCCGGTGTACCCGTAACCTAACGAGCACCCGCATACTATCTCAAATACGACGTACTGACGGCTGTGGGACAGACCGCCTCCCACACTGGGATGAGAAGCGCATGCGCTGGTCTACTCCGGAGTATCGATGCCCTGTCTCGATAGTCCTGCGACCAGGGACCTGCATAAGGATGTGCTTATGGATTACCCAGCCCCACTAGTGTGACGGCCATCACATCGCTGGTAATCAAGCAAAGATCCTAAGGGCTCCACTAATGTGTATAGGCGATATACAAAAATAAACACATGTACACATTGAAGTAGAAACAAACCAAGTAGCATACTACTATTTTGAGCAAGATTGTATATACAAGGTGAATATCCCAAGCTTCCATTAAGTAATATACAAACTAGTATGATACAGTAATGGCCTCTAGGGCATATACACTAACAATCTCCCACTTGCACTAAGGCCATGTACTGGCGTATCGAAGACCTATCATCTCGATCAGCCGCTCGAACTGAGTCTGGGGCAGGGCCTTGGTGAATGGATCTGCAGTGTTATCTTCTGAAGCGACTCTCCGAACCTCGATCTCCTGGCGATCCACGATCTCCCTGATCAGGTGATACCGCCTCAAGATGTGCCTGGATCTCTGATGGGACCTGGGTTCCTTCGCTAAAGCTATAGCCCCGTTGTTGTCGCAATACAGAGGTATTGGATCAACAATGGACGGAACCACCTGAAGTTCTTTCAAGAACTTCCTCATCCAGACAGCTTCTTTTGCGGCATCAGATGCAGCGATGTATTCCGCTTCCATCGTCGAGTCTGCAACGGTTTCTTGTTTGGAACTCTTCCAACACACCGCCCCTCCATTGAGGGTAAAGACAAAACCCGACATGGACTTGGAATCATCCTTGTCACTCTGGAAGCTGGAGTCAGCAAAGGCCTCGATCTGGAGGTCTTTTCCGCCATACACCAAGAACATCTCCTCAGTCCTTCTCAGGTACTTGAGAATGTTCTTTACCGCTATCCAGTGTTTCTCCCCAGGGTTTGACTGATACCGGCTTACCACACTCAGTGCATAAGCTACATCCGGTCTGGTACACAACATCGCATACATTATAGAGCCTACCGCAGAAGCGTAGGGTATAATAGACATGCGATCCCTCTCCAAATCAGTCTTGGGAGACATCTCTTTAGAGAGGGTGATCCCGTGACAAGCCGGTAGGTTACCGCGCTTGGAATCTTCCATACTGAATCTTTTCAGTATGGTGTCGATGTACCTGGACTGTGAAAGTCCTAATATCCTCTTGGATCTATCACGATGGATCCGGATCCCCAGGATGTATGAGGCATCACCCAGGTCTTTCATGGAGAACCTGTGTGACAAGAACCCCTTGACAGATTGTAGCATAGGAATGTCATTTCCTATTAAGAGAATGTCATCCACGTATAAAACGAGGAATACTACAGTTCTCGCTACAAATCTACTATAGATGCATGGTTCATCTGGATTTTTGATAAAGCCAAATTCTTTGACCGTCTCATCAAAGCAGATGTTCCAACTCCGCGATGCCTGCTTCAGTCCATAGATGGACTTAAGCAACTTGCACACCTTTCCGCTGCTCCCACTCTGAATGAAACCCTCTGGCTGGTCCATATAAACACACTCCTCCAAATTTCCATTTAGAAAAGCGGTCTTTACGTCCATTTGCCAGATCTCATAATCGTGGAAGGCAGCAATGGCAAGAAGGATCTGAATGGATTTCAGCATGGCTACTGGAGAAAAGGTTTCGTCATAGTCCAAGCCAGGTCTTTGACGAAAACCCTTTGCTACCAGCCTAGCTTTATAGGTCTTAACCTGTCCATCTACACCAATCTTCCTTTTGAAGATCCACTTGCATCCTACGGGTTTTACCCCGTCTGGAGCAATGTCCAACGTCCATACCTTGTTGGTGTACATGGACTCCATTTCGGTCCGCATTGCATCCAGCCATTTCACTGAGTCAACGCTCTGAACGGCCTGCTGGAAGCTAGTAGGCTCATCATAATCTATGATGCAATCCTCTCTATCCCCGTCTATGAGAAAACCGTAGTATCTCTCGGGCGGATGAGTCTGCCTACTACTCCTGCGGAGCGGCGTAGGAATGTCCTGTTCTTTCGAACCCTCTGGTTCCACTAAACTTTCAGTAATAGTCCGTGGTTCTGGAATCTCTTCCAGTTCTACTGTGCTCCCACTTATCTGGTTTTCCAAAAACTCAGTTTCCAAGAAGTAGGCATGATGAGAAACAAGAACATTTTGTTCCTCTTCGCAGTAGAAGAAATATCCTTTGGAGTTCTTTGGATACCCCACAAACTTGCACTGTACTGAGCGTGCCTCGAGCTTGTCCGCATGCTGCTTTTTGACAAAAGCTGGACATCCCCATGTCTTAATGTGATTAAGATGGGGTCTCTTCCCACACCACATCTCAAATGGCGTGGTAGGCACAGTCTTAGTGGGAACTCGGTTCAAAAGGTATGCGGCTGATTCTAGCGCATATCCCCAGAATGATCGCGGTAACTCAGCGTTACTCATCATGGACCGCACCATATCCAATAGGGTGCGGTTCCGTCTCTCCGATACACCGTTATGTTGCGGGGTGTATGGAGGAGTAAGCTGAGAGAGAATTCTGTTCCCTTTTAAATAGTCCAGGAATTCGGCACTTAAGTATTCTCCACCTCGATCCGATCTTAGAATCTTAATACTTTTGCCGGTCTGTTTCTCTACTTCATTCTTATACTCCTGGAATTTTCCAAAGGCTTCGGACTTATGTTTCATTAAGAAGACATAACCGTACCTTGAGAAGTCATCCGTAAAAGTAATGAAGTAAGAGTATCCGCTTCGCGCATGTGTAGACATTGGACCGCACACGTCACTGTGTACGAGTCCCAAGAGCTCGCTCGCTCTTACTCCATGTCCAGTAAACGGAGTCTTTGTCATCTTTCCTTTAAGACAGGATTGACAAGTGGCATACGACTGATATTCGAACGCATTCAAATACCCTTCTGTATGTAACTTCGTCAACCTTCTCTCATTGATGTGACCCAGTCTACAATGCCACAAGAAAGTCTGATTTATTTCTGGAGACTTTCTTTTGTGTGTATCCTGGACATTGAAAATCTGTGGTTGGTTCAATACGTATATACCATTACTCAATGTACCTGACCCAATCAGAACTTGATTAAGGTGAATGTTTACAACATTACTTACAAACGCAAATTCATAACCTTCTTTAGAAACTAAAGATACAGAAATGATATTACAAGTTGCGTTGGGTACAAAAAAGCAATTACGCAAAACCAAAACATGTCCATCTGACATTCCCAGGTGATAGTCCCCCACGGCTTTAGCATCCATGCTAGCTCCGTTCGCAACTCTGAGGGTCATGTCACTTGCCTTCAAAACCCTACGGTTTCTCAACGCCTGCAAAGAATTACAGATATGAGATCCTGATCCGGTATCCAATACCCAGGAAGTAGAGTTTATTGAAAGACAGTTTTCAATAACATACACACCTGAAGCTGAAGCTGCAACTTGCTTCAATTCCTGTGTCCTGGCTTTCCAAGCCCTGCAATCATTCTTCCCGTGACCTTTCTTATGACAAAAGAAGCATTCTTCCTTATCCACAAGCTTCCCCGCTTTCTTTGTTGCTTTAGCTTTTCCCTTCGTATCCATCTTACTAACACCGCCCCTTGGTTTGGCGGGGGCTTTCTTCTTCTTTCCCTTGGCTTTCGCCTTGGACCTAGAAGAAGATGATCCTCCTACAAACAAAGTGGATGTTTCCCTACCTTTCTGTAGGGTGCCCTCTGCGCTCCTCAGCATGTTGAGGAGCTCTGAAAGTTCAACCTCTTTTTCTTGTAAGTTGAAGTTCAGTATGAACTGGGCGTAAGTGGAAGGAAGGGACTGGAGAACTATGTCCGTATAGAGTTCACTCTCCAATGTGGTCCCTAGGTCCGCGAGCTCCTCAATGTAGCTGATCATCTTTAGCACGTGCTCGGCTATTGATGATCCGACGGCCATCTTTGTCGAGAATAACTTTTTCGACGCTTCGTATCTCGCGATACGTGATTGCTCTCCATACAGTTCTTTTGTATGGAGAAATATGGATCAAGGTCCATATTCTCTTGCCTCCTCTGATGTTCGTTGTCCATCGAGGCAAGTACGAGGCACTTGGCCTTCGCGCTATCAATCTCCTAAGTCTTGCGGATTTCCTTATCCGCGACGCTGGAAGTGGGACTAGGGACAGGGGGAGCTTTGGTGGTAAGAAGATACCCCAGCTTGTCGTAAGTGATTGCCATTTTGACATTCCTGAGCCAATCTTTGTAGTTTGGCCCTGTCAGTATGTTTTTATCTAGAAGTAACTTAAGTCCAGTCATGTCGATTGGTCGCTGCAATTAGGAGAGAGAAGAAGAAACACTCAGCATGATGCTCTTGCAAGTTTAGAGTGGTTTTTAGTTTGTCTAAACAGGATGGCTCCCACTGTTTCTCGAATCCCTCCTCAAACCATAAAGGAAGAATTAGTCGGGATCAATCCCACCGCACAATACTTGCTTAACCGTTCAGCCAGGACGGTGTCGGTACTTCGAGGGAGGTTTTCCAACGCTTTCGCGAAGTTCCTTAATTAAAGAACCTCTTTTCCCTGGGGGCGTAGCCCCGCTAACACCTTTCTAGGCACCTACTAGGTTTATAGCATTGATCGATTAGTGAGAAATTTCCCGAGGAGTAGCATATACTCACAGTAGGATCGGGATCCAAATATCATCGCGTGACGAAACTGAAGGAATCCTACCAGAATCATCATACTCCAAATGGTATGCAAATCTAGCAAGTTTCAGTGCTTATGAAACTCCCGATGTGGATTTTTGCCCCATGCTCTTATGACCTTGACTTTGGCCAACAAATCATAAGTCACATGTCAAGTTCTACCCGTCGTTCTCCAGGTTAATTTGAATCCACCCGCACCTACCCTTGACTTTGGCCAACAAGGCAGTGCGACTGTTCCAAACCAACGCATCTATCTATGCTGCACATGAATACCCAATAGCTACCAATCACTATGCCTTGACTTTGGCCAACAAACACAGCTTGAATACTATTGACTATTCATGTGAAACGACGGAGGGCTACGAATGGTTTTGGCAAAACCGTGAACGTAGTGAACTTGATTTGGTCGATGGAACGAGATAGCTTTTAAAAGGAGTGGCTCAAGCTCCGCATTTAAAAGTTGGTTTTGAAAAGAACCGAGTGGTTTTTCGAAAGTGTTCCAACGACTTTAACTTGGTTTATTATCTTGCATTAGTTCTTTTAATGCGTGATATTCTTGCATTAGTTCTTTTAATGCGTCCCATCATTTAATCCTACCATTGCAGAAAACAACCAAAATATGACGTACGCTTATGCCATTCGCATTCGCCACTGGGCCCCGTCATTACCCGTTAGGTTACTTAACTAACGACAGAGCGGGGGCTGGGCTAGCGCGTCTGTAAAACATAAGCAACGCCTAAATAATATCATATATAGATATACTGCAATGATAAACATTTCAGATCACAGATGAATACATTGGATATACTAGGAATCTGTAATTCGTACGAGCCTGTAACGAAAGACAGATTACACGGTCGCGGTGAATAGCCAATACCCCACCCAAGACCCCTACGGGTGCGGCAAACTACCTGCCAAGTACCCGAAGCGTAGCAACCTCCCTCATCTCCATGAGTAGGCCACTCGACACTTCGGCATACCCGGTAGTTTGTGCACCCCCTCCATGGGTCTATCCTAGGAGCAAAAACAGTAAAAAGAAATTATACAATGACGGCTACAACCCCGACCCGGTTGTGCGGCCATACAAATAATTATTACATCAATTTACAAATTTACATGAATTGAAAGAAAAGAAAACTCTCGTCTCACAACCCCCGGCTATTCACCCGCGACAATCCAACATATTCATATACACATTCCAGCAACATTACAGATCACAGATTTGTATAACCCCCACTAATCGACATATAGCGATTAGTAGACGTTCAATACAAATATCACATTACAGGAAAAACCCGTTAGCTTAAGTCTTTTAGAAGTTCGATCAAAAATACGGATTTTAGGGACCCCAAAATAAAATTTTCGTTCTGGAAAATCTGGGCAGAAAACACATATACTAAAAATCCCAAAATACCCCCAGAATAACACTGCACCAAAGATTGTCCTCGGCCGAGTCAACTCGGCCGCGGATCCGCGGCGGGAGCGTGCTCCCGCCGCGTTTCCGCGGCGCTTTGACTCGATCGTGGGACCATCTTTGGTGGTTATTCACACAAAAGCCTGAGCCGATTTTAGGTGTTAAAATAATCAACTTTTGAACAGTAAAAAAATCGACAGAAACTCGAATTTTTGGGGTTCGTTTTCGGGACTTTTTCTTTGATCGATCTTCTAGTTACTTGCTAACATGTTAGATAGAGTTTAACTAGGCTCTGATACCACTGTAAGTCCATGCTACCTCTCCCGGTACTTTCGGGAATGTGGAATTTGGTAAAAAACGATTTTTACGGAGGTTGTAACATGGACCTAAAACCCGGATCTTGGTTAAACATCTATCTAGCAACCTAACTACGAGTTTCTAGCTACTCGGTTAGGGGGTTATACCTTGCTTGTCTTGAACTCCTTCGTCTTCAAACTCCGATGGTGGTCCGGATTGGCTTCTTCCCGTCGTCTCCGTATGCCGAAGATAGATCCACCTGAAAGCTCCAACCTTTGGCTCCTTCTTCGTTCTTTGAAGAAACTAGTTCACTCGGGTTGCTAAACCTTGTGAACTAGAATGAGTAGAGAATAGTTTGTGTGGGATTTTATCTATGGTTCTTGATTCTCAACTCATGAGACAAGAAAACCATAGATTAAAGAGAGGGAAAAAGAGCAAGAGGGTGAGAGCAAAACAAGAGAGCTCAAGAACAAGAGAGAGAATGAGCAAGAAAGAATGAGCAACTCTTTTGTCTCTCACCCTCTCATAATCCAAAGTCATGATAACTCATCATACCAAATAAGTCTTATGTGATGGTTGAAGCAACCATAACCATATCATTTCATGCACTCATTTTACACAAATGAGCAAGCAAACAAAAGTCTTTGCCATGAAATGATGGCTATGGTTATCATGATGGTCAACTAGTCAAGCCTAGTCAACCGGTCAACAAAGTCAACAAGTCAACAAAAGTCAACAAGTCAACAAGTCAAAAACCATGTCACCATAAAACTTAATTAATATAATAGTTAACCACATATCATATTCTCATTAGGGTTGAACAAAAAGTCAAATAGTCAACGGTCAACTGTCAACAACCCTAATGAGAATCCGCTGCCTCTGTCTCCCTGTCAACTGTGCATACGCACCCGCATCCGCGTTCCGAGGAACACAAATGCACACTGGATAAATCCAATCCCAAAAGGTACACTAGGATCTGGCTTAAACCAAAGCCCGCTAGTGCAGACTGTCCGGACACTGTACGTGCACAAGTGCACGGATGTGACCGAACCTTGTCGCAAAACCATGCGACCTGTCGCAATACCATGCGACATATACTCTTTTGCCTAAAGGCGAAAAGCTTTCTGTGTGGGACTCTAAAGACTCGACACTACGCTGGCAGTGGGTTTAACCACAGACCGCAAGCGGCACTAGCTGTGCGTAACGGTCCCCAGGTAATGCCGACAAGAAGACCGACGAGGCGAAAACCCATCTGAACTCCTACTGAGCCTGAGTGTGACATTCTCCGTACAGTCCGGTCTGTTCGTCTGATACATCGCATGGCGGGCCTAGGGGGCGGTAAACGTCAGTCCCCCAATAGCGGTACAAGTCGTGCCGGAGCGAAGCCCAAAACACCCTGAGATAACACTGGAAGCCTACCAGTATATCTCGTTTGCCCTGGCCAGGGACTACTCGTGTAATGGATCTCCTAGACACAGCGCGATGTCAACCCCCAATACCGGGAGAGACGAATCCTGTCTAACCGTCACTGCCTCCAAGTGCTTCGGGACTGCACCCAACCACTACCTGTTTGCACGACTCCTTTGAGCCGTGGTAGGGTAGTGATCAAAGTACAGTGGGAACACACTCGAGGCGAAGTGACATTGTCAAGTCAGCGGACTAAGCTGTACTCATGTCACCTGGGAACTGATAACTGACGATAGGCATAAGACCAACTAGTCAGTTCCCGACGAGTCCTGTCCGGTGTACCCGTAACCTAACGAGCACCCGCATACTATCTCAAATACGACGTACTGACGGCTGTGGGACAGACCGCCTCCCACACTGGGATGAGAAGCGCATGCGCTGGTCTACTCCGGAGTATCGATGCCCTGTCTCGATAGTCCTGCGACCAGGGACCTGCATAAGGATGTGCTTATGGATTACCCAGCCCCACTAGTGTGACGGCCATCACATCGCTGGTAATCAAGCAAAGATCCTAAGGGCTCCACTAATGTGTATAGGCGATATACAAAAATAAACACATGTACACATTGAAGTAGAAACAAACCAAGTAGCATACTACTATTTTGAGCAAGATTGTATATACAAGGTGAATATCCCAAGCTTCCATTAAGTAATATACAAACTAGTATGATACAGTAATGGCCTCTAGGGCATATACACTAACAATTTTGCTTTCGGATGGGCCTTCAGTATCAGATTCGTCCGTATCGCTACCGAAATGAGGGAGGGTTTTACGGAAGGACGGACTTTCAACGTCGGACTCATCAGTGTCACTGCCGAAACGCGGACGCACATGGGGGTTTCTGCTTTTGAAAGTGACAATAGGCTCAGACTTGCTTTTGAGTTTCGGGGCTGCTCTGTCTTTGGTCAGCTGTGGCTCAGCACTCTGGAGGTTCACAAAATACCGAGAATCTTCATATCGGACTTCATGCACACCGAACGGCTGGATGTCTCTGTCAATGCATCTTTCTTCGCCATTTTTAGTATACTTCATGCATTGATGGAGAGTTGACGGAATGATGCCGTAATTGTGGAGCCACGGGCGTCCCAAGAGAATTTTATAAGACGTGTCAGCGTCGATCACGTATATCTTAGCTTCAGTTTGTAGATCCCCAAATTTGATTGGCAAAGCTATAGACCCCAGAACTTGCTGGCAGTTTTGATTGAAGCCTTGAATGACAATCCTTTCCTTTGACATGTGTCGGACGTCCATTGACAAAATCTTCAGAGTCCGCAAGTTGATGATGTTCACTGAGGACCACAGATCAATCAATATGCGATTAATCCGATCTCCGTCGCTGTACCCGGTCATGTAAAGCGGCTGATTATGCTCAGCCATTCCCAGTAGCAAGTCTTCGTCCTTAAATATGACCGCGGTGGCATGCAAAGCGTACTGGGCTTCTTTCATATTAATTTCCGCAAAGCGAGCCTGATACCGCTCGGGGTTTTGTAGAGCATGAATGAGAACATCTCTAAGCTCTTTAGATAGGACCAAGGTATCGTAGATGCTCAGGAAAGACGGGAGCTTTCGGAGATGAGCCAAGACATTGTAGTCTACTGAGGAAGGACTTGAGTTTTCATTAACCGGCTCTCTGCCATCTTCCTCATTAGCCACCTGTTTTTCCTTTCCTTTTATGGCGTTTCCCTGATATAGCGGTAGAGCCCTGCCTCTTCTAAGCTGGATTTGGTTGGCCTTTGTGGCGAGCTCTTCGTCCACTTCGGGAAAACAGAGCTCGTCCTCAGAGTCGCTGCCAAGATGGATGGCGTAGCAGGTCACTATAGGGATCTCTTCATTGGAGTCTTCCTTTAACTCCTCCAGAATTTCAGACACTTTTATAGGGAGGAACTCCTTCAATTGAATCAGAGTTCTTTTCTTCTGTTCATAGTCTTTGAGGGAATCGATCTATTTTTGAATGGTTGATCTCACTGCAGACTTTTTTCGCGCCGAGCTGCACTTTTCTTCTTCTTAAGCTTTTTGGATTTTGAGCCTGATAGAGCCGCATTGGCAGCTGGAATGGTAGGCTTCTTCTGCCCTTCCTATTCCGTCATGGGCTCTTTTCGAAGTAGCTTTATCATCTTCTTCGTTTTATTAGATATGTGCGTACTCCACGGAGGCCGCGGTGAGTCCGTTTCATTTCTCGGGGCAGCGGGTTCGGCTGTCTGCTCCCAGAAGGCTTCAGCTTCTGTCTGTATAAAGTTGGTGGTTGCAACTTGATTGTTCACCAACACACTTTTGGATAGCTCGATCTCTCTAGCCTTATCCTGGGGAGGAAAGTCGGCTCTTCATCGCTGTCCGAGCTTGACTCTATATGGACTGAGGGGTCTTTCTGCCTATCATCCTTATCAAGAGGGTTTTCATCATCCAGTGGAGGCGGCTGTTCTTGGGAAGCGGCAACCACATTCAAGCCAGATTGGGCTTGGGATGTGGTGGCCCCATCCTTACTTTTGCTGCGAAGGTTGTCACTGGGCGCCCACTCGCCATATAGACCGCATGGATAACATATCCGGCCGTATTTTTAATATCGGCGGCTGATTTCAAGGATCGCTGTCTTGACCCTCCTGTTTCGGTAACGGGCAGTCGACTAAAGGCGGCTGGCCTGGCCGGATTCTTGAATAGTACTGACGCTTCCTTTTTGGTTTTACCCCGCTGTTTTCGCGCGGCACAGAGCGCCTGATAGACTCTTAAAGAGATAGTGTTATACTTTTTCTGTTGGGGCCGGGATACGTCTCTTTGTAGAGACGTTCGGACCGCTGTCTTCTTGATTCTGGCGGTCATGGCATTTTTCTGAACCCACTTCAGAAGTTCGAAGGAATTGCTGATTTTTACGGCTGACCCAGCCGTCGTCGCGGAGTAACCCTGCTCTTGGAACCTCACAAGATTCCACTTGGCCGGTGTCCTGACCCTCTTGTTGGCTCGATACCTGAGCCTCTTCTGTCTCAGCCTTTCTGTTTTGAGCACTTGGCTGGTTATGGCTCTCCGGGAAGCCGCCGTAGACCGGGCGATAGAGGGCTTTGGAGATACGCCTGATTGTGCATTTGTTGGAGTCATCGCTTGAGCTCGTCCGCAACGTTTGATGTTACCCTCTATACCGGAAGTCTTGCCTCCAGCTGGAGCACCAGAGAGCTGTTCAGACACCGTCTTAAGTTTCTGTCGTGGTGCCTTAGCGATTACAACGTTCGGCCTATTGCCCCTTGAGACCGGCTTGGCCACCTGTTTTGCCGGGATTTCTGCCAGATGAGCGCTTCCGGCAGGGTAGATGATGATGAAACCAAGCTGGCGGGGCAATTCCTCCCACTGTCGACTGAGGCTTGTGAGGAGAACCACACGAGCATTGATCTTGACCACGTACGAGATCGGGGTCGCGTTGGAAGCTGAATTCGTCTTGGGAGATATTGTCGTTGAAAGTTGATTGCTTGAAAACCTGCATGAAAGAGCATGATTTTAGTATAAATATAGACATGTATATTGATTGAGTTTGCATGAACGTTTAACCCGAAATATGGGAGAAGAGATTGATCCTACCGGGCGTGCCAGAATCTGTAAGGTGTTTTTCGTCACCCCATTGAGATGGGAATACACGCGCGCTCGTCAGGCGCATTACAGATTCTCCCTGCTTAGGGTAGGCAGAGGTTTATTGATTGTGAGGATCCGAATCTCCGGCAGCCGCAGACTAAGCTGCCGTTAATTACCCCTCGCCTTTGGAGCAAAAGAACCTCCGATTGACGGGTCAAATAGGTCATGCGAACTCAATGTGCAGTGTTGTGTTTTGAAGGGGTTTTGGATATATCGGGGGCCCCAAAGAGTTTTTACGGGGGTTAGTGTTATAGAGTATGTGTGTGTGTATACATACATACATACATACATACATATATATATATATATATATATATGTATGTATGTATGTATGTATAAAAAGGAAAGGGCATCCAAAAGATACGTGGGAGAAAGCGCCAGCGCCTCAAGTGCGCAGCACGCGGGCGCTCGGACGCTGGCGCTATCGCTTTGGACGCCAGGGCGCTAGCGCCTCATGTGCCAAACACGTGGGCGCTCGGGCGCTAGCGCTTTGGACGCTTGGGCGCTAGCACCACACGTGCCAGGCACGTGGGCACTCGGGCGCTAGTGTCTCACGTGCCAGGCATGTGGGCGCTCGCGCTTTGGGTGCTTGGGCGCTAGCGCTTTGAGTGCTAGCGCCTCACGTGCCAAGCACGTGGGCACTCGGGTGCTGGGCGGGAAAAGGGACTTGGTCCCTGCACTGGGAGTTGTACTCCCAGAAAGAAATACTTATTATTTTGTGTGTGTGTGTGTGTGTGTGTGTGTGTGTGTATATGAGGAGTTAAAATCCTAAGATATTTTTGAAGCTGATGAAGGGGCTTCTCCCCTTGAACCCTGGATCTTCCCCAAAGTGGGGTCTTTGGAGATGGGTCTCCTTCTTCCTCCTTTGTTGGCCGGATCTTAGATAACAAGAGGGGTGGGATTTTAAAAATCTTTCCTTTTTAAGATCTGATGGAAGATCCAAGCTTCCCTTTGTGGGTTTTGTGGTGAAAAACTATTTAGTTTTGGAAAAAGAAGAGTAAAACTCTTGATTTAATTCAAAAGAAAGAAAAAGGTTTTAAATCCTTAAGGAAGGAGAAGATCACAGATCTTGATTCTTTTTGGGAGAGAGAAAAAAGTTCTTGAGATATTTTCATTATTTTTGCCTTTATAGGCTATACACTTTACATATAACCCCTTGGGCTTTACAAAAATGGCATTTTTCCCATCCCATGCCTCATGTGCTATTTCTTTTTGCACATAAGCCATGGGCTTTACAAAAATTTGGCTTTATGCCCATTTTTCTTACATTTATTCAAAAAATTAAAAAAGGAAATACACCAAAATTATTTATTACAAAATTTTTTATTTTGGCATGGCGGAAGGCCGGACGCTTCGTGTTCGGGCTCGACCCGGGCATTGGCCCACTTGGTTTGGGGCTGACTTTGATTTTGATTTGGTCAACCGGGATGTAAATTTCGACCCCAACAGCCCCCATCTGGGGCCAAGGAAAACCGTTCAAACACCGACTTGCGTTCGAAGATGGCAATTGGAAACTGTTAACCTTCTCTGCACAAAGAGGCAAGATTTCAGTACAGGTAATCGATATGTATATTGATTGAGTTCGCATGAATGCTTAACCCGAAATATGGGATGAGAGATCAGTCCCACCGGGCGTGCCAAAATCTGCAGGGTGTTTTTCGTCACCCTATTGAGATGGGAATACGCGCGCGCTTGTCAGGCGCATTACAGATTCCTCCTGTCTAGGGTAGGCTGGGGTTTATTGATTGTGGGGATCCAAATCTCTGGCAGCCGCGGACTAAGCTGCCGTTAATTACCGCTCGCCTTTGGGGCGAAGGAACCTCCGATTGACGGGTCAAACTGGTCATGCGAACTCAATGTGCAGTATGCGTATGTTTTGAAAGGGGAATTGGATATATCGGGAGCCCCGCAGAGTTTTTACGGGGGTCCGGCTACCCGGATAGCGGGCTGGGGGTCAAGGGGGCTAGCAGCCCCCTTACGGGGTGCGGGGTAGCGCCCTGCTAGAAATTTTTCCTAACGGGGATAGTGTTGTGGAGTATGTGGGTATCTATATATTTACACATATACATATATATATAAGGGGGAAAGCGTCCAAAGGACGCGTGGGGCCAACGCCCCACGTGCATGGCACGCGGGCACTGGGCGCTGGTGCCCCACGTGCGTGGCACGCGGGCGCTCGGCGTCAGCAAGAAAAGGGACTTAGTCCCTGTACTGAGAGCCGTGCTCCCGATTTGACTTCTCTGAGAAGAGATTAAATTATGAAGTTAAACTCCAACAGATCTTGAATAGAGTTAAACTCCTAGAAATCTTTGGAAATGATCAAAGGGGGCCCCTTTGTTTCTCTCCCCTTTGGTCCTGGATTTTCCCAAGATGGGATTTTTGAAGATGGGTCTCCTTCTTCTTCCTCTCGGTTGACCGATCTTGGAGAAAAGGTGTGAGATTTAAAAATCTCCCTTTTCTGAGATCTGATGGAAGATCTGAGCTCCCTTTTGTGGGTTTTATGGTGAAAAACTATTTAGTTTTGGAAAAGGAAGAGTAAAACTCTTGATTTAATTGAAAAGGGGAAGAAGGTTTAGAACCTTGAGGAAGAAGAAGGAGGCACAAAAACCCTAGATTTTTGAGAGAAATGAAAAGTGTATTTTATTTCATCATCATGTTGCCTTATATAGGCTTACACATTTACATATAGCCCATTGGGCTTTACAAAATGGTATTTTGCCCATCACATGCCTCATGTGCTCATTTCTTTTGCATATAAGCCATGGACTTTACAAAAATTTGGCTTTATGTCCATTTTGCTTACATTCATGTATAAAAAAAATTACATCAAAAGTATTTATTACATGATTTTTTTATATCGGCATGGGGGAGGCCGGCCGCGGGGCTCGACTTGGGCATGGGCCCACTTGCTTGGGCTTGGGCCTGCTGGGCGCCAGCGCCCCATGTGCTTGGCGTCAGCAGAAAAGGGGATTTGGTCCCTGCATTGGGAGTTGTACTCCCGATTTGACTTCTCTGAAAAGAGATTAAATTATGGAGTTAAACTCCAACAGATCTTGAATGGAGTTAAGCTCCTAGAATTTTTGGAAATGATCAAAGGGGGCCCCTTTCCCTTTGGTCATGGATCTTCCCAAGATGGGATTTTTGAAGATGGGTCTCCTTCTTCTTCCTCTCGGTTGACTGGATCTTGGAGAAAGGGTGTAGGATTTAAAAATCTTCCCTTTTTGAAATCTGATGGAAGATCTGAGCTCCCGTTTATGGGTTTTGTGGTGAAAAACTATTTAGTTTTGCAAAAGGGGGAGTAAAACTCTTGATTTAATTGAAAAGAGAACCTTGAGGAAGAAGAAGGAGGCACAAAAACCCTAGATTTTTAAGGGAAATGAAAAGTATATTTTATTTCATCATCATGTTGCCTTATATAGGCTTACACATTTACATATAGCCTCTTGGGCTTTACAAAATAGCATTTTGCCCATCCAATGCCTCATGTGCTTATTTCTTTTGCACATAAGCCATGGGCTTTATAAAAATTTGGCTTTATGCCTATTTTTCTTAAATTCATGCATAAAAAAAATTACATCAAAATTATTTATTACATGATTTTTTATTTCGGCATGGGGGAGACCGGCCGCGGGGCTCGACTTAGGCATAGGCCCACTTGCTTGGGTTTGGGCCCACTTACTTGGGGTTGGCCTTGACTTTGACTTGGTCAACTGGGGTGCAAATTTTGACCCCAACAATATTCAGCGGGCATATTGTTAACCCTGTTATTAGAAACCATATGGAAATTTGTTTATCAATATTAGTACTTACTCGTTTGATTTAAACACTTGTTCAAAACAAATTGAACCATCGCAACTAGATTTAAACCTCATATAACCTGTTAATCTATATCACTTCACGATTACATGTTATATTGTTACAACCATATTGCCTGCTTTACGCCATGACTTGTGATATATATATATATATATATATATATATATATATATATTACCCGATTGATTACATACTGATTCATGACATGTAACAAGCTATCCTGTTATTGTTACTCTATTGTTGCCATTATCATACTAGTACCTATTTGCCATAATATTTACCAACGCCAACAATCCTGATATTAACTTGACATGTCCTAATGGATATTCCTATTGTCATGATGGACATATCATGTACTTATTTATTCCCGTGCTGGCATTCGATAGATATTATGTTATACCTGACATGAACATGAAAACCTGGGGAGAAAAGGGAAAATCAAGAATGAAACCCGACTTGTAACTCAACAGTTCGTTACTTACCAGAGACTGATCAGTCGATACGAGTTTCGGGCTCTGGAATGATGATGCTGACATCATTCATCTTTACATGATATTGTTTTATTGTCTAACGGCACTTCTCAGACTCAGCCCCGAGAATCATGACCATGGTCCTGGACACGCACGGGATACTATTGATCAGTTACATTGTAAATTCTCGTTTCCATCAATAAAAATTTTCTATATTTTCCAAGTCCCCCGAATGTTTCCCTATTTTTCCTCAAAATTTTGTGTGAAATTAGTTGCTTAGGTTTTAGTATATAAATTTTCCAAAACAAAATAAAAACTCAATATAAATAAATCCTCAAATAAACAAAGCCCAGCAAAATTTTCCAAAACATAATAAAAACCAAATAATTAATCTCAACACCTCCTCTCCCAGCCCAGCCCAATTTCTCACCTACTCGACCCGTTAAGCTTCCTTCCCCACTCCCTTCTTGTTTTCTCACTCTTTCCCCTACGTGCCCACGTCGCCGCTTCGCCGCGCCCCCGCTCGTGACCATGATCCCATGCCCCGTCGACCACGACCTCGCGCGCGCATTTCAAACCTCTCCTCCTCCCTCTAACCCTCTTCCCCCTCACTCTCGTTCTCTCTCTCTCTCTCTCTTTCCTCGTATCCTCCCGCAACCTCTCGTCGAACCAAGCTCCACTCCTCCCCTCCCCTCACCACTTCACCTTCCCCCACCTCGCCTGCACAACCGAGCCCGGAACCCAACCTACCGCCGAGCCTCCCCCTGCACACCCCTCGCTGCAACCTCACCACCGCTGCACCCATCGCCGGAGCAACCTCCGCCGACCACCGCCGACCCCAGCACACCCCCAGGAGCTTCACAGCACCCCACTCCGCCTCTAGTGATCACGAGCCGCCTTTGAGCGTAGCCAAGAACAAGCTGTCGCCGTCGCCGTGTCGTGCCTAGCCGCACGTGCGTCGATCCCTTGCCATCGTTCATAGACCGCTACCGTACCATCATCATCTTCAGGCAAGTACCCTACTTGCTACATGCTAAATTGTTCTGTTACAAATTCAAAATCCTATGAATTCCGTGTATATAATTCGTGTAAATTTTTATGACGCAAGTGTTTGATGCAAAAGCCGAACGAAAACCTTCCATTAAACTGACGGAAATTGATCATATAAGCTGGCCCGTGTGGTAATGAACATTGTGTTAAAATTTGGCTGAAAAATATAATCGTTACTGACGTGAACGATCATCCCCAATTACACCCGTTAAAACTGAAAATTTCCCGCGTCTGAAACTTGTAAAAATTATAATTAATTGTTTACAAATTGGAATGATGCGTTCGAGGCCTCAAATCGAAGCCGACTCGACATCCTGGAACCCCATAAAAGTTTTAAATTGTTTCTATACTGAAAGGACGACGGAAACTGGTTTGGAGAGCGGCTCTAGACTGCAGTCCAGAGCAGCTCTGGCTATTGATTTCCATCTTTAATGCTTACCCTCTACTGCTTGAACATGTTGTATTGCGGAACCCTACACCATAGTGAAGATAAAAAAGTTAGCTAAATAATGAAAGTGATTTCACCCCTTTTTACCCTCGTTTACCATTTAAACTGTAATTTAAATGAACAGGACGTATAGCAGTCCCAAACAGAAACAGAACTGATACCCTATTGTTGTACAGTACATAACTTTTGACGTAGAGGCGCGATTGAGAATCCGTCTGGTGATTTGTAAACCCTATTGAAAAACATAAATTTTGTTCAACTATAGAATCACTGAATTCTGATCCCAACATGGTGAAAATTGTGTCGCGAAATGGACGTTCAGTTCAGAAACTGAATTTCCTGCAGCGAACACTTAAAATGAAACGGCTGTAACTTGCAAACCCAAAATTCGATTGCACCGAAATAAATTTTTCTGAACTTCCAACTGAGTTTACTTGCTACTTCATTTGTATCATTTTACTGAATTTTGAACGTATGATTTAAGCTAATTTTTATAAGTTCATAAGGTGCATAATAGTTCATATTACACATGACTTGTTAATTGCATAAATGCACATATCTTACCCGATTGCCATACACATAGTGATAGTGCGCGTTATTATTCAGTGTACAATACATTATCGTCCATGAATGATATTGGTCTAGGAGTGTCAAGTACGCCAATAAAAAAGTGAATGATTCGTGACAGTGAACAATACAGTGAACGGTGACAAAACCGTGTTATTGGTGCATACTTGTACACAACTAGACCATACTCATAAATAGTGTAAACCTAGGAAAAAAGGGGAAATCAAAGTGTAAAGAGCATCGTATTTAGCGAGGACAGTGATTTAGAGGATGATCATTCGAACAGCGACTCTTATATATATTAAGTTGGGCCTAGCGGTCCGGCTGACAGGGTTATGTCCCGGGCGATAGCGGACCATTGTCTTGGGTATGTACGAGATCCTCGTTAAACATGATCCTCCTTTCCACAGCTCGATTTCAAACATGACTTAGAGACTGATAGGGACACAGATCATACTTTGCATCAGTTAGTGACATATTGATTACCTGCATTTTACTCCCACTGCCATTACCTTATTTGCTTGTTTCTTGTCACTATTATAATATTGCTATTACGTCGCTCTGACGTCCTGAGTATGCATGCTCAGACCTCGAGGAAGAACTAGTACGGGAGACGGACTTGCCCTTCGAGCTCGCGGAGATTTAGTCGGGAGTACCTCCTTCACTTTTACTGCTTTCCCTAAAGAAACCTTGTATTCGAACTTGGTTAGTAGTTCTTTTCCTTGTTTTATTGTAAATTGTGAACAATAAAAGTTGATGTAATAATTTAGTGATGTATTTCCTTTACTTCTGTGCTTTGTTTACTGATTACCATGTAATGCTAGAAGCCGAAGTGTGACTACGGCGGGATTATTCCTTGACCGTAGGAGCATGGCTGGCCTAGTCATCCCTCATTTTCCGTATTTTGGGAAGCGGGGCGTGACATGGTTTTGTTGGTATCAAAGCCGCGTTTAGTAGTAAGGGATAACATTAACTACACTTTATTACATTATTTTTGCTTCACTATCCCTGACTTTCATCCTTATATCTAATCATATCCTTTTAAATATCTTCCAGCGATATGACGTCCCCGAACGACCACTTCTCGGACTCAACAAGATCGCACGGAGAGGATCCTAAGTGCACTGACGACTCTCGCAGAAGCTCAGGAGAGAAAGACGGACCTACTCACCGAGGGACTCAGGGCTATTACCGCAGTAGGGGGACCCTCCGCCCTCATTACCGCCCCCGAGGGCACTGCTCCACCAGCTTTTTCTGCCAGAGCTGGCACCGTGTCAGATTTCCGGAGGTTACATCCAGCTGCATTTGCGGGACTAGCCGAACCACTCAAGGCCGAGCAATGGCTGGTTAAAATGGAGAACCTACCGACGGCCGCCAGGGTACCCGATGAAGATAAAGTAAATGTGATAAAGATCCGGTTGAAGGTGGTGAATACCTCCCTTAGTTGAAGGTGGTCTTACGCTTTCCCACTGCAACGTGTGTTCAGCGAGGTCTTCCAGATACTTCCAAGCTTCACCGTCGTCTTTAGACATGAAATTGCATTGACACATTGTTTCAAGCATCTGCTTTGTCGCTGGATTAATGCCCTCATATATAATCCGACATAAATCCCATCTTTGTATTCCGTGATGGGGGCATTGGACAAGCAGATCTTTGAAACGTTCAAAGCACTTCCAAAATGGTTCATTGGGAAGCTGGGTGAACTGGTTGATCTCGCTCCTAATATGGGCAGTCTTATGGTTTGGGTAAAACTTCTTAAGAAATGCTATGACAAATTCATCCCAATTAGTGATAGAGTGTGCGGCAGTATTATAAAGCCATTTTTCTGCCAAGTCGCACAGTGTGAATGGGAGAAGACGTAAGCGCATAGCATCTAAAGTCAATTGTGAAGTACCCATCATTGCGCATACGTTTTCGAATTTGGTGATGAAAACGTACGCGTCTTCCGACTCAAGCCCGTGAAATTTGGGCAGCAGATTGATGTAGTAGGGTTTAATTTCGAAATTATCCCCGTTAGGTGGTGGAAGAGATAGACAAGTGGGAAGAGGACCACGGATAGGATAGCATCTCTCTTGGAGAGAGATGCGCGATGGATTCTGCGCACCTACGGGCGGTGGCAGCGTGGTGTTATAATTTGATGGAGTGCCGTCCATCTCGGTCGTTGTAGTATAGTGGTGAGTATTCCCGCCTATCACGCGGGTGACCCGGGTTCGATCCCCGGCAACGGCGCCATTTGATTGATGTGAAAAAGTGTGTAGTAGTTAACCGCAATCAATAACGGTATCGCGTATAGCTAGACCGAGATGAGTACGGGTCGTCCTCAGGGAAACGTTGAATCTTTTACTCTTACTTTAGATGTGTTGAAAAAGAGAGGAGGGATAAAGAATTTTGTGGAAAGGTTTCTAGATCTACGTTTAAGCAAGAATGCAAAATATATAGATCTAGATTATTTTAGGGATGTAGTTAATATAATAAGAGGGCTTGTAGGGTTCGTTAGGATTTAGTAGTTATGGACGATTAATTAAAAGTTACCCTTTTTATCCATTAATAGATTTAAAACTAGAACGACGGTGATGCGTGTAGATTAGGGTTTCTGGAGGGAAAAGGAATCCCACTCTTAACCCTTATCTCGACACGGAACTCCGTTCATATCTAGCCTTTACCAAAACAATCATTAATCTAATCTCTAACCGCGGTCGGAACTAACAAAGAATTGTTAGCGCGTCCGATTAGGATGTTAAAGATTGTTTTGAAAAAGTTCATAAACTTTATAGGACTTAAAAAGGGTTTAGGGATGTTCATCATCTATTAGCCTACCCAAATCCTACGAACCCTAACAAGTGGAGAATTACTCACGCATGTTGGGAAAAGAAGATGAAAAGACAGAGAGGGAAAACATAATGTAAAATGCAAAAGAATTAAATAAAACAACTACCTTTATTAATCTACTTGAACAATCTACACTTTATTCCTTAGAAAATGATTACAAAAACTTGGTTTGCTTCTCGAACTCTTCCGAAGGAGGTAGATGAACAGTTGATGATCAGCCTGGATGCGTGAGCCGTCTTGGACTTCGTGATCTCTTCGGCTTGATAAATTTTCCAAGAGCCTCTCGGTGCCTTTTTGTAGTGCCAAAGCCAGAATCCAAGCTTCTAAATTAGGAAGTAAGCAGCAAGAGATCCTCCCCAAAAATCCTCACCTTCCAACTCTTCTTAACCGCGGCGGATCCGCCGCATTCAGGGGATATTGCCGCGGATCCGCGGCTTGATGATCACGGCCGTCCATCAATTATCTGAGGATGGCTACTTGTGACATTTGGCGATCCTTGGCACCTTCAGAATTTGGAAATCTTTTCTTTTCTTCTGCCAGAATTGATTCCTTCATTTTGATTTCTTAATTAGGCAGGTTATCTTTAACAACTTGATTTCCTTGATTTAAGACCTGAAAATTCTGCACAACAGGTTAGATAATATTTAGTAGACTTTGTTCTACTAGGATTTGGTCAATGAAATTATTTGCATACATTTTCCTACCAAATTATAATTATAATATATTAACACATGGAAAATAATATTTTTACACATAAACCCTCATATGTATGATATATTATAATAAAGTCCTTTTTTAATATGAAAATGGTAGGAAAAATGTAATACAAATGTGCAGTTTTATCAACTGAACAAATACCCCCAAACTTATCTTTGATCGTCCCGAGCGAACTAGTTTATTCAAGAGGAGAAAAAAGAAAAGAGAAAACTAAGCACACTTTCGTAGGCAGACACGATTGCACTGAGCACGTGCAACAAGCCGTTAAACCTTTAGGTGTCCCTAGTAGGAGGAGTTGTCTCCTGAGGGTTTTCAGCGGATTACACCCACAAAATCCTATAATAAAAGAGAGATGGTGAAATTTACATATAAAGATAAGAACCATAAAAGAAAGGCTTCGAAAATAAGAGTTTCCAACTATACTAGCTTTTCAGTTGTTATGAGCCCTATCTTAATAGTCATGAAAAAATATTAGAAATCACATCATACCTCAATAAAACATCGTCTTTATTCTTCATTCCTACCTTTCATCCAAATATCGATCATATACCCCTACGTGTGTGAATAGAACATCCCTACACTCGGAGAATTCAATTCAAGCTATCATACTCTTGTCCATCTGCCGTAGTACTTTTTAATTTGATGAATATTAAGATTTGCTCACACATTTTCATGCGACCGTTAATACTTCTTAAGGTACTAACCAACTGATTACTCATGTGCTTGCTGATTAGGTGATAATATTTTCCTCGTCTTGCACCACCTAAGGCTTAGCAGTGACTCCCAACCAGTTGGCCTTAGGGCACTAGGTGAAGAGGCACCCTCGCTATATTTTTTTATTGCTGCCTTGACGATAACAAAACCAGTGTTCATTTTTTTCTTTTCACCATTTTTATATTTTCTTCATTTTTTTCATTTCCATCATACTTTGGCTTTTAGACAAAAGCATTTCAAGGTATCCTCTACTATCCCGAGTTTCAAGACGTGTGTAAGTGCATATAGTAGGGTATCAACATTCAAATGTTTGGCTTTCAGAATAGAAACTATTTTTCAGACTTATTTTTATCCTCAGATTAGCGACTTCCTTCATCTTACTAACCCTTGGGACAACAGCTCATAACTACTTATTACTAGTTCGTTTAAGAAAACTTCTAATTTTCTTGGTTTTCTTAAACTATTCCTATCTTTTGGATGTAATTTTTCACTTTCTATTCTTTTATTATCAAAATTTTTTTGTGCTTTAATATAATATAATGCAAAGTATAAGCACAAACCTCCCCCAAACCTGTTTACAGCAGTGTCCTCACTGATGTCATCCGTTAAGCTCAAAAAACCTGTAGACTTGGGAGGAAATTATTAATGGGGGCAAGAATATATGAAAGTGAAAATCCTCCCCCAAACTTATTTTAGGCTCACAAATTTGTAAAAATCATTTTCTTTTCAAGAGCCAAAATATACCACACCCCCTCCCCCCAAACTTGAGTTAAACAATTTTAATCTTTTAAAATCACACGAGGGGGTCAAGGTTATTGGTCAATGCCAAGCTTTGCAAAGACCGAAGGTCAACACCAACCATTCAAAAATTTTATCGATGAAGCACCAAGGTTGGTGGAAGAACATGTCACCTTTTGACGTGAAGAAGTGGGGAGGTGATAAGAGGTGTAATGGAAAATGATTGCGTCTCAATTTGGAGAAACGACACAGTGATAGTAATGATGGATTACTCGCATTATCATGATTGTCCAAAAGAAGGGGTGGAGGTCCAATTTCTTCATCTTGGAGTTGATTCATCTCAACACCCGTGTCTTGTAAAAATACGAGTTCATCAGCGAAAATTTCCTCAAAGCTTTCATCGATACCCCGAAGAATAATGTCATCAGAAAAAATGGGGTGATCGTCAGACTCTATAAAAAGTTCCTCATCAGTGTTAGATGGTGACCCGGACAACTCGGTGGAAGTGTACATGGCTGGGTCAAACAACAACATATGAATAGAGTCAGAATTATGAGGTTGATCAAATTCGCTGCCGTCGACATCCATTAATTCGACAGAACACACATGAGCATAGGGTTCGGAGGGTTCACTTCTCAACTTGTAAATGTTAAGCTCAATTGACTTCTTTCCAAAAGATAGGGTCATAGAGCCGTTTCTACAATTGATTACTGCGTTGGAAGTGGCCAAAAAGGGTCGACCGAGTATCACCGGGATTTGATTGCGTGGGTTTGCTACAGGTTGTGTATCTATAACGATAAAGTCCACAGGGAATATGAATTCCCCGACTTTGATTAACACATCCTCTAGCTCACCCCTAGGTTGGGTGATAGATCGATCGGCCATCTGAAGAGTGCAATGCGCAAGTTTTAACTCTCCGATTCCTAATTGCTCATAAACAGAATACGGAAGCAAGTTAACACTAGCACCTAGATCGAGTAGAGCACGATTGATATTTTTACCCCCAATGGAAATAGAAATTGTAGGGCTTCCGGGGTCCTTTCGTTTCTTGGGTAGTTGTTGTGTAAAAGCCGTGCTCACATTACTCGCAAGGAAAACTTTTTTAGGTACTTGAACTTTTCTCTTCCCAGTGCACAAGTCCTTTAGGATTGTCGCATATGACGGAACTTGTTGAATAGCATCTAGGAGAGGAATGTTTATGTTAACTTGCTTAAAAATTTCCACAATCTTCTCCATTTGTGAACTTGGTCTGTTGCCTCTTAACCTGTTTGGATAAGGTGCTTTATCAATAAGGGTTTGGTCCAACATTGGAGAGGATTGTGGGGATGGAGTGGATCCCAGAATTGGAGTGGGGATCATTTTAGATAGATTTGAGGAAATGGGCGAAGGGTTCGAGCCTTGAGGAAAACGGAGAATAGGCTCGGGTGAAGGTGGGAGACTAGACGAATTAGGAGAAGAAGAAGAAGCTGGGGTATCATTGGTGTCACTAACATCATCACATTGCTCACCCACTCGGTTGTTCAGCACCTTTCCCGATCTCAACGTAGTAATGGCACTCACATTATAACTTTGTGAGTGGCCAGGATTAGGTATGGGTTGAGATGGGAGTTTCCCTTTCTCTCTCGCACTCATTGCGGCATTCAACTGTGCAAGTTGGTTTTCTATTGATTTAATACTCTCGCCGTGGGAGGCGGAGTCTTTCTGTATGGTATCAATAGAAGACTTCTTCTCAGCCGACAATTGCATGGAATGTTTTATAAACATATCCAAAGTTTGTGCGAGTGAAGAGTTGTCAGTACCGGCCACTTGTGGTGTAGAAGTGTTGGCCAGATTTTGGAAATTTTGTGACTGAAAGGGGGGCTGATTCTGTGGTTGTGGTTGATGTGGAGGAGGTCTTTGATAATTGCTTTGTTGGTTTTGGTTCCAAGCAAAGTTAGGATGATTTCTCCATCCTTGATTGTACGTGGAAGAATAAGGATCGTTTCTAGGTCGCTGCTGAAAAGCGGCATTAGTTTGAAACGATGCATTCATAGGACATTCTTCCGTTAAGTGTGAAGGATCCGAACAGCAACCACAGACGGTCTTAGGAAGCGTGACCTGATTTAGGGAGAATGATGAGAACTTGTTCTCAATAGCGTCGAGTTTCTTCTTTATCGCTACCATTTCGGCTTTTACTGCGATAGAAATATCGAGCTGGTGAATACCTCCCTTAGTTGAAGGTGGTCTTACGCTTTCCCACTGCAACATGTGTTCAGCGAGGTCTTCCAGATACTTCAAAGTTTCACCGTCGTCTTTAGACATGAAATTGCATTGACACATTATTTCAAGCATCTGCTTTGTCGCTTGATTAATGCCCTCATATATAATCCGACATAAATCCCATCTTTGTATTCCGTGATGAGGGCATTAGACAAGCAGATCTTTGAAACGTTCAAAGCACTTCCAAAATGGTTCATTGGGAAGCTGGGTGAACTGGTTGATCTCGCTCCTAATATGGGCAGTCTTATGGTTTGGGTAAAACTTCTTAAGAAATGCTATGACAAATTCATCCCAATTAGTGATAGAGTGTGCGGCAGTATTATAAAGCCATTTTTCTGCCAAGTCGCACAGTGTGAATGGGAGAAGACGTAAGCGCATAGCATCTAAAGTCAATTGTGAAGTACCCATCATTGCGCATACGTTTTCGAATTTGGTGTTGAAAACGTACGCGTTTCCGACTCAAGCCCGTGAAATTTGGGCAGCAGATTGATGTAGTGGGGTTTAATTTCGAAATTATCCCCGTTAGGTGGTGGAAGAGATAGACAAGTGGGAAGACGACCACGGATAGGATAGCATCTCTCTTGGAGAGAGATGCGCGATGGATTCTGCGCACCTACGGGCGGTGGCAGCGTGGTGTTATAATTTGATGGAGTGCCGTCCATCTCGGTCGTTGTAGTATAGTGGTGAGTATTCCCGCCTGTCACGCGGGTGACCCGGGTTCGATCCCCGGCAACGGCGCCATTTGATTGATGTTGTTGGGGTAAAAATTTACACCCCGGTTGACCAAGTCAAAATCCAAGTCAACCCCAAGCCAAGTGGGCCCAAGCCCAGACCCAGTGGGCCCATGCCCGAGTCGAGCCAGAACATGAAGCGGCCGGCCTCCTCCACGCCAAGATAAAATTTTTGTAATAAATAATCTTGTTGCATTTTCTTTTATTTTATTTTATGGATAAATGTAAGAAAATGGGCATAAAGCCAAATTCTTGTAAAGCCCATGGCTTATGTGCAAAAAGAAATGGCACATGAGCCATGAAATAGGCAAAATGCCATTTTGTGAAGCCCAAGGGGCTATGTGTAAAATGTATGGCCTATAAAGGCAAAAGATAATGAAAATATCTCATAACTTTTTCTCTCTCCAAAAAAGTTTCAGAGCTGAGCTCTTTCCTCCTTCTTCAAGGTTCCAAAACCTTCTTCTTTCTTTTGAATTAAATCAAGAGTTTTACTCTTCCTTTTTCAAAACTAAATAGTTTTTCCACCACAAAACCCACAAAGGGGAACTTGGATCTGTCATCAGATCTTAAAAAGGAGAGATTTTGAGATTTCACATCTCTTGATCTTCAAGATCCAGCAAGCGACAGGAGGAAGAAGAAGAACCACTTCCATTAAACCCAAAACACATTCAGGAGCCCGACTCCTCTCTGATTTCTCCTTTGAGAAATCCTTTTTTTTCAGGCTAAAAGCCTCTTGTGCCTCTCCGGCGCTTGCGCAAGTGCGCAAGGCGCCAGCGTGCCGACACGTGGCGCGCGCGCTTGCGCACCTGCGCAAGTGCGCAAGGCGCCCGCGTGCCGACACGTGGCGCGCGCGCTTGCGCACCTGCGCACAGCACCTAAGCGCACAGCGCCCAAGGTGCTGCCCCACGCATCCCTTGGATGCCTTTTCCCCCTCTTTTTATGTATATACATATACATATACATATACATATGTATACAAATTCACACATATACATACTCCGCCACATTCTCCCCCTCCAAAAAATTTTCGGGCCGGGGCGCTGCCCCGAACCCCGCAAGGGGGCTGCTAGCCCCCTTGACCCCCAGCCCGCTATCCGGGTAGCGGGACCCCCGTAAAAACTCTGCGTGGCTCCCGATATATCCAAAACCCCCTTTCAAAACAAAACACACGCACACTGCACATTGAGTTCGCATGACCAATTTAACCCGTTAATCGGAGGTTCCCTCGCCCCAAAGGCGGGGGGGTAATTAACGGCAGCTTAGTCCGCGGCTGCCGGAGATTCGGATCCCCACAATCATTAAACCCCGGCCTACCCTAGGCAGGGGGAATCTGTAGTACGCCTGACAAGCGCTCGCGTATTCCCATCTCACTGGGGTGACGAAAAACACCCTACAGAGTCTGGCACGCCCGGTGGGACTAATCTCTCCTCCCATATTTCGGGTTAAACGTTCATACGAACTCAATCAATATACATATCGATTGCCTATACTGAAATGATGTTTTTTTTCTTTTCTTTTCCGTGCAGCAATCAACCTTCAATGACAATGTCTTCCCAGACGAATTCAACTTCCAAAGCGACCCCGATTCCGTACGTGGTCAAGATCAACGCTCGTGTGGTTCTCCCCGCAAGCCTCAGTCGACAATGGGAGGAACCGCCCCGCCAGTTTGGCTCCGTCATCATCTACCCTGCTGGAAGCGCTCATCTGGCGGAAATCCCGGCGGAACAGGTGGTCAAGCCGGTCCCAAGGGGCAAGAGGCCGAATGTTGTGATTGCTAAGGCACCACAACCGAAACTTAAGATGGTGTCTGAACGATTCCCTGACGCTCTAGCTGGGGGCAAGACTTCCGGTGCGAAGGGCAACAACAAATGTCGCGGACGAGATCAAGCAATGACTCCAACAAACGCACAATCGAGCGTATCTCCAAAGCCCTCCGTCGCCCGGTCTGCGGCGTCTTCCCAAAGAGCTGAAGTCTGCCAGGTGCTTAGAACAGAAAAGTTAAGGCAGAAGCGGCTCAGGTATCGAGCCAACAAAAGAGCCAAGGCTTCGGCCAAATGGAATCATGTGAAGTTCCAAGTGCAGGGGTTCCCCGCGACGACGGCTGAGTCGGACGTAAGAATCAGCAATTCCTTCGAGCCTCTGAAGTGGGTTCAGAAAAACGCCATGACCGCCAGAATCAAGAAGACAGCGGTCCGAACAGTGCCACAAAGAGACGTGTCCCCGCCCCAACAGAAAACGTACGACACTATCTCTTCAAGAGTCTATCAAGCGCTCTGTACCGCACGAAAGCAGCGGAGCAAACCCAGAAAAGATGCGCCAGCACCATTTAAGAACCTGGTTAGGCCAGCCGCCTTCAATCGACTACCAGCTACCGAAACAAGGGGGTCAAGACAGCGATCCACGAAATCAACTGCCAATGATAGAAAGACGGCCGGATATATCATCCATACGGTCTATATGGCGGGCGGGCGCCCCAGCGACAACCTTCGCAGCAAAAGCAAGGACGGGGCCACCACATCCCAAGCCCAATCTAGCCTGAATGTGGTTGCCGCCGCCCAAGAACAGCCGCCCCTGCTGGATGAAGAAAACCCTCTCGATGAGGATGATAGGCAGAAAGACCCCTCGGTCCATGCAGAGTCAAGCTCGGACAGCGAGGAAGAGCCGACTTTCCGCCCCAGGACTGCGGAGCAAGAGCTGCTTCAAGAGCTTCGAAAACAGCTCAGGAGCAAAGATAAAGAGATGGCCAAGCTCTATTCGAAGATTGACGACTTAACGAATGTGGTGATGCAGCTTACGGCTCAAATTGCTCGAGCGCCTCCTAATCAAGCGCAAGCCGCTACTAATCAGCCGGGTGAGGACAATCCGAGGCAGCCAATGCCTGTTCCTTTGGGACCAAGACTGGTCGAGCCAAATGAAAGCCGGCTACATTCCGCTTCTGGGGACGCCTTGGCCCCAGATAGCACCATCCCGCTAACACAGGATCGGATAATGGATTTGGTCACCAGCAAGGTTAAAACATTGGTGGCCGAAGCTGAAGCTCAGAAAGAAATCGGCAGTAGTGGGCGGCCATATCCCGCGCAGTACGATCTGATTGAGTTCCCAAGCGGCTACGTCATTCCTAAGTTCGGAAGATTTGATGGAACGGGGAATGCAAACCAGCACGTCGCCCACTTCAAAGCATCGTGCGGAAATACAGGAGGCAATGACGCGCTCCTTCTTCGTCAGTTTGTCAACAGCCTGACCGGCGTCGCCTTCGACTGGTATGCGAGTATACCGGACGGGTCCGTCATTACCTTTGCCCAAATGGAGTCCCTGTTTCGACAAAGGTTCATGAGTGTCAGTGATAAAATCTCCATTGCCGACCTTGTGAGGACTAAGCCGGGGAAGAATGAAAGCAACACCGACTTTATCGCCCGATGGCGTAATCTCACAGTCAAATGCGAACCGCCGCTGGAGCAGGACCAGTCCGTCAGCCTTCTCATTGGGAACCTCAGCAATTGGATGGTCCCATTCTTGTGTATAGCGGGCCTCAAGACGTTTCAGGAGCTAACCAAGAAAGTTCAAATGCTAGAACGCTCGAAGCAAG
The DNA here is from genome assembly GCA_030015575.1 of Agapanthus africanus. NCBI lineage: Eukaryota > Viridiplantae > Streptophyta > Magnoliopsida > Asparagales > Amaryllidaceae > Agapanthus > Agapanthus africanus. The sequence continues at coordinate 450,975,623 of JASDDO010000010.1, read as the reverse complement.
AGTCCCCGCCGGACTCTCAGAGAGACAAAACCTGGAAAAGCAAGCGGGACGATAACCGTAGAAGCGGGAGTTCCAGCAGTACCAATGTCTTCAATGCGTCCGACAATGAAGAAAAGCGAAGGGCGGGCGAATCCAAAACCAACCGGTCGCGAAAGCCATTGCTGGGAGGAGATGGGCCTTCCCTAGAGGAGAAAAAGAACAAGGTTTACTCTTTCAGGAGGGACAAAGTCCGCAAGATATTTAAAGATGCCTTGAACAACGGCCTCCAATTGCCGGAGTCGAAAAGACCCCAAGAAGCAAAAATGACCGACAATCCTCTGTATTGCCCGTACCACCGAGTAGTGAGCCATGCGATCGAGGATTGCTATATCTTCAAAGACTGGGTTGAGAAGCAGTACAAGGCTGGAGAGATCGAGCTGTCCAAAAGTGTGTTGGTGAATAACCAAGTTGCAACCACCAACTTTATACAGATAGAAACTGAAGCCTTCTGGGAGCAGACAGCCGAACCCGCTGCCCTGAGAAATGAAACGGACTCATCGCGGCCTCCGTGGAGTACACACATATCTAATAAGACGCAGAAGATGATAAAGCTACTTCGGAAAGAACCCAGGACGGAATGGGAATGGCAGAAGAAGCCTACCAGTCCAGCTGCCAATGCAGCTCCATCAGGCTCAAAATCCAAGAAGCTGAAGAAGAAGAAAAGTGCAGCTCGGCGCGAAAAAGAGTCTGCAGGGAGATCAACCATTCAAAAATATATCGATTCCCTCGAAGAATATGAACAAAAGGAAAGAACATTGATTCAATTGAAGGAGTTTTTCCCTGTACAAGCGGCTGAAATTCTGGAGGAGTTAGAAGAAGACTCCAATGAAGAGATCCCAGTAGCGACCTGCTACGCCATCCATCTTGGCAGCGACTCCGAGGATGATCTCTGTTTTCCGGAAGAGGACGAGGAGCTCACCACAAAGGCCAATCAAATCCAGCTCAGAAGCGGCAGGGCTCTACCGCAAAATCAGGGCAACGCCCCAAAAGGGAAGGAAAAACATGTCGTTAATGAAGAAGATGGCAGAGAACCGGCTGACGAAAACATAAATCCTTCCTCGGTGGACTATAATGTCTTGGCACATCTCCGGAAGCTTCCATCTCTCCTGAGCATCTACGACGCCTTGGTCCTATCTAAGGAGCTTAGAGACGTTCTCATTCACGCTCTACAAAACCCCGAGCGGTATCAGGCTCACTTTGCGGAAATTAATATGAAAGAAGCCCAGCACGCTTTGCATGCCGCCGCAGTCACATTTAAGGATGAAGACTTGCTACTGGGAACGGCTGAGCATAATCGGCCGCTTTACGTGACCGGGTACAGCGACGGAGATCGAATTAATCGTATATTGATTGATCCGGGGTCCTCAGTGAACATCATGAACTTGCGAACTCTGAAGAGTTTGTCAATGGACGTCCGACACCTGTCGAGGGAAAGGATTGTCATTCAAGGGTTCAACCAAAATTGCCAGCAAGTTCTGGGGTCCATAGCTCTGCCAATCAAATTCGGGGATCTGCAAACTGAAGCTAAGATATACGTGATCGACGCCGACACATCTTATAAGATTCTCTTGGGGCGGCCATGGCTCCACGATTATGGCGTCATTCCGTCAACTCTCCATCAATGCATGAAGTATACTAAAAATGGCGAAGAAAGACGCATTGACGGAGACATCCAGCCGTTCGGTGTGCATGAAGTCCGATATGAAGATTCTCGGTACTTTACGAACCACCAAGATGCTAAGCCACAACTGACTAAGGATAGAACGGCCCCAAGACTCAAAAGCAAATCTGCGCCGGCTATCACTTTCAAACGCAAAAATACCCAAGTGCGCCCGCATTTCGGCAGCGACACTGATGAGTCCGACGCTGGAAGCCCGTCCTTCCGCCAAACTCGCCCTCATTTCGGCAGCGATACGGACGAATCTGTTACTGAAGGCCCATCTAGCAGCAAAGTCCGCCCTCATCTTGGCAGTGACACTGAAGAGTCAGAAGAAGAGGACCTGCCGTGCGACAGCTGTGCAGATCGACCCCCCATGCAGCAAGCGAAACTACGAGAGACCTTCGAAGTCGCAGAAGGGTCCCTGGCTATCACAAGGGTGCCGGAACGGATGTGCAAAGAGCTCGACGCATTGTCAGTCTCTACCGTGGACCAGCTGGAAACTTTCTACGTGCCCGGGAGGAAAAATGGACAGAAGGGCATCCTGTTTTACAAGTCAAACCCCGTTGTGCACCCGGACGATCTTTCTGTCGCGTGCCTTCCCTATGAGAGAGGCATAAGAGCCGTCCTCAATCCCAGATACTATGCGCCCAAGATGCGGGAATACTTTAAGAAGTGCGGATGCCGGTTATATCAAACGGAGTCCGAAGCAAAGTTTTACGAAGGGCTATGGTATCCGCCCCAGGTTCGAGCACTCATCGATGGACGAATTCCAGATAGACGGGGCATAGGCTACATTCAACCTGATTCCAAAGCGTGCTACATGATCCATGTTGGTGAAGCCAGCGAAAGATCAAATGATGATGACAAGATAGCCGAGCCAGAAGAAGCTCCTCAAGAGCTCGAAGATGGTGGACAAGCAACCTTTGATGAGCTAGCCGAGATTGACTTAGGAACGCCCGATAATCCAAGGCCGACCTACATCAGCTCACTCTTGTCGGAGGAAATGAAAGAGCAGATAATTGCCCTGCTGCGTGAGTTCGTCGACTGCTTCGCGTGGACATACAAAGAAATGCCTGGCCTTTCCCCTGAGGTAGCCGTGCATAAGCTGGCTATATCTCCTGATGCTAAGCCAGTCAAACAAGCTCCTCGAAGAATGAGAAGGGAGTTGGAAGAAAAGGTCATCGAGGAAACCAAGAAACTCATCGATGCCAGCTTCATCAGAGAAGAGAAATATGCGGATTGGATCGCATGCATAGTCCCAGTCAAGAAGAAAAATGGGCAGATCCGAGTCTGTGTCGATTTCAGGGACCTCAATAAGGCATGTCCTAAAGACGACTTCCCGCTACCGGTCATGGAAATGATGGTCGATGACACCTCAAATTACGAGCTGTTCACTTTTATGGATGGCTCGTCTGGATATAATCAGATCAAGATGTCGCCTGAGGATGAGAAGCACACAGCATTTCGAACTCCGATCGGAATATATTGCTACAAGGTGATGCCGTTCGGACTGAAGAACGCAGGTGCTACATATCAAAGGGCAATGACTAATATCTTTGATGACCTAATCCATAAAGTCGTCGAATGTTATGTCGATGATCTGGTCGTCAAGACTAAAGCCAAGGCCGATCATATCCAAGATCTCAGGACCGTTCTCACTAGACTGAGGGAATACGATCTGAAGATGAATCCTCTGAAGTGCGCTTTTGGCGTGTCATCGGGAAAATTCCTGGGCTTCATAGTCCGACATCGAGGGATCGAAGTTGACCCATCAAAGATAAAGGCCATCATAGAGATGCCCCCTCCGAAGAGTCTGACGCAGCTAAGATCTTTTCAAGGCAAGCTTGCTTATATACGGAGGTTTATCTCAAATTTATCGGGGAGATGTAGGCCCTTCTCAAAGCTCATGAAGAAAGGAGCTCCTTTTATCTGGAATGCCGAATGTCAAGCAGCGTTCGAAAGCATCAAAGAATACTTGTTGCACCCTCCAGTGCTGGCCGCTCCCATTCCAAATAAACCGCTGATTCTCTACACTGCCGCGCTGGACGAGTCACTCGGTGCGCTCCTTGCCCAGAATAACGAGGAAGGAAAAGAAAATGCCATCTACTACCTCAGTCGAACTCTAGTCGGGGCGGAACACAACTACTCCCCAATCGAAAAGCAATGCCTGGCTCTGATATTTGCTGTGAAGAAGCTGAGGCACTATCTGCTGGCTCATCGGGTTATGCTGATCTCCAAGGTCGACCCGCTCAAACACTTAATGACCAAAGCAAGCCTAGCCGGCAGAATGGCAAGATGGGCTGTCATGCTACTTGAGTTTGACATAGTTTATACTCCTCAGAAAGCAGTAAAAGGGCAAGCTCTTGCAGACTTTCTCGCTGCTCATCCCATACCAGAAGGGTCGCCGTTAAATTGTGAGCTACCCGATGAACAAGTTCTGCACCTCGAAGAAGATGGGCCATGTTGGGAGCTCTACTTCGATGGAGCCTCATCAATAAAGACCTCCAGTAAATCAAGTGTCCCGGAGATAAAGGCAGGGATAGGATTGGTGTTCATCACGCCATCAATGGGAACCCTACGGCGCTCTTTCGCTCTCACCGAGCCTCGGACAAACAACGAAGCTGAGTATGAAGCTCTGATAGCTGGTTTGGAGCTCGCCGTAGAAATGGAAATCCGTCGGCTACGAGTCTACGGTGACTCCCAGCTTGTCGTCAACCAAGTAAGCGGCGACTATAAGGTATAAAAACCCGAGTTAGCTCGGTACAGAAGCCGGGTGGTGGAACTCATGAAACGGTTCACTCACATTGAACTGACAAGAGTCCCTAGAGCATTGAACGGAAAAGCCGACGTACTCGCTCGCCTAGCCAAGGAGCTGGCTGATCCTGACATGGACGAAATTCTAATCACAGTCAGGAGCCGACAAATTCTACCCCCAGTCTGTCTACGAGAAGAGAAAAGCGCGGAACAGGAGAGCAGTCCCGCCGAAGAAGCTTCGATCATCCAAGACGAGCCTGATTGGAGAGAACCCTTCATAGAATACCTCCGATACGACAAGCTGCCTGAAGAAAAATCTATGAGGATTCAGCTGAAGAAAAGAGCTCTCCGATACGTGTTTGTAAATGACACGTTATACCGTAGGTCATATGACCAACTCTGGCTCAGGTGTCTGTCACTGGCCGAAGCCCAAAAGGTCATGAAAGATGTTCACTCGGGCATTTGCGGTGCTCACCAATCTGGCCCCAAGATGCGACTTCAAATCAAACGGCTTGGGTATTATTGGCCCACTATGATACGGGATTGCGAAGAGCATGCAAAGAAGTGTCAGATCTGCCAAATCCATGGTGATTTCATTCACAAGCATCCCAATCCGTTGCATCCTACGGTGGCGTCGTGGCCCTTCGAAGTCTGGGGCATCGACATTGTTGGCCCAATTGACCCTCCGTCATCCAAAGGCCACCGGTTCATACTGGCCGCGACAGACTACTTCTCCAGATGGGCTGAAGCTGTCCCATTGAAAGAAGTCAAGACAAAAGATATTCTGACATTCTTCCAGCATAATATTCTATACCGCTTCGGTACACCAAGAAGAATCATTTCTGACAACGGGCCTTCTTTCAAGAGCTTCAATGTCTCAAGGTTCGCTACTCAGCACAAGATAGACTGGAGATATTCCTCCATCTATAATCCAAGAGCCAACGGGCTAGCCGAAGCCTTCAATAAGACTCTATGCAAGCTCCTGAGGAAAAATGCTTCAGCCAACAAGAGAGACTGGAATCTCAAACTTCACGAGGCGTTGTGGGCATATCGTACCACGCACCGTACTCCAACACAGTCCACTCCATACTCATTGCTCTTCGGAGTGGAAGCGGTCCTCCCCCTCGAAGTCGAAGTCCCAAGCTTAAGAATGGCCGTCCAACATGAGTTGACGGAGGAAGAAAACGTGCTCCTTCGACTTGAAGAACTCGATGCCCTCGAAGAAAAGAGGCTCGCGGTGCAGCAAAATCTGGAGCTATACCGAGCCCAAATGTCACGGGCCTATGACAAGATAACCCGTCTCCGCGCTTTCAAGAAAGGTGAATTAGTGTTGGTCCTCAAAAGACCGATCATCCCCAATCGACATGCCAAGGGAAAATTCGAGCCAAACTGGGAAGGACCATACGTCATCGAGAAAGTGTTCGACGGAGGATCCTACCAACTAATAAGTGCAGAGGGAGAAAGGCCCATGCCACCCATCAATGGACGATATCTCAAGAAATACTACACATGAATGCTCCAAGTCGCAGGCGAATTGAGCACATCAGCCCTACGGTCTGGATCAGACATCCTGCAAAACCGTATACAATCCACGGGCGTAAATGACCCCTATTTCTCCCAAATCCTGCCGGTGAGACTACTTTAAAGTCCCACCAGCGGCCAAAAAAAAAAAAAAAAAAGGAAAAAAAAAGAAAAAGAAAAAAAAAGAAGAAGAAATAAACGGTATGTCCACAAGCAAAACGGGCACGGATGAAAACCCGAAAGGGCTCCGTGAGTAAAAACAGCAGGACTACCGGCGAGTCTGTGAAAACTCGAAAGGGCGCAAACTCGTGAAAAGAGATGAAATACACTCGCAAAGCCCTCTCGACCTTGCGAGGAGAAAACCCCTGCGTGAGATCCTTACGACTCACAAAGGAGCAACACACTTAGGAATCCTCACGATTCCTAAGGAGAAAATACACCTGCGGGATCCTTACGACTCGTAGGGAGAAAATGCTTTTATGGGACCCTCACGGCCCATAAAATTGAAAAGCCTTGGGTGGTAGGGACCCAAACCTATCTCCTAAGCCATCGTTCCCCAACGGGCAACGGCAAATGATGAGTCGCTCCTGGCATTTCGCTTCAGTGTTAGCGGTGCTGATGCCGACCAAAAACCCAAATCCCAAGTCCTCCCAAGGCAAATGATGAGTTGCTCCTGGCATTATTCCAGTGCAGCAATGCTGATGCCAAACAAGATCCAAATTCCAAGTCCCCAAACGACGAATGATGAGTCGCTCCTGGTACCATATTCCAGTGCAGCGATGCAGACGCCAACCAAAATCCAATTTCTCAAAATTCTCCCGGCCCTACGGTTGGTCCTCAAATTGACTACCGTATACAATCCACGGGCTCAAATAATTCTCATCACCCTCAGGCCCCACCGTAATCACCAGTCACGCGGCTGGTCTCCGCCTTTGGAATTATGCTCTATTGAGAAGACCCACTCATGTGTCCTCACGATACATAAGGAGAACAAACCTTCGTGGGATCCTTACGACTCACGAAGGAAAAACACACTTAGGAGTCCCCACGACTCCTAAGGAGAACATACACCTGCGGGATCTTTACGACTCGCAGGGAGAAAATACCGTTATGGGACCCTCACGGCCCATAAAATTGAAAAGTCTTAGGTGGTAGGGATCTAAACCTGTCTCCTAAGCCATCGCTCCCCAATCCCCATGCACCAAGAGGCGAATGATGAGTCGCTCCTGGTACTACATTCCAGTGCAGCGATGCAGACGCCAACCAAATTCGCTCCCCCAATCCCCAAGTGGCGAATGATGAGTCGCTCCTGGTACCATGTTCCAGTGCAGCGATGCAGACGCCAACCAAATTCCAAATCCCATACCCCAACGGCGAATGATGAGTCGTTCCTGGTACCATATTCCAGTGCAGCGATGCAGACGCCGACAAAGTCCCGAAATTTTTCCGGCCCTACGGTCTGGATCATACATCCTGCAAAACCGTATACAATCCACGGGCGTAAAACAATCCTAATTTCTCCCAAATCCTCTCGGGGCAAATGATGAGTTGCTCCTAGCATTATTCCAGTGCAGCAATGCAGATGCCAAACAAAAACCAAAATCCCAAAATCCTCTCCATGACAGATGATGATTCGCTCCTGGTACCATATTCCAGTATAGCGATGCTGATGTCAACCCAAATCAAAATCAACAAGTCAACTTCCACTCCGACGCCACAGAAAGCAGAGCAAGTCAGAATCCAATCTCGACACCGCAAGAAGCGGAGCAAGTCAAGTCTACCACTGACACTGCAAGAAGCAGAGCAAGTCAAATCAAGCATCGACCGTCCACGTCGCTAAAATGGCAGCACCGACCGTCCAAGTCGCAAAAAGGGCAGCACCGACCGTCCACGTCGCTAAAAGGGCAGCACCGACCGTCCACGTCGCTAAAAGGGCAGCACCGACCGTCCACGTCGCTAAAAGGGCAGCATCGACCGTCCACGTCGCTAAAATGGCAGCACCGACCGTCCACGTCGCAAAAAGGGCAGCACCGACCGTCCACGTCGCTAAAAGGGCAGCACCGACCGTCCAAGTCGCAAAAAGGGCAGAACCGACCGTCCACGTCGCTAAAAGGGCAGCATCGACCGTCCACGTCGCTAAAAGGGCAGCACCGACCGTCCAAGTCGCAAAAAGGGCAGAACCGACCGTCCACGTCGCTAAAAGGGCAGCACCGACCGTCCACGTCGCTAAAAGGGCAGCACCGACCGTCCACGTCGCAAAAAGGGCAGCACCGACCGTCCACGTCGCAAAAAGGGCAGAACCGACCGTCCACATCGCTAAAAGGGCAGACCCGACCGTCCATGTCGTAAAAAGGGCAGTGCCAGCTTCCCAAAAGGTGGGAACCAAATCAAGTCGCCTCCACGCGAAAGAAGATCCATCAATTTCATGCATACGACCCACATATGTGGTGTGTATTTATTGATGGGGGGCAATTTGTTGGGGTAAAAATTTACACCCCGGTTGACCAAGTCAAAATCCAAGTCAACCCCAAGCCAAGTGGGCCCAAGCCCAGACCCAGTCGGCCCATGCCTGAGTCGAGCCAGAACATGAAGCGGCCGGCCTCCTCCACGCCAAGATAAAATTTTTGTAATAAATAATCTTGTTGCATTTTCTTTTATGGATAAATGTAAGAAAATGGGCATAAAGCCAAATTCTTGTAAAGCCCATGGCTTATGTGCAAAAAGAAATGGCACATGAGCCATGAAATAGGCAAAATGCCATTTTGTGAAGCCCAAGGGGCTATGTGTAAAATGTATGGCCTATAAAGGCAAAAGATAATGAAAATATCTCATAACTTTTTCTCTCTCCAAAAAAGTTTCAGAGCTGAGCTCTTTCCTCCTTCTTCAAGGTTCCAAAACCTTCTTCTTTCTTTTGAATTAAATCAAGAGTTTTACTCTTCCTTTTTCAAAACTAAATAGTTTTTCCACTACAAAACCCACAAAGGGGAACTTGGATCTGTCATCAGATCTTAAAAAGGAGAGATTTTGAGATTTCACATCTCTTGATCTTCAAGATCCAGCAAGCGACAGGAGGAAGAAGAAGAACCACTTCCATTAAACCCAAAACACATTCAGGAGCCCGACTCCTCTCTGATTTCTCCTTTGAGAAATCCTTTTTTTTCAGGCTAAAAGCCTCTTGTGCCTCTCTGGCGCTTGCGCAAGTGCGCAAGGCGCCAGCGTGCCGACACGTGGCGCGCGCGCTTGCGCACCTGCGCAAGTGCGCAAGGCGCCCGCGTGCCGACACGTGGCGCGCGCGCTTGCGCACCTGCGCACAGCACCTAAGCGCACAGCGCCCAAGGTGCTGCCCCACGCATCCCTTGGATGCCTTTTCCCCCTCTTTTTATGTATATACATATACATATACATATGTATACAAATTCACACATATACATACTCCGCCACATTCTCCCCCTCCAAAAAATTTTCGGGCCGGGGCGCTGCCCCGAACCCCGCAAGGGGGCTGCTAGCCCCCTTGACCCCCAGCCCGCTATCCGGGTAGCGGGACCCCCGTAAAAACTCTGCGTGGCTCCCGATATATCCAAAACCCCCTTTCAAAACAAAACACACGCACACTGCACATTGAGTTCGCATGATCAATTTAACCCGTTAATCGGAGGTTCCCTCGCCCCAAAGGCGGGGGGGGGGGGGGTAATTAACGGCAGCTTAGTCCGCGGCTGCCGGAGATTCGGATCCCCACAATCATTAAACCCCGGCCTACCCTAGGCAGGGGGAATCTGTAGTACGCCTGACAAGCGCTCGCGTATTCCCATCTCACTGGGGTGACGAAAAACACCCTACAGATGTGAAAAAGTGTGTAGTAGTTAACCGCAATCAATAACGATGTCGCGTATAGCTAGACTGAGATGAGTACGGGTCGTCCTCAGGGAAACGTTGAATCTTTTACTCTTACTTTAGATGTGTTGAAAAAGAGAGGAGGGATAAAGAATTTTGTGGAAAGGTTTCTAGATCTACGTTTAAGCAAGAATGCAAAATATATAGATCTAGATTATTTTAGGGATGTAGTTAATATAATAAGAGGGCTTGTAGGATTCGTTAGGATTTAGTAGTTATGGACGATTAATTAAAAGTTATCCTTTTTATCCATTAAAAGATTTAAAACTAGAACGACGGTGATGCGTGTAGATTAGGGTTTCTGGAGGGAAAAGGAATCCCACTCTTAACCCTTATCTCGACACGGAACTCCGTTTATATCTAGCCTTTACCAAAACAATCATTAATCTAATCTCTAATCGCGGTCGGAACTAACAAAGAATTGTTAGCGCGCCCGATTAGGATGTTAAAGATTGTTTTGATAAAGTTCATAAATTTTATAAGACTTAAAAAGGGTTTAGGGATGTTCATCATCCATTAGCCTATCCTAATCCTACGAACCCTAACAAGTTGAGAATTACTCGCGCATGTTGGGAAAAGAAGATGAAAAGACAGAGAGGGAAAACATAATGTAAAATGCAAAAGAATTAAATAAAACAACTACCTTTATTAATCAACTTGAACAATCTACACTTTATTCCTTAGAAAATGATTACAAAAACTTGGTTTGCTTCTCGAACTCTTCCGAAAGAGGTAGATGAACAGTTGATGATCAGCCTGGATGCGTGAGCCGTCTTGGACTTCGTAATCTCTTCGGCTTGATAAATTTTCCAAGAGGCTCTCGGTGCCTTTTTATAGTGCCAAAGCCAGAATCCAAGCTTCTAAATTAGGAAGTAAGCAGCAAGAGATCCTCCCCAAAAATCCTCACCTTCCAACTCTTCTTAACCGCGGCGGATCCGCGGCATTAAGGGGATATTGCTGCGGATCCGCGGCTTGATGATCACGGCCGTCCATCAATTTTCGGGGGATGGCTACTTGTGACATTTGGCGATCCTTGGCACCTTCAGAATTTGGAAATCTTTTCTTTTCTTCTGCCAGAATTGATTCCTTCATTTTGATTTCTTAATTAGGCAGGTTATTTTTAACAACTTGATTTCCTTGATTTAAGACCTGAAAATTCTGCACAACAACTTAGATAATATTTAGTAGACTTTGTTCTACTAGGATTTGGTCAATGAAATTATTTGCATACATTTTCCTACCAAATTATAATTATAATATATTAACACATGGAAAATAGTATTTTTACACATAAACCCTCATATGTATGATATATTATAATAAAGTCCTTTTTTAATATGAAAATGGTAGGAAAAATGTAATACAAATGTGCAGTTTTATCAACTGAACAGCCCCCAAAGCAAAAATTTAGTTTGCGGCTACTGCAACAGAGATGGGCACACCCAGAAGGACTGTCGCTGCGCCAAGGGACAGTGTTTGATTTGCGGATCCAGTCAGCACAGAGTTAGCGGTTGCCCCGAGCGAACAGAGATACAGGGAGGGTCTGGACCACAGCAGCGGAGATCACAGGAGCAGAGGCAACCCTACACAGGACACGGTCAAGCATAGGCTTTCACCTTAACCGCCGAGCAGGCTGAGGCCTCAGGCGAAGTTGTCACAGGTATTCTACTCGTATATTCCATGCCAGCTAGAGTACTATTTGATTCTGGAGCATCGCACTGTTTCATATCTGCACATTTCGTTGATACACACTCCATACCACATGAACCATTAACCAAGGGTTGGGAAATACATACGGATAATTGTGTTATAGTATCTAGTCGAGAATGTAGATCATGTCCGGTTGTAGTGTGTGGCAGGGAATTTTATGCGAATTTCCTTTTGATCGGAACAGGCAGCTATGACGCAATTCTCGGGATGGATTGGATGAGTACCTTCCATGCAGTTATTGATTGCCGAGCAAGGAATGTGATCTTCCGCATTCCCAATCACCCAAAGTTTATTTTCGAAGGCGGGAGCGAATCTTTGGAGCCAGCCAAGTATAGAACCAAGCCAAAAGAGTTGACAACTATGGAGATTGATGAGAGCCCAGCCCCAGAGATTGTTCGGGATTTCCTGGACGTGTTTCCTGAAGATTTACCAGGTCTACCACCTCCACGCGTCTTGGAATTCTCGATTGATTTGACTCCAGGTACAACACCAGTTTACAAGGCCCCGTACAGGATGGCACCGGTTAAGTTGGCAGAATTAAAAAAGCAAATTGAAGAACTCCTGGAGAAGGGATTTATCCGGCCAAGCGTTTCACCGTAGGGTGCACCAGTTCTGTTGGTGAAGAAGAAGGATGGATCGCTGCGGATGTGTATAGACTATCGAGAGCTGAACAAAGTCACAATAAAGAACAAGTACCCAATTCCGCGCATCGACGCTTATTCGATCAGTTAAGTGGGACCAAGGTATTTTCGAAATTGGATCTCCGTTCTGGCTATCATCATATCAGAGTAGCGGCCGAGGATATATGCAAGACGGCTTTTAGGACCCGATACGGACATTATGAGTTCCTCGTGATGTCGTTTGGTGTTACTAATGCTCCAGCGATATTCATGGATTTGATGAAAAGGGTGTTTGCGAAGTATTTGGACACGTTTGTCGTTGTATTTATCGACGATATACTAGTCTACTCGAAGACCCGGGAGGAGCACGTCGAGCATTTGCGCACGGTTCTACAAATTCTTCGGGAAGAAAAGCTGTACGCGAAATTGAGCAAGTGTGAGTTCTGGCTCAACAAGGTTCAGTTCTTGGGACACATTGTTTCGGGCGAAGGCATCTCAGTGGACCCGGCAAAGATAGAATCTGTCAGAGATTGGACAACACCGAAGTCAGTGGCCGAGATCAGAACCTTTCTGGGACTGGCAGGATATTATCAGTGGCGTCCATGACTTTTCAAGAATCGCTGAACCGTTGACGAGGCTGACACGGAAGGATGTACCGTTTGAGTGGACAGAGGAATATACTTGGGCATTTGAGACACTGAAGCAGAAGTTAACCACGACGCCTATTCTTACAGTACCAGATGATTCCGATGGTTTGGTGATAGATAGTGATGCCTCAGGGAAGGGCTTAGGCTGTGTTTTGATGCAGCACGGTCGAGTGGTTGCTTACTGTTTACCCCAATCAGAGCAAAGCTCTGTTCAAATTCCAAGGCGGGAAACGAAGCAACGCTTCTGTTTCCCCCAATCAGAGCAAGGCTTTATTTTGAAAATTAAAGTGAAGATTAAAATTAAAATAAATGGAGCAATGCTTCAGATCCCCTGCGCTGCGCAAAGCGCCACGTGTCAAAATCAGACACGCCAGCGCAGGGAGCGCAGCGCCCAAGGCAGCGCACTCAATCAGAGCAAGGCTCTATAAAAGAAGCAACGCTTCAGCTGATTTACGCTCTGCGCTGCGCGACACGTGTCAGCGCAGTTGCGCCGTGCGCGACACGTGTCAGCGCAATTGTGCTCGCGCAGTTGCGCTGCGCTCCGCGCTGCGCGACACGTGGCAGCGCAGTTGCGCTAGCACAGTTGCGCTAGCACAGTTGCGCTGCGCGACACGTGTCAAGCGTAGGTGCGCTTGCGCCAAACAGAAAAATTCTGAAAGATCTTTCTCAATCTTGTTAAAAACAAGAAGATTGCCTTCTGTAAAACAGAAGCCCTTGGATCAAAGATCCAAAAATCACTCAGAGAAAGATCTCTTTAACTGGTCTAACAAACTAATTGGCACTATATAAAGGCCCCTAGACCCCAAGTCTAAAACAGAGATCAACACACAGAAACAGAGAGAGAATTCAGAGAACTCCTAAAAAAGAAAATTTGAGAAGAGCTCAGAAAAGAAAAAGGTAAAAACCTTTGAATAAAAGAAGAGTTTCTTCTAAAAAAGATCATTGATTTAAGAATAAGATCAAAGATCTTCAATAAAAAATATATAATAATAACAAAGGCATTGCCTTTTGATGAACCACTGGTTCTGGAATCTTAAAAGATTCTTTTCTTGAATCCAAAATTGGATCAAGATATTAAAACAGTGTCTTGCACTTGTAAACTGGAACAGTTGCGCTCTTGGATTGGCGCAAGCCACCAGAAAGCGCCACGTGTCAGCTCCAGAACAGCTTGCGCTATGCGCTTTTAAAACAGAGCACTGCTCTCATGAATTGGCGCAACTCACCAGAGTGCGCCACGTGTCAGCAGCGCAACAGCGCAGCGCACTGTGCTTGCGCTCACCGGAGCGTGACATATGTCACCTCCACATGGACTTGCGCCTTGCGCTCCTCAATTGGCGCAAAGCGCCTGACAAGCCACGTGGGGCACTGTCAGAACATTAAATGCACCGCATTAATAAAAGGGCAGAGCCCAATAGAAAGGTCTTTCAGACCAAACAAAAGTGCTATGCACTATTAAAAGGGACAGAGCCTAAATCAAAAAGGCCTAACAGACCAGAATAAAATGCAGTGCATTATTAACAGGGGCAGAGCCCTAATAAAGGCCTACTAGGCTAAATATAAATAAAAATGTTGAACATTTTCAATTGGACTTAGCCCAATTCTGGCCGTAAGTCCTCAAATTAAATTGAACTGAACACAAATGCTCTCTCAAATCAATTTACACCTGGTTCAAGGGTACATCTCTGAACTCCTCTGACACCTGTCGTTGTAATCCTTCAACGTCGTCAGAGAGGTGATGGGTCCCGACGGCCATACATGCACAATGGACCACCATGTCCCTAAACTGGCAATGGACCACCATGTCCCTAAACTGGAACAATAGAGCCCTCAAATGCTCTTTTGTCGGATCTAAACGATCCCGTTTAAGTTGATCTTAGCCTCAAATATGGCTAACGTATCCCTAAACCTTCAAACAGACTTTAGTCCCAAATTGGACTATAGATCCCCCAATCAACTTTGGTTCAAGGGTACATCTCTAAACTCCTCTGATATCTGTCGTTGTAATCCTTCAACGTCGTCGGAGAGGTGACGGGTCCCGACGGCCATATATTCAATGGACTACTATGTCCCTAAACTGGAACAATAGAGGCCCTAGATACTCTTTTGTAGGATCTAAACGATCCCGTTAAGTTGATCTTAGTCTCAAATTGGACTAACGTATCCTTAACAAACGTTTAAGTTGATCTTAGCCTCAAATATGGCTAACGTATCCTTAAACCAAAACCCCAAACCCAAATCTAAGAAAATACGGATTTGGACTAATCCACGTCCTACGGGCGACGACATAAATTAGTCTTTGTATACAATCCACGGGCAACCACAAACAAAACGAACACACACGACACGAAGTGAAATTCTGGAGAAGGAGAAAGTGGTTACCGTGATGCGGTAGCGTAATTAACTGCAGGGGCTTGCGCCTGCAGGGAAGAGCGTCCCCACAATCAAAAACCCCTTAAGCGAGGGGGAATCTTACGAAGTCTGCTACATCGGCCGCATCCGTCTAAACCTCCGATACACGGTGCCATAAATCAACTTGGCATCTTCGGAGAGGTGGACGGATAAAACCAAATAGCATCTGCCCCGAATCTCAGGCACGACGTCCCTGTCTTGGCCGTCTTTCGGAGGGGAATAGATTCTGGCACGCCCGGTGGGACCTTTTCCTCTTTCCACTCTACACTTCGTATGTCGTGTTCGCGAAAGAATCGTGGTTTGCTGTGGTTGCTTGTGGATTCGAGGTACTAAGATTTGGTGTCTTGCTCCGTGCAGAAAACAGAAGATCAATGGCTTCAAACTGCACTGCCTGCAACTGCAACTCTCGCTCCGTCCTTGCTGGAAGAGTGACTTATGGGCCCCAAGCGGCCTCCCTTTTCAAGATGCCAATGGAGCAAGTAACTCAAGCTACCACTGGATTATTCTTCAGGACCATGCTCCCACTGTTGAGCTTCAATGCCACAATGACGTCGCAAGAAACTCCAAAGAAGTCGGTCTTTGATCGGCTTAAAACTACCGCGGCCCCTCTCAACGGGTCGCCCAAGTCCAACGCCTCCGTCTTCAGCAAACTGGGTCAAATCTCAAACGGGCCCATGAAGAGGCCTACAATACCAGAAGGCGTTATCCCGAAGCGGATAGCCATCCCTGTTCCCGTTCCAGGCGAAATCACCAAAGTTGCTTCCTCTACTCGGAAGTCTGCTCTTAATAGGTTGGTCGTCCCCATTCAACGGACGTTGATCTTTAAAAGGCTGATACCAGCAAATTCTGACCAATACAGGGGGCATGAGGAGGTCACCCCTACAACTAAACCAACTCCAATCGCGCGACACGCTCGACGTCGCCACTGGCGCCGAGTAAGGAAGGCTGGGGGCAACTCCCCCTCTGGGATAACTCCGCCAGCTCCAATGGTGGGGATCGATCCTACTGTTCCAACCAAGAACAGCTTTGAACTGCTCAACAAGGTGCGCAGAAACTCTCCTACTGCGATGCTGAAGCGAACCCCTTCACCTGTGGAGAATACTCCAGAGAAGAAGGTAGAGCAGTCCCCTCAACGGCTGTCCTCTAAAATTTACAAGGTCTGGCGACAGGTCCAAGACTCGATAATTGAAGAAAACTATCTCCACCGACAGAAAAAAATGAAGGTTCGGCAGGAGAAGGATTACTCCGTCAAGCCACAAAAAGCAACAGCTACTTGGGTGCCCACTACAACGGCCCCCTCAACTCCAACCACTCAAAAGAAAAGGAGGCCGCAAAAAGCCCCTGTGAACATGGCGAACCGTAAACGCGCTGAGCACAAACACCCCAAGTCTGGGGGCATGGTGGTGCACACTATTTATATGGCTTCCGGAAAGGAGGAAAGCCGTGCTTCGACGGGTCACCGACCGTTCACCCGATCCGTGACGAAAACCCAGGAGCAGCAACAGAAACTTCAGGAAATGATGCTGCGATGGCCGCACTTACTGGGCCAAAAGAAAGCTCGGAGGCATCATCCGAGCAGCGTCATGAACAAGAAACTAACGCTGACTACCTACGCAGAGTCCTCGAAAAGAAGGACAAAGAAGCCGCAGAACAAGCGGCTAACATAAAGCAAATGACGCTCCTGTTCCAGGACATGGTGGGAATGATGATCCAACAAGATCCTCCTGCTGAAGATCCTCCGATCGTCCTTGAAGACGACAGGGGAGAAACGTCAAACCCTCCACCAGCTCTGTCAACAGCCAAGGAAGAGACAATCTCCAAAGCTGACTTGGACGAATATATAGCTCAGCAGATACGGGTTCATCAGGCGACTGAAGCAGCCGGTCAGGTCGTAAAAACAGGGCGACCATATCCGAGCTGGTATGATCAGATTAAGTACCCGCAGGGCTATACAATACCGAAATTCCATGTCTATAAGGGGAATGGCAATCCCCATCAACATGTTGCCCAGTTCAGGGCGCTTTGCGGGAACACCGGCGGTGATGATAAATTGTTGCTTCGCCGGTTTGTCGGCAGCTTGTCAGATACAGCATTCGAGTGGTACTCCGAGCTCCCAAACGACTCTATCAAGACATTTGCGGAGATGGAACTGTTGTTTACCCAGCGTTTCGCAAGCGCCAGCAAACGCACCCCGATAACGGCATTGATTAATGCCAGGGTGAAGCCAGGAGAGACATGGGTCCAATACACGATATGGTAGCGAAACTTATGGTCAAAATGCGAACAACGCATCGAAGAGGCTCCTGCGGTAGGCATGTTCGTGGGCACTCTCGATCCGCAAGCGACTATATCCCAATTCATGATGTTCTTCAGGCCGACCACTTTCCAGGCCTTGATCGACAAATTAGCCCAAATGGACCAGATGGGCCATGGACCGTCTCCTCCAAGACTGGACTCTCGAAATGAGAAGAAAGGAAAAGCGATCGTTGTTGCCAATACTCAACAACAGCCGAACAAATCAAAGCCGGTTGCTCGCCAAAACAACGTGCGTCCACGCTCATCCCTCGAGGAGAGACTGGGATGTCCTTACTCGTTTCCTCAGAATAAAACAAGGACACCGTTCGAGTTGGCCACGCGCAATGGACTCATCAATCTGCCGAGTCCAAAACGTCTGTTGCAGCCAGGCGATCTCAATAATCCCGATTATTGCCCTTACTACTACACGGTAAGTCACCCGATCGAGAACTGTTTCGTCTTTAAGGGATGGATCGAGGATCAATACCTACAAGGCAAGTTTGCGCTGTCTGAAAAGTGGAAGGTAAACCCACCACAGCCGCACACTCCAAAGAAGACTGGCGCACCGGGGGCAACTTGTCATGTGATCTCTCACTCATTGATAGATGATGAAGAGGCTCCTTGCGCCGAGAAAACAAGGGCGGATTCTAAACCGAAACTTCTGTGGCCGTCAGACGAGATGATCGATACCTTCCTGAATGAGATTCGTCTGAAAGTTAAAGCCAATCAAGAGCGTGAGATGGCCATATTGGAAGGAGCTAAACGCCGACGATTAGACGAAAGAGCCGAGGCACTCCCGTCAAATCAAAAGACATCCGCCGCGGATAAAAACAAATTCAAGACGAGGAAAAGGTTCGCTAAAGCCATATCAATAGGAATGAAGCTACCACCCTCTGAAGAAAACACTCTCGGCGGAGTAGAGATGCATCCTAACTTCTGCTTATAACATCAGAAGATCACACATCCTACTGAAAACCGCGACTCCTTTAAGTGTTGGTGGCAAAGGTATCTCGCTCACAGGCAACACTTCAACAGGACAGAGCATGAAGCTCATAGACAGCGGAAGAATGCGACAGATGAGCATAAAAGAGTTATCGGCAATTGTCATAGGGATGATCCCGGGGGATCACGAGTTCTCACCTTCGGGAGCGATTCCGACGAAAAAGTAGCCCTCGGCCCTCTCTTCAGGGAGCCTATCTTTGAAGAATTAAGGAATTGCAAGAGCATTCAGCCGTACAATTGCACGATACCCGGAGAGAATCTCGGACACACAAACAACGGAGCGAACAAAAAGGGTAAAGGAAAAGGAAAATTGACCTTCTTCGCCAACTCTCAACAACAATCGAGTGGCCCTAGACCGGTTGTTCGTCAAAACAATATGCGTCAACGCATATCCCTCGAGGAGAGGCTAGGACGTTCTTACTCGTTTCCTCAGGATAAGACAAGGAGACTGTTCGAGCTGGCAGTGCACGACAGACTCATCAATTTGCCGAGTCCAAAATGTCCGTTGCAGCCAGGCAATGTCAATGATCCCAATTATTGCACTTAACACCAAACGGTAAGTCACCCGATCGAGGATTGCTACGTCTTCAAAAACTGGGTTGAAAACCAATACCAACAGGGCAAGTTCGTCATCTCCGAAAACTGGAAGGTGAGCCCGCCACAACCACACGCTCCAAGAAAGATGGATACGCCAGGGGCATCATGCTCATTCATAGGGAAAGAACCATAGACCGAAAAGTCAGTAAACTAGAGATTCGCCTCAAATACGGCGACGGTGGACCGAAACGTCCTTAAACTAATGACGGACCGCTACGTCCTAAAACTAACCGATGACCGAAACGTCGTTAAACTACTACCAGCCCGCGGCATCCTCAGGCTGGCGTGTAAAAAAAATAAAAAATAAAAATAAAAATAAATACGGTAAGTCCATAAGCAAAATGAGCACGGATGAAAACTCGAAAGGGCTCCGTGAGTAAAAACAGCAGGGCTACCGGCGAGTGTTTGTGAAAACCCGAAAGGGCACGACCTCGTTAAAAAAAAAGAATAAAAAGAATAAAGAAAAGAAAAAAAAAGAATAAAAAAAGACGGCATGTCCATAAGCAAAATGGACACGGATGAAAACCCGAAAGGGCTCCGTGAGTAAAAACAGCAGGGCTACCGGCGAGTGTTTGTGAAAACCCGAAAGGGCGCAACCTCGTTAAAGAACACTTACAGGGTCCTCTCGACCTTGTACGGAGAAACCACCCGCGTGAGATCCTTACGACTCACAAGGGAGTAACACACTTAGGGATCCCCACGATTCCTAAGGAGAAAATACACTTGCGAGATCCTCACGACTCGTAAGGAGAACTCTCTTATGGGACCCTCACGGCTCATAAGATTTGAAAGTCTTAAGTTACAGAGACCTGAACCTGTTCTTAAGCAACTCCCACAACCTTTGATAATGCCCTACAAGCGGTTCAGTATTGACCCTTGCATACAATTCACGGACGCGAATAAACATTTCCCTAACAAAGTCCTACCCGTGACTAGGGATATGTTCGCATAGTGAACAACCCTTGTAAGTCCTCTCGACTTATAAGGAGAAAACCCTTTTGTAAGATCCTTACGACTTACAGGGGAATATGCACTTAGGAATCCTCACGATTCCTAAGGAGAAAACACACCTACGAGATCCTCACGACTCGTAGGGAGAAATACCTTTATGAGACCCTTACGGCTCATGAAGTCAAAAGCCTTAGTCGACGAGATCCTAACCCTGTTTTCTAAGCCATCTTTGTTCGACATCGACAGAGGCAAATGATGATTCGCTCCTAGCAATATCCCTGTTCCCCTCCGAAAGACGGCGCGACATGACGTCTCGCCTGAGATTCGGGGCAGATGCTAATTGGTGCTATCCGTCCACCTCTCCGAAGATGCCAAGTTGATTTATGGCACCATGTATTGAAGGTTTAGACGGATGCGTCCGATGTAGCAGACTTCGTCAGATTCCCCCTCGTTTGAGGGGTTTTTGATTGTGGGGACGCTCTTCCCTGCAGGCGCAAGCCCCTGCAGTTAATTACGCTACCGCATTGTGGTAACAACTTTCTCCTTCTCCAGATGGTCACTTCGTGTCGTGGGTGTTTGTTTTGTATTTTGTTGCCCGTGGATTGTTTACGGAGACTGAGTTATGTCGTCGCCCGTAGGGCGTGGACTAGTCCAAATCCGTATTATCTTAGATTTGGGTTTGGGGGTTTGGTTTGAGGATACGTCAGCCATACTTGAGGCTAAGATCAACTCAAACGTTTGTTAAGGATACGTTAGTCTAACTTTGAGACTAAGATCAACTTAACGGGATCGTTTAGATCCGACAAAAGAGCGTTTGGGCTCTAATATTCCAGTTTAGGGACATAGTGGTCCATCGTATGTATGGCCGTCGGGACCCATCACCTCTCTGACGACGTTGAAGGATTACAACGACGGATGTCAGAGGAGCTCAGAGATGTACCCTCGAGCCAGAGTTAATTGGGGGGATTCATAGTCCAGTCTGTTTGAAGGTTTAAGGATACGTTAGCCATCTTTGAGGCTAAGATCAACTTAAACGGGACCGTTTAGATCCGACAAAAGAGCATACGGGGCTCTATTGTTCTAGTTTAAGGACATTGCGGTCCATGGGTAGTTTAAGGACGTTGCGGTCCATGGGTAGTTTAAGGACATTGCGGTCCATGGGTAGTTTAAGGACATTGCGGTCTATTGTTAGTTTTAAGACATCTCGGTCAAGGTTAAGGACGTCGTAGTCCATGGGTTTAAGGACCCCACAGTCCATTGTTAGTTTTAAGACATCTCGGTCAAGGTTAAGGACGTCGTAGTCCATGGGTTTAAGGACCCCACAGTCCGGTATGTGCTCTGGATGCTTCATACGGGTTCACTGCCGTGCTCTGCGAGGACCAGGCTCCGCTCTGGACGTTTTCCACGGGGTCAAAGAGTGACATTATCCGCGTTCCACGTAACCAGGAATTTTGCATTAAACACGGGTTTAAGGACCCCACAGTCCGTATCAATGTGTGGTCGTCGGGACCCGTCACCTCTTTGAAGACATTGAGGGATTACAATGCCAAGTATCAAAGGAGTGAAGAGATGTACCCTAGAACCGGAGTGGATTAAATAGTCCTTGGCCCAATTTGGGATCAAGACGAATTAATTATGTTATGAGTCCATTGGCCCAGTTAATCACAAATTGAGGACTTATGGCCATCTTGGGCTAAGTCCAATCAGGAGAGGCTTTGCCTCTATCCATTTAGGCCAATTGGGCCAAAGCCTAGTGTTAAACACTACAGAGCAGTCAGTGTTGAACACTGGGAATGAGGTTGACAAGTTAGTGTTTAACACTAAGAGATAATTGGTGTTAAACACCAGCAACAAGGCTTTTCAAATTAGTGTTAAACACTAAAACAGATCAGTGTTGAACACTGCAAATAAAGCTTTTTAATTAGTGTTGAACACTAAGGCCCAACAGTGTTTTAACACTGGGTTCGAGAGTTTTAATTTAGTGTTAAACACTAAGGCAAGAGGGGACACGTGGGCAGCACGTGAGAGCGCCCTCCCTTCATTTATTCTGCTGAGATTATCGCGTCTTTCAGAGCATCACGTGCCATCACGTGATGGGCATTCAAATGCCTATGTATTAGAGCTTCTGCCGAGGGTCACGTGGGTCATGTGGGGTGCTGCCTCAAAGGGGCTTTCTGTAGATCTCTTGGGGGGGTCACGTGGTGACACGTGACCCTGCCTCTATGTATGTTATTTAGAGGATCTGTTAACCTTTTCTCAGGAATTAAGTTCCTCGTAGGGTTAAACCCTGACAGTAATTTCAGAGGAATTAAATTCCTACTTCCTTTTGAAGGTTTATATTCTGAATAGAGTTGAACTCTGAATTTTCCGTAGGAATTAAATTCCTCATACATGTGAAGAACCAAATAGGGTTAAACCCTAACAAAAGCTTTTTAGGGAATTTGAACTTCCATCCTCTGTTAAATTATGATTAAAGGAATTAAATTCCCGCTGTTTCAACAGAATTAGGTTCTTAATTAGGGTTAAACCCTGTCTCTTTTTGTTCTGAAGGAATTAAATTCCCATGATACAGGGTCAAGCCCTAATTTTATTTTAAAGGAATTAAATTCCTATAGTTCTGTGAGAATTAAATTCTCGTGCTTGCATTCCCTCTCTATGTTTTGGATCTGCATGGCAGGATCTCAACCCATTGAGAATTAAATTCTCAACCTCAAGGGGAGATGTGCACTTTGCAGATCCTCTATCAAAGAGAGAAGAAATATGTTCTTCTGTTTTATGTATCAGAGTTAAACTCTGTTGAGAATTAAATTCTCTTTTTTCTTTCAAGGAGCTTTTCCCTTTCTTACCTAGGGTTTTTGCAGAAGATCCAAGTTTCTCCAAGTATCGAAGCTCTCTTCCTTTTCTTTTTCTCTCCCTGTCTCTGTATATATTTTCTCTGTGTCTCGTGGCTCCTATTTATAGGAGAAGCAGCCGAATCAATCAGTTTTTGACGAATCTTCATGAGAGATTTGATTTGCATCCATCATTCGTTTTGGACCTTTGGATTATTAGGTGAATTTTATTCACCATTGGATTTCAAATCCAGGGATTCTCCTTTGTTGTTTCGGTTAGATTTAAAGGGGAAATCTTTCCAAACCTGAGATTTTCCCATAGATAGATGATATTTCATCACCTCTGAATCTTTAATTCGATTGGTTCCAGATAGCCGCTTTCCTTTGGAAAGATTTGAATTTCTTTCAGAATTTAATTCTGTTGACAAAATGGGCTTTGAAAGCCGGTCACGTGTGACCACGTGACCCATGGTCACGTGTGAGCACGTGACCCCCTTTGGAATGAGCCTTCTTCTTTCCTTTTGCGCTGTCTTCTGGTTGTTGCTTAACCGTCACGTGCTACCACGTGACCCCTGGTCACGTGTGAGCACGTGACCCTGATCTGGACTCTTTTTCCTTGACTTGATCAGGGAACCGATGTGCCTTTGAATCCGCTTTAAAATGTCACGTGCCAACACGTGACCCTGGTCACGTGGGAGCACGTGACCCTTTCTTAAGCCCTTTTTCTTTGATGTAGTCAGGAAGCTGAACTTGCTTTGCCGGTACTTTTGGGTGTCACGTGCCAACACGTGACTGCTGGTCACGTGTAAGCACGTGACCCTCTTCTCAAGCTTTTTCCATAAGCTTTCCTGATTTTAAATCAGGAAACAAATGCCCCCACAGCGTTGTTCTCACGTGTCAACACGTGAGTGCAACGCTGTCACCTCTTGCGACCGTTGGATTCCTTTAGGGATCTGGGGAGATGAAACGTTTCCATTGCCTTCTATAAATACCTCTGTCTCTTCATAGGGGCCTTCACTTTGCTCATCTTCTTCTTCTGAGAACTTTTTCGGAGAATTTAATTCTCTTCTTCCAGAGCTTAGTTCTCTGCCTTGAAACAATTTTCAGAGTTTAACTCTGTTCGAAAAGATTTCTTTTCCTCAGGTAATGTTCTTGGACAAACGATGGACCTTCACATTCCTCTGGATTTTAAATCCAAAACAAGTGTTTTTACCCCCTTCTCTTCATGTTTTCCCATAAGAACCGCTTAACCTTCAAACTGTAGATCTTTTAGGGTTTAGATGATGTTTGGGGAGATGATGATGGCGTTTCAACTCCATGGAATTTAATTTCCATCCAAAATGTTTCTGGAAATTTAATTCCCTTTTCTTAATAAGGAATTTTAATTCCAATGAAGAACTCGCTTCCCTCACACAGAGGCTTCCTGGGGTCTCTTGGCCCGAGGTTGTTCTTCTGCAATTAATGAAATGGTGGTTTTGTAATGATGTCTTCTGTGGGAATTTAATTCCTTTGATCTTGTTGGATTCATTGTAGAGCCCGAGATAGATCCCGTTGGGGGAAATGTGCATGGTCATCATTCTTTATTAAATGGGGATATTCCCTTTGTTCTATTGTAACTATTTGGTCTCATTATTAATGAGCCGTCATCCGGATTCTGTGGGGCCCATGTGTTTTGTAGCCAATGGTCCCAGGAAACTTTGCTGTTGCTTTCTTCAACTAGTCTTCATGTTCATGCATGAATATATATCGCTAACTTTTCTTTTAACGGTCTCCCTTTATTGGATTTCAGGTGCGATGGCTTCTGTTCCACGCTTTCCCTTTTCTCGCTCGGAGGCGGCTTTTCCTCAGTCACCATCTGATGAGGAGGCGATGGCGATGATTCGGGCCCATGACCCGAACTGCACCAACCTTCTTCAATGGGGATCTTGGTACAGTCAAATTATTCAGGGTCGCCGGAGTTTTCTTTGCGCGGTGCCGACGGAGCCCACTTTCCCATTCTTACCGATGGATCCTCCAAGGACAGTTTTTGCTGTGGAAATGCCCAACTGGACTCCAACGGGGAGGCTCGAGCCTTCGACGACTGGTATTCCGAACCATCCGATCCCGGCCATAGACATCTTGGGGCGGCGTATCTGCCAGGGTGAGGCCCACCCGTGGGGGCAAATTTATAAGATAGGGCTCACTCCCCGGTATCCTACGGGCTACCTTCTCTGGGCTCGCTACATCCTTTCTGCCCATCGTGCGCGGTTGCAGAAAGTCAGGCTTTATCAGGCCATATACGCGTCACTATTCCATTATAAGTCCCCGCATGCCTGGTGGGTTAAGGCGTTTTTAAACCAATGGAATCTTCCTACCAACACTTTCATCCTAGGAGATCGTGAGGTCTCGATCTCTCTTGCAGAATTTTATGAAATCTCGGGATTGCCGATCAGGGGCGCACTGTATGAGGAGTTGTTGCCTCCTGATGAGTACGTCTTTGAGCCCGAGTCTGCACCGGCTGACGGCTTGTCTGTTGAGAACGCCGTTCGCCACAAGCGCCCCAGCTTGATCAAAGCGCTGGGTATTTTTGATCGATTGTTCACTGAATCTGAGGAGCAGGGTGTTACTTTTAAAAGCTTCATTTCCTGCTTCCTTCGTGAGGATATCATATCGAAGACTGCTCCGAAGTTTGCTAACATCAGAGACCCCTTTGGGTTTGGTCCGAAGAAGCTACCGACCGCTGAATCGGACCTGCCACAATATTATATTCCCATCGTGTCGCCGATGTCCTTTGAGTCCGTTGCAGCACCCGGTATGGATGAGGAAACATTCTTTGTGGGGTTTGTCAGTGTTTGGCTTAGCTGGTTCGTTATCCCCATGCATCGCCGCTTCATGAGAGCCTCGGTCATCTACCCGGCTCATCGTATTGCTGAAGGGATACGGTTGGCCATCGGCATCCCGGCCTTGGCGCACCTCTATAATGGATTGGGCACCGCAGCTAATACCTGTACGCCTGGCGTGGACGTGGTAAACTTTTCGCTTCATTATTTCACGTCCTGGATCGAAATGCACGTATTGGGGGCTTTCGCCATGCATCAGAGGCCCTCATTTTACGATGCCTACCCCTTTCCACGACTTATGCGGCTAGTGGATGCTTCTGCCGCCGACCCGACTCAATTCGGGGCTATTCGGGTGCTAATTTCTCCTCATGCCACCGCTGGCGGGTTGGTTTTTACTGATCGGGTCTTGTCTACTCCTTCGGGTCCTGTCCAACAACTCTGGGACCAGTCGAAAGACAACGCGCCTTCTCTGAAGCCCCGGGAGGCCACGCATTTGTATGCAATTAGACCGGGTTACTTGGTGTTTCGCCAGGACAGTGCGGCTCTTTTCATGCGGTACAATCCGCATTGATTTGCCCGACAGCTCGGATACGACCAGGGCGTTCCTTTCGAGGCTTTTATAGTTGCCCCGATCCCTTCGCTCGATGCTGTTCGCGATGCCGCTCATCATTTCATGAGGCTGAATACCGGCTCTTATTTCATGGTCCCTGAAGCCGAGTACATGCCCCGATGCGTGGGCGCGTTTACGGGTTGGTATCTTCATCGGGTCAGCCCAATCATTCTCGAGGAAAGGAGGGTGCTTCTCGGCCACGATGCCCCTCCTCTGGTTCCTGGGGCTAAGCTACGACCGAGGGTTCCAGTCCGCTTTCCTTTGAGGGAGATTGGCACCGCGCTCATTCCGGGGGAGTCCGGGGTAGACCTTACTCCAATAGCTGGTATGCCCTTGGGTTCTCGATCACGGAGTAAACGAGCTCCGGTGGTAGCACCCCTGCCGGTGGCGGCACCGCCCCCCGTGGTGTCGACAATGGCGATGTCGTCCTCGGTTGTGGCACCGAGCGAGAGTAACAGGGATGAGGGCGCTGAGGGCGATGTGGGCCAGCGCCGCCCTAAGGCTTCGCAAGGGAGGAAGCGGTCATCCTCAGCGACCGGCTCTGGGTCTAAACGGCGGAGGAAAGCGGCTACTGCCCCGCTTGATTCTGTGGTGGAGTCTGAGCCTATCCTTGAAGACGAACCATTGGCCCTGCAAGGGTCAGACGCTGGACTTCTCTTTCCGAGTTCAGCTGATGAGGAGGCCGCACAGTTGGCTGAGGCCATACGGCGTTCAAAAGACGCGTCTCATAACGCCAAGGTTCCGAAGAAGTCTTATCCTGCTGTAATTTTTTACGAAGACCCTTCGTGGATTCGGCGGCGATTTATCGGTCCTCTGGAGGAATGGGGAGAAAGGGCTTTGAAGCAGGCCGCTTCAGAAGATGCAGCTGACGCACTTTCTTTATGGACCGGCGGCCATGAGTCCACTCTCGAACCCCGGCGAGCCCACCTCCTTGAGAAGGAGCAGCGGCTTGAAGAAGCCATATTGAGGGCTTCTTTGCGTATAGGTATGTTGTGTTTCTTTTGTAGTTTTTCTGATCAGTTATGCCCGCGCATATATATCATTATTCTTATTTGAATCGTGCAGAATCTTCGACGCTGGGGGAGCTCCCTACGGGCCCATTAAAGCTAAAGCCCGCCGAAATTCTCAATGAAGCCTTGCTGGATGTGGAGGGGGCTGACGAGCCTGCTCCTCTCACGGTGGAACTTCCAGCGGCGGTTCTTGACCAGGGAGTGCTTGCCCCTTTGGGGGAGGCCGCCGCCCCAATGACTCTTACTGAGGGCGGCCCAAAGGCTGGGAGCGAGGTAGTCGGGACTACTCTCCCTTTGTTGGAGCCTGAGGTCATGGCGGAGACCGTTGAAGCTGCTATCCCCCCGGCTCAGAATGGGAGGAGTGTTGAAGGTATTCCTCTGTGTTTTAATTTAGCAACCCCTTCATAGTCTGAACTCTTTTATCTTTCCCAGAATTGCGCGGTTTGGCGGCCACGATCGCGGATCTGTCGCCTCGACAGTCATTTCAGCGTTTATTGGAGATGGCAGCTCCGCAGGCGATCTCCCCTCAACGCATTGTCCTCTCGTCTGGGCAAGGTTGGTGTCGTCCATCCCTTCTCATAGCATCGTCGTTATTTTGCGTACTGACATTGATGTTTTCTACAGTTCTGGAAGCCGATGATGAGGTCGAGGTTCTCGAAGGGCCAGGGGAGCCTTCAGCTCCTACTTGCACGACTGTCGGTGAGTGACATCTCATTGCACTCTCACTCGTTCTTTGCTTAAGAATTTTGCTGACGTCTTCCAAATTTGAACAGCTCTGCCAGTCTCCACGGCGTTGGAGTCGCGCATCGTGATGCCACCCGGCCCTTATGCCTTGCGGGCTTCAGAACGCTTGGCCCAATTAAGCCTCGTCTCCTTGTCGTCTCTGATCGAGGAGCTTCGTGCTGGCAGCACGACCACGGCTGAAGCATTCGCTGCCGAGGCTAACGGTTCTCTTCCTTTTCTTGCCACCTACCACAGCGAAGAGGTGGTGCGAGTCTGGGTGGAGTTCTGCCGGCGAGTGGAGGCTTGCCTGCACGCCCTTGAATGTTCTCACCTTTCCTCGGAGGCCGTGGCTGCAAAGGCGGAGTTACGGGGGCTGATAGCACGGTGCGCGGCAAACATGACGTCATGTGAGAAGAGGCTCGGTTGCAAGTTCTCGGAAAGGGAGCTAGCCTCCAAGGCGCTGGGCGACTCCAAGCCAATCTCACAGCCAAAGCCAACAAAGCGTATGAACTCTGGCGGGTGCTTCAGGAGTCCATCAAAGAGGTGGTGGCTCTCGATAAAGCTGCCACGTTCACTCGTGAGAGGGTCGAGGCTCATAAGGCCACTGAGAAAGAGCTTGAAGCCCGGCTCGCTTCGTATCAGGCTCAACAAGCTCAAGCGGAGGCTCGTCTTTTGGAGATCTTGCGTCATGAAGCCGTGGTCCAACAAAAGCAGGATGAGCTGACCAAGTTGCTGAATCGCCCTCCGGCCTGAAACATTTGTATCTTTTCCTTCCTTTTTGTACATACTCATGGATGAGGGTATTTTCTTTTTGTTTCTTTCATGAATTGTACTTTGTACCCATTTTGGTTTATGAATAGAAGATACATTTTTCTTCTAAATGGTGTGTCCCCCTTTTTATTGAATGTATTCTGCGGATATTCTACCTCGATCTTCTTGCAGGACAGCGATGGCTTAGGATTCAGGGTTAAGATCTGCTTCCTAAGACTTTTGCATTTTACGAGCCACGAGGGTCTCATAAAGAGTTTTTCTCCCTACAGGTCGAGAGGATCCCATAGGTGTAAGTTCTTCTTAGAGATCGTGAGGATCCTTAAGCGAGTTTTCCCTTGAGAGTCGTAAGGATCTCACAAGAGAGTTTTTTCTTCCTTACAGGTCGTGAGGGCCTGCAAGTGTTGGATGCGGTCACCCTTGTCCGTGTTTTACGGAGTTAGGGGTTTCTTAAGGTATCGTAGTTTAAAGACGTCACGGTCAAGGTTAAGGACCTCATAGTCCGTGGATTTAAGGACTCCACAGTCCGCTGTTAGTTTTAAGACATCACGGTCAAGGTTAAGGACCTCATAGTCCGTGGATTTAGGGACTCCACAGTCCGGTGTTTGGTTGCAGGGACCCGTCACCTCTTTGAAGACGTTGAGGAATTACAATGCCGGGCATCAAAGGAGTGAAGAGATGTACCCTTAGACCAAGGCAGAATCCGTAGGGAATCGGGGTGGTTGATCGTTAGTTTTAAGACATCACGGTCGAGGTTAAGGACGTCATAGTCCATGGATTTAGGGACTCCACAGTCCGGTATTTGCTCTGGATGCTTCACACGGGTTCACTGCCGTGCTTGGCGAGGACCAGGCTCCGCTCTGGACGTTTTTCACGGGGTCAAAGAGTGACATTATCCGCGTTCCACGTAACCAGGAATTTTGCACTAGATGCTTCACACGGGTTCACTGCCGTGCTCGGCGAGGACTAGGCTCCGCTCTGGATGCTTCGCACGGGTTCACTGCCATGCTCTGCGAGGACCAGGATCCGCTCTGGACATTTTCCACGGGGTCAAAGAGTGACATTATCCGCGTTCCACGTGATCAGGAATTTTGCACTAGATGCTTCACACGGGTTCACTGCCGCGTTAGGCGAGGACTAGGCTCCGCTCTGGATGCTTCGCACGGGTTCACTGCCATGCTCTGCGAGGACCAGGATCCGCTCTGGATGTTTTCCACGGGGTCAAAGAGTGACATTATCCGCGTTCCACGTGACCAGGAATTTTGCACTAGATGCTTCATACGGGTTCACTGCCGTGCTCGGCGAGGACTAGGCTCCGCTCTGGACGTTTTCCACGGGGTCAAAGAGTGACATTATCCGCGTTCCACGTGACCAGGAATTTTGCACTAGATGCTTCACACGGGTTCACTGCCGCGTTAGGCGAGGACTAGGCTCCGCTCTGGATGCTTCGCACGGGTTCACTGCCATGCTCTGCAAGGACCAGGATCCGCTCTGGATGCTTCGCACGGGTTCACTGCCATGCTCTGCGAGGACCAGGATCCGCTCTGGACGTTTTCCACGGGGTCAAAGAGTGACGTTGTCCGCGTTCCACGTAACCAGGAATTTTGCTGAATATATCCGCATTTCACGGGGTGAAGGTTTGACTGTTGGCGATATGTATACCACCGAGCCATGGAACTAGGAGTTGCCGCTGTTCCGCTTAGCTTGAAGTTGTGTCCGTTGTTACGAGACGAGTGTTGGGATGATCTCTAGGTCGCTTGTGGCCCGTCGAGATTTAGCTTCTTTCTTTGGTGAAACCTGGGGGAGGGAGGTACGTTCCCTTTTTGTTTATGCCATTGGATTGTATACAGGGTGTGATGGAACATCGCCTGTAAGGCATACATTTTATTTTTATTTTATTTCTTTTTCCGCGATGCTCTATCGTTTCAGCTTTTATATCGCGAAGGTCGCGATTGCCCCATCATTTCGGCTATTTTTCGCGGTGCCCAATCATTTCGGCTATTTATTTATTTTCTACTCGCTGCTTTTTATTGCGAGTTGCCCCATCATTTCGGCTATTTTTTTATGCCTTCATTCTTACTTGCTGCTTTTTATTGCAAGTTGCCCCATCATTTCGGCTATTTTGTAGGCATGTGTGGCTTGCTAGGTTTTTCGCCGCAAGCTCGGATTTTGGACACCGATTTCGGCATCAGCATCGCTGCAACTGGGATGTTGCCAGGAGCGAATCATCATTTGCCATGAAAGAACTTGGGATTTGATACCGGTTTAGGCATCAGCATCGCTGCAACTGGAATATTGCCAGGAGCGAATCATCATTTGCCTCTGTCGATGTTGAACAAAGGTGGCTTAGCAAACAGGGTTAAGGTCCTGTCGACTAAGGCTTTTGACTTCATGAGCCGTAAGGGTCTCACAAAGGTATTTCTCCCTACAAGTCGTGAGGATCTTGCAGGTGTATTTTCTTCTTAAGGATCGTGAGGATTCCTAAGTGTATGTTCCTCTGTAAGTCGTAAGGATCCTACAAGAGGGCTTTTTCCTTATGGGTCGAGAGGACCGACAAGGGTTGGACTTTGCTGGGGAAATGTTTATTCGCACCCGTGGATTGTATACAAGGGTCAGTATTGAGCCTCTTGTAGGGCAATATCGAAGGTTGTGGAGGATTTGCTTAAGAACAGGTTCAGGCTTCTGTAACTTAAGACTTTCAAATCTCATGAGCCGTGAGGGTCCCATAAGAGAATTCTCCTTACGAGTCGTGAGGATCTCGTAAGTGTATTTTCTCCTTAGGAATCATGAGGATCCCTAAGTGTGCTGCTCCTTTGTGAGTCGTAAGGATCTCACGCAGGTGGTTTCTCCTTACAAGGTCGAGAGGACTCTGTAAGTGTCCTTTAACGAGGTTACGCCCTTTCGGGTTTTCACAAACACTCGCCGGTAGTCCTGCTGTTTTTACTAACGGAGTCCTTTCGGGTTTTCATCCGTGCCTATTTTTCTTATAGACATACCGTTTTTTTTTATATTCTTTTTCACTTTTTTTTTACAAGGTCGCGCCCTTTCGGGTTTTCACGAACACTTGCCGGCAGCCCTGCTGTTTTTACTCACGGAGCCCTTTCGGGTTTTCATCCGTGCCCACTTTGCTTATGGACATACCGTTTTTTTTTAATCATTTTTTATCTTCTTCTTTTTTTTATCCATCTCGTCAACCTAAGGATGTTGCGGTAGTAGTTTAGGGACGTTTCGGTCCGTCGTTAGTTTAAGGACGTTTCGGTCCGTCGATAGTTTAAGGACGTTTCGGTCCGCCGATAGTTTAAAGACGTTTCGGTCCGCCGATAGTTTAAGGACGTTTCGGTCCGCCGTTAGTTTAAGGACGTTTCGGTCCGCCGTTAGTTTAAGGACATTTCGGTCCGTCGATAGTTTAAGGACGTTTCGGTCCGTCGATATGGGAAGGCTGGCTGCTGCTTGTAAAGTCTGAGCCTAGGAAGATAGTGAGCGGACATAGTCGTCGTCATCTATCATTGACCCAGGCTGTGGCTTATTAAGCATAGTATTTCTTTAAGAAGCGGCCGTTTATTGGCCTGAAAGGCCTTTCACCGTGCATGTCCATGAATAGGTAGGCTCCACCCTGGTAGACCTTGTCTATGATGTACGGGCCTTCATAGTTTGGCTCAAATTTTCCTCGCTTGGCACGATTGGGGATCATAGGTCTTTTGACCACTAGTACGAGTTCGCCTTGGCGGAATGTCCTCGGCCGGGTCAATCTTTTGTATGAGCGCATCATCTTTGCTTTGTAGGCCTCTAGATGTTGTTGCGCTATGAGCCGGGTTTCGTCGAGGGCATCAAGCTCCTCAAGCCGAAGGTGAGCATTTTCTTCGTTCGTCAGCTCGTGGTTAACTGCTACTCGTAGAGAGGGTAACTCTATCTCGAGGGGGAGCACTGCTTCCGTCCCAAATACCAACGCGTACGGCGTTGTGTTTGTGGCCGTCTTGAATGTAGTTCGATAAGCCCAAAGGGCTTCTTGCAGCCTTTCGTGCCAGTCTCTCTTATTCCTGGAAACGGTCTTTTTTATGATCTTCGTCAAGGTCTTATTGAAGGCCTCGGCCAGACCGTTAGCTCGTGGGTTGTAAACCGAAGGATATCTCCAGTCTATACTGTGCTGCTGTGCGAAGCGGCTAATCTTATGGCTTCGGTAGGCCGGCCCATTATCGGAGATAATCCGCCGTGGAGTTCCGAACCGATAGATGACGTGCGTCTTGAAGAAATGGAGGATATTCTCCGTCTTCACTTCCTTCAGTGGTACTGCTTCTGCCCATTTGGAGAAGTAATCAGTTGTTGCCAGGATAAAACGGTGTCCCCGGGATGATGCTGGCTCAATGGGGCCGACTATGTCAGTCCCCCACATTTCGAATGGCCAACTAGCCAGCGTTGGGTGCAGTGGATTCGGATGTTGGTGGATGAAGTCTCCATGAATCTGGCATGAGTGGCATTGCTTCGCATACTCGAGGCAGTCCTGGATCATCGTGGGCCAGTAATAACCCATCCGTTTAATTTTTAACTTCATCTTTGGGCCTGCTTGGTGAGAACCGCAAAGTCCGTCATGAACTTCCTGAATGACTCTTTCTGCTTCGTCAGGTCCTAAGCATCTCAGCCATAGAGAATCAAACGATCTCTTGTATAGAATATCGTTGACGAAAGCGAAAGATAAAGCTCGTTTCATGAGCTGATGTCTTGAGGACGCTTCTTCGGGTATTCGGTGGGACTTAAAGTAGTCTATGAAGACTTCCCTCCAGTCTTCGGCCTTCTCATGGTCTTTTATTTGTAGGGTCATCTGCTCAGTCGCTCCCTTCTCTTCGCATGATTCCAGAGATATTTCTGCCGGGGCGAGCACTCGACGGCTTTGTACCACGATTCTGACGTCATCGAGGTTCTCGTCAGCCAGTTCTTTAGCAAGTTTAGCCAACGCGTCTGCTTTGCTGTTTTCCGCACGCGGTATGTTCTCCAAAGTATAGGAGGGAATTTGGGTCAATAGTTGTTGCACCCTTTCGCCGTACTTCACCAACTCCGGCTTGCACATTTGGTAGTCACCATTTACTTGACTAACGACCAGCTGAGAATCCCCGTATATAAGGAGGTCTTTAATTCCCATGTCGATGGCGATCTCGAGGCCTGCTATCAGAGCTTCGTATTCGGCTTCATTGTTTGTCCTCGGCTCTGTTAAGGAGAAGGCGAAGCGCATTATCCCTCCTTGTGGAGTTGCAAAGATGAGGCCTATCCCTGATTTAATCATTAGGATACCTTGTTTCTGTTTCTTTATGGAGGACGCTCCATCGAAATAGAGTTCCCATCGGGTGCTTCCGCCGCTAATCGCATCAAATGCATGCTCGTCCGGCAAAT
Organism: Agapanthus africanus; assembly: GCA_030015575.1. Lineage (NCBI taxonomy): Eukaryota > Viridiplantae > Streptophyta > Magnoliopsida > Asparagales > Amaryllidaceae > Agapanthus > Agapanthus africanus. Next base: position 450,941,384 of record JASDDO010000010.1, on the reverse strand, counting down.
CACAGTTCAGAAGAGAATCGGCCGGTATCGGGTGCTCGGCGAGGAAGTCGGCAATGGCCTGGCCTTTCACTGCCTTGAGAGGTTGATACGTTATCGAGAACTCCATCAAGAGCAGGGCCCACTTAGCGAGTCGTCCCGTCAATATGGATTTCGACATTAAATATTTGAGAGGGTCCACCTTCGAAATAAGACAGACTTCATGTGCTAATGCGTAATGTCTAAGCTTTGTTATTGCGAAGATCAACGCCAGGCAGTGCTTTTCAATGGGGGAATAGTTGCTTTCTGCCCCCAGTAGCACTCGACTTAAGTAGTAAAGTGCTCTTTATTTCCCTTGATCGTTCTCTTGTGCCCATAATGCGCCTAAGGAACCTTCGAGGGCGGTCGTATAAAGAATGAGGGGTTTTCCCTTGACCGGCGCGGCCAACACCGGAGGGTTCTGCAGGTACTGCTTGATCTCGTCTAGTGCACCTTGACATTTGTGATCCCAAACGAATGGAGTTCCCTTTTTCATCAGGTGGCTGTAAGGACGGCATTTGCCCGAAAGATTAGCGATAAACCGCCGGATGTATGCGAGCTTCCCTTGGAGAGACCGCAACTGCTTGAGGGTTCTTGGCGGAGGCATTTCCATGATCGCCTTAATCTTTGACGGATCTATCTCAATACCTCGGTGTCGAACGATGAATCCCAGAAATTTGCCCGAGGAGACTCCAAACGCGCATTTGAAGGGATTCATTTTCAAATTATATTGCCGAAGGCGTCGAAATACAGTCTCCAGATGTTTTAAATGCTCTTCGTACGACATGCTCTTCACTACAAGGTCATCGATATAGCACTCGACGATGTCATGTATGAGATCGTCGAAGATCTTTGTCATGGACCTTTGATAGGTAGCGCCAGCGTTCTTTAGACCAAAGGGCATAACCCTGTAGCAGAATATACCCAAAGGGGTGCGGAAAGCGGTGTGCTTCTGGTCTTCGGGATGCATCTTTATCTGATTGTATCCTGACGAACCATCCATAAAGGAGAAAACCTCGTGAGTGGACGTGTTATCTATCATTAGCTCGGTTACTGGTACTGGGAAATCACCCTTGGGACAGGCTTTATTGAGATCCCTGAAATCCACGCATATGCGTACCGTCCCATTCTTCTTCATTACCGGGACGATATTGGCGATCCAGTCGGGATATTGGACTTCTTGGATAAATCCGGAATCGATCAGCTTCTTGACTTCGGCGTTGATGCTCATCTCAAGCTCGAGTCGCATCTTCCTTGGCGCCTGCTTGACTGGCTTGATATCTGGGGATATTGCTAATTTATGCACAGCAATCTCCGGATCTAATCCTGGCATCTCGGAGTAGTTCCACGCGAAGCAGTCTTTATGCCGTAGAAGCACGTTCTTTAACACAGCCACCCTTTCTTCGGATAGCAGCTCGCTGACAAATGTCGGTCGCGGGTCGTCTGCCGATCCCAACTCAATCTTTCTGCAGTAGTATGTATGCCATCTTCCAGTTCTTTCGGAGCGGGCGGAAATTCCGAGATCACCTCATCATCGCTGTTCTCAAAGCACCGGGGAAGGTCATCTACGTTCTCGAGCTCTTCTTCTAATATCGTAATCGTATAACAAGTGCGAACCCGCTCCCTGGACTGAGGTGGACCCGGTCCTGCTCTTGCGGCCTTGGGCTCATGCTTTTGCGGCGGCGTTACCTTCCAGCCGTCGGATAAAGCGAATCTGCCCCGTCGGTACTGGTCCTCGACCCAGTTCTTAAAGGTGAAGCAGTCTTCGGTAGGATGTCCTATGGCTTGGTGATAAGAGCAATAACTCAGATGAGAAGCCTTGCTAGCTTGCTCAGGATGTCTAGACTCTGGAAGCGTGATCATTTGATGTTTTATAGCGAGGTTGAGCAACCTCTCCGTCTTGTCTCGGGGGAAGGAGTACGCTCGACTCATCTTCTTCATGAGGGACAAACCCGAGCCGCTTCTTGATTTATTTCCGTCTCTGCGTCGGGCCTTTCGTACAAAGGATTGACGAGGATAAGCGTCTTTGTCTTTTGCAGCACATTGAGATAGACGTTGCGTCCTGGCCTTCTCGTAGATGGCCATTTCGCGGTTGTGGTCTTCCCGAGCTTTCTGATCCATTTTCCTGATAGGCTTGCCCATTCGTTCTTCAAACGACGGACTCGGCGCTTTAATCGCGGGGTCTAGTTTTGATGGGGGGTTGGCATCTCCTGACAGGGCGTCCTCCTCTTCATCAAAGGTATATATAGCGTAGCTGCTGTGAGCCCGTTCCCGTTTTCCGGCTCTTGCGTATCCAAGCCCGAGTGTTTCCATCTTCCCGTTGGACAATTTGCATTGAGTCCCGGGGACATCCCAAATCCTGTTGTAGAACCGCGCCTGCCGAACGGTCTGTTCTAAGGGTACTCCTTGGCGCTTCAATAGCTTCTTTAATCCATTTGTATAGTATCTGGGCAGGCGGATGGGTTGGAGCCTGTCAAGTGTAGCATCCGCGCCATGCCAGATCTCTTTCTCTATTTTCGACTCTGAAGATCGGTAGAATAGGATCACCTTCTCACCCCTTCGCCTGGGAGGGACGTAAAATGTTTGCAGGTCCTGTACATTGTGAGCCTGAAGCGTGTCGAGATCCTTGTAGTGTTCTCGCGGTACCATGGTGATTTGCAAACTATGGTCATCGCCAGGGGGTGCTTGTATTAACAGCCGATTGGAGAACACAGCATTAACTTCATCTTCTGAATCACTTCCGAAGACCAACACGGGGGCGGGCGTCCCCAGGTTGTTGCGTTGAGATGGCCCTGCATAAACTATCTCTTCCTCTTCTTCGGTGTCGCTTCCGAAAACGGGGATGGTGGCGACGGTTTTGTTCTCCGGGTTGCGACACCTTTCTGTATCCTCGAAATCTGGCAAAAAGTACTTCGCATCTTCGTATTTGCGGACTTCGTTCACGGAAAATGGGTTTAACTCACCTGTTACGGTATACTCGAAACCATCCTTAAAGTACTTCATACACTGATGTTGTGTAGAAGGGGTGATATTGTACTCGTGTAGCCACGAACGGCCGAGCAAGGCGTTGTAGCAGGTCTTGGCGTCAATGACATGGAATTTGATGTCTGTGACGAGAAGTGCAAAGCGTAATGTTAGTATCACAGATCCGAGAGTCCGTGACGATTGTGAATCGAAACCGGAGATAGTAATTTTGTCACGAGCGAGGTGTTGCACGCTCATGCAGATTTCCTTCAACACCCGAACATTAAGGAGGTTGACGGAGGATCCATTATCCACCAGGATCTTGCCTATCTTGATATCATGGCAGTATCCGGAGACATATAGGGGACGGTTGTGGTCGCACGTCCCGAGAAGGAGGTCTTCATCACCGAAAGTGATGTCGGCTGTATGCACTTCCTCCAGTTCGTCCTTCATCTTTTCAGTGGCGAGGAAGGCTTGGAATTGCTCAGGTTCTTGTAACGCCTTAATTAGTGAGTCTCGCGCTTCTTTTGATAATAGGAGGGCATCGAGAATGCTAAGCTGAGAAGGTAGCTTCCTTAGGTGCGCGAGGATGTTATAGTCCACTTTACCCTTCCTAGGAGGGTCTTTGGCAGCCAGCTCTCTCATGACTTGGTCATCTAAAGTGATATCTTCAGTGACCTTTTCCTTTCCCTTATACTTTCTATTCCCGGGCCCGAGATTCTTTTCTGGGAGTGTGCGATTGCGCAGCTGAATGTTCTCGCAGATCTCCGATTCCTCCTCTTTCCCCAACACGGATTCTTTGAAGAGAGGGCCCAGAGCGATTTCTTCATCAGAGTCGCTCCCAAAGGTGAGAACTTGTGACCCCCTGGCGTTTACCATGTAACAGTTGCCAGTAGCTCTGTCGTGCCCATCGATAGTACTTCTTCGCTCCCGACGGCTCTTGCGTTTCATGCGCTTAACATGTTGCCGACGAGCGACATATCCTTGCCACCATATCTTAAAGGCGTCGCACTCCTCCGTGGGGTGTGAGATTTTCCGGTGATATGCGCAATAGTCAGGGTGCCTCTCCACCCCATCGTGTGTGTTTCCTTCCGAGGGTGGTAGCTTCATTCCCATTAACATGGCTTTGGCAAACCTTTTCCTCGTCTTGAATATCTTCTTGTCTACTTCGGATGCCTTTCGCTCTGGCAGGGATAGTTCAACTCTTTCGTTCAGTTGCCCGCATTTGGCTCCTTCCGACGTGGTCATCTCACGCTCCTGGTCCGCTTTACATTTTAGACGAATCTCGTCTAGAAAAGCGTCGATCATTTCGTCTGTTGGCCATGCACGCTCTGGTACAGGCTCTGCCTCCAGCTTTTTAATGCCAGGAGTTTTCCCATCATCGGTAAACGAGTGGGAGATTACGTTACAACTCGCCACATATCCTTCGGATTCATCCGACGAGCTTTCTCCATCATCTTCCTCTTGAAAGATGTGGTTGAGGAACTCTTGCAGTGTGACAGGAGTTCGCGCCTTTTGATTGTACTCTTCCAACGCGTCGATTTGCTTCTGCAAGTTCGTGTGTTCGTTTCCAAACTTCACGAGCTTCTTGGATTTCTTCTTCTTTTTCTTCGAAGATTTTGACGGTTGGGCGTGAGTATTTGGGCCATTATCGCGAATCTTCGTAATTGGGCGGGGCTTCAACATTCCTTCGATAATTTGAGGTTCAAGAGGGTCCTTCCATTCGATCGCAGGGCACGCATGAAGGTCTCTCAGCATTCTTTTGGTTTTAGTTGATAGCACGACCTCCCATGGAGCTTCTTCAATAAAAGAACATATTGCCCCCGGTGTATCCGCTTTCCTAGGAGCATGCGGCTGCGGTGGGTTCACCTTCCACTTTTCGGACAGTACAAACTTCCCCTGGAGGTACTGGTCTTCAATCCATCCTTTGAAGACGAAGCAATCTTCAATCGGATGGCCTACCGTTTGATGGTAAGGGCAATAGTTAGGATTATTCACCTCGGTGGGTTGCGGCGGTCGCCTTGGATTTGGCAGGTTTATAAGTCTGTTGCATATTGCCAGCTCGAATAGCCGTTTCGTCTTGTCTCGTGGGAACGAGTAGGGACGCTTCATCTTCTCATTATAATACCGACGCCTTTCCTCCAGTTGATCTGCCGGTTTCGGGGCGTTAGGTTGCTGTTGGGCATTCGCAACAAAGGTTGCTCTTCCTTTACCCTTGTCATTCCGAGGTTCCGACTTCGGGGGAGGTGGTCTATGACCCATCTGGTCCATCTGAGCCAACTTGTCGATTAAAGCCTGGAATGTGGTTGGCTTAAAGAACATCATAAACTGGGAGATAGTTGCGTGCGGGTCTAGGGTTCCCACGAACATGCCCACTGCGGGTGCTTCCTCAATGCGTTGTTCACATCTCGACCACAAATTCCGCCAGCGTATAGCATACTGGACCCAGGTTTCGCCTGGTTTTACCCTGGCGTTAATCAGTGCAGTTATTGGAGTGCGTTCGCTGGCACTTGCGAATCGCTGAGTGAACAACAACTCCATTTCAGCGAACGTTTTGATAGAATCGTTCGGGAGTTCCGAATACCATTCGAACGCAGTTTCTGATAAGCTGCCCACGAACTGGCGGAGCAACAGTTTATCATCACCGCCGGTGTTACCGCAGAGGGCCCGGAACTGGGCGACATGTTGATGGGGATTGCCGGTCCCCTTATACACGTGGAATTTTGGTATCGTATAGCCTTGCGGGTATTTGATTTGGTCGTACCAGCTCGGATACGGCCGTCCCGTTTTCACGACTTGACCAGCTGCCTCAGTCGCGTGATGAACCCGGATTTGCTGGGCTATGTAGTCAACCAAGTCAGCCTTAGAGATTGCCACCTCCTTGGCCGTTGAGAGGGCTGGTGGTGGATTTGACGTTTCTCCTCGGTCGTCTTCAAGAACGATTGGGGGATCCTCGTCGGGTAAGTCCTGCTGGATCATCATTCCTATCATATCTTGGAAGAGAAGGCCCATACGTTGTATGTTGGCCGCCTGTTCAGCAGCCTCTTTGTCCTTTTTCTCCAGTATCCGGCGAAGGAATTCAGCGTCGGTTTCTTCCTCCTGGCGCGCATCTGAGGACGTTTCTGGGTTTTCTTTTGGCCCGGTAAGTACGGCCATAGCATTCATCATTTCCTGAAGCTTTTGTTGCTGCTCCTGGGCTTTCGTCACGGATCGGGTTAGCGGTCGGTGGCCCGTAGAAGTGCGGCTTTCCTCCTTTCCAGAGGCCATGTAGACAGTGTGCACCACCATGCCCCCAGACTTAGGGCGTCTGGGCTCAGTGCTTTTAGTCGTCGTTGCATGCTGGGGGGTCTTCTCTGGCCTCTTCCCTTTATGAGCCAGTTGATCAACAGCCCTTTGGGGTTTAGCCTGGTGACCAGCTTCCGGTTGGATTTTCAGCTTCTTATGCTGGCGGGAGAAGTTTGGATTGATGATCGAGTCTCGGGCCTGCCGCCAAACTTTATAGATTTTGGAAGATAGCCGTTGAGGAGATCGGGGCTGTTCGGGTTTTATTTCCACAACCTTTTTTAATGGGGGAGGAGACCTCTTCAGCACTGCAGTAGCAGAATTCCTTCGCACCTTATTTAGCATTTCGAAGCTGTTCCCAGTTGGAACAGCAGCATTAACTTCTGCCACCGGGGCCGATGGAGTCAACCCGGAGGGGGAGTTGCCCCCAGCCTTCCTTACTCGGCGTCAATGGCGACGTCGAGCGTGTCGAGCGGACGGCGTAGGGTCAGCGGTAAGAACGGTTTCGTCTTGCCCCCTGTGTAGGTGGGGGGTCGCTGTTGGTGTTAGCCTGTCAAAGACCGACGTCTTTTGGGCAGCAGGAGCGGGAGCTAGAGCCGTCAATCTTGTAAAGACCAACCTTTTGGCCGGAGAAGCCGCCTTGACGATTTCGGGAGCAGGAGCAGCCACTTTCTTAGAAGCAGCCTTCTCTGAGATTGTAGGTCCCGTGATGGGTTTACAGGATTTCTGGCCCAATCTAGAGAAGACCGAGGCGTTGACGTTGGGCGACTCGTTGAGAGGAGCCGCGGCAGGGGTAAGACGATCAAAGACCGACTTCTTGAGAGCTTCCGTTGTCAGCACTGGAGCGGTGAAGTTTGTCGGCGGGAGCATGGTCCCGAAGAACAATCCTGTGGTGGCGCGAGTGACCTGTTCCACGGGCATTATGAATAGCGAAGCAGCTTGGGGTCCGTAGGCTATACCTCCTGGCGAGGCAGAGCGTTGGTTGCAATTGCAGTCTGAGCAGTTGGAGAATTTCACGGAAGTAGAAGCCATCGATCCTTTGCTTTCTGCAATAAGCAAGACGCCAATTCTTAGTATCTTGAAACCCAAGGGCAACCATTAGCGAACCGTGATTGGTTCGCGAGTCACGACACACGAAGTGTGGAGTGGAAAGAGGAAAAGGTCCCACCGGGCGTGCCAGAATCTGTTCCCCTCCGAAAGACGGCGCGACATGACGTCTCGCCTGAGGTTCGGGGCAGATGCTAATTGGTGCTATCCGTCCACCTCTCCGAAGATGCCAAGTTGATTTATGGCACCATGTATCGAAGGTTTAGACGGATGCGTCCGATATAGCAGACTTCGTCAGATTCCCCCTCGTTTGAGGGGTTTTTGATTGTGGGGACGCTCTTCCCTGCAGGCGCAAGCCCCTGCAGTTAATTACGCTACCGCATTGCGGTAACAACTTTCTCCTTCTCCAGATGGTCACTTCGTGTCGTGGGTGTTTGTTTTGTATTTTGTTGCCCGTGGATTGTTTACGGAGACTGAGTTATGTCGTCGCCCGTAGGGCGTGGACTAGTCCAAATCCGTATTATCTTAGATTTGGGTTTGGGGGTTTGGTTTGAGGATACGTCAGCCATACTTGAGACTAAGATCAACTCAAACGTTTGTTAAGGATACGTTAGTCTAACTTTGAGACTAAGATCAACTTAACGGGATCGTTTAGATCCGACAAAAGAGCGTTTGGGCTCTAATGTTCCAGTTTAGGGACATAGTGGTCCATCGTATGTATGGCCGTCGGGACCCATCACCTCTTTGACGACGTTGAAGGATTACAACGACGGATGTCAGAGGAGCTCAGAGATGTACCCTCGAGCCAGAGTTAATTGGGGGGATTCATAGTCCAGTCTGTTTGAAGGTTTAAGGATACGTTAGCCATCTTTGAGGCTAAGATCAACTTAAACGGGACCGTTTAGATCCGACAAAAGAGCATACGGGGCTCTATTGTTCTAGTTTAAGGACATTGCGGTCCATGGGTAGTTTAAGGACGTTGCGGTCCATGGGTAGTTTAAGGACATTGCGGTCCATGGGTAGTTTAAGGACATTGCGGTCTATTGTTAGTTTTAAGACATCTCGGTCAAGGTTAAGGACGTCGTAGTCCATGGGTTTAAGGACCCCACGGTCCATTGTTAGTTTTAAGACATCTCGGTCAAGGTTAAGGACGTCGTAGTCCATGGGTTTAAGGACCCCACAGTCCGGTATGTGCTCTGGATGCTTCACACGGGTTCACTGCCGTGCTCTGCGAGGACCAGGCTCCGCTCTGGACGTTTTCCACGGGGTCAAAGAGTGACATTATCCGCGTTCCACGTAACCAGGAATTTTGCATTAAACACGGGTTTAAGGACCCCACAGTCCGTATCAATGTGTGGTCGTCGGGACCCGTCACCTCTTTGAAGACATTGAGGGATTACAATGCCAAGTATCAAAGGAGTGAAGAGATGTACCCTAGAACCGGAGTGGATTAAATAGTCCTTGGCCCAATTTGGGATCAAGACGAATTAATTATGTTATGAGTCCATTGGCCCAGTTAATCACAAATTGAGGACTTATGGCCATCTTGGGCTAAGTCCAATCAGGAGAGGCTTTGCCTCTATCCATTTAGGCCAATTGGGCCAAAGCCTAGTGTTAAACACTACAGAGCAGTCAGTGTTGAACACTGGGAATGAGGTTGACAAGTTAGTGTTTAACACTAAGAGATAATTGGTGTTAAACACCAGCAACAAGGCTTTTCAAATTAGTGTTAAACACTAAAACAGATCAGTGTTGAACACTGCAAATAAAGTTTTTTAATTAGTGTTGAACACTAAGGCCCAACAGTGTTTTAACACTGGGTTCGAGAGTTTTAATTTAGTGTTAAACACTAAGGCAAGAGGGGTCACGTGGCAGCACGTGAGAGCGCCCTCCCTTCATTTATTCTGCTGAGATTATCGCGTCTTTCAGAGCATCACGTGCCATCACGTGATGGGCATTCAAATGCCTATGTATTAGAGCTTCTGCCGAGGGTCACGTGGGTCACGTGGGGTGCTGCCTCAAAGGGGCTTTCTGTAGATCTCTTGGGGGGGTCACGTGGTGACACGTGACCCTGCCTCTATGTATGTTATTTAGAGGATCTGTTAACCTTTTCTCAGGAATTAAGTTCCTAGTAGGGTTAAACCCTGACAGTAATTTCAGAGGAATTAAATTCCTACTTCCTTTTGAAGGTTTATATTCTGAATAGAGTTGAACTCTGAATTTTCCGTAGGAATTAAATTCCTCATACATGTGAAGAACCAAATAGGGTTAAACCCTAACAAAAGCTTTTTAGGGAATTTGAACTTCCATCCTCTGTTAAATTATGATTAAAGGAATTAAATTCCCGCTGTTTCAACAGAACTAGGTTCTTAATTAGGGTTAAACCCTGTCTCTTTTTGTTCTGAAGGAATTAAATTCCCATGATACAGGGTCAAGCCCTAATTTTATTTTAAAGGAATTAAATTCCTATAGTTCTGTGAGAATTAAATTCTCGTGCTTGCATTCCCTCTCTATGTTTTGGATCTGCATGGCAGGATCTCAACCCATTGAGAATTAAATTCTCAACCTCAAGGGGAGATGTGCACTTTGCAGATCCTCTATCAAAGAGAGAAGAAATATGTTCTTCTGTTTTATGTATCAAAGTTAAACTCTGTTGAGAATTAAATTCTCTTTTTTCTTTCAAGGAGCTTTTCCCTTTCTTACCTAGGGTTTTTGCAGAAGATCCAAGTTTCTCCAAGTATCGAAGCTCTCTTCCTTTTCTTTTTCTCTCCCTGTCTCTGTATATATTTTCTCTGTGTCTCTTGGCTCCTATTTATAGGAGAAGCAGCCGAATCAATCAGTTTTTGACGAATCTTCATGAGAGATTTGATTTGCATCCATCATTCGTTTTGGACCTTTGGATTATTAGGTGAATTTTATTCACCATTGGATTTCAAATCCAGGGATTCTCCTTTGTTGTTTCGGTTAGATTTAAAGGGGAAATCTTTCCAAACCCGAGATTTTCCCATAGATAGATGATATTTCATCACCTCTGAATCTTTAATTCGATTGGTTCCAGATAGCCGCTTTCCTTTGGAAAGATTTGAATTTCTTTCAGAATTTAATTCTGTTGACAAAATGGGCTTTGAAAGCCGGTCACGTGTGACCACGTGACCCATGGTCACGTGTGAGCACGTGACCCCCTTTGGAATGAGCCTTCTTCTTTCCTTTTGCGCTGTCTTCTGGTTGTTGCTTAACCGTCACGTGCCACCACGTGACTCCTGGTAACGTGTGAGCACGTGACCCTGATCTGGACTCTTTTTCCTTGACTTGATCAGGGAACCGATGTGCCTTTGAATCCGCTTTAAAATGTCACGTGCCAACACGTGACCCTGGTCACGTGGGAGCACGTGACCCTTTCTTAAGCCCTTTTTCTTTGATGTAGTCAGGAAGCTGAACTTGCTTTGCCGGTACTTTTGGGTGTCACGTGCCAACACGTGACTGCTGGACACGTGTAAGCACGTGACCCTCTTCTCAAGCTTTTTCCATAAGCTTTCCTGATTTTAAATCAGGAAACAATCCCAGTCGTAGCGATGCTGATGTCTAAAACGGTATCAAATTCCAAGTCCTTTTACGGCAAATGATAATTCGCTCCTGGCAATATTCCAGTCGCAGCGATGCTGATGCCAAGATTGGTATCAAATCCCAAATCCCTACTCGCGAGAAAAAATCAGCGAGCCAAAAAAAATGCATATGAAATAACCGAAATGATGGGGCAACTTGCAACAAAATCAGCAAGTAAAAATATATGCATACAAAAACAGTCGAAATGACTGGGCAACTCGCAATAAAAAGCAGCGAGTAAAGCGAAAAATAGCCGAAATGATTGGGCACCGCGAAAAATAGCCAAAATGATTGGGCAATCGCGATTTTCGCGATATAAAAAGCTGAAATGATAGAACATCGCGGAAAGAATAAAAAAAATGATGAAAGAATGAAACTTTTTGCTTTACAGGTGAGATCACATCGATCCCTGTATACAATCCAGGGACACAAACAAAGAGAGAACCATACCTTCCCAACAGGCTCCACCAGAAAGCGAAGCCAAATCTCGACGGTTCATAGACAACCTAGAGACAACCTCGACATTTGTCACAATATTGCAGACACGATGTCAACAAACGGAGCAAAAGAAGATCCCTAGCTTCAGGGTCTCGACGTCGATATCGACAACTTAGAGATCGCTAATGGTGTTTCTCCTCACTCCAACCAGATACAGACATGACGTCAACAACCGACCTCAGAGTCGCAATGAAACGGAGCCACAGCATAGTCCCTAGTTCCAAATCTTAACGGCAATATCTACAGCCTAAACAATCAACAAAGGCATTCCTTCGCAGTCCAGCAAGATGCAGATACAACGTCAAAAAAAAGACCCCATGGTCAGTAAAGCGGAGTGACGGCAAAATCCCAGCTCCACCTCAGCATTCGTCTCGTTACAGCAGACGCAATGTCAACGATAATGTCCTTCCTCCAACAGGATTCGGACACGACAAAGCAAACGAAGCGAAGGCCAAATTCCTTGCTTCAAGGTCTTAACGGCAAGTCATATAAAGCCTGAAAAACAATCGGAGATCATCTTGCACCAGCGCCGAATGATCACCACCTCGACGTTCGTCTCGACACAACAGACGCAACATCATCAAACAGCGGAGCCACGGCAAAGTCCCTAGTTCCAAACCTCTACGGTTCACCAACAACCTAGAGACAACCGTAACATTCGTCTCGATATATAGGACGCAATGCCAGCAAACGAAGCGAAGACCAAATTCCTAGCTTCAAAGTCTTGATGGCAACTCATATAAAGACTGAAAGACAACCAGAGATCATCTCACACCAGTGCGGAATGGTCAACACCTCGATGTTCGTCTCGACACCGCAGGCGCGACATCATCAAACAGCGGAGCCACGGCAAAGTCCCTAATTCCAAACCTCTACGGTTCACCAACAACCTAGAGACAACCGCGACATTCGTCTTGATATAGAGGACGCAATGTCAGCAAACAAAGCAAAGGCCAAATTCCTAGCTTCAGGGTCTTGACGGCAAGTCATATAAAGCCTGAAAGACTATCGAAGATCATCCCACCCCAGCGCGGAGTGGTTATGACTCATCGGGGCTCTCCAAAATGAGCCTAATCTCAAGTAAAAAGTGACATGAAATATCCCTACGCTTGCTCTTTCGACGGTAATACCTGGAAAATTACTTGAAAACGCCTTGTCCAGCCCCGAAGGGATCAGAGACACGACAATCGCAAGGCTACTCGAACAGCAAGATTGCATATCGAGGAATATATCAGCCGACGTGACGGTACGACGGCCAAAACCCTAAGTACCACAGACCTTAACGGACCTCTGTCGTAAAGAGCAGAGGTTAACTGTGACGTTAGGACATCCTTGCGAGAAATGCTCGATTCATTTCGACTCGTGAGGCAAAGCCTTAGACAGCGGGGATTAAAAAACCTGTTCCCTAAGCACTGGGACCCTGCAAGTCGGTCCAAAATGGACTCTTGCATACTATTCACGGGTCACACTCTCCGAAGTCAAATCCTGATAAGGAGGGAACCAACCGCTTACGGGTCCTCTCGACTCGTAAGAGGGAAAATTCTCTTATAAGGATCCTTATGACTTATAAGAGAAAACGCACTTAGGAATCCTCACGATTCCTAAGAAGAAAACACACCTACGAGATCCCCTCGATCCGTAGGAAGAAAATTCTTTATGAGATCCTCACGGCTCATAAAGTTGGAAAGTCTTAGGCAGCAAATCTGAACCTGCGACCTAAGCCATCACTATCTCTTGAAGGAACCAAGACAGGATGCTCGCTCTATCATCTATCGACCATGTTTACTATGGCAACATGCTGATAATCAAAGAAAGAAGAAAGCGACAGAAAGAACATCCGATTTGCATTTGATCAAGCGTTCGAGACACCTCTATTCATGCACGTGCAAAAGACTCAGAACGAGAAATAAGACAAGCTAAAATGAGAAATTTTCCATTCATATTGCAAAAGGTTCTTACAATTATAAAGAAATAGACAAAGACATTATCGAGATGGTTACAATGGAAAAACCTCAAATCCAGGACATGGATTGAGGAACTCATAAGTGACCTTGTCTAGAACTTTCCAAGCCTGGCGAACCATCCTAGTGTGCTTCCTTTCGCGAGCACGGGCGTCGGGATCCCCACTGATGTCCTCCACCCTCCGATAGGCAGCAAGAATGGCGGACTGTTGAAAAGCCTGGTGCAAGAGATCGACAAGATTGTCTCGCCGCCTCTTCGAGATTAAGTTCATCAGATACACCGAGTGCATCTTATCCTCAGCGGCATCCAATGCTCCAAGCGGCACGCCGGTACAGAATAAAGGGAGTGCTTCCCAGATCGCTCCCACGATAAGCTTCAGGAGAGAGGAACGCCGAGGAAGCAGTTGGCCATTGTATGCGTCGAAGCGACTCATGATTTCAGCACACTCGGCGTTGGTGAACTCTCAATTCTGAGAATGGCCGAATCGGCGGATGTCCCCGTAAGAGATAATTTCGTCGAGATCGTACATGTGGGCGTCCATTATTTCTGTAAAGAGAATCAACAAAATTATCAGAAAGACTGATTAAGCAAAACGATATAATTCATCGAAGAATAAAAGGCCATTTTTAAACTCCAAGATCCATGAAAAACTCCTAAGAATTATTCTGTATGATTTGGAAGGAGCAAACCTCCATTGATGAATTAAGAAAATGCAAGAAAAATCTTTTAGAGAGCAGAGCTCTATTAATGGAATCCTAATAGGGTTCTCCTTAGTTCTCTGTAGACCCCTTTAGAGCAAAGCTCTGCTACGTGAAACCTTAAATGTGTTTTCTTTAGATCAGGGATCTATTGAGAGGAAGGCTCTGTCAATGAAAATTAATTTAATTTAAATTAAAAAATTTACCTAAAAGTTTTAAGAGTTTAACTCTAGGAGTTCTTGAAAATAAAGAGCAGGGCTCTAAGATTCTGATAGTAAAAATTTTGAAGATGATAATCATTTGCTGAGGGACCAAAGGTCCTATTTATAGGCATTGAGAGCCGTTTCAACTTCCAAGGGATGGCGCGACGGTTGGAATTCTGCCACCGCTGCGCTCACGTTTGGAGGCCACGTAAGCGCAACGGTGGGGGGGCATTTGTTTACCCCAATCAGAGCAAACCTCTGTTCAAATTCCAAGACGGGAAACGAAGCAACGCTTCTGTTTTCCCCAATCAAAGTAAGACTTTATTTTGAAAATTAAAGTGAAGATTAAAATTAAAATATATGGAGCAACGCTTCAGATCCCCTGCGCTGCGTGCAGAGCGCCACGTGTCAAAATCAGACACGCCAGCACAGGGAGCGCAGCACAGGGAGCGCAGCGCCCAAGGTAGCGCACTCAATCAGAGCAAGGCTCTATAAAAGAAGCAGAGCTTCAGCTCATTTGCGCTCTGCGCTGCGTGACACGTGTCAGCGCAATTGCGCCGCGCGCAACACGTGTCAGCACAAGTGCGCTCGCGCAGTTGCGCTGCGCGACACGTGGCAGCGCAGTTGCGCTGCGCTCTGCGCTGCGTGACACGTGGCAGCGCAGTTGTGCTGCGCTCTGCGTTGCGCGGCACGTGTCAAGCGTAGGTACGCTTGCGCCAAACAGAAAAATTCTGAAAGATCTTTCTCAATTTTGTTAAAAACAAGAAGATTGCCTTCTGTAAAACAGAAGCCCTTGGATCAAAAATCAAACGGTGGGGAAAAATCCCCAAATCACTCAGAGAAAGATCTCTTTAACCGGTCTAACAAACTAATTGGCACTATATAAAGGCCCCTAGACCCCAAGTCTAAAACAGAGATCAACACACAGAAACAGAGAGAGAATTCAGAGAACTCCTAAAAAAGAAAATTTGAGAAGAGCTCAGAAAAGAAAAAGGTAAAAACCTTTGAATAAAAGAAGAGTTTCTTCTAAAAAAGATCATTGATTTAAGAACAAGATCAAAGATCTTCAATAAAAAATATATAATAATAACAAAGACATCGCCTTTTGATGAACCACTGGTTCTGGAATCTTAAAAGATTCTTTTCTTGAATCCAAAATTGGATCAAGATATTAAAACAGTGCCTTGCACTTGTAAACTGGCACTGTTGCGCTCTTGAATTGGCGCAAGCCACCAGAGAGCGCCATGTGTCAGCTCTAGAAGAGCTTGCGCTATGCGCTTTTAAAACAGAGCACTGCTCTCATGAATTGGCGCAACTCACCAGAGTGCGCCACATGTCAGCAGCGCAACAGCGCAGCGCACTGCGCTTGCGCTCACCGGAGCGTGACACGTGTCACCTCCATATGGACTTGCGCCCTGCGCTCCTCAATTGGCGCAAAGCGCCTGACAAGCCACGTGGGGCACTGTCAGAACATTAAATGCACCGCATTAATAAAAGGGCAGGGCCCAATAGAAAGGTCTTTCAGACCAAACAAAAGTGCTATACACTATTAAAAGGGACAGAGACCAAATCAAAAAGGCCTAACAGGCCAGAATAAAATGCAGTGCATTATTAACAGGGGCAGAGCCCTAATAAAGGCCTACTAGGCTAAATATAAATAAAATGTTGAATATTCTCAATTGGACTTAGCCCAATTCTGGCCGTAAGTCCTCAAATTAAATTGAACTGAGCACAAATGCTCTCTCAAATCAATTTACACCTAGTTCAAGGGTACATCTCTGAACTCCTCTGACACCTGTCGTTGTAATCCTTCAACGTCGTCAGAGAGGTGATGGGTCCCGACGGTCATACATGCAATGGACCACCACGTCCTTAAACTGGCAATGGACCACCACGTCTTTAAACTGGCAATGGACCACCATGTCCCTAAGCTGGAACAATAGAGCCCCCAAATACTCTTTTGTCGGATCTAAATGATCCCGTTTAAGTTGATCTTAGCCTCAAATATGGCTAACGTATCCTTAAACCTTCAAACAGACTTTAGTCCCAAATTGGTCTATAGATCCCCCAATCAACTTTGGTTCAAGGGTACATCTCTGAACTCCTCTGATATCTGTCGTTGTAATCCTTCAACGTCGTCGAAGAGGTGACGGGTCCCGACGGCCATACATTCAATGGACCACTATGTCCCTAAACTGGAACAATAGAGCCCCTAAATGCTCTTTTGTCGGATCTAAAGGATCCCGTTAAGTTGATCTTAGTCTCAAATTGGACTAACGTATCCTTAACAAACGTTTAGTTGATCTTAACCTCAAATATGGCTAACGTATCCTTAAACCAAAACCCCAAACCCAAATCTAAGAAAATACGGATTTGGACTAATCCACGTCCTACGGGCGACGACATAAATTAGTCTCCGTATACAATCCACGGGCAACCACAAACAAAACGAACACATATGACACGAAGTGAAATTCTGGAGAAGGAGAAAGTGGTTACCGCGATGCGGTAGCGTAATTAACTGCAGGGGCTTACGCCTGCAGGGAAGAGCGTCCCCACAATCAAAAACCCCTCAAGCGAGGGGGAATTTGACGAAGTCTGCTACATCGGCCGCATTCGTCTAAACCTCCGATACACGGTGCCATAAATCAACTTGGCATCTTCGGAGAGGTGGACGGATAAAACCAAATAACATCTGCCCCGAATCTCAGGCAAGACGTCCCTGTCTTGGCCGTCTTTCGGAGAGGAACACTTAGGCATCTCGACAGCTGAGAAATCACGAGAGGAACTACCCTACGCATGACTTGGAGTTAGCCGCAGTGCTTTTTGCATTGAAGATTTGGAGGCACTACCTGTTGGGCGAGAAGGTGGAGATGTACACGGATCACAAAAGTCTGAAGTACGTCTTCACTCAGAAAGAACTAAACATGAGGCAGCGCCGATGGCTAGAACTAATGGCGGATTACGACTTGGACCTTCAGTATCATCCAGGAAAAGTAAATGTTGTACCAGATGCTCTCAGTCGCAAGCCAGCGGTCATGATGTTGACCAGTCAGAGGAGCATCATTGAGGATTTTCAGAGACTCGAGCTTGAAGTCGTTACACCGAGCGCAATCAACCAGTTTTGGCAACTACAGGTGCAGTCTTCTCTTGTGGAGCGCATCAAGGCTGCACAAGCGGATGATCTTCGATTGCAAAAGTTCAGAGCGCAAGTAAAAGCCGAGCTGAGAATGGACTTACTCATATATGAAGACGGTTCTCTGAGATTCGGTAGCATACTGGCTGAGGCGCATAGTTCAGCTTATTCTGTGCATCCGGGAGGTACGAAGATGTATCGAGATCTAAAGCAGCATTTTTGGTGCAACGGGATGAAGCGAGAAATTGCGCGGTTCGTATCCAGGTGCTTGGTATGCCAGCAGGTAAAGGCGGAACATCAGAGGACAGCGGGATTGTTGCAACCGCTTCCGATACCAGAATGGAAGTGGGAGCACATTACTATGGATTTTGTGACGGCCTTATCTCGGAGCCCTAGGGGCAACAACGTCATTTGGGTTATCATCGACCGCCTTACGAAAGCCGCACACTTCTTACCATTCCGAGTGGGATAGTCAACAGAGTCACTGGCAGAGAGATACATGCAGGAGATAGTACGACTTCATGGAGTTCCGGTCAGCATTGTGTCAGATCGAGACACCAGATTTGTTTCGCACTTCTGGAGGAGCTTACAGGAGAGTTTGGGTACCCGCCTCAAGTTCAGTACAGCTTATCACCCATAGACGGACGGTCAATCCGAGCGTACGATTCAGACGCTCGAGAATATGCTGAGAGCTTGCATGCTGGACTTCCAGGGTTCTTGGGAGGACCATCTGCATCTAGTCGAGTTTTCTTATAACAACAGTTACCTGGCTGGCATCCAAATGGCTCCTTTCGAAGCACTTTACAGGCGCAAGTGTCGATCCCCAGTTTGTTGGGATGATGTGGGAGAACGAAGATTAGTGGGTCCCGAGCTTATTGTTCAGACAGTCGACAAGGTCCAAATGATCAGGCAGCGCATTAAGACGGCTCAGGATTGACAGAAGAGTTGGGCGGATACCAGCAGGAGAGCACTAGAATTTGAAGTCGGGGATCACGTATTCCTGAAGATTTTCCCTACCCGCAGAGTTATCAGGTTTGGAGGTTGCGGGAAACTCAGTCCCTGTTTCATCGGCCCTTTTGAGGTGCTAGAGCGAGTAGGAGAGGTGGCCTATCGACTCGCCTTGCCTCCATCGCTAGCTGGTGTGTACAATACCTTCTACGTATCTCAGTTGCGGCGTTATGTTCGAGATGAGAGCCATGTTCTGGACTATTCGGAGTTAGCTTTGGGTACTGACCTATCATACGAGGAGCAGCCCACCACCATCCTCGACCGCAGAGAGAAAGTGCTGAAGAATAAGGTCATTCCGTTAGTCCGAGTGTCTTGGGGCGGTTGTTCCCCAGGAGAATCTACCTGAGAGCGTGAGGAAGATATCCGTGCACGTTTTCCACATCTCTTTGTTTAGTACTGTTGTTTCGTTGTCTCTCTTTAAATTTCAAGGACGATATTTTTGTAAGGAGGGTATGATGTAAATTCCCGTTTCCATCAATAATTTTTTTTATATTTTCCAAGTCCCTCGAATGTTTCCCTATTTTTCCTCGTAATTTTGTGTGAAATTAGTTGCTTAGGTTTTAGTATTTAAATTTTCCAAAACAAAATAAAAACTCAATATAAATAAATCCTCAAATAAACAAAGCCCAGCAAAATTTTCCAAAACAAAATAAAATCCGAATAATTAATCCCAACACCTCCTCTCCCGGCCTAGCCCAATTTCTCACCTACCCGACCCGTTAAGCTTCCTTCCCCACTCCCTTCTCGTTTTCCCGCTCTTTCCCTTACGTGCCCACGCCGTCGCCTCGCCGCGCCCCCGCTCGTGACCACGATCCCACGCCCCGTCGACCACGACCTCGCGCGTGCGTTTCAAACCTCGCCTTGTCCCTCTAACCCTCTTCCCCCTCACTCTCGTTCTCTCTCTCTCTCTCTTTCCCTGTATCCTCCCGCAACCCCTCGTCGAACCAAGCTCCACTCCTCTCCTCCCCTCACCACTTCACCTTCCCCCACCTCGCCTGCACAACCGAGCCAGGAACCCAACCTACCGCCGAGCCTCCCCCTGCACACCCCTCGCTGCAACCTCACCACCGCTGCACCCATCGCCGGAGCAACCTCCGCCGACCACCGCCGACCCCAGCACACCCCCAGGAGCTTCACAGCACCCCACTCCGCCTCCAGTGATCTCGAGCCGCCTTTGAGTGTAGCCAAGCACAAGCTGTCGCCGTCGCCGTGTCGTGCCTAGCCGCGCGTGCGTCGATCCCTTGCCATCGTTCATAGACCGCTACCGTACTATCATCATCTTCAGGCAAGTACCCTACTTGCTACATGCTAAATTGTTCTGTTACAAATTCAAAATCCTATGAATTCCGTGTATATAATTCGTGTAAATTTTTATGACGCAAGTGTTTGATGCAAAACCCGAACGAAAACCTTCCATTAAACTGACGGAAATTGATCATATAAGCTGGCCCGTATGGTAATGAACATTGTGTTAAAATTTGGCTGAAAAATATAATCGTTACTGACGTGAACGATCATCCCCAATTACACCCGTTAAAACTGAAAATTTCCCGCGTCTGAAACTTGTAAAAATTATAATTAATTGTTTACAAATTGGAATGATGCGTTCGAGGGCTCAAATCGAAGCCGAATCGACATCCTGGAACCCCATAAAAATTTTAAATTGTTTCTATACTGAAAGGACGACGGAAACTGGTTTGGAGAGCGGCTCTAGACTGCAGTCCAGATCAGCTCTGGCTGTTGATTTCCATCTTTAATGCTTACCCTCTACTGCTTGAACATGTTGTATTGCGGAACCCTATACCATAGTGAAGATAAAACAGTTAGCTAAATAATGAAAGTGATTTCACCCCTTTTTACCGTCGTTTACCATTTAAACTGTAATTTAAATGAACAGGACGTATAGCAGTCCCAAACAGAAACAGAACTGATACCCTATTGTTGTACAGTACATAACTTCTGACGTAGAGGCGCGATTGAGAATCCGTATGGTGCGTTGTAAACCCTATTGAAAAACATAAATTTCGTTCAACTATAGCGTCGCTGAATTCTGATCCTAACAGGGTGAAAATTGTGTCGCGAAATGGACGTTCAGTTCAGAAACTGAATTTCCTGCAGCGAACACTTAAAATGAAACGGCTGTAACTTGCAAACCCGAAATCCGATTGCACTGAAATAAATTTTTCTGAACTTCCGACTGAGTTTACCTGCTACCGCCTTTGTATCATTTTACTGAATTTTGAACGTCTGATTTAAGTTAATTTTTATAAGTTCATAAGGTGCATAATAGTTCATATTACACATGACTTGTTAACTGCATAAATGCACATATCTTACCCGATTGCCATACACATAGTGATAGTGCGCGTTATTATTCAGTGTACAATGTATTATCGTGCGTGAATGATATTGGTCTAGGAGTGTCAAGTACGCCAATGAAAAAGTGAATGATTCGTGACAGTGAACAGTGACAAAACCGTGTTATTGATGCATACTTGTATATAACTAGACCATACTCATAAATAGTGTAAACCTGGGGAAAAAGGGGAAATCGAAATGGAAAGAGTATCGTATTTAGCGAGGACAGTGATTTAGAGGATGATCATTCGAACAACAACTCTTATATATATTAGGTTGGGCCTAGCAGTCCGGCTGACAGGGTTATGTCTTGGGCGATAGCGGGCCATTGTCTCGGGTATGTACGAGACCCTCGTTAAACATGATCTTCCTTTCCACAGCTCGATTTCAAACATGACTTAGAGACTGATAGGGACACAGATCATACTTTGCATCAGTTAGTGACATATTGATTACATGCATTTTACTTCCACTGCCATTACCTTATTTGCTTGTTTCTTATCCCTATTATAATATTGCTATTACGTCGCTCTGATGACCTGAGTATGCATGCTCAGACCTCGAGGAAGAACCAGTACAGGAGACGGACTTGCCCTTCGAGCTCGCGGAGATTTAGTCGGGAGTACCTCCTTCACTTATACTGCTTTCTCTAAAGAAACCTTGTATTCGAACTTGGTTAGTAGTTCTTTTCCTTATTTTATTGTAAATTGTGAACAATGAAAGTTGATGTAATAATTTAGTGATGTATTTCCTTTACTTCTGTGCTTTGTTTACTGATTACCATGTAATACTAGAAACCGAAGTGTGACTACAGCGGAATTATTCCTTGACCGTAGGAGCATGGCTGGCCTATTCATCCCTCGTTTTCCGTATTTTGAGAAGCGGGACGTGACATACATCGAGAATTCTATTGATTGGTTTCAAATACCGTCAGGGTAAATAACACAGCGACATGAACCCTTAGGACACACATGAAGTGATTTATCCGTTATATCTTGCTTGTTGCATCACATGTACTGTTATCGCTTATGTTTATACCATTATTATGATATTTATGACGCACTGCCGTCTGGGTTTTGCATAGCCCGGATCCTTTGATCTTAGCACAGGAGGATGGTGATTAGTTCGACAGGATTGCCGATCAGTGAGAAGCATCCACTGATCTAGTTTTTATTGATGGTTTAGGTATTCTTCATTTCCTTGGGTCTTTATTGCTTCCGCTACTGTTCCCTGTTATTGTTTTTGTGGCTGTTAGACATATTGGACATGTTTAGAGATAGATAGTCATATTATTGTTTCTGATTACTGATTGACAGCCATAACGTGCCTATGGGAGGATATTTACTTACCGTAGGTTGTATGGTTGGGATTGTTGCGTTCCCAAATTTGTGTATTTTGGGAAGCGAGACGTGACAATAGTTATTCCCGGGCTTGATTTAAAAAAAACTAAAATATAAAACCAGATACTAAACAATGACATATTGGCAACGTCCCTTGGAAAATCAAGGAGAAGAGATTTAGATATCTATATGTCGCCAATACTCAAGACGGCAAACAAAGCCATCCGAAATTTCGCTCTTGACATGTATTAAACCATCTCTTCTATTACACTTTCCGCTACTCAGTGAGCCACTTAGTAACACTACCTTACAACCCAAGAAAACCAACTTTAGAGGATCACCTAAAGAAGCCGAAGGACTACATTCAAAATCTTCCCTAGACGGCTAGAGAGTTGATAGCTCAGGTTCCATTCCATCACCGTCAACGACAGATCAAAATCTGACATCTTGTTCAACGGAAACTAAAATGTGGAAACTAAAATGTGGGAGCTATCGTTCATGTTCATCCATGCCAAATCTTCTCAACATAAAATTTGTGCCTAATAACAGTGGTGTAATTGGTTCTTAAGTTTTCCGGAAGATATCTTTTCTTGTTACTTGGTAGGTAAGGAAGTCTATCCAAAAACTTGTGAATCTCGGGCATGTAACCCCAAAATAGGAAAAAGCTCTAGGTTTAAAAAGGAGTGTGCTCCTTGGTTACTTTGGTATTTAGCATCTTTGCTAGAACCCTCCCAAAAAATAAGATACTTGCAGAACATCTCATACCATTTAATTTGGGCTTAGTTCATACAATAAGAATTTAATCCGCTGGTTCGATTTCCAAGAATGGGCAAACACAGACGGTGATTCTTCTTTCATTGCCTCCAGATTAAAAAGCAAAATGCACAAACACGATAGAGGGTAGGTACACAACCAATGATCATATTTAAACAAATGAATAATTCAGAGGAAAAATAGAAATTCACAAGACAAAAAATATCAAAACATGAAGTCATAGCAAAAACTAATTTGAGACACACGAATAGCAACAAGTAGCAGCACAATTTTATTGCACCTAAATCACTCCAAGCATTCCATGCACACATACACACCATAATTCCCAATTATTAGTCCAAAATCGATTAAATTACAACATTCTTAACTTAAAAGAGAAAACAAATCAGAAACCATTGCAACCTCATCATCGACTTTTTCTTTTTGTTGGCAATTTTCTGCATCTCAAATTTCAAGTTGCAATCACACACCGAAAAAACAAAAGAGAACTAACCTCAAACCCTAACCCTAAATTCCCCAACCGCCATCAGCAGCCATCCTCCTCCCTTCCCCTCCCGTTCGCCGCCGCCGCCGCCGCCGGAGACGCCCCCGACAGGCTCGCGAGCAGGTTCAGGTGATGCCCCTGCGCCACCGGCAGGTAGTTCCCCACCCTCGCCGCCGACGCCTCGAACCTCGGCGGCTGCTGCGCCGCCGCCGCCATCATCATCTCCGGCGTCGCGAAGCTCCACATCTGCCCGAAGTTCCACATCGCCGCGGCGGATCCGCCTCCCCCGCCGCTGTCCTTCGAGCCGTCGTTCTCGTCGTCTCCCCTCAGCCGCTTCCCCAGGATGAACGGCGCCGGCGCCGCGAGGCCCTGAGGGTGAGGCACGAGCTGCTGGTGCTGGTGCTGGTGATCTAACGGCGCGGAGACCGAGGAGGAGCCGTTGCGGACGGAGACCGTTAGGGTTGAGAAGGAGGCGGGGGTGGTCCCGGTGCCGGTGGCGGCGATGATGGAGGGCTCGGCCTGCCTGAGGAGCCACTCGATGGTCTGGCCGTCGCTCTTGTGGCCGAGCTCACGTGTCAGCTGGAAGACACGTGCCGCGCAGATGATCGGCATGCGGATGCGCCGCCCCCTGCCGTCAACCTTGCTGTGCCTGTCCTTCGACGGCGCCTTCTTCGCCACCACCGCTCCGTTACCAACGCCGTTCCCGTTGCCGTTGCCGCCAGCTTCAGGTACCAGAGCCGTCATCTTTTGTGATTGAGTCGAACAATCAGGGGTCGTCATGTCCTGGCCCCAAAAATTATTTAGAATAGAATAGGGTTTTTTTTTTTTGGGAAAAAAAACGAAAGGGAAATTTCTAGAGAGAGAAGATGAGCTTTTTTTTTTAGGAGAGAGAAAGCGAAGGTGGGGGTGGGTTTAGAGCGTAATGAAATGATTGAGAGGGTGGAGACAGAGGGAAGAGAGGAGCACATGGGGGAGGGGAGGTGGGCCCCGCGTTCTTTATGTGGTCAATCACAGGTCTCCACGTTGTACAGGATTAGTAACAGTGTGAGGTTTTTAGAATCGAGACTTGATTTAGCTTGCTATTTACATAAATGCCACTGATCGAGGGAAAGAAAATGGTATCGAGTGTGGGTGCAGGTGAAGGAGGAGGGCCTCTCTTTGGTGACGCAGACGTTTCGATCGTGAGTAGCAGTGGTGTGAAGGCTAAGAATGTGTGGTCCTTCCTGTATGTTAATCAGTGGATGGTCGTTAGGGCGATGCAATCCCAATAGATCCATACGATTTTTCTACTTTTTAAACAGAGAACTTTTGTATCTCGATAAGTCCGGTTTTTATTAACATCACGTAGGCATGGATACAAATCAGATTATGTACAATTGAACTCCTAAGAAGAAGCTGGAGCTTTGAAGTACATCAAGAACATATACGATATATGTCCTGAGTTATCAGGGTGTTAGAAAAAATCTGTAAATGCGCGGACATAGAAAATGCAGGAAAGGTGCGAACTAGTTTTGGAGGTATGGACATCTTTGACCGAGTAGTTAGCATGTTATGCTGTTTTTTCTCTGAACAAATGAGATGTTTCGGTTTCGATTATCTTCAATTAATTTGTCAACATTTACTTTGGTTTCGGTTATCTTCAATGGCTCTGTTTGATTACAATTGAACATGATCGAATTGTTTTTAAGGAAAAACTCGATAACGAGTTCAAATATGAAAAAATGGAACGTGGTTTAAATCTAAAAACCTAGAATACTATCCGAGTTTCCAATTTTAATTCATCTTCGATTTCAAATTTAAATTACGCCAAATTTTGAACCATAAAAGATTAAAACTCAAATTCTAAAAAAATCTCCTCTGATTTGAACTATGTAAATGAGCCGATATATATTTTTTTTGCTAAGAAAGACTAAACCAATTAATAATACTATCAAGTATCCAAAGGCCCATATCTAAATCCAACTCCATGAGCATATAAATATATGAAAGCATCCGAGATACAAACCTAAGAAACACATACCGACTTCAAAAATATCTTTCCATATTTGGAACTTTCCAGGTTAGCTCAAGGGAGAGCTTATTTGAAAAGGCGATTGTAAAGGTAATTGGTATATGATGATACTCGATACTGGTGATTCCCCAGATCATGGCACGTGGCAGATGACGTGTCCTAGAGCTTGCGAGATAGGATCGAGATCGATAAGTTGGAAGCATACCTTAGGCTTCCGACCCGAGAACGTTCCCGACTTGCAGTGGCCTTCCAGACCGCTCTTACGATCACCCTACAAACAATCATCGGCTCGCCCCGGAGCCTCCCGTACGCTGAGTTCCTTCAGCCCTCCAGCTTGCCTCCCAGCTATCACCTATCCAAGAGGCCTCGGCCTCCCGCTCGTTAGGGCTGAGCATAGGTCGGTTCGATTCGGTTTTTTGCTAAATTTTTTGAACCAAACAAAACCGGTTATATTAATAAATCGAATCGAACTGAACCGAACTGAACCGAAAATTAAAGCAAACCGAATTTGAACCGAACCGAATCGATTCGGTCCGGTCCGGTCGGTTTTTCGGTTGGGCCCAAATAGATTTTGGGCTTTTAATAAACCCGACAGATAATAATAAAATTGAATATATCATAACAACAAATTAATAAAAAGAAAAGACGTTAAATCAATCTATCATATATCATATCAATATAAAATATAAACCATCTTTAACATCAATATATGATGATATAAACGAGAAGAAAAATACTTGAATTCAACATTCTACATGATATAACCATACAAAATATAAATTCAATACATCATACATTTTAAACTTAATAATCCAGTAGCTAATTAAAAATCTTTAAAGGCATCCTTGTCTCGTTATTGCTAATTTCTTCTCTCATTTTGCAGGCTCGGATTCAAAAGACCTTATCTTCATGCCTGGATGCAAAACAAAAAAAAAAAATTAAGATTCACAGTTGTAATAAAATTCAAATTCAAGAGTATCGAATAGAATACATTATATCAACTGATTACCTCAAGTCCTCAATTGCATGATTTACCGCACTATATACAAGTTCTTAGCAACTAATAAGAGTTTCATCAAGTAACCTAGTAAGATTTCAGAAATGAACAGATGAAAAATTGAAGTTTGCAGATTTCTCTAATATTCTATGATGCACGCACGTGCATATCACACGTACCAAAACAGTTGTCAGTTAAAACGATACTCATGAATATGCCCTAGTGAACTAGTTAAAATTTTGAGGAAATCCAGTACTGGAATGGGTCTCCATATTGATGCAAAGTGTTGCAATGAAGCACAGAGTCCAGTACTGGACTGGGTCTCCATATTGATGCAAAGTGTTGCAATGAAACACAGAGTAAAAGGAAAGTTTTTAATTTTTATCCTGTTCTCTTTTAGAATGTTGTAACAATGGAGTTCTTTACCACTGCTTAGCAGGCCAAACACCTTGCCGGAAGGCACTTCGACTAATGATCTAAATCATGAATAGTTGAAACCCACAAAGCATATATCAACATTACTCCCAATATATGTTAAGAGTTATGACATCTAACTCAAGCTATTAATTGTTCTAAATTATGTCTTCAAATTTCAAAAGTCAGATTATTCAAATGAAAATATGTTATCTGTTTAGAGACACAGGGAATTAAGGACAAGTTTTAGCCTTGCGAGGCCTAGAAGCAATGCTTTAGAGAATTAAGATTATAATGCATGATAAAAGATTGGATGCAACAAAGTCTACAAAGATACAGTTTATGCATTATGCAGGTTTTTCAATGAATATTCTTAGTTATTAGTAATCATTGTTTTGTAAAATTATTCAATAAAGACCTTTAGAAGCTTGTGCTTAAAACTAGTTCAAGCAAAATAAAAAATTTAACTTTCAATTTTAACAAAAATAGATTGAAAAATTAAAAAACAGACTTGAACTTGGGGAAAACAAGAAGGCATAATATATGAACAGTCAATTTTATTGTTGTTAATTTACTTGCTGCAGGTTTGTACCTGTGCAGCTGTTTTGAAAAATGTATTGATCTAAAAGAAGGATGAAAATGACAGAGGATGAAGAAACTTGACTAAAAAAGCAAATCGTTATCATGCAATTTTTAAGGTCGAATGTATGAGAAAACTTACCTTGGCGGATTCAGCTGGAACCCCAGCAATCAACAATTCAAAGATCAGTCATAGTCGATAGATAATTTGTCAAACTCGGAAATATACAAAAGAATTAAATTTTAATATGACATAAAAACAACAATATATATTATGAAATGCTATAAAATATAAATACTTGAAGCTTTAATTTCTAAATTCTTACCACCTTCTAATGTTTCTAGATGTTCCAAATCCTCCTCGATATTCATTTTCTTTTTCGAGCCTATCGAAGCCCGAAACCAATCTTCCGTGCATATAAGAGTTTTCTCAATTCGTGGAGTCAATGAGCTTTGAAATGTATCAAGAACTCGTCCGCTTGTGCTAAATGTAGCTCCGAAGCAACCGTAGAGATAGGAACGGCTAACACGTCGCGAGCCATTCTTGAAAGAATAGGAAATCTTGAACGTGCATTTTTCCAATAATTCAATATATCATATTTTGGAGTATCTCTTTCAAGCGATTCACGTAAATATTTCTCCAATTCCGATTTTGAATCACCACCTTCTCTTGCCGTTTTCATCCTTTTATAATCTCAAATCTTCTCCTTCTATTTCAATATTTGGTTTCGTAGCACTACTAGATTGAGATATACCATCATATTTCTTTTGATATTCATTGAACAAAGCAAATAACGCATTTTTCACTATTTGAATTTCATCAACATAATTGTCATTTGCATATAAATCTTGGATATCAAACTCTATATAATCCATTTTTTCTCGAGGGTCAAGAATAACAACGATGTAAATCAAGAAGTTCATATTTTCCCAATTCCTCCAATATTTATCATACTTCTCCTTCATTTTCTTTACCATCATGCTCAACTCAATGTCATTACTTGCTTGATGCTTGATCAAATCACTTGCAACAACAGAAATTTTGGGAAAAAATCTGTTACCTGTAACATAGGAAGAATCCGACATGAAATTGGTAAGTTCAAAAAATCTTTTTAGAAATGTGCACAATCTTCTAGTATTTTGCCAATCATTCTCCATAGGAATTCCATCCCCATTCTTAAGTTCACTAATATAAAAACGATCTTAAGTAGAAAACGTATCAAAAGAATTTTCATATTGTTGGACGGCATTTAACATCAAGTATGTTGAGTTCCATCGAGTGCAAACATCCAAAACTAATCCTTTTTCGTACTTCAATTTTTTAATTTCTACACATTGTTTGAAATTTTTAAATCTCATAGGAGATTGCGTAACATATCGCACGGCCCCACGGATAGGGGCTACCGATTTTCCCGACTCATTAATACCATCGCTAACAACTAAATTGAGAATGTGTGCAGTACAACGCATATGAAGAAATTTCCAACTAAGCAAGCAACCACCCCAATTATTAATCCTTTTTTTAAATAATTAACCATCACATCATTCGAACTTGCATTATCGACGGTAATGGAGAAGACATTTTCAATACCTCAATCTAGTAAACACTTCTCAACCGCTCTACCAAGATTTTCAACCCTATGACTATCAATAGGACAAAAGTTTAATATTCTTTTTCTTAAGATCCAATTATCTTCAATCCAATGTGTCGTAAGACATATATAATTAATGCGTTGGATTGACGACCATGTATCGGTGGTGAGACACACCCTTTGGTCTCGCAGCATTAATTTTAATATGTTTCTCTCTTCCAAATATATCTCAAAGATATCTCTTTGAATTGTGAAACGAGATGGAATAAAAAAAGAAGGGCAGTCAATGGACATAAAGTGCTTGAACCCTATACCATCCACCAATTTAAAAGGAAGCTCATCAATAATAATGAAATATGAAAGAGCTTTTCTCACCGCGGCTTGATCAAAAGCCCATGTGCCAACATATGCAATCTGCTCACCTTCACCAAGTTTAAGAGACAGCTGAGCTTGCATTGTATCTCTAAAATGAGGGTTAAATTGGCACTTTTCCATATGTGTAAGTAATGCTTTTATGCCATTTCTCATTTTATTACAATGATACTATTTAGGACAGTAACTGCACTTTGCCATATCGGGATTATCTTTCAACGGCGTGAAATGATCCCAAGCTCTTGACTTGTTCTTCGTTTTTGGTAAAGAAGAGAATACGACTGATTGCTTTGTGCCTTCATTCGATGGATCGGCTTGACTTGTCTACAAAATTTAGAGATTGTGTATGTTAAATATTCATTCATTAATTATTTGAATCATTTAATTAAATACACATAAATAACATATTATTAACAAATTAAACCAAATTTTCAACAAGCATTTAAAAAATTTAACTCAAATTAGCAAGCAAATTTTAACAATTTAATTAAATACTTCACAAATGGTGCATGATCTAACATGAAAAGGGCCGTTGTCATTAAAATCTAATCAATTCCAAGGGCTGCTGTCATTGAAATCTAATCAATTTCATTTCACCCACATAAAAAAAATAGAAACAAACCTCATCGTGCACAATAATAGGCGCAATCTCTGGATTTTGTCCATTAGGATTTGAAGGCTGCGAAGTTGAAGTACTCATGCCGCTGATTTTGACGAAAAGCGAGATCCGAGACTGAGAAGCGAGAAATGAGATCGAGAGCGACAGCCGACAGGGGAAAGGAGGGAGTCGAGAGCGCGAGCCAGGGAGTCGAGATCGCGATCGACTAACAATACAAGAAACAAGAAAATTATATTATTCACGTCTTTTCCTTATTCATGTCTCTATCTATGCAACAAACACAACAACTATTTGATGTCATTGTCACACAAAATTGAAGGCAAATAGCATTGTCCTCTTTCTAGTATGCAACCCATTTTTAGCTGTAAAATTATAGTGCATATAAGTTTTCATTATTATGGTCCAACATGGTCCCCTACAATCTCTTAAGATAAATAAATAAAGTAAATAAAATATTTTATAATAAAAAAACCACAAGCAAAAACTATGGATTTTTACCCTAAAAAAATGAATCGCTAAAAGAAAAATCCATACCAATCAATTATTGAACGATATGAGCCAGGGAGTCATGATCAACAGTGAGGGTCGCGAGGTCGCGAGCGAGATCGGGAGCGAGGTCGCGAGCGCCGAGCGAGGTCGGGAGCGAGATCGCGAGCAGGAGAAACGAAAGAAAGGGAGCACAGAGAGAAAGAAGCGAGTGAAACCGTGAAAGGAACTAAGGAGTAAGGAAGGAGGCGGTGCAGAAGTGAGAACTCAGAGTAGGGAAAAAGAGTTAGGGTTTCTCAAAGGAGATAATGGTATATATACATTATAATTTTTCTAATATAATATGTACCTCGGCTCGGTTCGGGTCGGTTCTCGGTTCGGTTTTGCCAATAACCGAAACAGAACCGAAAACCGAAATTTGCCAATATTCTAAACCGAAACCGAACCGAAGAACCGACCTGAATCGGGAAAATCAGTTTTTTAAATTCGGTTCGATCGGTTTTCCGGTTCGGTCGGTTTTTTTTCTCACCCCTAGTAGAGAGTGACAAGAAGTCGGACCAGTACTACACCTGTTGGAGATAGTGCCCTCAGAGTCAATTATTGGATCACAGGCACGTGATTGCAATGATTGAGGGAGGACCTATGCCGGTAGGACAGTCTTACTCGAGATGATAGTATGCTATCTGGTTTATTTTTATCATCGTGTACTGCTTCAGGTGACCAGACAGGTCGCTATTGCACGTTGATAGAGTCCCTAGGATTCTTGCTTGACTGCCAGCAGTATGAGAACGATCATATACGTGAGAGCTGGTAGTCTATAAGCACATCCTTAAAAGGTCCCTAGTCGTGGGAGTTTCGAGACAGGGCATCGATACTCCAGAGTAGACTATTGTATACAGTCGACACCCCGACGAGGGGCGGTGGCCGGTCTCACAAGCCACTGGTGTCAGTTGGTTCACCTAAAATGTATACAGGTGCTCATTGGGTTATGAGTACACCGGACATGACTCGCCGGGAACCTGCTAGTTGGGATTATACCAGACGTCAGATAGCAGTTCCCACGTGACATGTGTACAGGTTAGTTCATCGACCTGAGGATCGTTATTTGTCTCGTGTGAGTTCCCACTGTACTTTGATTACTACTTTACCACGCTCAAAGGAGACGTGCAAACAGGTTTTAGTTGGGTACAGTCTCGAGCCATATGGAGGCAGTGAGCGGATCTTCAGGGGTTCGTCTCTCCCGGTATTGGGGGTGAGGTCGCGCTGTGTCTAGGAGAGCCATTACACAAAGCCCTCGGTCGAGGCAGGAGATTTACTGGTAGGTATTCCAGTAGTATCTCAGGGTGTTCTGGGCTACACTCCGACACGACTTGTACCGCTTTTGGGGGTCTGACTTTACCAACCCCCTAAGCCCGCCATGCGATGCTCATAGACGAACGGACCGGACTGTACAGATATTGTCACTGACAGGCTCAGTAGGGTGTCAGGATGAGTTCGCTCATCGACGTCCCTTTTGGTCAATACCTGATAGCCCGTTACGTATGGGCTTATACCTCTGACGTGCTAGTGGTTAAATCCACAGCCATAGTATTGACGAGTCTTTAGAGTCCCCCACATTCAGTTGCTCAAGTTTTCGGGCGAAACGCTATAGAGGCCGTATGGAGATATGGCAGGGTTCGATCAGATACGTGCGGTATTGCACGGATCAGGATCGGACGGATAATACTAGCAGGCTTTGGTTTAAGCCGGATCCTAGTATAGTACAGTGTAGATTTTGTCTCATTGCATTTGTATCCGGTCGGAATACAGATGTGGGTGTGTATACACAGTATCGGGGTTTTTCCTGTAATTTATTACGGGACCAGTTTTCTGGAGTTGCCAGTTTGCTTTCCGTTTCGGCCATTTTCATTTGTATCTTTCAATGGCCGAAGATTGGTGGAGGAGGGCTTATTTGCATTTGTGCAAATAAGCATTTGTGGAGGGTGTTCTTTGCATTTTATTGTATCATGATTATTCCTCCACCATTTGACTTATTTATTTCATCTGGCTTGACTTTGGAGCAATCATGGTTGTTGATGATTGGTTGTTTTGGAGTGTGGTTTTGGTTTTGTGATCATTTCCCTTCATGATATCTTTTGAATCTCATCTTGCATTATTGATCCATACACTCCCCCATTTTCACCCTCTCTCTCCATATTGATGCATGGGCCGGCCACTAACAAGGAGAGGGGACTTTTCTTTTGGTTGTGAGAAAAATGTTAATCTCATTCTTTGCATGCTACATTTTTCTCACCTCTCTCCAACTTCATTCTCCTCCACCAATGGTAACCTCCATGAACCCCAAAATGAGATATGGTTCTACATACATTCTACAGCAAACCTTGGGCACGTCAGCTTGCCAACTTCGTGCCCGAGTTGCCTCGGTATAGAGGTGGGAGCCCGTAAAAGAAGCAGGCGACGTGGCGCCCTTCCGGCGAGGAGGTGGAGACCGGACATTCCGCGGGAGATCGGGACGACGGCGAGAAGACCGGAGGATACGGATCGCTCGGTATATCTCTCTTCCCCATCTTGTGGTTACCTAGAACTAATTAATGGCCTGATCCGGGTTTTAGTGCGCGGTGGTGCCGGTTTGAAAAATTAAAGTTAACCATCGATTCCGCATTTGGCCTCGGGATGGAGGCCGGGGCGCCGCCGTGCACTTACAGTGGTATCAGAGCCTCGCCATTAACATAGTCTAGCTTTGTCTAATGTGTTTTACATTTCCAATCGAACAATTTTCCAAAAACCGTATTTTTCTTCACATCAGTTTCTGTCGAAATTTTTTGAAGTCCAAAATTTTTTCAGGTTGTTTTAGAATGATGTGTAGGACATTCTAAGAGTTCTGTGAAAATTTGGGCTCGTGAACGGTCCAAACCACCGCGGAACCGCGGCCAAAGCCATGCTTGGGCCGCGGTTCCGCCGCGACTTGGACTGTTCAGTCCCCCAAAATTTTACAGAATGCTTCTGGGTTAAAAATAGGGGTTTTGGAATATTAATTTTGGGCCCAGAATTTCTTGATGTGCTACAGTAGTACTTGGGGGTCCACTTGATAAAATTTTGATCGATCGGATATTTTAAACACATTAGTTCATAGTATTTACATTATATCTGCGACCGTGAATGTCACTTGATCGGTAAATCCTGTTTAACTGCTATAGCCCGGTTAGACGGATTTGCGAACGTGACCTTCACGTTGATGTTCTGTGATTTTGCTGTGATGTTGCGGATCGGTCGTAGGGGATAGCCTGGTTGCAATGCTAGTACAGTTTTTGTTGTATTATGTACATTTGATATTGCGGGGCGAGCGTCCGACATGTGGACTGCCGTCACTGCCTGTTTGTATTATTATTTTGGGGCACGACCAGGTTGCGGTCGATGTACCCGTTGTATGTATATTTTACTTTCTGTACTAGGATTGCCCCGCAGAGGGGTGCACGGATAGCCGGGTTCTAGAGGGAAACAAGCCCGCATCTCATGGCATTGAGACGGAGGGGGCTTCACTCTAGAATTGGCGGGCTATTCACCGCACTCGTAGTGGGTACAGGTTGACCCAGGAGGGGTGCCCAAGTTACCGGATTCCGTGAAGTGCTGGATGGTCCATTCACGTTGCTGAAGGGGGCTGCCTCGCTTCAGGTTTTGGCGGGTAACTTGCCGCGCCCGTAGGGGTCTAGGATTTCATTGCACAGGCTATCCACACGACCAGGGGAACGTCGGGTTTCAGCGGCTCTGTGAAACCTGGGAATCTCAGATATCTGTATTGTTCTGTGATGCTGTACATTTCTATGATGTTGCATTTTATCACGCCTTGAGCGAATATAATATATTGGTATATATATTAGTAGATGTTGTATATGTTTTGCATCCGCGCTAGTCCAGTCCCCGTTCTGTCGTTAGTTAGCTAACCTAACGGGTAATGACGGGACCCAGTGGCGAATGCGGATGGCATATACGTACATCAGTATATTTTCGTTCTTTGTGGTGTGATCAATTGATGGGACTGCGTTGATTCGGATCAATGCAAGTTAAAAACAAACCTAATCTGATGTTGTTGGAACACTTTTCAAAAAGCTGTTATTGCAAGGACGTTCATTTTTGTTTTGCATCGTGGTATTCAGTTGGAATATCCTGCTCCACAGTCGACGAGGCAAGGGCCGAGATCCCTTTACCGGGAGTGACCCCTTGGACAAAAAGTTTGCGTCAGGGCAATGACTTCACTATAGCCGATTACTTTTACTTTGCACCGTGGTATTCAGTTGGAATATCCTGCACCTCATTCTACGGGGAAAGAGCCGAGATCCATTCACCGGGAGTGACCTCTTTAGCAAAGGTTTTCGTCACTATATTTTTTAAAGCTATCCGTTCCTTCAACGATATCAAGTTCATTACGTTAAAGGTTTTCGCCAGAAACCATTCATAGCCCTCCGTCGTTTCATATGGGTGGTCAATAGTATTCAAGCTGTGTATGTTGGCCAAAGTCGAGGCACAGTGATTGGTAGCTATTGGGTATTCATATGCAGCATAGATAGATGCGTTGGTTTGGGGCAGTCGTACTACTATTTTGGCCAAAGTCAAGGGTATGTACGGGTGGGCTCAAATTAACCTGGATAATGATGGGTAGAACTTGACATATGACTTATGATATGTTGGCCAAAGTCAAGGTCATAAGAGCATGGGGCAAAAATCACATCGGGAGTTTCAAAAGAACCGAAACTTGCCAGATATGCGCATTCCTTCTGGAGTGTGATAGCATGAGCGGATTCCGTCACGTTATCATGCGATGATAGTTGGATCCCGATTCCCACTGATGAGTTGGTTTACTCCTCGGGTGATCCCGACTAATTCTTCTTTCAGGTTTGGAGGAGAATTTGACGGTACAGTGGGAGGTTTCCAGATTAGATAAATTGATAACCATTCTGATCTAGGTTAGAGTGCACGCTGAGTGTTTCTTTTCTCTCTCTCTTTGGCAGCGACCATTGACCCGACCCTAAGACTTTGACTCAGTGACCAAAATTAACCGAACCTTCTTAAACACTGGCTTTTGGATTGTCAGAGTTGCAGACCTCATTGCCACTTCTACTTTTACCCTTTTCTCCAGGACACCCCGTATTACTACGAACGTCCACTTCCATTGGACAAAACCATCGTATGGTTATATACGAACTCGAAAGGATTTATTCGAGGATGGTTTCCGGTTCTGGAGAAAACGGATAGGATTATTCAGTTGTCTTTTCCTTTTACCTTCTCTCAAGTTGTGAGTACTCCTTGGTTTAGGAGATAGTACACCTATTACGCAAATTAGATAGTCTTCTTCCAAACCATAGGCAGGTGCCGACCGGTAGGGAATGAAGAAAACCAATTAGCCTAACGATGGTGTACAGAAGGTATTATGTAAAGATAAAGAAAGGGATTAGAAGGAGGGCAAAGTAAATTGCGACTGCTATTCACGACCAAACCAAATATTTCGTTACCACTCCCACATCACCTTTGTATTTCTCCAGGACACTCCGTATCACTACGAAGATCCACAGTTTATTGGATATTCCATCGTATGGTTATATACGAACTCGAAAGGAACTTGTTCCAGTTCGGGGATGGATTCTGGTTCAGGAGAAATAGGAATAAGGTTTATTCGGTTGTCTTTTATCTTCACCTTCTCTCGCTTTACGAGTGTTCCTAGGATTAGAACAGTACACCCATTATGCTTATTGGATAGTCTCTTCCAAACCATAGGCTGGTGCCGAACGGTAGGGAAGGAAGAAAACCATTTGGCCTAAAGGGGTGTGCAGAAGGTAATGACTAAAGACATATAAAGGGATTTGGAGAGGTGGCAAAGAATTATACGGTTACAGTCGTGAATCTGGAAGAGGCATTACTAGGAATACCGGGATACCCCTACGAAACATTTCAATGTTTCAGCTTCACTGTGTACTGTTAAAGGAAAACTGATTTCCCGATTAGATACTTACTCCAGGGTATGTATTTACCAGGTATGATTTTCACATCTGTATGGTTTTACAGATGATGGGTAGGAGTAAGTTATTGGGAATTAGGTGATCATCCTCATTATATCGGAATTCATTGTAATTGGTGATATTTGAGGAAGTCACCTGGGTTGTTTGCCGGACGGCGAGTATTTGGTTTTGAATATCCGTTATAATGCACCAATTTCAAATTGATATATCTGTACGTCTATTTTTATAGAGTGAGATATACCTTTTTGAAATTATGTCGATGACATTTACCTATATCAGTTGATGGTTAGGTAAGGAGCATTAAACAGCGGTGTAATTCTTCTTAACCATAAGTACAGTTTTCAACCTACGACACACAGTGAATGAGTAATCAGACTCAAAGGACTTATACAGAGTATTGTATGTTGTCCAGGGTCCATCAGGACAGAGGGGTTTGTCCTCGTACTATATTCGGTTTACTTATAACTTCTCTAGTTTTTAGACAGGTGTTTCGTGGAAACACAGGGTCCGAATTTTGAGAAGTTATAGGTATATGAATAAAGTAGAGAACTAAGTATTGCAAGTATCGGGATTCTTCAAAGTGATCGAAGATGTGGATACTTGTGTATGGTATTCAGTTGATAGTAATGATTAAGAGAACTTGCTTCTTTTTTAGGTTACTCATAATTAGAAGCATTCCTAAGTTGAGTAACGCTGATCGGCCTCCTTCCATTTAGTTGATATGCACTGGAGACAGCTGCATGATTTGAATCTGGTTCAATTAAATCAGTGCCTCTGGTCCTATATTTGATATAGAACAGTTCGTATCTTAACGATGTTAAGGTACGAGGAGTTGTCCGGATTATGCTTAAAACCAGACTCTGGATAACTCAAGACACGTTTCTGTAATGGCTGTTTGTGGGTTGACCCAGGTTATGACGAGGGTTGACTTTCTACCATCTGGAAGATCAATAGTGATATTGTTCTTAACTCGCCACAGGGTTGCTGCTCGGTGACCTCTTGATGAGTGCTTTGATCCTTAGCGCGGAAGGGCATGGAGAGGCCTACTAAGGATGGACCGAGCAGGGAAGCTGCTCGGTGGCCTCTTAGGGATATCCGCCGCGTGGCGGTACAGTATTGGAAGAAACGAGCGAATATTGGACTCTTGGAGGCGCTGTGGGGCTATAAAACAGAGAGGGCGTGTTGATCATTCTTTTCTCCATCGCCAAACGTAAGAATGGATGAATTCCTTTTCTCCATCCCCAAGATCATTTCTTTCGAGGACGTATACCTGTACGACCATCTGTGCTCCGAGGAAACGCTGCAGGCGGTGATCCGGCGCGTTGAGGATCATGTCAGCCGCCTGCTTCCCCAGCGATCACCCTTACTCCAGCTGCTAATGTACTCGATCTGGAGGGCATCGCCGGGGCTACACAACCCCTTGTTCGAACAACTGAAGGACGAGGCAGTTGGCAAGCTGAGATCGTTATGCCGTCTCGGCCTAATCTCGAAAAGTCGACGGGATCGATCGGTGGCATTCGTCCTCGCATGTTACCAATTGAGGCATCTCGCTGATGGGCGCCCGCCCGCAGAGCTTCCTAGCCTGTTCGTGGCCATGAGGGTTCACGGACAGCATCAGAGGCAGAGGTTCGAGGCGGCAAGTGCTCGGCTGGCGGAAATTTCCTCGGAATACCACGAGCAATGTTTCTTGCACCCCCTTACCCCACTGTTGTAGGATTTTTTTGATGTAAGGCCGAGGAGCCCACAATACCTTTTGAATGAATAAAATTCTCCTTTTTGCAATGCTCTATTGTTTCCTTCTTATTACTTAAATAAAAAGAACTTAGAAGAATTTACACCGCTTTGGTGAAAAAAGAAATATACATTCGTAGACCTTCTTTTCAGAGGTATAGCTTGAGCTTCTCGGCGTTGTAAGGCCGTGGAAATTTGCGACCATTCGCATCTTGTAGGCGATAGGCTCCGCTGGGCAGGATCCCGGAGATGAGGAAAGGACCGTCCCATTTTCGGGGAAACTTGTGCAGCTTGCCTTCATCGACGAACTCGTTCCGCCTTAGGACTAAATCTCCGGTTTTGAAGAAGTGGTGCTTGACTCGAGCGTTGTAGTAGCGGGCTGTTTGTTGTTAGTAAGTGGCAGTTCTGAACTGAGCCCGGTCACGTTTCTCTAACAGCACGTCCAGATTAGTTCGGAGATCCGAGGTGTTCGCTTCGTCGTCAAAGTGCTCGACCCGGTAACTGGGGAGCCCGATCTCCGCTGGGACCATTGCCTCGGTACCGTAGCAGAGCCTGAAAGGGGTTTCTCCGGTGGGGGTCTTCTTCGATGTGCGCAAGGCCCAAAAGACCCAGGGTAGTTCTTTGACCCAACTGCCCTGTCGCCCTTCTAGGCATGCTCGAAGACCTCGGAGGACATCCCGGATAGCGACCTCGGCTTGCCCGTTGCATTGGGGATGTGCAACCGCGGCAAACTTCATGAGGATACGATATTCGCTGCAGAATTCCTTAACTTTTTCGTTTTCGAAATTTGTCCTGTGGTCGGTGATGATACACATCGGGATGCCAAACCGGAGTATCACGTTGTTCTGCAAGAACTTGACAGTCGTGGTGGCGTCCGGTTTCCTGATGGGGATGGTCTCGATCCACTTCGTGAAGTAGTCCACCGCGACGAGGACGTACTTGTGCCCACCCGTACCGGTAGGGAACTGGCCAATCATGTCCATTCTGTTGGGTTACGGCAGCGCCCCGGCCATCAAACTGTGGCAAAATGCGGAACAAAAATTTTCTAAACTGGCGCTACCATTACCTGATACCCGGATCTACCCTAAACCCTAAACTAGCAAGCTATATATAAGAAGTTAGATGGTTATACCGAGTTGATCCGTGTCCTTCGGTCTTCAACCATCATCCCTAAGCTCTCAGTGGCTCCTTGATCGAATTTGGTTACCGGTCTTCCTCCATCTAAGATGATCCACCTGAGGGAAACAGTGCAAGCTTCAGCCTCATCGAGCGAAGCAACCGACGCTCCAAGATCGCTAGCAATAGAGAGTAGGGGTGTAGGAATGTATCACTATAATATTCTCTCATCACATATGCTCAATGAGCAACCATAGAAGATGAAGAAGGAGGTGAGGAAACATGTGGCATGAGCAACTAAAGAAATGGCTAAGTATTTTCTCCAAGCGAGAATGAGAGAGTGGAGAAAAGCAAGTGTATAAAAACAAATGAGCTAAGCATTCTCATGAGATGGCTGCCCCTCTCTCCTCACAATCATGCACACAAATATCTCTTCAATTTTAACAATAAACAAATCCATACCATACCTCTCTACATGTCTCAAGCCATGCTCATGCCACCTCACTCCTCCACCTCATTTGTGAAATAAATGAATTTCCAAAAAAGAAAAATCATACAAATAAGGTGTCCACTTCTAGAAGCTATTCCGTATAAATACGGAATACTTCTTGGTACACGTATCGAAATACATATACGCGTATTCGTACAAAAATACGAATAGCCAAGAGTGAAAATGAATAGTGAACAATAATACTAGAATATAAAAACATATATAAATTATTAAATCAAAACCTGATTTAATAATCCAACTCAGTCCTAAGCCGCTAATATTTTCAACCGTCCGATTAAAGTCTGTGCACATATTTAATCGGACACCTGTTATTCCCCGCCGAAAGCGCGGGAAGACGCGGTAAACGTTTTCCCTGAATTTCGGGGCAGGTGCTAATTGATACTATCCGTCCACCTCTCCAAAAATGCCAAGTTGATTTATGGCACCGTGTATTGAAGGTTTAAACGGATGCGGCCGATACAGCAGACTTCGTCAGATTCCCCCTCATTTGAGGGGATTTTGATTGTGGGGACGCTCTTCCCTGCAGGCGCAAGCCCCTGCAGTTAATTACGCTACCGCATCGCGGTAACCACTTTCTCCTTCTCCAGAAGGTCACTTCGTGTCGTGGGTGTTTGTTTTGTTTTTGGTTGCCCGTGGATTGTATATGGAGACTAATGTATGTTGTCGCCCGTAGGGTGTGGATTAGTCCAAATCCGTATCTTCTTAGATTTGGGTTTGGGGGTTTAGGTTTAAGGATACGTTAGCCTCATTTGAGACTAAGATCAACTTAAACCTTTGTTAAGGATACGTTAGTCTCATTTTAGACTAAGATCAACTTAACGGGATCATTTAGATCCAACAAGAGAGCATTTGACCTTTGTTGTTCAGTTTAGGAACATTGCGGTCGATTAGTTTAAGGACATTACGGTCCAATTTTAGTTTAAGGACATCTCGGTCCATTATTAGTTTAAGGATATCTCGGTCCAATGTTAGTTTTAAGGACATCTCGGTCCAATGTTAGTTTAAAGATATCGCGGTCGAGGTTAAGGACATCATAGTCCGTGAGTTTAAGGATCTCACAGTCCAGGTTAAGGACATCGTAATCCATGAGTTTAAGGACCCCACAGTCCATAGTTTAAAGACGTCATAGTCTATAAAGTTTAAGGACATCATAGTCCATGAGTTTAAGGACCCCACAGTCCGTAAAATGTGTGGTTATCGGGACCCGTCACCTCTCTGAAGACGTTGAAGGATTACAACGACAGATATCAGAGGAGTAAAGAGATGTACCCTTGAACCGGTGTGAGTTGAAAGATCTGTAGTCCAATTTGGGACTAAGATCTGCTAAATATTCATGAGCAGATGAGCTCAATTAAATATAAGTTGAGGATTTATGGCCAATATTGGGCAAAGTCCAATAAGTGTTTAACATTTTTATTATGGCTATTGAGCCTTTATTTGGGCTTGGCCCTTCTGACAATATTTTTGTCTTTTTATTGAATGCTGAACATTCACTAGAGTTCTGGGCTTATGTCACGCCCCGCTTCCCAAAATACGGAAAACGAGGGATGATTAGGCCAACCATGCTCCTACGGTCAAGGAATAATCCCGCCGTAGTCACATTTCGGCTTCTAGCATTACATGGTAATCAGTAAATAAAGCACACTAGTTAAGGAATTACATCACTAAATTATTGCATTAAAATCCATTGTTCACAAATTACAAATAAACATGAAGAGTTACTAACCAAGTTCAATTACACGATCTCTTTTATGGAAAGCAGTAAAGAAAGAAAAGTACTCCAGACTAGACCTTCGTGAGCTCGAAAGATAAATCCGTCTCCTGCGCTGGTTCTTCCACGGGATCTGAGCATGCATACTCAGGTCGTCAGAACGACGTAATAGCAATTTATATAATGATGATATGAAATAGGTAAATACAGTGATAACAGTGAAAGTACAATGCGAGTAATTACTATGTCACTATATGATGCAAAGTATGATCTGTGTCCCTATCAGTCTCTAGGTCATATTTGAAATCGTATAGTGGAAAGGAGGATCATGTTTAACAGGAGTCTCATACATACCCGAGACAACGGCCCATATACTCGGGACATAACCCTGTCAGCCGGATCGCTAGATCCTACCTAATATATATATCACTGCTCGAATGATCATCCTCTAAAACACGGTCCCGCTAATACGATTCTCTTTCCACTTCGATTTCCCCTTTTTTCCAGGTTTACACTATTTATGATTTTGATTTAGTCGTGTACAAGTATACCAATGGCACGGTTTTATCACTGTTCACTGTATCAATCACTGTCACGAATGTTCACTTTCCATTGGTGTACTCGATACTCCTAAACCAACATCATTCACGCACGATAATGCAATGTCCACTGAACTCTAACACCCACTAACACTATGTATATGGCAAATGGGGTATGATATGTGTGTGTATGCCATCAACAAGCCATGTATGTTATGAACCAATATGCACGTCATCAGCTTGCAAAATTTGCATTAATTCATATGTTTAGAATTCAACGAAATGATACAAATACGATAAATAGCACACTTTGTCAGAAATTCATCAAAATTAGTTTCAGTTCAATCGGGTTCCCGGTATTCAAGTTACAGCCGTTTCATTTTAAGTGCTCGCAGCTGGAAATTCAGTTTCTGAACTGAACGTCCGTTTTACGACACGAATTTCACCCTGTTGGGTTCAGAATTTAGCGACGCTACAGTTGAATAAAATCTAGGGTTTTCAATAGGGTATTCAGAGTAATAGATGGATCCTCAATCGTGTCTATACGTCGAAAGTTATACACTGTTTAACATTAGTATGCCACTTCTGAATCTGTTCTGGACTGTTATACGTCCTGCCCTTTTATTTTACAAATTAAATAGCAAACGACGATGAAACGGAATGAAACCATTTGAGTTATTTAGCTAACAGATTCACCTTTAATAAACTGCAGAGTTCCACAACATACGATTTCAGGAAACCAAGTGGCACACATTACGGAACAGTAAACAGTAATCAGAGTCGCTCTGGACTGCAGTCCAGAGCCGCACTCCGATCCAAATATCGTCACAATTTCAGTACAGAAACCATTAGAAACTTGCACAGAGTTATAGTTCGTCGAGTCGGCTTCGATTTAATCCCTCGAACGCACCATTCCAGTATGTACATAATTTACGGTGATTTTAACAATTTTCAGATACGGTAAATTTCTAGTTTTACGGGTATATTTGGGGGTATCCATTTTAGTCACTAACAGTCGTATTTTCCGGTGAGATTTATACAAGGTATTCATCACTACATGGGCCAGCATAGACAATCCAATTCCGTCAAATTAGGTGAGTATTTTCATTGGAATCATGCATCGAACAGGTATGTCGTTTAATTTTATCGGGAATTGTAAATTCATAACTTATACATTTGAGTTTGTACACGGGTAGATTAGCATGTAGCAAGTAAAATACTTGCCTGGAAACGATTCAGGGATGCACAGCGGTGGCAACGTCACGAACGCGCGACGAACGGCGTGAATTGGTTTGCACGACCTTGGCTCGCGATACGGGTTTGACGTCGGAGCTGCCCGGAGACTCCTTGTGCTTGCTGGAAGCGGAGGGGGTGTTCAGTGGTCCTCTGCGAGTGTGCTGGGGTTGACGACGATCGGCGGCGGTGCTCCGGCGATGGGCAACAGTGGGTCGTGGTGGTGTGGTTTTAGGGTTTGAGAAAGAGAGTGAGAGAGAGAGGTAGTGGGCCCGGGTTGGTTGTCGTGATGGAGATGATGCTGAGGAGAAGAGTGTATAGAGGTCGACGACGTGATGGGGAGATCGCCGGTGTCGTGGGTACCGGTGGTGGTCGAGCTCGGGTGCAGTGGGTTGGGTGTGCAGGGGGTGCTCGGCAGGGGTACTTGGTTGATGGAGTGGAGTGGTGAGGGGTGCTGTTGGTGGAGGAGTGAGCGAGGGGGAGTACGAGGTGGTGGGGTCGTCGGCGGCGACGTAGTCGTCGGTGTTGAGACGGAGGCAGTGGATTTCGTGGTGGGTTGAGAGAGAGGAGGAGGAATAAGGGGAGACGAGAGGAGAACGTTGAGGGGATCGCGAGGGGTGCGCGTCGTGGGGGTAACGGCGCACGAGCGTGGGCGTGGGCGTGGGCGCGATGAGAGGCGAAGAAAGCGGATCGGGGAAAAGTGAGCGGGAAAAGAGAGAGACGTTGGGAGAAGAAGGAGTTTGGGTTCGAAGCGGGCCGGGTCGGGTGGATTGGTAAAGGCGCGGGTGTGGGCTTTGGGCTAGGGAAAGTGTTTAAATTAAATTCTTTTATTGTTTATTTCATGGGCTGAGGAATTGGTGATGGGCCGGAGGAAAAAGGGGTTAAATAAATTCCTTTTTCATTCATTTGATGTGGGCTGAGGAGATGGGGGTAAAGGGCCGAGAATTAAAAGAATTTTATTGTTAGATTTCAGTTGGGCTGGGGGTGATTTAAATGAGGAAATTGTTTATTTGGTTTTAAATTTTGGGTTTTGACTTTTAGGGTTTGGAAAATTTTAAATATTGGAATTTAAGCAACCAATCATCACATAAAGTAAGATTACGGGAAAAAGATGGCATTTGAGGACTAGGAAAAATATAGGAAAATTCATAGATGGGAACGAGGATTTACATCATACCCCCCCTTACAAAAATTTCGTCCTCGAAATTTAACTAGTATACAAAGAAACAAGGTACTAAACAAAGAGATATGGATAACGAGTACGGATATCTTCCTTCCGCTCCCAGGTGGATTCTCCTGGAGAACGACCGCCCTAAGATACTCGGACTAACGGAATGACCTTATTCTTCAGCACTTTCTCTCTGCGGTCGAGGATGGTAGTGGGCTGCTCCTCGTATGATAGATCGGTATTCAAGACTTGCTCCGAATAGTCCAGGACATGGCTCTCATCCCGAACATAACGCTGCAACTGAGACACGTGGAAGATATTGTGCACACCAGCTAGCGATGGAGGCAAGGCAAGTTGGTAGGCCACCTCTCCTACTCCC
This sequence comes from Agapanthus africanus, assembly GCA_030015575.1. NCBI lineage: Eukaryota > Viridiplantae > Streptophyta > Magnoliopsida > Asparagales > Amaryllidaceae > Agapanthus > Agapanthus africanus. Next base: position 450,896,543 of record JASDDO010000010.1, on the reverse strand, counting down.
TCTAGCACCTCAAAAGGTCCGATAAAATGGGGACTGAGCTTTCCCCGACCTCCGAACCTGATAACTCCACGGGTAGGGGAAATATTTAAGAACACGTGATCTCCGACTTCGAATTCTAGTGTCCTCTTGCTGGTATCTGCCCAACTCTTCTGTCGATCATAAGCCGTCTTAATTCGTTGCCTGATCATTTGGACCTTGTTGACTGTCTGAACGATGAGCTCGGGACCCAATAATCTTCGCTCTCCCACATCATCCCAACATACTGGGGATCGACACTTCCGCCCGTAAAGCGCTTCGAAAGGAGCCATCTGGATGCTTGCCTGATAACTGTTGTTATAAGAAAACTCGACTAAATGCAGATGGTCCTCCCAGGAACCCTGAAAGTCCAACATACAGGCTCTTAACATATCCTCGAGCGTATGAATCGTACGCTCGGATTGTCCATCCTTCTGTGGGTGATAAGCTGTGCTGAATTTGAGGCGGGTACCCAAGCTCTCCTGTAGGCTCCTCCAAAAGTGCGACAAGAATCTGGTGTCCCGATCTGACACAATACTGACTGGAACACCGTGAAGTCGCACAATCTCCTGCATATATCTCTCTGCCAGTGACTGTCGACTGTCCCACTCGGAATGGTATGAAGTATGCAGCTTTCGTGAGGCGATCGACGATAACCCAAATGGCGTTATTGCCCCTAGGGCTCCGTGGTAAGGCCGTCACGAAATCCATGGTAATATGCTCCCACTTCCATTCTGGTATCGGCAGTGGTCATAATAATCCCGCTGTCCTCTGATGCTCCGCCTTCACCTGCTGGCATACCAAGCACCTGGATACGAATCTCGCAATTTCCCGCTTCATTCCGTTCCACCAAAAGTGCTGTTTTAGATCCTGATACATTTTTGTACCTCCCGGATGCACAGAATAAGCTGAACTATGCGCTTCAGCTAGTACCTCTTCTCGTACATCTCCCTTGGGTACGCAGAGTCTGCTACCGAATCTCAGAGAGCCATCTTCATGTATGATCAAGTCCGTTCTCAGCCCGGCTTCTACTTGCGCTCTGAACTTTTGCAATCGGGGATCATCCGCTTGTGCAGCCTTGATGCAATCCACTAGGGAAGACTGCACCTGTAGTTGCCAAAGTTGACTGGGTGCGCCCGGTGTAACGACTTCAAGCTCGAGTCTTCGAAAGTCCTCAATAATGCTCCTCTGACCGGTCAACATCATGACCGCTGGCTTGCGACTGAGCGCATCTGGTACAACATTCACCTTCCCCGGGTGATACTGAAGGTCTAAGTCATAATCTGCCATCAGATCTAGCCATCGGCGCTGCCTCATGTTTAGTTCCTTCTGAGTGAAGACGTACTTCAAACTTTTATGATCCATGTATACCTCCAATTTCTCGCCCAATAGATAGTGCCTCCAAATCTTTAACGCAAAGACTACCGCAGCTAACTCCAAGTCATGCGTAGGATAGTTCTTCTCGTGATTTCTCAGTTGTCGAGAGGCGTAAGCAACCACTCGGCCGTGCTGCATCAGAACACAGCCTAAACCCTTCCCTGAGTCATCACTATGTATTACCAGACCACCGGAATCATCTGGTACTGTAAGAATAGGCGCCGTGGTTAACTTCTGCTTCAGCGTGTCAAATGCCTGAGTGCACTCCTCTGTCCACGCAAACGGTACATCCTTCCGTGTCAGCCTCGTCAATGGTTCAGCGATTCTTGAGAAGTCTTGGACGAATCTCCGATAATAACCCGCCAATCCCAGAAAGCTTCTGATCTCGGCCACAGACTTCGGCGTTGGCCAATCTCTGACAGATTCTATCTTTGCCGGGTCCACCGAGATGCCTTCGCCCGAAACAATATGTCCCAAAAACTAAACCTTATCGAGCCAGAATTCACACTTGCTTAGCTTCGCATACAGCTTCTCTTCCCGAAGAATTTGTAGAACCGTGCGCAAATGTTCAGCATGCTCCTCCCGGGTTTTCGAGTAGACAAGTATGTCGTCGATAAACACAACGACAAACGTGTCCAAGTACTTTGCAAACACCCTGTTCATCAAGTCCATGAATATTGCTGGGGCATTGGTAACACCGAACGGCATCACAAGGAACTCGTAATGTTCGTATCGGGTCCTGAAAGTCGTCTTGCATACATCCTCAGCTGCTACTCTTATTTGGTGATATCCAGAACGTAGATCCAACTTCGAGAATACCTTGGCCCCACTTAGCTGATCGAATAAGTCGTCGATGCGCGAGATTGGCTACTTGTTCTTTATTGTGGCCTTGTTCAGCTCCCGATAATCTATACACATTCGAAGCGATCCATCCTTCTTCTTTACTAACAGAACTGGTGCACCCCACGGTGAAGCGCTCGGCCGAATAAATCCCTTCTCCAATAGCTCTTCAATTTGCTTTTTCAATTCCGCCAACTCAACTGGTGCCATTCTGTATGGGGCCTTGGATACTGGGGCCGTACCTGGAGTCAAATCGATCGAGAACTCCAAGATGCGAGGAGGTGGTAGACCTGGTAGGTCTTCAGGAAATACATCCAGAAAGTTCCGAACAATCTCTGGGGCTGGGCTCTCATCAATCTCCATAGCTGTCAGCTCCTTGGGCTTGGCTCTGTACTTGGCTGGCTCTAAAGATTCGCTTCCGCCCTCGAAAATAAACTCCGGGTGATTGGGAATGCGGAAGATTACATTCCTTGCACGGCAATCGATAACTGCATGGAAGGTACTCATCCAATCCATTCCGAGAATTGCGTTGTAACTGCCTGTCCTAATCAGAAGGAAATTCGCATAGAATTCCCTGCCACACACTACAACTGGACATGATCTACATTCTCGACTAGATATTATAATGCCATTACCCGTATGTATCTCCCAACCCTCGGTTAGTGGTTCATGTGGTATGGAGTGTGTATCAGCGAAATGCTCAGACAAGAAATAGTGCGATACTCCAGAATCAAATAGTACTCTAGCTGGCAAGGAATGTACGAGTAGAGTACCTGTAACAACGTCTCCTGACGCCTCTTCCTGCTCGGCGGTCAAGGTGAATGCCCGTCCCTGACCGCGACCTGTAAAGGGTTGCCTTTGCTCCTGCGGCCTCTGCTTCGATGGTCCAGAACCTCCCTGAATCTCTGCTCGCTCAGGGCAACCGCTAATCCTGTGCTGACTGGATCCGCAAATCAAGCACTGTCCCTTGGCGCGGCGACAGTCCTTCTGGGTATGCCCATCTCTACTGCAGTAGCCGCAAACTACGTTCTGTCTCTAGGGGCGATGATGTGGCACGAACGGACGCTTCATTTGCGCCGTTCCAGGCCTGTGAACCGGTATGGCCCCTCGAGAAGGTATAGGGGTACGTGCTGGAACGACTGGGGGTTTCCTGAACTTGTTGATCAATTGCTCCTGAACTCTCGCCGCGTTGAGTACCTGTGCGAAAGTCTGCAACTCCAGTGATGTAATCAACTACTGCAACTCAAAATCAAGCCCCTGCAAGAAGCGTCTGGCCCTGGTGGCCTCTGAGGCGACCATGTATGGAGCAAAACGGCTCAGACGGTTGAACTCTGCCGCATATACGTCCACTGGACGTCCATTCTGTTTCAATAGAATAAATCTTTCCTCCATCTCTGCCTTGGCGGTGGAAGGGAAATAATGATCTAGGAAGCACTCCTTAAATTTGCCCCATTCAATCGGCCTGTCCAGCCTGCTTTCTTCCACTGACCACCATGTACGGGCTTCATCTTCCAATTGGATCTTTATCACGTCCACCCTATCTTCATCGGGAACCCCGGCAGCTGTCAGTAAGTTCTCCATGTTCACTAACCATTGCTCGGCCTCAAGGGGTTCAGCTAGCCCTGTGAATGCAGCTGGATGCAACCGTCGGAAGTCTGATACGGTACCAGCCCTAGCATGATAAGCTGGAGGGGTAGCGCCCTCGGGGGCGGTAATGAGTGCGGAGGGTCCTCCTGCGGCGGTAATCGCCCTGAGTCCCTCAACGAGTAAGTCTGTCTTCCTCTCCTGAGCTTCCGCGAGAGAGGTCAGTGCACTAAGTATTCTTTCCGTGCGGTCCTGAGAGCTGGAGTCCGAGGAGGGGTCGTTCGGGGACGTCATATCGCTGGAAGATTCAAAAGGATAAGATCAGATTCAAGGATGAAAATCAGGAATAGTGAAACGAAAATAATGTAATACCGTAAAGTTAATGTTATCCCTTGTTACTAAACCTGGCTCTGATACCAACTAAACCATGTCACGCCCCGCTTCCCAAAATACGGAAAACGAGTGATGACTTGGCCAGCCATGCTCCTACGGTCAAGGAATAATCCCGCCGTAGTCACACTTCGACTTCTAGCATTACATGGTAATCAGTAAATAAAGCACACTAGTTAAGGAATTACATCACTAAATTATTACATTAAAATCCATTGTTCACAAATTACAAATAAACATGAAGAGTTACTAACCAAGTTCAATTACACGATCTCTTTTATGGAAAGCAGTAAAGAAAGAAAAGTACTCAAGACTAGACCTCCGTGAGCTCGAAAGATAAATCCGTCTTCTGCGCTGGTTCTTCCACGGGATCAGAGCATGCATACTCAGGTCGTCAGAGCGACGTAATAGCAATTTATATAATGATGATATGAAATAGGTAAATACAGTGATAACAGTGAAAGTACAATGCGAGTAATTACTATGTCACTATATGATGCAAAGTATGATCTGTGTCCCTATCAGTCTCTAGGTCATATTTGAAATCGTATAGTGGAAAGGAGGATCATGTTTAACAGGAGTCTCATACATACCCGAGACAACGGCCCACATGCTCGGGACATAACCTTGTCAGCCGGATCGCTAGATCCTACCTAATATATATATCACTGCTCGAATGATCATCCTCTAAAACACGATCCCGCTAAATACGATTCTCTTTCCACTTCGATTTCCCCTTTTTTCCCAGGTTTACACTATTTATGATTTTGATTTAGTCGTGTACAAGTATACCAATGGCACGGTTTTATCACTGTTCACTGTATCAATCACTGTCACGAATGTTCACTTTCCATTGGTGTACTCGACACTCCTAAACCAACATCATTCATGCACGATAATGCAATGTCCACTGAACTCTAACACCCACTAACACTATGTATATGGCAAATGGGGTATGATATGTGTGTGTATGCCATCAACAAGCCATGTATGTTATGAACCAATATGCACGTCATCAGCTTGAAAAATTTGCATTAATTCATATGTTTAGAATTCAACGAAATGATACAAATACGATAAATAACACACTTTGTCAGAAATTCATCAAAATTAGTTTCAGTTCAATCGGGTTCCCGGTATTCAAGTTACAGCCGTTTCATTTTAAGTGCTCGCGGCTGGAAATTCAGTTTCTGAACTGAACGTCCGTTTCGCGACACGAATTTCACCCTGTTGGGTTCAGAATTTAGCGACGCTACAGTTGAATAAAATCTAGGGTTTTCAATAGGGTATTCAGAGTAATAGATGGATCCTCAATCGCGTCTGTACGTCGAAAGTTATACACTGTTTAACATTAGTATGTCACTTCTGAATCTGTTCTGGACTGTTATACGTCCTGCCCTTTTATTTTACAAATTAAATAGCAAACGACGATGAAACGGAATGAAACCATTTGCGTTATTTATCTAACAGATTCACCTTTAATAAACCGTGGAGTTCCAAAACATACAATTTCAAGAAACCAAGTGGCACACATTACGGAACAGTAAACAGTAATCAGAGTCGCTCTGGACTGCAGTCCAGAGCCGCACTACGATCCAAATATCGTCACAATTTCAGTACAGAAACCATTAGAAACTTGCTCAGGGTTATAGTTCGTCGAGTCAGCTTCGATTTACGCCCTCGAACGCACCATTCCAGTATGTACATAATTTACGGTGATTTTAACAATTTTCAGATACGGTAAATTTCTAGTTTTACGAGTATATTTAGGGGTGTCCATTTTAGTCACTAATAGTCGTATTTTCCGGTGAGATTTATACAAGGTATTCATCACTATATGGGCCAGCATAGACAATCCAATTCCGTCAAATTAGGTGAGTATTTTCATTGGAATCATGCATCGAATAGGTATATCGTTTAATTTTATCGGGAATTGTAAATTCATAACTTATACATTTGAGTTTGTACACGGGTAGATTAGCATGTAGCAAGTAAAATACTTGCCTGGAAACGATTCAGGGATGCACAGCGGCGGCAACGTCACGAACGCGCGACGAACGGCATGAATTGGTTTGCACGACCTTGGCTCGCGATACGGGTTTGACGTCGGAGCTGCCCGGAGACTCCTTGTGCTTGCTGGAAGCGGAGGGGGTGTTCAGTGGTCCTCTACGAGTGTGCTGGGGTTGACGACGATCGGCGGCGGTGCTCCGGCGATGGGCAACAGTGGGTCGTAGTGGTGTGGTTTTAGGGTTTGAGAAAGAGAGTGAGAGAGAGAGGTAGTGGGCCCGGGTTGGTTGTCGTGATGGAGATGATGCTGAGGAGAAGAGTGTATAGAGGTCAACGACGTGATGGGGAGATCGCCGGTGTCGTGGGTACCGGTGGTGGTCGAGCTCGGGTGCAGTGGGTTGGGTGTGCAGGGAGTGCTCGGCAGGGGTACTTGGTTGATGGAGTGGAGTGGTGAGGGGTACTGTTGGTGGAGGAGGAGTGAGCGAGGGGGAGTACGAGGTGGTGGAGTCGTCGGCGGCGACGTAGTCGTCGGTGTTGAGACGGAGGCAGCGGATTTCGTGGTGGGTTGAGAGAGAGGAGGAGGAATAAGGGGAGACGAGAGGAGAACGTTGAGGGGATCGCGAGGGGTGCGTGTCGTGGGGGTAACGGCGCACGAGCGTGAGCGTGGGCATGGGTGCGATGAGAGGCGAAGAAAGCGGATCGGGGAAAAGTGAGCGGGAAAAGAGAGAGACGTTAGGAGAAGAAGGAGTTTGGGTTTGAAGCGGGCCGGGTGGGGTGGATTGGTAAAGGCGCGGGTGTGGGCTTTGTGCCAGGAAAAGTGTTTAAATTAAATGCTTTTATTGTTTATTTCATGGGCTGAGGAATTGGTGCTGGGTTGGAGGAAAAAGGGGTTAAATAAATTCCTTTTTCATTCATTTGATGTGGGTTGAGGAGATGGGTAAAGGGCCGGGAATTAAAAGAATTTTATTGTTAGATTTCAGTTGGGCTGAGGGTGATTTAAATGAGGAAATTATTTATTTGGTTTTAAATTTTAGGCTTTGACTTTTAGGGTTTGGAAAATTTTAAATATTGGAATTTAAGCAACCAATCATCACATAAAGTAAGATTACGGGAAAAAGATGGCATTCGGGGACTAGGAAAAATATAGGAAAATTCATAGATGGGAACGGGGATTTACAGCTTATTAAAGAACAATTTACGTTCTGACAGCGCAACATGTGGCGCTCCAGGCGCTTTGCACCAATTAAAGAGCGCAATGCGCTTCTGCCAAGTAGCGCACATATGGAGGACACGTGTCGCGCTTTGCGCCGGTTAAAGAGCGCAATGCGCTTCTGCCGAGTAGCGCACACATGGAGGACACGTGTCGCGTTTGGCGCTGAGCGCCAACCCATGAGCGCAGTGCGCTATTTCAGAAGCGCAAAGCGCAAGTTGTTAATTGGCGCATACGTGGTTGACATGTGGTTCATTTTGGCGCTGAGCGCCGGTCCAGAGAGCGCAGAGGCGCTGTTCAAGAGCGCAAGGCGCATTTCATGAGCGCAAAGCGTATTTGATCAGTTTTATGATCTGGGAACAAATTTATGTTCTTTTAAAAGAGACTTTGTCTCAAGATTCAAGAACAACAGTTCTTATTTTGCAGGAGAGATTTTCAATCTCTTATTTTGATGAAAGGCTTTTCCTTTATAGATCCATGATCTGTGAGAAGAATATGTTCTTCTTTTATTTTATGATGAGATCTTATGAAAGATTTTTGTCTTTGTAGATCTATGATCTTTTTTAAGAAAAAAATTCTTCGTTTTAATTATGAGATGATTTCATTTCTTTGTTTATCATCATTCTTTTTACCTTGAAGAAGAAATCTCCTTTTGCTGAGAGCAATGCTTCTCTTCCTTTTAATTTTTCAAAGTTTAGGGGGGGGGGTTCTCTATATCAGACTTGAAGTCTTGGGGCCTTTATATATGGAAAGTTGATTTGTTGAATCAGTTAAAGAGATCTTTCTCTGATTGATTTGGGGATGTTTCCCACCATTGTATCTTTGATCCTAGGGCTTCTATTTTACAGAAGGCAATCTTCTTATTTTTAACAAGATTGGAAAATCTTTGCATAACAGAATTTTAATTCTGATTAATTAATGATTTATCATTATTATTAGATCTTTTGATCTAAGGGTGGGGAATTTTTAATTCCAGCGCTAGCGCACCCATGCTTTGCACGTGGTGCGCTGCTCAGAGCGCAGCGCACTTTGCGCTAGCGCACCTGTGTTTGACACGTGGTGCGCTGCTCAGAGCGCAGCGCAGCCTGCGCTAGCGCACCCGTGTTTGACACATGGCGTGCGGCGTGCCTAGCGCTAGCGCACACATGATGCACTGCCTAGGGCGCAGCGCTCCTGGCGCTGGATCTGAAGCGTTACTTCAATTTTTGAATTTCGAATTTCAAACAGAGCTTTACTCTGATTGGGGGAAACAAATGCCCCCCACCGTTGCGCTCACGTGGCTCACACATGAGCGCAGCGGTGGCAGCATCTGCGCCCTTGGATCAACTCAGAAGTTGAAGAGGCGTTTCAATGCCTATAAATAGGACCTTTGGTCCTTTAGATGATGTTCATCTTCTTCTTTGAGATTTTTTATTCAGAGCATCGCTCTTCAGTTTAAGAACTTTTCAAGAATAAAAACTCTGTTAAAATTTTAAATCTTTTAATAAACTAGGGTCTTACCCATTGACAGAGCCTTGCTCTTCATAGATCTTTGATCTAAAGAAAACCCTTTTAGGGTTTCATTAATAGAGCTCTCTTCAAATCATGAACCCATAGATCTAAGGAGATCTTGTTTCAGGGTTTCTTAACCCATGAACAGATCTTTGCACATAAAGAACTCTTAGAGTTTGTTCATAGATCTTGAAGATCTCAGAATTCTTAATTCATAAAAAAAATTGATTTTAATTTTTTCTGATGGGTTTTTCCATCATCAATTTTTCCAGAGCAAGGCTCTTGAGGAATTTTGATTCCCTCATGATCAGAGTTTGACAAGTGTCACTTTGTCACAGAGAATTGCTCTCAAAGGGAGATTTACTCCTCTTCCCGAGGGATCTCTCATTTAATGAAAGTTTTCTTGAGGATCTCCTCACTTAATTAACAGTCTCATCAAATGATGAGGCTGTTTTTTTTATTAATTATTAATTGATGAATTGCCATCTAGATTTTGTGGGCCCCCCTTTGGTCCTTCTCCACTGCGTTGCAGTGTGGTACAAATTTTAAAGTACCAAATGTCAGAATTTAAATTAAATTATAGTACCGACAGTTGACTTTTGTCCCTTTTTGCGCAGGCGACATGTCTTTCGACACTTCCTTTCCGTTCATCCGATCAGAAGGCAGATTTCCTGAGGCACCTGTAGACCGAGAGGTTCTTGCGCTGATCAAAGACCACGATCCGGAACACAAAAATCTTCACCTATGGGGTAGATGGTACGATCAGATTATCAGAGGCCGCCGGAGCTTTTTTTGTGCGACGCCTTCGGAGCCTATCTCGGCGATCCCGTATGCAGATGCACCCCCGGTGAACTATGCTATGGAGATGGTTAATTAGACTTCGGAGGGTCTCCTTCAGCCTTCGATCACCGCAGTACCCGTGCAGCCGGCGGCGGCTTTGGATACCCTAGGGCGGCGCATATGTCAGGGCGAGTCGCGCCCTTGGGGACAGCCCTACAACATCGGGCTAACTCCCCGTCATCCGGCCGGGTACTTGCAGTGGGCTCGGTATATCTTGTCGGCGAAGAAATCGCAGCTGCTAAAGCTCGGCTTATACCCTGCGGTCTATGCTTCCTTGTTCCAGTATTTTGCACCTCCCACATGGTGGATCAAGGCGTTTTTAGAGCAGTGGAACATCCCGACCCATACCTTCCTCCTATTGGATAGAGATGTCTCCATTTCCTTGGAAGAATTCGCCGAAGTTTCTGGTTTACCAGTTAGAGGGGAGCACAACGAGGAGCTTCCTCCTCCGGATGAATATGTTTTTGCCACCAAACCAGTGGTGATGTGCCTCATCCCAGAGAACACCGTTCAGCACCAGTTCCCAAGTCTGATAAAGGTGTTGAACATGTATGAGAGCCTCTTCCTTGAATCCGGAGGCCGAGGGGTCAGCTTTGCGGACTTCATTGCCCGTTTTCTTCGCCCGGAAATTTTGTCGCGACAAGGCGAAAAGTTTGCTAAACTTGATGATCCCTTCGGCTTTGGCTTGGACCGTCGGCCGATACTGGAAGCTGATCAAAAGGGTTTCTTTCTTCCTGACATCGCGATCGTCCCTCTGTCAGAAATCGCCGCTCCAGGCATTGATGAGAAAGCGTTCTTTCTCGGGTTCCTCAGTTTATGGTTAAGCTGGTTCACGCTTCCTATGAATCCTCGTTACATGAGGCCTTCCGTCTTCTACCCCGCGCATCGCATGGTTGCCGGAATACAAGTGGCCATCGGGATCTCTGGGTTAGCCCACCTATATCACGGTCTTAGCTTAGCCGCAGATACCACTAAACCAGGGGTGCATCCTGCCAACTTCCCAATGCATTACTTCACTTCATGGATGGAGCTGCACATGCTTGCGGTCTTTGGCATCCACAAAAGACATTCTTTTTACGACAGATGCGAGTTCCTACAGATAATGCGGCTGGTTGATGCCTCCATCGTGAGTCCGTCGCCACGGGAAGCTAGGGGCTTGCTCCTCCGTCCGCGCATGGTTGGAGATGGTATGTCTTTCATAGACAAAGTCTTGACCATCGGCCAGGAAACTTCAAAGGCGGTGCTGCCACTGCGAGACGTTTTTAAAGACGGGGCCTCCATGTTGAAAGCGCGGGAGATTCTTCATTTGTACTCCATCAGGCCGGGCTTTCTTGTATTCAGGCAAAATGATGCGGCGCTATTCATGAGATACAACCCACATCGTTTTTCCCAGCAGCTGAGTTACAATCAGGGAGTCCCGCTGGAGGCTTTCCTAGTAGAACCTACTGCCACCGAAGAAGGAATGCAGAGAGCGCTGCATCATTTCATGCGCTTGAACACGGGGTCTCATTTCTTTATCAGCGAACCGAGTTGTGTCCCGAAGGCCCTTAATTTACACGTGGCCTGATACCAACATGCAATGGGTGCTGTTATCAGGGAGGAGAAGCGACTGCTACTCGACCGCAATGGTGCACCCCCTGCTGGTGATCGAAACGTCCCTTTGAAGCGACGGACCATTGTCCTCCCTCCGTTAAAAGAAGCTGCCGTGATTGAAGTCCACCACAACAGGCCTGAGCTACCGGTGCCCCGTGCTCCCGTGGAGACGGTGGATGTATTACCGATGCCCCATGCTCCCGTAGAGATGGTGAATGTAGCTTCCCCTGAGTCTGGCGTGGGCTCAGATATCGGGACTCGTCACCCCAAAGTGCCCACCAAGCGTAAGCTTGTGCTGGCTGCGACTGGAGCTCGCTCACAGAAGAGGAAGAAGAAGTCGATCCTCTCTGCCAATGTCATATTTGGTCAGGAACCTCATGCTCCTTACAGTGAGGGCTTGAGCGAATATGGGACCAATGAGGGTCTATTCATAGCGCCGGACGATACTGATCTGGAGGCTGCTATTGCAGCTTCTGTGCGATCGGCAAGCCACAAAGCGGGACTGGACATCCTCGCGCAATCAAGTAAACATCAGTCGTACCTTCTGTTATTGCATTATATTTTATTATCATGTTTTGACTGATACTTTTCCTTCTGTAATAGGCTTTACCACTAAAGAGGCTCTAGCGGCTTCCCTCAAGACTGTCGAGGAGTAGGAGAGGATTCGCGCTTCGTTGGGAGTTGGTATATCTCGGCTCATTGAATCTTCATTCTCCTTTCTTATGGATAATCTGACCCCTTCTTTATCTTATCACAGGAACTACAACGCCAATCCCGCAAGGTGATGCGGAGATGCTTCCCGGGCTAGCCATCGAAGTCCCGACTTCCTCGGTACTGCCGAAAGATGCCTTACTCAAACGACCGATGACGAATTCCTTGACGGCTCGAGAGGTAACCCTTGGCGCAGACGATGACGTCCTATTGATGGAGGCTTCTAGAAGATCCGCTCTGACAGCCCGAGCGGAAAGGAACGTAGAATGCGCGCGGCAAGGGAGCGTAGTGCTGCCTTGGTCGCGGGTGCAGGTTTGAGCACCGCTACTCCTGCCCCTACTCCTTGAGAGGATGCCCCGGCTTCCTTGTCCACCGCCCACAGACAGGCAACACATGCCACTCGGGAAGCAATCGGAAGACCAACTCAAGGTAACGTGACATTGGGTTCTTTTGTCAAAGTTTTAACTTTCAGATTCTCATATAGGCTATCCTGCAGGGCCGAGTCTTGCCGAAGAAGTGGCGGCAACTATTGAGCCTGGGGTAGCGGTAGATGAGATAGCTACAATTGCCGAACCCGAAGCAGCGGTAGGTGATTAGTCCAAAAATTGTATTTACCGTAATCAAAAACGGCGTCGCTTTGCAGCTAGCCGGTGAGTACGGGTCGATCCGCAGAGATGTGTAAATTTCTGTTTTTGTGTTTTCACGAGTTGATATCGTTGGTTGTTTAGTTTTTGTCGATTGATTTAAAAACTAATTTATATGATATGAAAAAACTCGTTAGGGTTAGGTCTAAGGTAGGGTTGATGAGATCAATATTGTCACCTCTTTCAATGCCGTTTGATCAAAGCTTTTTAGAAAATCATAACAATTATTAGCAAAGGGGATTAGGATGATTGGGAAGAAACGAAGTTTCTTCCTCTAGATTCTTGTCCGTCCTTTCCTATTAATTGCTACAATCTTCATGGACGTCATGTATGTCTGGCCTTTTATACTACGGTTCACCGTTACCTCATAGGTAGGGTGCCGTAGGGGGCGGATCGTACATGCGTGCATGAAGTTCTTATTTTGAAAATGTGTTGGCATTGAAGGAGGTGAGAGATATTCATCTCTCACTCCCTCCTTTGTTCCTAACCCTAACGAGCGAAGATTTTACTCGCTCATTAGGGAATTTTCTAAAAACGACATTTTAGTTGTTATGTTTTAAAAATGTTTTGTTCAGATCTCGTGTTATACTTACTGCAGATTAAAAGGAGCTAAACTAGTTAACTAGGGCAAGTAATAAAATTAGAACTAAGGCAGGAATTAGAAGAATTAAAACTTACAAAAAGTGATGCTCTAGATCTCCCAACAAATCTGAATTTTTATTGATTGAAAAGAGGCATCACTTTTATAGATTTGTGAGTACAATTTATAAGCAAACAGTGAAGCTAGGGTTACAGACTCTCGCAGAGGTGAAATTACAGATTTGCCCCCTAAAAATCCCAACACCCGCACCGTCGCACCGACACAAGAAGTCGGTGCCGACACGGGCAACAAACGGCCGCGGAACTGCGGCAATGATGGGCCTTGGACCGCGGTTCCGCGGCCCTTTGGTTAGTTCATCTCACCAAATCTTCTGATCTTTATTCTGGGTACTTGGGCTTGTTTATTCTTCACTATTTTTCTCTGTTTGGCTTCTTGGTATTTTCCAGATCTTTAATGAAAATTTGTAAGGATCTTTTGACCGTTTCTCCTTGACATGTTTTTGCCTTGCACCTGTGTGAACTGGGCTTGACTGGGATCCGTCTAATTGTTGGTCAAAAAGTCCCTTTTCTGTCTCAACTTTCGTCTTTTTCACTGTATTCGCTTTAAGAGCCCGTATCCTGTAACATGCAACAAACGTGCGTCAAGAGTACCTGTTTACTTATAAAATGAATTGAAATGGGGCATATGAATTGCAATATTATGATATGAACAGTAGGCGAGATGGATACAATTGCCGAGCTTGACGATGGGTGAGATGGCTACAGCCGCCGAGCTAGAGGTAGTCACTCTTTCTCAAGAGTCGGGCACTGCTCCAATCGTCGCTCTTTCCTCTTACGGCTCCCTGCCGCTGCCGGACGCTGCGAGTGTCACGACGATTCTCATGGAGTCGGGGGATGAAGCCACGGGCGGCGAAACCATTCCGATAGAGGAGGGTGAAGCAGTTGCTGTATCAAGTGACACCCTTGTCGCGGTTCCGACCGGTGACTCACCAGGTAGATTTTCGGTCATTGCTTTTCTTTTTGTTCTGCAATCCCTTTCGATTTTCCCTGACAGTATTTATCTCGTTTCTAATGCAGGCGTAGCGAGCGTTGCGGTTGCGCTACCCGAGGTAGCGCCATCAGTTACCGCTTTGACGGTGACCACTCCTCTACCTTCTCCCGTACCATCTCAGATGTTGGAAGGTGCGGATTTGTGACCCATCAGTTTTATCTCTAGGCTTTATAATTTATATACTGACATTGCATTACTGCATCCTTACAGGAGTCCTTTTTGATCACCTGTATCAGGTGCTACACCCACACTTCTCTTTCCAGTCAGAGAGTAGTCTACCCGCTGGTGTCGGTGAGTATTTTTTCTAACCGAAGTCCTTTCTTTAACGGGCAGTCACGTTATTGCTAATTCTTCTTTACCTTGCTTGTAGCCTTACAAATTGAAGGAGGGGACGAGGGTATCGTTGCGCCACCGGTACTCCCAGCTCTGCCCCCTGTTGCAACCGGTATAGTAGACTCTATTGTTCGTGTATTTTCTTTATTTTTTGAGCCGACATCTGACTATGATTTATTTTGCAGCAATCACGTCAACTCTAGCCCCGTTCGAGTCTCGCATCATAATGCCAGCAGGCCCCTTTTCTTGACGTGCATCCTCGAAAGGCGCCGCGAATAGTCTGCGCATGTTGAGCGACTACATTGAGGAGCTTGACGTAGAGACTCCCACATTCGCTGCGGATTTTGCCGCGGAGGTTAACCCTATGTTGGCAACGCTCGTGAACTTTCATAGTGAGGGCGTCGTTGAGTCTTGGGTTAATCACTGCAGGAAGATTGAGGCTTGCTGCATGAGCTCGAGGTCGGACGTCCTGCTCCAGAGGTCCAGGCCGTGAACTCCCAGCGGGCTGTGTGGGTTGAGCAAAGTGCCCTTTTCCTTCGTCATTTCGAACAAGAGGCGATCCTTAAGCGAAAGGAACGTGAGGCGACTTCCGTTGAGTCTGTCCAATTGCATTCCCAGGTCGAAACGAACGCCGCGCAACTAAGAGCTGTCTTTGAAAATTTGCAGCGATGTATTTCGGACGGGCTGGCATTGAGGCGGAAACTCGACTTCATTGAGCGGGTTACGCAGAGTCGCGAAGCTGCCCAACGGGAAATCGATGAGAAGGTTTCATCATGCTTGCAGCAACGGGCTTGAATCGAAGCGGAACTGGCTGCGGCGACTGACCTTGAAAAGGAGTTGAGAGGAGTGCGCGAGCAACTGGCTGACTTATTGAAAACGCCTCCTTCTCAGTAGCTGCCTTTGTATCAATTAAACACTTGTAATCTTTGAATAACATGTATCCATTTTTTATTCTTTTATATGATGTATCTTGTATTCAATTGAGTTCATGAATAAAGATACATTTTTTTTTATCTCTCACTGTCGTTTTCTTCTCTTTGCTGTGTTGTTGGTATGTTACTCTGGCAAGTGTGGCCTGTAGATAATAAAGAACATTTCTGTTCCCCTCCGAAAGACGGCACGACGCAAGGACGTCTTGCCTGAGATTCGAGGCAGATACTAATTGGTGCTATCCGTCCACCTCTCCGAAGATGCCAAGTTGATTTATGGCACCGTGTATCGGAGGTTTAGACGGATGCGTCCGATATAGCAGACTTCGTCAGATTCCCCCTCGCTTGAGGGGTTTTTGATTATGGGGACGCTCTTCCCTGCAGGCACAAGCTCGTGCAGTTAATTACGCTACCGCATCGCGGTACCAACTTTCTCCTTCTCCATGTGGTCACTTCTTGTCGTGTGTGTTTGTTTTGTGTTTGGTTGCCCGTGGATTGTATACAGAGATTGAGTCATGTCGTCGCCCGTAGGGCGTGAACTAGTCCAAATCCGTATTATCTTAGATTTGGGTTTGGGGATTTTGGGTTTAAGGATACGTTAGCCTCATTTGAGACTAAGATCAACTTAAACGTTTGTTAAGAATACGTTAGTCTAGTTTTTAGACTAAGATCAACTTAACGGGATCGTTTAGATCCAACAAGAGAGCAATTAAGGGAGCCCTGTTGTTTAGTTTAGTGGCATTGTGGTCAATAAATAGTTTAAGGACATTGCGGTCCAATGTTTGTTTTAAGACATCCCGGTCAAGGTTAAGGACATCATAGTCCGAGGATTTAAGGACTCCATAGTCCGGCATTAGTTTTAAGACATTACGGTCAAGGTTAAGGACATCATAGTCCGTTGTTAGTTTTAAGACATCCCGGTCAAGGTTAAGGACATCATAGTCCGAGGATTTAAGGACTCCACAGTCCGGCGTTAGTTTTAAGACATTACGGTCAAGGTTAAGGACATCATAGTCCGTTGTTAGTTTTAAGACATCCCGGTCAAGGTTAAGGACATCATAGTCCGAGGATTTAAGGACTCCACAGTCCGGCGTTAGTTTTAAGACATTACGGTCAAGATTAAGGACATCATAGTCCATGAGTTTAAGGACCCCACAGTCCGTATCAATGTGTGGTTGTCGGGACCCGTCACCTCTTTGAAGACGTTGAGGAATTACAACGACAAGTATCAAAGGAGTGAAGAGATGTACCCTTGAACCAAAGTAGATTAAGTGATCTGTAGTCCAATTTGGAACCAAGACCAATTTATTAGGTTATGAGCACATTGGCTCAGTTGAGTCTGGATTGAGGACTTATGACCTTCTTGGGCTAAGTCCAATCATGTTTGGAATATTGGCCCTCTGTTGGTCCCTTGAAGGAGAGGCTTTGCCTCTGAAAAATCAGCTAACTTGGCTAAGAGTAGTGTTAAATACTAAAGATCAAAAGTGTTAAACACTAGAGATAGATTTCTTAAACTAGTGTTAGACACTAAGAGTACAATCAGTGTTAAACACTGGAAATATAGTTCTTGATGTAGTGTCAAACATCAGAAGGTAATAGTGTTAAACACTGCAAATTAGTGTTAATCACTAAGAAAATCAGTGTTAAACACTGGAAACAGGGTTTTTCAAATTAGTGTTAATCACTAAGAAAATCAGTGTTAAACACTGGAAACAGAGTTTTCAAATTAGTGTTAAACACTAAGAAAATCAGTGTTAAACACTGAAAACAGAGATCTCAAATTAGTGTTAAACACTAAAGAAAGAGGGGTCACGTGTGGACACGCGAGAGCGCCCTGATTCCCTTTATTTTGTTCTGCCAAAAGTATTGAATACTTTGGAGCATCACGTGCTGTCACATGCTGGGAATTTGGGTATTTGTCTGCTAAAGATTTTGCCAAGGGGTCACGTGGTAGCACGTGAGAGCGCCCATAGCTTCTATTTCTTTTGCTTTTTCTTTGTGTGCTTCAGGGGTCACGTGGGGCACGTGAGGCGTTGCCTCAAAGTTCTTTTCTGTGGATCTTTACATGGGTCACGTGGTAGCACGTGACCCCGGTTCTTTGCTTTTTTAAAGATCTGTTCATCTTTTAAGAATTAAATTCTTCATCGGGTTAAACTCTAGCAATAACTTTAAAGAAATTAAATTCCTATTTTCTTTTGAAGAATTATATTTCATTCTTAGATAGGGTTAAACCCTACTTTCTTTTCTGTAGGAATTAAATTCCCCATATATGTAAAGAATTAAATTCTGGTATAGGATGAAATCCTAATTTAAGGGAATTAAATTCCTGTGAGTTTGAGAGAATTAAGTTCTCGATTATGGTTAAACCCTAGTTCTGTCCATTTTGAAGGAATTAAATTCCTATAATATAGGGTTAAACCCTAATTTTATCTTAAAGGAATTAAATTCCTATAACTCTGTGAGAATTAAATTCTCAAAACTCAATTCCTCCTCTATGTTTTAGATCTGCATGGCAGGATCTCAACCCAATGAGAATTAAATTCTCAATTTATGGGGAGATGTGCACTTTGCAGATCTTCAACCAGAGAAAGAACTAAGTTCTTTTCTTTTATAAGAGTTAAACTCTTGGATTGAGAATTAAATTCTTTTTTTGAAGCTTTTACCCCCTTTCTTTTCTTACCTAGGGTGTTTTTTTTGTAGAGAATCAAATTCTTCTTTCTTTTCTCTCTGAATTTTCAAGGTTCCAAGGCTCTACCTCTCTCTCTCTCTCTGTATATCTCTATCCCTCTTGGCTCCTATTTATAGGAGAGGGAAAAGAATCAATCTGTTTAGTAAAGCTCTCATTGAGAGATCTGATTTATTTATCGAGAGATTTGATTTACTTTCATCATTGATCTGGGCCTTTAGATTATTAGGTGAATTTTATTCACCGTTGAATTTTAAATCCAAAGATATTTCTTTGTTATTTCGGTGAGATTTAGGGGGAATCTTTCCTTGTCCAAGATTTTTCCATAAATTGGTGATATTTAATCACCCTCGGATTCTTAATCTAACGGTTTTACATAATCCTTCTCCATTTTTGAAAGATTTAAATAATCTTATTCAGAATTTAATTCTGTTGAACAGCAAGGCTTTTAAGGCCAGTCACGTGTGGCCACGTGACCCCCGGTCACGTGTGAGAACGTGAGGTCACGTGTCAGCACGTGACCCCCGGTCACATGTGAGCACGTGAACCCCGGTCACGTGTGAGCACGTGACCCCCTGAAGGGACTCCTCTTCCGCGCTCTGCTCTTTGCCGCTGCTTTATCCATCACGTGCCGACACGTGACCACTGGTCACGTGTGAGCACGTGATGCCTCTTCTGAAGCTTTTTTCCTGATTTTTAATCAGGGAACAAATGCCCCCACAACGTTGCTCTCGTGTCTGCACGTGAGTGCAACACTGTCACGTTTGTGACCGTTGGATTTGCCTTGGGGGTAGGGTAGATGAAACGTTTTCCATCCCTTCCTATAAATGCCAATGTCTTTTCAGAAGCGCCTCCACTTTGCTTATCCTTCTCCTTTGAGAACTTTCTTCTTTTGAGAATTTAATTCTCTTTTTCCAGAGCTTAGTTCTCTGCTTCAAACATTTTCCAGATTTTAACTCTGTTCAAGAAAGACTCTTTCTTTCAGGTAATGATGTTGAACGATCGCAGAACCTCCATTTTTTAAAAAAAACTCTCTGGATTTTTAAATCCTCATTAAGGGTTTCACCCTTTTAACATGAACCCATTTTCTTCAAGTTCTTCAACAGGAATATAAAACCATTTAATTTTCAAACAGTAGATCTCTTAGAGTTCATCTGATCTTTTAGGGAGATGATAATGTCGGTTGTTTTCCATGGAATTTAATTCCATCCCCAAGGAGTTCTGGCTCTGGAACAAAATTTTCTGGGAATTTAATTCCCTTTTTCAAAAAGAAATTTAATTTCTTTGAAGAACTTAGTTCTTCCCAGGAAACTTCATGGGTTTTCTTGCCCTGAGTCGTCTTCTTCACAATCAAGAAGAAGTTTGTAATGAATCTTTATGATCGTTATTTCAGGTATTATGGATGCCCATTTGTATGATCTTGACGAAATCATTTCTTACGGAAATATTCGCGCGCTGGGCCGCAGCCAGAACCAGGAGTTCACCAACGCTCAGTGTGCTGAGGTCATGAGCCGCTTCGACGAGTACAACAGTCAGTTACTCCCTCGTCACTCTTCTCTTTTGAACTCATCGTGCTGGCGATCTGGGAGGCACTCCCTCTCTTTTGCACTGGCGTACCGCTCGGGGCATTGGATGCTGCCGAGAATAAAGTGCATTCGGTGTATCTGATGAGCCTAATCTCGAAGAGGAGGCGAGACAATCTCATTGATCTCTTGCATCAGGCTTTTCAGCAGTCGGCCATACTTGCTGCTTACCGGAGGGTGGAGGACATCCGTGAGAATCCCGACGCTTGTGATCGCGAGAGAAAACATACTAGGATGGTTCGAAATGCCTGGAAGATCTTGGACAAAATCACTTTTGAGTTTCTTAATCCATGCCCCGAATCTGAGGTCTTGCCATTGTAATTGTTTCTTCTTATTTTTGTATGAACTTTTAAAGTATGAGTGATAAGTTTTTCCTTCCGTTCTGTGTTTGCATGCCTTCTTTCTGGGATTTTGTTATATTGTCATTGTTGTTGCTGACGAGTTCGGCGTGTGAGGCTCCATTTTACTTTTCAGCGCATATCAAGTTTGGTGCTCACGTGCTCTGCACGTGGGGTCCTTTTGATGGGGCTGTTTAATTTTTCATGCCATATTTTTGTGCACAGCATTAGATGCAGAAAAGGAGCCTTGGAAATAGTCCCATCTCCTTGATTTCCATTGCCTTCCCTTTTTTGGGCCTTGGAAATAGTTCCACCATGCAATATTCATCGGGCGCAGCGTTTAATGCCCCTCTTTATAACATGAGGTCATGGTCTTCTTTGTTTCTTCACAGATAAATCTATTCTCACTTTAGTGTGATTTATCCTGATAAAACAACTGAGTGCCATGGCCTGCAACTGCCCCCATGCTCGTCGACAGCCATGGGAAGTACCTATCGAGGAGATGATTCCTCGCTTTGCTGCACGACTGGTGGATCCCCTTCTTACCGACGATGAATGTGATTCGGCGATATATGATCTCTTGATCCGCAGGGGTCCCCCCTCCCAATGGGGTCCCTTTGGCTTCGGATGATTCTTGCTGCCGTGCTTGCTGACATTCCTCCTCACCCAGCGGAGATGACCCTGGCGATGCTTGACGCGGCTGAAGATAAGCTTGAGTGTTTTCACGAAGCGTGCCTGATTACTCAGGCTTTGAAAGATTGCTCGGTTCACCTGTTGGGCCAGATAAGAGCCCGGCGGGCTATTATGTCTGCTTTTGCGGACGAACATGGCGCCAATCGGTAGGGAGCGACTCCTCACACGAACCGTCGTTTCGATGTGTTGGAGAAGGCAGAAAGAGAGATGGAGAATTTCGCTCTTTGTTTTATTAACCCTTGTGCCACTGATTCTTTGTTTGGTGACCTTTTTCCGCTAGCGTAGTATATTCAAATTAGTGTACCCCCTTTTTAATAGTTGCTGCATGCTTTACATTGAATTTTCATGTTTGTTATTTTTCTTCTCAATGGTGTGTCTCTTTTTATTGAATGTGTTCTGCGGGCAATTTATCTTGGTCTCCTTGCAGGGCAGCGATGGATTAGGATTCAGGGTTAAGATCTGCCTCCTAAGACTTTTGAGCTTTATGAGCCGTGAGGGTCTCATAAAGAGTTTTTCTCCCTACAGGTCAAGAGGACCCGCAAGTGCTGGGTGCGGTCGCCCTTATCCGTATTTCACGGGGTCAGGGGTTGCTTTGGGATATTTTCCGGGGTACCGTAGTTTAAAGACATCGCGGTCGAGGTTAAGGACATTGTAGTCCATGGATTTAAGGACTCCACAGTCCAATGTTAGTTTTAAGACATCACGGTCAAGGTTAAGGACATCATAGTCCGTGGATTTAAGGACTCCACGGTCCGATATTAGTTTTAAGACATCACGGTCAAGGTTAAGGACATCATAGTCCGTGGATTTTAAGGACCCCACAGTCCATTGTTAGTTTTAAGACATCACGGTCAAGATTAAGGACATCATAGTCCGTGGATTTAAGGACTCCACAGTCCGATATTAGTTTTAAGACATCACGGTCAAGGTTAAGGACATCATAGTCCGTGGATTTAAGGACTCCACAGTCCGATGTGTGGTTACCGGGACCCGTCACCTCTTTGAAGACGTTGAGGAATTACAACGACAAATATCAAAGGAGTGAAGAGATGTACCCTTGAACCAAGGTAAAATCAGTCTAGAATCATGGTGGTTGATTGTTAGTTTTAAGACATTACGGTCAAGGTTAAGGACATCATAGTCCGTGGATTTTAAGGACTCCACAGTCCGATGTTTGCTCTGGATGCTTCACACGGGTTCACTGCCGTGCTCTGCGAGGACCAGGTTTCGCTCTGGACGTTTTCCGCGGGGTCAAAGAGTGACGTTATCCACGTTCCATGTGACCAGGAATTTTGCACTAGATGCTTCACACGGGTTCACTGCTGTGTTCGATGAGGACTAGGCTCCGCTCTGGATACTTCGCACGGGTTCACTGCCGTGCTCTGCGAGGACCAGGATCCGCTCTGGACGTTTTCCACGGGGTCAAAGATTGAAGTTATCTGCGTTCTACGTGACCAGGAATTTTACTCTGGATGCTTCCCACGGGTTCACTGCCGTGTTCTGCGAGGACCAGGCTCCGCTCTGGACGTTTTCCACGGGGTCAAAGATTGACGTTATCCGCGTTCCACATGACCAGGAATTTTGCACTAGATGCTTCACACGGGTTCACTGCCGTGTTCGGCGAGGACTAGGCTCCGCTCTGGATGCTTCATACGGGTTCACTGCCGTGCTCTGTGAGGACCAGGATCCGCTCTGGATATTTTCCACGGGGGTCAAAGAGTGACATTATCCGCGTTCCACGTGACCAGGAATTTTGCTCTGGATGCTTCCCACAGGTTCACTGCCGTGTTCTGCGAGGAACAGGCTCCGCTTTGGACGTTTTCTACGGGGTCAAAGAGTGACGTTATCCGCGTTCCACGTGACCAGGAATTTTGCACTAGATGCTTCACATGGGTTCACTGCCGTGATCGGCGAGGACTAGGCTCCGCTCTGGATGCTTCACACGGGTTTACTGCCGTGCTCTCCGAGGACCAGGATCCGCTCTGGATGTTTTCCACGGGGTCAAAGAGTGACGTTATCCGCGTTCCACGTGACCAGGAATTTTGCTCTAGATGCTTCCCACGGGTTCACTGCCGTGTTCTGCGAGGACCAGGCTCCGCTCTGGACGTTTTCCACGGGGTCAAAGAGTGACGTTATCCGCGTTCTACGTGACCAGGAATTTTGCACTAGATGCTTCACACGGGTTCACTGCCGTGTTCGGCGAGGACTAGGCTCCGCTCTGGATGCTTCACATGGGTTTACTGCCGTGCTCTGCGAGGACCAGGATCCGCTCTGGACGTTTTCCATGGGTTTAAAGAGTGACGTTATCCGCGTTCCACGTGACCAGGAATTTTGCTCTGGATGCTTCCCACGGGTTCACTGCCGTGTTCTGCGAGGACCAGGCTCCGCTCTGGACGTTTTCCACGGGGTCAAAGAGTGACGTTATCCGCGTTCCACGTGACCAGTAATTTATCACTAGATGCTTCACACGGGTTCACTGCCGTGTTTGGCGAGGACTAGGCTCCGCTCTGGATGCTTCGCACGGGTTCACTGCCGTGCTCTGCGAGGACCAGGATCCGCTCTGAACGTTTTCCACGGGGTCAAAGAGTGACGTTATCCACTTTCCACGTGACCAGGAATTTTGTTGATTAATTCCGCATTTCACGGAGTTGGGATTTGACTCTCAGTGATCTGTACACCGCCGAGTCGTGGAACTGGGAGTTGTCGCTGTTCCACTTTGCTTGATGTTGTGTCCGTTGTGACGAGACGAGTGTTGAGGTGATCTCTAAGCTATTTGTGGCCCTTCGAGACTTGGCTTCTTCTTTTGATGAAACCTGGGGGGAGGAGTGTGATCCCTTCTTTATTTGCGCCCCTGGATTGTATATAGGGATTGATGTAGCATCACCTGTAGGGCAAAACTTTCATTTTTATTTTATTTCTTTTCCTGCGATGCTCTATCATTTCAGCTTTTATATCGCGAAGGTCGCGATTGCCCCATCATTTCGGCTATTTTTCGCAGTGCCCAATCATTTCGGCTATTTATTTATTTATTTTTTACTCGCTGTTTTTTTATTGCGAGTTACCCCATCATTTCGACTATTTTTCATGCATACATTTTTACTTGCTGATTTTGTCGCAAGTTGCCCCATCATTTCGGTTATTTCGTATGCATGTGTGGCTTGCTGGCTTTTCGCTGCACGCTTGGATTTAGACACCGATTTCGGCATCAGCACCGCTACAACTGGGATATTGCCAGGAGCGAATCATCATTTGCCTCTGTCGATGTTGAACAAAGGTGGCTTAGTAAACTGGGTTAAGGGTCCTGTCGACTAAGGCTTTTGACTTCACGAGCCATAAGGGTCTCACAAAAGTATTTCTCCCTACAAGTCATGAGGATCTTGTAGGTGTGTTTTCTCCTTGGGAATCGTGAGGATTCCTAAGTGCATGTTCTCTTGTAAGTCGTAAGGATCTTACAAAAGGATTTTCTCCTTATAAGTCGAGAGGACTTACAAGGGTTGTTCACCATACGAACATATCCCTAGTCACGGATGGGACTCGATTAGGGAAATGTTTATTCGTGCCCGTGGATTGTATACAAGGGTCAGTATGAGCCGCTTGTAGGGCAATGTCGAAGGTTGTGGGGAGTTGCTTAAGAACAGGTTCAGGTTTCTGTGACTTAAGACTTTCAAATCTTATGAGCCGCGAGGGTCCCATAAGAGAGTTCTCCTTACGAGTCTTGAGAATCTCGCAAGTGTAATTTCTCCTTAGGAATCATGAGGACTCCTAAGTGTGTTGCTCCCTTGTGAGTCGTAAGGATCTCACGCGGGTGGTTTCTCCTTACAAGGTCGTGAGGACCCTGTAAGTATCCTTTAACGAGGTTGCGCCCTTTCGGGTTTTCACAAACGCTCGCCGGTAGCCCTGCTGTTTTTACTCACGGAGCCCTTTCGAGTTTTCATCCGTGCCTATTTCGCTTATGGACATACCGTTTTTATTTTTATTATTTTTTTTATATTTTTTCTGTATCGGCTTTGAGATGCTGCAATCCACCGTAGTTTATCGACATCTCGGTCAACAGCTAGTTTTAGGACATAGTGGTCCATTGTTAGTTTAAGGATGTTTCGGTCCGTCGTTAGTTTAAAGACGTTTTGGTCCGTTGTTGAAGAAGGCCGGTTACTACTTATAGAGTTCGGGCTAAGGAAGATAGCGAGCGGACATAGTCGTCGTCATCTATCATTGACCTAGGCCTTGACCCGTTAAGCGTAGTATTTCTTCAGGAAGCGACCGTTTATTGTCCTGAAAGGTCTTTCACCGTGCATATCCATGAGTAGATACGCTCCACCCTGGTAGACCTTGTCTATGATGTACGGGCCTTCATAGTTCGGCTCGAATTTTCCCCGTTTGGCGCGATTGGGGATCATAGGTCTTTTGACCACTAGCACGAGTTCGCCTTGGCGGAATGTCCTCGGCCTAGTCAATCTTTCATATGAGCGCGTTATCTTTGCTTTGTAAGCCTCCAGATTTTGTTGCGCTATGAGCCGGGTTTCATCAAGGGCATCAAGCTCCTCAAGCCGAAGGTGAGCATTTTCTTCGTCCGTCAGCTCATAGTGGACTGCCACTCGTAGAGAAGGTAATTCTATCTCGAGGGGTAGTACTGCTTCTGTACCGAATACCAATGCGTATGGAGTTGTGTTCGTAGCCGTCTTGAACGTAGTTCGATACGCCCAGAGAGCTTTTTGCAGTCTCTCGTGCCAGTCCTTCTTATTTCGGGACACCGTCTTCTTCACGATCTTCGTCAAGGTTTTGTTGAAAGCCTCGGCTAGACCGTTAGCTTGAGGATTATAAACTGAGGAATATCTCCAGTCTATGTTGTGTTGTTGCGCGAAGCGGCTGATCTTGTGGCTTCTATAGGCTGGCCCATTATCGGAGATGATTCGTCTTGGCGTTCCAAACCGATAAATGACGTGCGTCTTGAAGAAATTGAGGATATTCTCCGTCTTCACTTCCCTCAACGGTACTGCTTCTGCCCATTTGGAGAAGTAATTAGTGGTCGCTAGGATGAAACGATGTCCCTAGATGATGCTGGTTCGATAGGGCCGACTATGTCAGTTCCCCACATCTCGAATGGCCAGCTAGCCACCGTCGGATGTAGAGGATTTGGGTGCTGATCGATAAAGTCTCCATGAATCTGGCATGAGTGGCATTGCTTCGCATATTCGAGGCAGTCCTGAATCATCGTGGGCCAATAGTAGCCCATTCGTTTAATCTTCAACTTCATCTTCGGGCCTGCTTGGTGAGAACCGCAGAGTCCGTCATGAACTTCTTGAACGACTCTTTTCGCTTCGTCAGGTCCCAGGCATCTCAACCACAGAGAATCAAATGACCTCTTGTACAGAGTATTATTGACGAAGGCGAAGGACAGAGCTCGTTTCATAAGCTGATGTCTTGAGGACGCATCTTCAGGCGTTCGACGGGATTTGAAGTAGTCGATGAAGACTTCTCTCCAATCTTCAGCCTTTTCTTGGTCCTTTATTTGCATAGCCATTTTCTCAGTTGCTTCCTTTTCCTCAGATGATTCCGGAGATATTTCTGCCGGTGTGAGGACCCGACGGCTTTGTACCATGATTCTGACATCATCGAGGTTTTCATCAGCCAGTTCTTTAGCGAGCTTGGCTAACGCGTCTGCCTTGCTATTTTCCGCACGCGGTATGCTTTCCAGCATGTAGTAGGGAATTTGAGTCAGCAATCGCTGTACTCTGTCGCCATACTTCACCAGCTCTGGCTTGCATGTCTGGTAGTCACTGTTCACTTGGCTAACGACCAGTTGAGAGTCTCCATATATGAGGAGGTTTTCAATTCCCATGTCGATGGCGATCTGAAGGCCTGCTACCAAAGCTTTGTATTCAGGTTCATTGTTCGTCCTCGGCTCTGTCAAGGAGAAAGCAAAGCGCATTATCCCTCCTTGTGGAGTTACGAAGATGAGGCCTACCCCCGATTTGATTATAGGCGTGTTTTGTTTGCGCTTCTTCATGGAAGACGCTCCGTCAAAATAGAGTTCCCACCGGGTACCACTTCCGTTAATCGTGTCAAACGCATGTTCGTCTGGCAGCTCGCAATTCAAAGGAGAGTCGGCAGGTATTGGATGCTCAGCGAGAAAGTCGGCGATGGCCTAGCCTTTCACTGCCTTAAGAGGCTGATAGGTTATTGAAAACTCCATCAAGAGTAGGGCCCATTTAGCGAGCCGACCTGTCAATATGGCCTTCGACATTAAATATTTAAGGGGGTCCACCTTCGAAATGAGACGGACTTCATGCGCCAACGCATAGTGCCTGAGCTTTGTTATTGCGAAGATCAACGCCAGGCAGTGTTTTTCGATGGGGGAATAGTTGCTTTCTGCCCTCAGCAAAACTCGACTCAAATAGTAGAGTTCTTTTTCTTTCCTTTGGTCGTTCTCTTGTGCCCATAATGCGCCTAAGGAACCTTCGAGGGCTGTGGTATAAAGAATAAGAGGCTTTCTCTTGACTGGAGCAGCTAACACCGGCGGGTTCTGCAGGTATTGTTTGATCTCGTCCAGTGCGCCTTGGCATTTGTGATCCCAGACGAACGGGGTTCCCTTCTTCATCAGGTGACTGTAAGGGCGGCACTTGCCTGAGAGATTGGCTATAAATCGTCGGATGTACGCGAGCTTTCCTTGGAGAGACCGCAATTGTTTGAGAGTCCTTGGCGGTGGCATTTCCATGATCGTCTTGATCTTCGACGGATCTATCTCAACGCCTCGGTGCCGGACAATGAATCCTAGGAATTTGCCTGAGGACATCTCGAACGCGCATTTGAGAGGGTTCATCTTCAAGTTGTATTGCCGAAGACGTTGAAATACGATCCACAGATACTCGAGATGTTCCTCGTACGATTTGCTTTTCACCACGAGGTCGTCGATATAGCATTCGACGATTTCATGTATGAGGTCATCGAAGATCTTCGTCATGGCCCTCTGATAGGTAGCACCGGCGTTCTTTAAACCGAAGGGCATAACTTTGTAGCAGAATATACCCAGAGGAGTCCGGAAAGCGGTGTGCTTCTGGTCTTCGGGATGCATCTTTATCTGATTGTATCCTGATGAGCCGTCCATGAAGGAGAAAACCTCGTGAGTGGATGTGTTATCTATCATCAGCTCGGTGACCGGTACTGGGAAATCGTCCTTTGGGCAAGCTTTATTAAGATCCCGGAAATCCACGCATATGCGCACTTTCCCATTTTTTTCCATTACCGGGACGATGTTGGCAATCCAATCAGGGTACTGAACCTCCTGGATAAACCCAGAGTCGATCAGCTTCTTGACTTCGGCGTTGATGCTCATCTCAAGCTCGAGCTGCATTCTTCTCGGCGCTTGTTTGACTGGCTTGATGTCCGGGGATATTGCCAATTTATGGACAACTATTTCTGGATCCAGTCCTGGCATTTCGGAATAGTTCCATGCGAAGCAATCTCTATGCCGCATAAGCATGTCTTTTAACGCAGCCACCCTTTCTTCAGATAGCAATTCGCTGATAAATGTCGGTCGTGGGTCGTTTGCCGTCCCCAACTCAATCTTCTTGAGGTTATCTGCAGTAGTATGTATGCCATCTTCCAGCTCTTTCGGCGCGGGTGGAAATTCTGAGATTACCTCGTCGTCATTGTTTTCGAAGCACCAAGGAAGGTCATCCATATTCTCGGGCTCTCCTTTTGATATTGTTATCATATGACAAGTACGAACTCGCTTCCAAGACCGATGTGGATCTGGTTCTGCTCTTGTGGCTTTGGGTTCGTGCTTTTGCGGCGGTGTTACCCTCCAGCTGCTGGATAGAGCAAACCTGTCTTGCTGGTACTGGTCTTCGACTCAGTTCAGTCTTCGATAGGGTGTCCTATGGCTCGGTGATAATAGCCCGGATGAGAGACCTCGTTAGCTTGCTCAAAGTGCTTAGACTCCGGAAGTGTAATCATTCGATGTTTTAAAGCGAGATCAAGTATCTTCTTCGTCTTGTCTTGAGGGAAAGAATACGCTCGACTCATCTTCTTCATGAGGGACAAATTCGAACCGCGCAATTCCCGATCACATGACTCTTTGATCCCGCGTTGTCGTTGTCGAATCCCTTTTCCGCTCTTTGACTTATTTCTGCCTCTGCGTCGGGCCTTTTGCACAGCAGGTTGACAGGGAGGAGCATTTTCGTCTTTTGCATCCTGTTGAAGAAGACGTTGCATCCTAGCTTTCTCGTAGATGGCCATTTCGCGATTATGGTCGTCCCGAGCTTTTTGACCCGCTTTCCTGATAAGCTTGTCCATTCGTTCTTCAAATGACGGACTCGGCACTTTGATTGCGGGATCTAGTTTTGATACGGGGTCGGCGTTTTCTGATAGGGCATCCTCTTCTTCATCGAAGTTATATATGGCGTAGCTACCGTGGACTCGTTCCCTTTTCCCGGATCTCATATATCCAAGCCCAAGCGTTGCCATTCTCCCATTGGGCAACTTGCGCTGAGTCCTAGGGACATCCCAAATCCTGTTGTAGAACCGAGCTTGTCGAATAGTCTGTTTTAAGGGTACCCCTTAGCGCTTCAATAGCCTTTTTAGTCCGTTCGTGTAATATCTGGGCAAACGGATGGGTTGGAGCCTGTCGAGTGTAGAATCCGCGCCATGCCAGATTTCTTTCTCCACTCTTGTTTCCGTGGATCGGTAGAATAGGATCGCCTTTTCACCTCTTCGCCTGGGAGGGACGTAAAACGTCTGCAGGTCTTGCACATTGTAAGCTTTAAGTGCGTCAAGATCTTTATAGTGCTCCCACGGAATCATGGTAATTTGCAAACTCTGATCACCACCAAGGAATTCTCGTATTGACGGCCGACTGGAGAACACAGCATTAACCTCATCTTCCGAGTCACTTCCGAAGATCAATATGGGGGCGGACGGTCCCGGGTTGTTGCGTCGAGACGGCCCAGCGTAAACTATCTCTTCTTCTTCCTCGGTATCACTCCCGAAAACAGGAATGGTGGCGGCGGCTTTGTTTTCCGGTTTACGACACCTCTCTGTGTCCTCGAAATCTGGCAAAAAGTATTTTGCATCTTCGTACTTGCGGACTTCGTTCATGGAGAACGAGTTCAGCTCACCTGTTACGGTATACTCGAGACCATCTTTGAAATACTTCATACACTGATGCTGCGTAAAAGGGATGATGTTGTACTCGTGTAACCAGGGACGACCGTGCAGAGCGTTGTAGCAGGTCTTGGCGTCAATGACGTGAAACTTGATGTCCGTGACGAGTAGTCCGAAGTGTAATGTTAGTATTACAGATCCGAGAGTTCTTGATGACTTGGAGTCGAAACCAGAGATGGTAATTTTATCACGAGCGAGGTGCTGAACGCTCATGCAGATTTCCTTCAACACCCGAATATTAAGGAGATTGACGGAGGATCCATTATCAACCAGAATTTTGCCTATCTTGATATCATGGCAATATCCAGAGACGTATAGGGGACGGTTGTGGTCGCACGTACCAAGGAAAATGTCTTCATCACCAAACGTGACATCGGCTGTGTGCACTTCTTCCAGTTCATCCTTCATCCTTTCTTCGGTGAGGAAGGCTTGGAATTGCTCGGGCTCTTGTAGCGCCTTGATTAATGAATCTCTTGCTTCTTTTGATAATAAGAGGGCGTCAAGAATGCTGAGCTGCGAAGGTAGCTTCCTCAGGTGCGCTAGGATGTTATAGTCCACCTTACTCCTCTTAGGCGGGTCCTTGGCAGTTAGCTCTTTCATGACTTGGTCATCTAAGACGATATCCTCAGCGACCTTTTCCTTTCCCTTATCTTTTCTAGTTGCGGGTACGGGATTCTTTTCCGGGAGCGTGCGATTACGCAGCTGAATGTTTTCGCAGGCCTCTGGTTCTTCCTCTTTTCCTAAGATGGATTCTTTAAAGAGAGGACCCAGAGCCATTTCCTCATCAGAGTCGCTCCCAAAGGTGAGAACTTGTGATCCTCCGGCGTTGACCGTGTAACAGTTACCGGTAGTTTTTTTGTGCCCTTCGGTTGTACTTCTCTGCTCCCGACGAGTTCTGCGTTTCATTCGCTTAAAATGTTGCCGGTGAGCAACATATCCCTGCCACCATCTCTTAAAAGCGTCGCACTCCTCAGTAGGGTGTGAAATCTTTCAATGATATGAGCAGTAATCAGGATGCATTTCTGCTCTACCGAGCGTGTTTTCTGCCGAGGGTGGTAGCTCCATTCCCATTGATATGGCTTTGGCAAACCTTTTTCTCGTCTTGAATATGTTTTTATCCGCATCGAATGTCTTTTGATCTGGTGGAAGTGCTTCGACTCTTTCGTTTAGTCGCCTGCTTTTGGCTCCTTCTGATGCGTCCATCTCACGCTCCCGATCGGCTTTACTTTTCAGGCGAATCTCATCTAGAAAAGCGTCGATCATTTCGTCTGACGGCCATACAAGCTCCGGTTCAGGCTCTGCCCCCAGTTTCTCAGTGCCAGGAGTTTTTTTTATCGTCCGTAGACGAGTGGGAGATCACATGACAACTCGCCACGCATCCCTCGGATTCATCCGACGAGCTTTCTCCATCATCTTCCTCCTGAAAGACGTGGTTGAGGAACTCTTGGAGTGTGATGGGAGTCCGCGCCTTTTGATTGTACTCTTCCAGCGCGTCAATTTTTTTCTGTAAGTCCGTGCGCTTGTCATCAGGTTTCACGGGCTTTTTGGACCTCTTCTTCTTCTTCTTTGAAGATTTCGACGGCTGGGTGTGAGTACTTGGGCCATCACCACCGATCTTTGGAGTTGGGTGCGACTTCAGCATCCCTTCAATGATTTGGGGTTCCAACGGGTTCTTCCACCTGATCGCCGGGCATGTCTGGAGCTCATTCAGCATTTTTTTGGTCTTTGCTGAAAGCACGATTTCCCACGGAGCTTCTTCAATGAAAGAACAAGTTTCCCCCGGTGTGTCCGTCTTCTTAGGAGTGTGCGGTTGTGGCGGGTTCACCTTCCACTTCTCGGACAGCGCAAACTTGCCCTGTAGGTATTGATCTTCAATCCATCCTTTGAAGTCGGAGCAATCCTCAATCGGATGGCTTACTGTTTGATGGTAAGGGCAGTAATTGGGGTTATTCACCTCACTGGGTTGCGGCGGTCGCCTTGGATTTGGTAAGTTGATAAGCCTATTACGTACTGCCAGCTCGAATAGCCTCTTTGTCTTATCCCGCGGGAATGAGTAGGGGCGCTTCATTCTCTCATTATAATACCGCCGTCTTTCTTTCAGTTGATCCGCTAGCTTTGGGGCACTGGGTTGCTGCTGAGCGTTCGCGACGAAAGTTGCCTTCCCTTTACCTTTGTAATTCCGGGGCTCCGGCTTTGGGGGAGGCGGTCTATGACCCATCTGGTCCATCTGGGCCAGCTTGTCAATTAAAGCCTGGAACGTGGTCAGTTTGAAGAACGTCATGAACTATGAAATAGTTGCATGAGGGTCTAGAGTGCCCACGAATATGCCTACCGCTGGCGCTTCTTCGATGCGCTGTTCGCACTTCGACCATAGGTTTCACCAGCGTATAGCGTACTGGACCCACGTCTCACCTGGTTTCACCCTGGCATTAATCAACGCTGTTATCGGGGTGTATTCGCTGGCGCTCGTGAATCGCTGAGTGAATAGCAACTCCATTTCAGCGAACGTCTTGACGGAATCGTTCGAGAGTTCAGAATACCATTCGAACGCTGTTTCTGACAAGCTGCCGACGAATTGGTGAAGCAAGAGCTTAGCGTCGCCGCCAGTGTTGCCGCAAAGCGCCCTGAACTGGGCCACATGTTGATGGGGATTGCCTGTCCCCTTGTAGACATGGAACTTCGGGATCGTATAGCCCGGCGGGTATTTTATCTGATCGTACCAGCTCGGATATGGTCGCCCCATCTTGACAACTTGGCCGGCTGCCTCAGTTGCCTGGTGAACCATTATCTGCTGGGCTATGTAATCATCCAAGGCAGCTTTAGAGATCGTTTCCTCTCTGGCTGTTGAAAGAGCCGGAGGTGGATTTGATGTCTCCCCTCTATCGTCTTCAACAATGATCGGAGGATCTTCAGCAGGAGGATCTTGTTGGATCATCATACCCACCATGTCCTGGAACAGAAGGGCCATTCGCTTTATATTGGCTGTTTGTTCCGCAGCCTCTTTATCCTTCTTTTCCAGTATCCTGCGAAGGAATTCAGCATCAGTTTCCTGCTCCTGGCGTTAATCCGAGGATGCTTCAGGGCTTTCTTTTGGCCCAGTGAGTGCGGCCATGGCATTCATCATTTCTTGGAGCTTCTGCTGCTGCTCCTGAGCTTTAGTCACCGATCGCGTGAGCCGTCGATGACCCATAGATGTACGGCTGTCTTCTTTCCCGGACGCTATGTAAACGGTATGCACCACCATGCCCCCAGACTTAGGGCGTTTAGGCTTACTGTCTTTGACATTTGCTGCAGGCGTAGGGACTTTCTCCGGCCTTCTTCTCTTTTGAGTAGTCGACGTGGAGGGAGCCGTTGCAGCGGGCATCCAAGTGGTTGTCGTCCTTTGTTGTTTGACAGGACGGTTCTTTTCTTCCTGAACCTTCACCCTCTTCTGCCGGCGAGAGTGATCTTGGTCGATTACTGAGTCCTGAACCCGTTGCCAGACCTTGTAAATTTTGGAGGACAGCTGTTGAGGAGGCTGCTCTGGCTTCGCTTCTGTAACACTCTCAGTAGGTGGAGGAGATCTTTTCAACGTGGCAATCGGAGAGTTCTTACATACCCTCCTTAGCGGTTCAAAGCTATTCCCAGTTGGAACAGTAGCATTAACTTCCACCATTGGAGCCGGTGGAGTTAGCCCTGAGGGGGAGTCGCCCCGGCCTTCCTTACTCGGCGCCAGTGGCGACGTCGAGCGTGTCGGGCTGTTGGGGCTGGCTTGGCGATTGGGATGGTTTTGTCTTGTCCCCTGTCTGGATGAGATGTCGTTGGTGCCAGCCTCTTGAAGACTGATGTCTTTTGAGTGGCGGTGTCCAATCTGTCAAAGACAGACCCTCGAGCAGGAACGTGAGCCGGAATAGTCAGCCTTGAAAAGACCGACTCTTTAGCAGGAGAAGCCGTGTTGACGACTTCTGGAATAGAGACGGCTGTCTTCTTTGCGATGGACCCGTTAGGGGTCATGGGCTTCTTGGCAGGCCCATCAGAGTTCAGGTTCAGCCTGGTAAAGACCGAGGCTGCTGGCTTGACATTGGACGACCCGTTGAGGGGTGCCATGGTAGTAGTGAGCCGATTGAAGACCGACTTCTTTTGCGCTTCCGGTACGGGCACTGGAATGGTGAAGCTTGCTGGTGGGAGCATGGTCCCGAAGAATAGACCGGTAGTAGCTTGAGTCACTTGTTCTACCTGCATAGCAAGGATGGAGGCCACTTGAGGCCCATAGGCTACACCTCTAGGTGAGGCGGAGCGTCGGTTGCATTTGCATTTGGAGCAGCTCGAGCAGTTGGATGCCATTAATTCTTGATTTCTGCGCCAGGAAAAAGACCAAATCTTAGTAACTTGAAACCCAAAGGCAACCATTAACAAACCGCGATTCACTCACGAAGACGACACACAAAGTGTTGAGTGGAAAGAGGAAAAGGTCCCACCGGGCGTGCCAGAATCTGTTCCCCTCCGAAAGACGGCGCGACGCAGGGACGTCTTGCCTGAGATTCGGGGCAGATGCTAATTGGTGCTATATATCCGTCCACCTCTCCGAAGATGCCAAGTTGATTTATGGCACCGTGTATCGGAGGTTTAGACAGATGCGTCCGATGTGGCAGACTTCGTCAGATTCCCCCTCGCTTGAGGGGTTTTTGATTGTGGGGACGCTCTTCCCTGCAGGCGCAAGCCCCTGCAGTTAATTACGCTACCGCATCGCGGTAACAACTTTCTCCTTCTCCATGTGGTCACTTCGTGTCGTGTGTGTTTGTTTTGTGTTTGGTTGCCCGTGGATTGTATACGGAGACTGAGTCATGTCGTCGCCCGTAGGGCTTGGACTAGTCCAAATCCGTATTATCTTAGATTTGGGTTTGGGGGTTTGGGTTTATGGATACGTTAGCCTCATTTGAGACTAAGATCAACTTAAACGTTTGTTAAGGATACGTCAGTCTAGTTTTTAGACTAAGATCAACTTAACGGGATCGTTTAGATCCAACAAGAGAGCAATTAAGGGAGCCCTGTTGTTTAGTTTAGTGACATTGCGGTCAATAGGTAGTTTAAGGACATTGCGGTCCAATGTTAGTTTTAAGACATCCCGGTCAAGGTTAAGGACATCATAGTCCGAGGATTTAAGGACTCCACAGTCCGGCGTTAGTTTTAAGACATCACGGTCAAGGTTAAGGACGTCATAGTCCGTTGTTAGTTTTAAGACATCCCGGACAAGGTTAAGGACATCATAGTCCGAGGATTTAAGGACTCCACAGTCCGGCGTTAGTTTTAAGACATTACGGTCAAGGTTAAGGACATCATAGTCCGAGGATTTAAGGACTCCACAGTCCGGCGTTAGTTTTAAGACATTACGGTCAAGGTTAAGGACATCATAGTCCGTTGTTAGTTTTAAGACATCCCGGTCAAGGTTAAGGACATCATAGTCCGAGGATTTAAGGACTCCACAGTCCGGCGTTAGTTTTAAGACATTACGGTCAAGGTTAAGGACATCATAGTCCATGAGTTTAAGGACCCCACAGTCCGTATCAATGTGTGGTTGTCCGGACCCGTCACCTCTTTGAAGACGTTGAGGAATTACAACAACAAGTATCAAAGGAGTGAAGAGATGTACTCTTGAACCAAAGTAGATTAAGTGATCTGTAGTCCAATTTGGAACCAAGACCAATTTGTTAGGTTATGAGCACATTGGCTCAGTTGAGTCTGGATTGAGGACTTATGGCCTTCTTGGGTTAAGTCCAATCATGTTTGGAATATTGGCCCTCTGTTAGTCCATTGAAGGAGAGGCTTTGCCTCTGAAAAATCAGCCAACTTGGCTAAGAGTAGTGTTAAACACTAAAAATCAAAAGTGTTAAACACTAGAGATAGATTTCTTAAACTAGTGTTAGACACTAAGAGTACAATCAGTGTTAAACACTGGAAATATAGTTCTTGATGTAGTGTCAAACATCAGAAGGTAATAGTGTTAAACACTGCAAATTAGTGTTAATCACTAAGAAAATCAGTGTTAAATACTGGAAACAGGGTTTTTCAAATTAGTGTTAATCACTAAGAAAATCAGTGTTAAACACTGGAAACAGAGTTTTCAAATTAGTGTTAAACACTAAGAAAATCAGTGTTAAACACTGGAAACAGAGATCTCAAATTAGTGTTAAACACTAAAGAAAGAGGGGTCACGTGTGGACACGCGAGAGCGCCCTGATTCCCTTTATTTTGTTCTGCCAAAAGTATTGAATACTTTGGAGTATCACGTGCTGTCACGTGCTGGGAATTTGGGTATTTGTCTGCTAAAGCTTTTGCCAAGGGGTCATGTGGTAGCACGTGAGAGCGCCCATAGCTTCTATTTCTTTTGCTTTTTCTTTGTGTGCTTCAGGGGTCACGTGGGGCACGTGAGGCGTTGCCTCAAAGTTCTTTTCTGTGGATCTTTACAGGGGTCACGTGGTAGCACGTGACCCCGGTTCTTTGCTTTTTTAAAGATCTGTTCATCTTTTAAGAATTAAATTCTTCATAGGGTTAAACCCTAGCAATAACTTTAAAGGAATTAAATTTCTATTTTCTTTTGAAGAATTATATTCTATTCTTAGATAGGGTTAAACCCTATTTTTTTTTGTAGGAATTAAATTCCCCATATATGTAAAGAATTAAATTCTGGTATAGGATGAAACCCTAATTTAAGGGAATTAAATTCCTATGAGTTTGAGAGAATTAAGTTCTCGATTAGGGTTAAACCCTAGTTCTGTCCATTTTGAAGGAATTAAATTCCTATAATATAGGGTTAAACCCTAATTTTATCTCAAAGGAATTAAATTCTTATAACTCTGTGAGAATTAAATTCTCAAAACTCAATTCCTCCTCTATGTTTTAGATCTGCATGGCAGGATCTCAACCCAATGAGAATTAAATTCTCAATTTATGGGGAGATGTGCACTTTGCAGATCTTCAACCAGAGAAAAAACTAAGTTCTTTTCTTTTATAAGAGTTAAACTCTTGGATTGAGAATTAAATTCTCTTTTTGAAGTTTTTACCCCCTTTCTTTTCTTACCTAGGGTTTTTTTTGTAGAGAATCAAATTCTTCTTTCTTTTCTCTCTGAATTTTCAAGGTTCCAAGGCTCTACCTCTCTCTCTCTGTATATCTTTATCCCTCTTGGCTCCTATTTATAGGAGAGGGAAAAGAATCAATCTGTTTAGTAAATCTCTCATTGAGAGATCTGATTTATTTATCGAGAGATTTGATTTACTTTCATTATTGATCTGGGCCTTTAGATTATTAGGTGAATTTTATTCACCGTTAGATTTTAAATCCAAAGATATTTCTTTGTTATTTCGGTGAGATGAAGGGACTCCTCTTCTGCGCTCTGCTCTTTGCCACTGCTTTATCCATCACGTGCCGACACGTGACCACTGGTCACGTGTCGGCACGTGATGCCTCTTCTGAAGCTTTTTTCCTGATTTTTAATCAGGGAACAATTTCATCTTGAACTCTCCGAGAGGTAGTGATGGCTTAAGAAGCAGGTTCAGATCTGCTACCTAAAACTTTTCAACTTCATGAGCTGTGAGGGTCTCATAAAGACTTTCTTCCTACGAGTCGAGAGGATCTCGTAGGTGTATTTTCTCCTCAGGAATCGTGAGGATTCCTAAGCGCGTTTTTCCTTATAAGTCATAAGGATCTTATAAGAGAGTTTTCTTCCTTATGAGTCGAGAGGACCCGTATGTGTTTAATGAGATTGACGTTATCTGCATTTCACGGCATCAGAAGTTGCTCCGGGCGTTTTCCACGAGGTCAAGGTTAACTTTGGCCGTGTTCCACGGAGTCGTTGGATGACGTATTTCCGCACGGGGTCATGCGGATGACGTGTTTCCGCGACAGGGGCATGTGGATGACGTATTTCCGCGACGGGGTCATGTGGATGGCGTATTTTCGCGACGGGGTCATTTGGATGACGTATTTCCGAGACGGGGTCATGTGGATGACGTATTTCCGCGACGGGGTATGTGGATGACGTATTTCCGCGACGGGGTCATGTGGATGACGTCTTTCCGCACGGGTCATTTGGATGACGTGTTTCCATGATGGGGGCATGTGGATGACGTGTTTCCACGACGGGGTCATTTGGATGACGTATTTCCGAGACGGGGTCATGCGGATGACGTATTTCCGCGATGGGGTCATGTAGATGATGTATTTCCGCAACGGGGTCATATGGATGACGTATTTCCGTGACGGGGTCATTTGGATGACGTGTTTCCGCGACGGGGTCATGTGGAAGACGTGTTTCCGGGACGGGGTCATTTGGATGACGTATTTCCGCGACGGGGTCATTTGGATGACGAATTTCCGTGACGGGGTCATTTGGATGAAGTATTTCCACGACTGGGTTATGTTGATGACGTATTTCCGCGACGGGGTCATGTGGATGGCGTTTTTCCGCGATGGGGTCATTCGGATGACGTATTTCCGCGACGGGGTCATGTGGATGACGTATTTCCGAGACGGGGTCATGTGGATGACGTATTTCCGCGACGGGGTCATTTGGATGACGTATTTCCGCAATGGGGTCATGCGGATGACGTGTTTCCGCGACGGGGTCATGTGGATGACGTGTTTCCACGACGGGGTCATTTGGATGACGTATTTCCGCGACGGGGTCATGTGGATGACGTATTTCTGAGACGTGGTCATGTGGATGGCGTATTTCCGCGACGGGGTCATGTGGATGACGTATTTCCGTGACGGGGTCATGTGGATGACGTATTTCCGAGACGGGGTCATGTGGATGTCGTGTTTCGGCGACGGGGTCATTTGGATGACGTATTTCCATGATGGGGTCATTTGGATGACGTATTTCCGAAACGGGGTCATGTGGATGACGTATTTCCACGACGGGGTCATGTATATGACGTATTTCCGTTACGGGGTCATTTGGATGACGTATTTCCGCGACGGGAACATTTGGATGACGTATTTCCGCGACGGGGACATTTGGATGACATAGCGTCTGTTCTAATAAGATGAATATCGAAGTGGTCTCCAGGTTGTCTGGGAACCATCGAGATTTGGAGTAGGGCTTTGCCGTAGCTCCAGGGTTAATTGCAGCGTCTGAATCCTGCTGGTATGGGAAGAGACGCTGTTGATGATCTCTAGGCTATCCCTGAACCGTCGAGATTTGGCTTCGTTTTCTGATGGAGCCTAGGGAGGGAAGGTGTGATTCCTTCTTTGTTTGTGCCCCTGGATTGTATACAGGGATCGACGTGATTTCACCTGTAGGGCATAAATTTCATTTTTCTTTATTTCTTTCCGCGATGCTCTATCATTTCAGCTTTTATATCGCGAAGGTCGCGATTGCCCAATCATTTCGGCTATTTTTCACGGTGCCCAATCATTTCGGCTATTTATTTTATTTTTTACTCGTTGCTTTTTATTGCGAGTTGCCCAATCATTTCGGCTATTTTGCATGCATACATTCTTACTTACTGATTTTGTTGCAAGTTGCCCCATCATTTCGGCTATTTCGTATGCATGTGTGGCTCGCTAGCTTCTTTGCTGCAAGCTTGGAGTTAGACACCGATTTCGGCATCAGCACCGCTACAACTGGGATATTGCTAAGGGCGAATCATCATTTGCCTATGTCGATGTCGAACAAAGGTGGCTTAGTGAACAGGGTTAGGATCCTGTCGACTAAAGCTTTTGACTTCATGAGCCGTAAGGGTCTCATAAAGGTATTTCTACCTGCGAGTCGTGAGGATCTTGTAGGTGTGTTTTCTCCTTAGGGATCATGAGGATTCCTAAGTGCATAATTTCTTATAAATTTTAAGGATCTTACAAGAGTGCTTTCTCCTTATAAGTCGAGAGGACTTACAAGGATTGTTCACCGTGCAAACATACCCCTAGTCACGGATGGGACTTTGTTAGGGAAATGTTTATTCGAGCCCGTGGATTGTATACAAGGGTCAATATTGAGCCGCTTGTAGGGCAAAATTGGAGGTTGTGGTGGCCGCTTAAGAACAGGTTCAGATCCCTGTAGCTTAAGACTTTTGAATCTTATGAGCCGTGAGGGTCTCATAAGAGGGTTCTCCTTACGAGTCGTGAGGATCTCGCAAGTATAATTTCTCCTTAGGGGTCGTGGGGATCCCTTAGTGTGTTGCTCCCTTGTGAGTCGTAAGGAC
Source organism: Agapanthus africanus (assembly GCA_030015575.1). Classification (NCBI taxonomy): domain Eukaryota; kingdom Viridiplantae; phylum Streptophyta; class Magnoliopsida; order Asparagales; family Amaryllidaceae; genus Agapanthus; species Agapanthus africanus. Next base: position 450,856,287 of record JASDDO010000010.1, on the reverse strand, counting down.
CTCACACAGGTGGTTTCTCCTCACAAGGTCGAGAGGACTTTGCAAGTGTCTTTTAACGAGATTGCGCCCTTTCGGGTTTTCACAAAACTCGCCGGTAGCCCTGCTGTTTTTAGTCACGGAGCCCTTTCGGGTTTTCATCCGTGCTCATTTTGCTTATGGACATACCGTTTTTTTTTTATTCTTTCTATTATTTTTTTTGTGTTAGCCTTGGGATGCTGCAGTCCACAGTAGTTTATCGACGTCTCGGTCAATAGCTAGTTTTAGAACATAGTGGTCCCTCGTTAGTTTTAAGGACGTTTTGGTCCATTGTTAGTTTTAAGGACGTTTCGGTCCGTTGTTAGTTTAAGGACGTTTCGGTCCGTTGTTAGTTTAAGGACGTTTCGGTCTGTTGTTAGTTTAAGGACGTTTCGGTCCGTTAGCCGGCTACTACTTATAGAGTTTGGGCTTAGGAAGATAGCGAGCGGACATAGTCGTCGTCGTCTGTCATTGACCTAGGGCGTGACTCGTCAAGCGTAGTACTTTTTCAGGAAGCGACTATTTATTGGCCTGAAGGGCCTTTCTCCATGCATGTCCATAAGTAGGTAGGCCCTACCCTGGTAGACCTTGTCTATGATATACGTGCCTTCATAGTTCGGCTCGAATTTCCCCCGCTTGGCGCGATTAGGGATCATAAGTCTTTTGACCACTAGCACGAGTTCGTCTTGGCGGAATGTTCTCGGCCTAGTCAATCTCTCGTATGAGCGCGTCATCTTTGCTTTGTAAGCCTCCAGATTTTGTTGCGCTGTGAGCCGGGTTTCATCAAGGGCATCGAGCTCCTCAAGCCGAAGGTGAGCATTCTCTTCGTCCGTTAGCTCGTAATGAACTGTCACCCGTAGAGAGGGTAACTCTATCTCGAGGGGGAGTACCACTTCTATACCGAATACCAATGCGTACGGCGTTGTGTTCGTGGCCGTTTTGAACGTGGTTTGATACGCCCAGAGAGCTTCATGCAGTCTCTCATGCCAGTCCTTCTTATTTCGAGACACCGTCTTTTTTACAATCTTCGTCAAGGTCTTGTTAAAGGCCTCAACTAGACCGTTAGCTCAGGGATAATAGACTGAGGAGTATCTCCAGTCTATGTTATGCTGTTGTGCGAAGCAGCTGATCTTGTAGCTTCTGTAGGCTGGCCCGTTATCGGAGATGATCCGTCGCGGAGTTCCAAACCGATAAATGACGTGCGTCTTGAAGAAATGGAGGATATTCTCCGTCTTCACTTCCTTCAGCGGTGCCGCTTCTGCACATTTGGAGAAGTAATCAGTTGTCGCCAAAATGAATCGATGTCCTCTAGACGATGCTGGTTCGATGGGGCCGATTATGTCAGTCCCCCACATTTCGAACGGCCAGCTAGCCACTGTCGGATGTAGCGAATTCGGATGCTGATGGATAAAGTCCCCATGAATCTGGCACGAGTGGCACTGCTTCGCGTATTCGAGGCAGTCCTGGATGATCGTGGGCCAACAATAGCCCATCCTTTTGATCTTTAGCTTCATCTTTAGGCCAGCTTGGTGAGAACCGCAGAGTCCGTCATGAGTTTCTTGGACGACTCGTTTTGCCTCTTCAGGTCCCAGGCATCTTAGCCATAAAGAGTCATATGATCTCTTATACAGGGTATCATTGACGAAAGTGAAAGACAAAGCTCGTTTTATAAGCTGATGTCTTGAGGACGCATCTTTAGGTGTTCGACAGAATTTGAAGTAGTCTATAAACACTTCTCTCCAATCTTCAACCTTTTCTTGGTCTTTTATTTGTAGAATCATTTGCTCGGTCGCTTCCTTTTCTTCGGATGACTCTGGAGATATTTCTGCCGGTGCGAGAACCCGACGGTTTTGCACAACGATCCTCTCGTCATCGAGGTTTTCGTCAGCCAGTTCTTTAGAGAGCTTGGCTAATGCATCCGCTTTGCTATTTTCTGCACGCGGTATACTTTCCAAGGTGTAGGAAGGAATTTGAGTCAGCAGTTGCTGCACTCTCTCGCCGTATTTCACCAACTCTGGCTTGCACATTTGATAGTCGCCGTTTACTTAACTAACGACCAGTTGGGAGTCTCCGTATACGAGGAGGTTTTCAATTCTTATGTCGATAGCGATCTCGAGACCTGCTATCAAAGTTTCATATTCGGATTCATTGTTCGTCCTCGGCTCTGTTAAGGAGAAGGCAAAGCGCATTATCCCTCTTTGTGGAGTCACGAAGATGAGGCCTACCCCGTATTTGATTATAGGGGTGCTTTGTTTGCGCTTCTTCATGGAAGACGCCCCATCAAAATAGAGTTCCCATTGGGTATCATTCTCTTTTCTCTCTCTGTCAATTGTGTCAAACGCATGTTCGTCTGGCAATTCGCAGTTCAAGGGAGAGTCAGCAGGTATCGGATGCTCAGCGAGGAAATCGGTGATGGCCTGGCTTTTCACTGCCTTAAGAGGCCAATAAATTATCGAGAACTCCATCAAGAGCAAGGCCCATTTAGCGAGTCGTCCTTTTAATATGGCCTTTGACATCAAATATTTGAGGGGATCCACCTTTGATATAAGATGGACCTCATGTGCCAATGCATAGTGTCTGAGCTTCGTTATTGCGAAGATCAACGCTAGGCAGTGTTTTTCAATGGGAGAGTAATTGCATTCTGCCCCCAGGAGAACTCGACTCAGATAATAGAGGGCTCTTTCCTTCCCTTGGTCGTTTTCTTATGCCCACAGCGTGCCTAAAGAACCTTCAAGGGCTATTGTGTACAGAATGAGAGGCTTTCCCTTGATTGGAGCAGTCAGCACCGGAGGATTCTGCAGGTATTGCTTGATTTCGTCCAGCGCGCTTTGGCATTTGCGATCCCAGACGAACGGTGTTCTTTTCTTCATTAGGTGACTGTAGGGGCGGCACTTGCCGGAAAGATTGGCTATGAATCGCCGGATATATGCGAGCTTTCCTTGGAGAGATCGCAGCTGCTTGAGAGTCTTTGGCGGGGACATTTTCATGATCGCCTTGATCTTCGACGGGTCTATCTCGATGCCTCGGTGTCGGACGATGAATCCTAGGAATTTGCCCGAGAAAACTCCAAACGCGCATTTGAGAGGGTTCATCTTCAAGTTGTATTGCCGAAGGCGCTGAAACACGATCTTCAGATGCCCTAAATGTTCCTCGTATGATTTGCTTTTAACTACGAGGTCGTCAATATAGCATTCGACGATTTCATGTATGAGGTCATTGAAGATTTTCGTCATGGCCCTCTGACAGGTGGCGCCGGCGTTCTTTAGACCGAAAGGCATCACCTTGTAGCAGAATATACCCAAAGGGGTTCGGAAAGCGGTGTGCTTCTGGTCCTCGGGATGCATCTTTATCTGATTGTATCTTGACGAGCCATCTATGAAGGAGAAAACTTCATGAGTGGACGTATTGTCTATCATCAGCTCGGTGACCGGTACTGGGAAGTCGTCCTTCGGGCAAGCCTTATTGAGATCTCGAAAGCCTACACATATGCACACCGTCCCATTCTTCTTCATCACGGGGACGATGTTGGCGATCTAGTCAGGGTACTGAACCTCTTGGATGAAGCCGGAGTCGATTAGTGTTCCCCTCCGAAAGACGGCGCGACGAGAGACGTCTTGCCTGAGATTCGGGGCAGATGCTATTTGGTTTTATCCGTCCACCTCTCCGAAGATGCCAAGTTGATTTATGGCACCGTGTATTAAAGGTTTAAATGGATGCGACCGATGTAGCAGACTTCGTCAGATTCCCCCTCGCTTGAGGGGTTTTTGATTGTGGGGACGCTCTTCCCTGCAGGCGCAAGCCCCTGCAGTTAATTACGCTACCGCATCGCGGTAACAACTTTCTCCTTCTCCAGATGGTCACTTCGTGTCGTGGGTGCTTGTTTTGTTTGTGGTTGCCCGTGGATTGTATACGGAGACTAATTTATGTCGTCGCCCATAGGACGTGGATTAGTCCAAATCCGTATTTTCTTAGATTTGGGTTTGGGGTTTTGGTTTAAGAATACGTTAGCCATTTTTGAGGCTAAGATCAACTTAAACGTTTGTTAAGGATATGTTAGTCCAATTTGAGACTAAGATCAACTTAACGGGATCGTTTAGATCCAACAAGAGAGCATTTGGGGGATCTATTATTCTAGTTTAGGGACATAGTGGTCCATTGCCAGTTTAGGGACATGGTGGTCCAATATTCCCATTTTGGGGACGAATATTGGTTTAAGGACACGTTAGCCATATTTGAGGCTAAGAACAACTTAAACGTTTGTTAAAGATACGTTAGTCCAATTTGAGACTAAGATCAACTTAACAGGATCGTTTAGATCCAACAAGAGAGCATTTGGAGGCTCTATTGTTCTAGTTTAGGGACATAGTGGTCCATTGCCAGTTTAGGGACATGGTGGTCCAACATTCCCATTTTGGGGACGAATATTGGTTTAAGGACACGTTAGCCATATTTGAGACTAAGATCAACTTAAACGTTTTTTAAGGATACGTTAGTCCAATTTGAGACTAAGATCAACTTGACAGGATCGTTTAGATCCAACAAGAGAGCATTTGGGGGCTCTATTGTTCTAGTTTAGGGACATCGTGGTCCATTGTCAGTTTAGGGACATGGTGGTCCATTGCCAGTTTAGGGACATGGTGGTCTATGGAATGTATGGCCGTCGGGGCCCGTCACCTCTCTGACGACGTTGAAGGATTATAACGACAGATATCAGAGGAGTTCAGAGATGTACCCTTGAACCAAAGTTGGTTGGGAGATCTATAGTCCAATTTGGGACTAAAAGTCGCTTCAACACATCTAACGGTCAACTGCTTCCTCGACGCTCCCCTCTTTTGAAGCTTATTGTGGGAGCAATTTGGGAAGCGCTTCTCCTATTCTTTACCGGCGTGCCGCTCAGGGCGTTAGATGCCGCCGAGGATAAGGTGCACTCGGTGTATCTGATGAACCTGATCTCGAAGAGACGGCGAGACAATCTTGTCGATCTTCTGCACCAGGCCTTTCAACAGTCCGCCATACTTGCGGCTTATCGGAGGGTGGAGGACATCAGCGGGGATCCCGACGCTCGTGCTCGCGAAAGAAAGCACACTAGGATGGTTCGCCAGGCTTGGAAAGTCCTGGACAAGGTCACTTTTAAGTTCCTCAACCCATGTCCTGGATTTGAGGTTTTGCCATTGTAATAGCATTCCGACAATGCTGTTTTTGTTTATTGTCTTTATTGATCTAAGAATTTTCCAAGTATGAATGATAAATCTTTTGCCTCCTTCTTTTCATTTTCTGCCTTGTTATCGGCATATTCCTTAAGTAAGCATAGCCTGTAGGTGATATGGAACATTCCGTCTTGAATACTTTGGGGAGCAGAGATGGCTTAGGAAGCAGGTTCACATCTGCTACCTAAGGCTTTTCAACTTTATGAGCCGTGAGGGTCTCATAAAGACTTTTCTCCCTACGAGTCAAGAGGATCTCGTAGGTGTATTTTCTCCTTAGGGGTCGTGAGGACTCCTAAGTGTGTTTTCTCTTGAGAGTCGTAAGGATCTCACTAGAGAATTTTCCCTCTTTCAAGTCGGGAGGACTCGTAAGTGGTTGTTTCCCTCCTTGTCGAGATTCGACTTTGGAGCCCGTGAATAGTCTGCAAGAGTCCATTTTGGGACGACTTGTAGGGCCCCAATACTTAGGAAACAGGTTTTTTTTAATCCCCGCTGCCTAAGGCTTTATCTCACAAGTCGAGATGAATCGAGCAGTTCTCGCAAAGACACTAATTTCCTCACGAGTCGAGGCGAATCGAGCAGTTCTCGCAAGAATATCCTAACGTCACAGTTAACCTCTGCTCTTTACGACAGAGGTACGTTAGGGTCTGTGGTACTTAGGGTTTTGTCCGTCGTACCGTCGCGTCGGCTGATGTATTCCTCGATAGGCAATCTTGCTGTTCGAGTAGCCTTACGATTGTCGTGTCTCTGATCCTTTCTGGGGCTGGACAAGACGTCTTCAAGCAATCCTCCTATGCAGTTTGACCATCGGAAGAGCAAGCGTTAGGAATTTTGCCATGCCGCTTTTTACTTGAGGTTAGGCTCATTTTGGAGAGCCCCGATGAGTCATAACCACTCCACGCTGGTGTGGGATGATCTCCGAAAGTCTTTCAGGCTTTATATGACTTGCTGTTAAGACCCTGAAGCTAGGAATTTGTCCTTTGCTTCGTTTGCTGGCATTGCGTCTGTTGTATCGAGATGAATGTCGCGGTTGTCTCTAGGTTGCTGATGAACCGTCAAGGTTTGGAACTAGGGATTTTGCCGTGGCTCCTTTTGGTGATGTTGCGTCTGCTGTGTCGAGACAAACGTCGAGGTGGTGACCACTCCGCACTGGTGCGAGATGATATCCGATTGTCTTTCAAGCTTTATATGACTTGCCGTTAAGACCCTGAAGCTAGGAATTTGGCCTTCGCTTCGTTTGTTGGCATTGTGTCTGCTGTATTGAGACGAATGTCTCGGTTGTCTCTAGGTTGCTGGTGAACCGTCGAGGTTTGGAACTAGGGATTTTGCCGTGGCTCCTTTTGGTGATGTTGCGTCTGTTGTATCGAGACGAACGTCGAGGTGGTGACCACTCCGCACTTGTGCGAGATGATCTCCGATTGTCTTTCAGGCTTCATATGACTTGCCATTAAGACCCTGAAGCTAGGAATTTGGCCTTCGCTTCATTTGCTTCGTCACGTTCGAATCCTGTTGGAGGAAGGACGCTGTAGTGACATCTCGCCTGCTGTATTGAGACGAACGTCGAGGTAGTGACCACTCCGTGCTGGTGTGAGATGATCTTCGATGGTCTTTCAGGTTTTATATGAGTTACCGTCAAGACCCTGAAGCTAGGAATTTGGCCTTCGCTTCATTTGATTTGGCGTGTCTGAATCTCCGCTTTGTTTTGATACCGCGCCTGCATCCTGTTGGATTGCGAAGGAACGCTGTAGTTGACATTGCGTTTATTGTAACGGGACGAATGTCGTGGTGGAGCTAGGATTTTGCCATCACTCCGCATTATTTCGACCATGGGGTCTTTCGTTGACGTTGCATCTGCATCCTGCTGGACTGCGAAGGAACGCCGTTGTTGACATTGCGTCTGCTGTAACAAGACGAATGCTGAGGTGGAGTTGGGATTTTGCCATCACTCCGCTTTGCTGACCATGGGGTCTTTTGTTGACGTTGCATCTGCATCCTGCTGGACTGCAAAGGAACGCCGTTGTTGACATCTCGTCTGCTGTAACGAGACGAATGCTGAGGTGGAGTTGGGATTTTGTCGTCACTCCGCTTTGCTGACCATAGGGTCTTTTGTTGACGTTGCGTCTGCATCCTGCTGGACTACGAAGGAACGCCGTTGTTGACATTGCGTCTGCTGTAACGAGACGAATGCTGAGGTGGAGTTGGGATTTTGCCGTCACTCCGCTTTGTTTCGACCGTAAGGTCTTTTGTTGGCGTTGTATCTGCATCCTGCTGGACTGCGAAGGAACGCCGTTGTTGACATCTCGTCTGCTGTAACGAGACGAATGCTGAGGTGGAGTTAGGATTTTGTCGTCACTCTGCTTTGCTGACCATGGGGTCTTTCGTTGACGTTGCATCTGCATCCTGCTGGACTGCAAAGGAACGCCGTTGTTGACTTTGTGTCTGCTGTAACGAGACGAATGCTGAGGTGGAGCTAGGATTTTGCCGTCACTCCGCACTGTTTCGACCATGGGGTCTTTTATTGACGTTGTATCCACATCCTGCAGGACTGCGAAGGAACGCCGTTGTTGATATCTCGTCTGCTGTATCGAGATGAATGTTAAGGTGAAGCTGGGATTTTGCCGTCGCTTCGTTTTGTTTCGACCATGTGGTCTTTTGTTGACGTTGCATCTGCATCCTGCTGGACTGCGAAGGAACACCGTTGCTGATTCTTAGGCTATAGATATTGCCGTTAAGACTTGGAACTAGGGACTATGCCGTGGCTCCGTTTCGTTGCGACTCTGAGGTCGGTTGTTGACGTTATGTCTGCATCTAGTTGGAGTAAGGAGAAAATCCGTTAGTGATCTTTAAGTTGTCGACATCGACGTCGAGACCCTGAAGCTAAGGATCTTCCTTCGCTTCGTTTGTTGACATTGTGTCTGCAATATTGCGATAAATGTCGATATTGTCTCTAGGCTGTCTATGAACCGTCGAGATTTGGCTTCGCTTTCTGATGGAGCTTGTTGGGAAGGTATGGTTCCCTCTTTGTTTGTGCCCCTGGATTGTATACAGGGATCGATGTGATCTCACCTGTAGGGCAAAAGTTTCATTCATTTTCTATATTATTATTTTATTTCCGCGTTGCTCTATCATTTCAGCTTTTATATCGCGAAGGTCGCGATTGCCCAATCATTTCGGCTATTTTTCGCGGTGCCCAATCATTTCGGCTATTTTTCTTTTTACTCGCTGCTTTTTATTGCAAGTTGCCCAATCATTTCGGCTGTTTTTGTATGCATACATTTTTACTTGCTGATTTCGTTGCAAGTTGCCCCATCATTTCGGCTATTTCATATGCATTTTTAGCTCGCTGATTTTTTTTTATCGCAAGTGTGGAACTTTGAATCTGGTGCCAATCTCAGCATCAGCATCGCTACAACTGGAATATTGCCAGGAGCGAATCATCATTTGCCATGAAAGGACTTGGAATTTGATACCGGTTTAGGCATCAGCATCGCTACAACAGGGATATTGCCAGGAGTGAATCATCATTTGTCTTGAAAGGACTTGGAATTTAATACCGATTTAGGCATCAGCATCGCTACAACTGGGATATTGCCAGGAGCGAATCATCATTTGCCTCTGTCGATGTCGAACAAAGGTGGCTTCGTGAACAGGGTTAGGGTCCTGTCGACTAAGGCTTTTGACTTCATGAGCCGTAAGGGTCTCACAAAGGTATTTCTCCCTACAAGTCGTGAGGATCTCGTAGGTGTGTTTTCTCCTTAGGAATCGTGAGGATTCCTAAGTGCATGTTCCCTTGTAGGTCGTAAGGATCTTACAAAAGGGTTTTCTCCTTATAAATCGAGAGGACTTACAAGGGTTGTTCACCATATGGACATATCCCTAGTCACGGGTGGGACTTTGCTGGGGAAATGTTTATTCGCGCCCGTGGATTGTATACAAGGGTCAGTATCGAGCCGCTTGTAGGGCAGTATCGAAAGTTGTGGGGCGGGGTTGCTTAAGAACATGTTCAGGTCTCTGTAACTTAAGACTTTCAAATCTTATGAGCCGTGAGGGTCCCATAAGAGAATTCTCCTTACGAGTCGTGAGAATCTTGCAAGTGTAATTTCTCCTTAGGAATCGTGGGGATCTCTAAGTGTGTTGCTCCCTTGTGATTCGTAAGGATCTCACGCAAGTGGTTTCTCCTCACAAGGTCGAGAGGACCATGTAAGTGTCTTTTAACGAGGTTGTGCCCTTTCGGGTTTTCACAAACACTCGCCGGTAGCCCTGCTGTTTTTACTCACGGTGCCCTTTCGGGTTTTCATCCGTGCCCATTGTGCTTATGGACATACCGTTTTTTTTACGAGTCTGTGCCCTTTCGGGTTTTCACAAACATCGCCGGTAGTCCTGCTGTTTTTACTCACGGCGTCTTTTCGGGTTTTCATCCGTGCCCATCTCGCTTGTGGACGTACCGTTTTTTTTACCGCGTCAGCCTGAAGATGCCGCGGGTTAGGAGTAGTTTAATGACGTTTCGGTCATTTGCAAGTTTTAGGACATTGCGGTCCGCCGTTGCCGTATTTGAGGCGAATTTCTAGTTTACGGACTTTTCGGTCCATGGGGTTTTCTCTATGAATGAGCATGATGCCCCCGGCGTATCCATCTTTCTCGAAGCATGTGGTTGCGGCTGGCTCACTTTCCAGTTTCGGATAACGCGAACTTGCCTTGTTAGTACTGATCCTCGATCCACCCCTTAAATACGAAGCAATCTTCGATTGGATGGCTTACCGCTTGGTAGTAAGGGCGGTAATTAAGATCGTTGACATCGCCTGGCTGCAACGGACGTTTTGGACTCGGCAAATTGATGAGTCTGTTGCGCACTGCCAGCTCGAACAGTCTCCTTGTTTTATTCTGAGGAAATGAGTAAGGATGTCCCAGTCTCTCCTCGAGGGTTGGGCGTGGACGCACGTTGTTTTGGCGAACAATCGGCTTTGAGTTGCTCGGCTGTTGTTGAGTATTGGCGACGACGACCGCTTTCCCTTTTCCTTTCTCATTTCGAGAGTCTGGCTTTGGAGAAGACGGTTTATGTCCCATCTGATCCATTTGGGCCAACTTGTCAATCAAGGCCTGGAAAGTAGTTGGATTGAAGAATATCATGAATTGCGAGATGGTCGCTTGCGGATCAAGAGTGCCCACGAACATGCCTACCACAGGTGCTTTTTCGATGCGTTGTTCGCACTTTGACCATAAGTTTCGCCACCGTATTGCGTATTGGACCTATCTCTCGCCTGGCTTCACCCTAGCATTAATCAGTGCCGTTATCGGGGTGCGTTCACTAGCACTCGTGAATCTTTGTGAAAACAGTATCTCCATCTCCGCAAATGTTTTGACAGAGTCGTTAGGTAGCTCCGAATACCATTCAAAGGCCGTTTCCGCTAAGCTGTCGACGAATTGGCGAAGCAACAGTTTGTCATCGCCTCCAGTGTTGCCGCATAAGGCCCTGAATTGAGCGACATGCTGATGTGGATTCCCTGTCCCCTTGTACACATGGAATTTAGGGATCGTATATCCCGGCTGGTAACTGATTTGGTCATACCAGCCCGGATAGGGTCGTCCGGTTCTAACAATTTGCCCAGACACTTCATTCACCTGATGAACTCGTATCTGCTGAGCAATATAATCATCCAGGGCGGCCTTGGAGATAGTTTCCTCTTTGGCTGCTGAAAGTGCCGGAGGAGGATTGGATGTCTCCCCCCTATCGTCTTCAATAATGATCGGAGGGTCTTCCGCTGGAGGATCCGGCTATAAAATCATCCCGACCATGTCTTGGAAAAGAAGCGCCATTTGTTTTATGTTGGCATCTTGTTCTGTTGCTTCTTTGTCCTTATTTTCGAGAACTCTGCGTAAGAAGTCAGCATCGGTTTCTTGTTCGTGGTGCTACTCTGATGATGCCTCCGGGCTTTCTTTTGGCCCGGTGAGTGCAGTCATTTGCGTCAGCATTTCCTGAAGCTTCTTTTGCTGTTCTTGGCTTTTGTCACGGATCGGGTGAGCGGTCGGTGACCCATCGAAGCGCGGCTATCCTCTTTCCCGGATGCCATATAAACAGTATGCACCACTATGCCCCCAAACTTGGGGCGTTTAGATTCAGTGTCTTTGAGATTTGCCAAAGACACAGGGATCTTCTCCGACCTCCTTCTTTTGTGGGCGGTCGAAGTTGAGGGGGCCGTTGTAGTGGGTACCCAAGTAGCTGTCGCTTTTTGTGGCTTGACAGAGTAGTCCTTCTCCTGCCGAACTTTCATCTTTTTCTGTCGGCGGAGATAGTCTTGATCCATTATGGAGTCTTGGACTTGACGCCAAACCTTGTAAATTTTAGAGGATAGCCGTTGAGGGGGCTGCTCCGGCTTCACCCTTGGGGCATTATCCACAGGTGTAGGAGATCTTTTCAATACGGCAGTTGGCGAGTTTTTGCGCACCCTTCTTAGCGGTTCAAAGCTATTCCCGGTCGGAACAGCAGCATTGATTTCTACCATCGGAGCTGGCGGAGTTAGCCTAGAAGGGGAGTTGCCCCCAGCCTTCCTTGCCCGGCGCCAGTGACGGCGGCGAGCATGTCGTGCGATTGGAGCTGGTTTAACCGTAGGGGTGACCTCCTCATGCCCCCTGTGTTGGTCAGAATTCGCTGGTATCAGCCTTTAAAAGACCGACGTCCGTTGAATGGGGACGACCAACCGATCAAAAGCAGACTTCCGAGTAAGGGAAGCAACCTTTGTGATTTCACCTGGAACGGGAGTAGAAATAGTCAGTCTTGTGAAGACCGACCCTTTGGCAGGAGAAACCGCCTTGACGATTTTGGAAGCAGGGATGGCTATCCGCTTCGGGATAACGCCTTTTGGTATTGCAGGCTTCTTCATGGGCCCACATGAGTTTTGGCCCAGTTTACTGAAAGCTGAGGCATTAGACTTGGGCGACCCGTTGAGAGGGGCCGCGGTAGTTGTAAGCCGATCAAAGACCGACTTCTTTAGAGCTTCTTGCGACGACATTGGGGCATTGAAGCTCGTCGGTGGGAGCATGGTCCCAAAGAATAGCCCAGTGGTGGCCTGAGTTACCTGTTCCACAGGCATCTTGAAAAGGGAGGCCGCTTGAGGCCCGTAGGTCACTCTTCCGGCGAGGATGGAGTGGAAGTTGCTGCAATGAGTGCAGTTTGAAGCCATTGATCTTCTATTTTCTGCACGGAGCAAGACACCATATCTAAGTACCTCGAATCCACAGGCAACCATAGCAAACCGCGATTTGTTCGCGAACACGACACACAAAGTGTGGAATGGAAAGAGGAAGAGGTCCCACCGGGCGTGCCAGAATCTGTTCCCCTCTGAAAGACGGCGCGACGAGAGACGTCTTGCCTGAGATTCGGGGCAGATGCTATTTGGTTTTATCCGTCCACCTCTCCGAAGATGCCAAGTTGATTTATGGCACCGTGTATCGAAGGTTTAAACGGATGCGGCCGATGTAGCAGACTTCGTCAGATTCCCCCTCGCTTGAGGGGTTTTTGATTGTAGGGACGCTCTTCCCTGTAGGCGCAAGCCCCTACAGTTAATTACGCTACCGCATCACGGTAACAACTTTCTCCTTCTCCAGATGGTCACTTCGTGTCGTGGGTGTTTATTTTGCTTGTGCTTGCCCGTGGATTGTATACGGAGACTAATTTATGTCGTCGCCCGTAGGACGTGGATTAGTCCAAATCCGTATTTTCTTAGATTTGGGTTTGGGGTTTTGGTTTAAGGATACGCTAGCCATATTTGAGGCTAAGATCAACTTAAATGTTTGTTAAGGATACGTTAGTCCAATTTGAGACTAAGATCGACTTAACAGGATCATTTAGATCCAACAAGAGAGCATTTGGGGGATCTATTATTCTAGTTTAGGGACATAGTGGTCCATTGCCAGTTTAGGGACATGGTGGTCCAACATTCCCATTTTGGGGACGAATATTGGTTTAAGGACACGTTAGCCATATTTGAGGCTAAGATCAACTTAAACGTTTGTTAAGAATACATTAGTCTAATTTGAGACTAAGATCAACTTAACAGGATCGTTTAGATCCAACAAGAGAGCATTGGGGGCTCTATTGTTCTAGTTTAGGGACATAGTGGTCCATTGCCAGTTTAGGGACATGGTGGTCCAACATTCCCATTTTGGGGACGAATATTGGTTTAAGGACACGTTAGCCATATTTGAGGCTAAGATCAACTTAAACGTTTGTTAAGGATACGTTAGTCCAATTTGAGACTAAGATCAACTTAACAGGATCGTTTAGATCCAACAAGAGAGCATTTGGGGGCTCTATTATTCTAGTTTAGGGACATAGTGGTCCATTGCCAGTTTAGGGACATGGTGGTCCATTACCAGTTTAGGAACATGGTGGTCCATGGAATGTATGGCCATCGGGACCCGTCACTTCTCTGACGACGTTGAAGGATTACAACGACAGATATCCGAGGAGTTCAGAGATGTACCCTTGAACCAAAGTTGGTTAGGAGATCTATAGTCCAATTTGGGACTAAAAGTCTGTTTGAAGGTTTTGGTTTAAGGATACGTTAGCCATATTTGAGGCTAAGATCAACTTAAACATTTGTTAAGGATACGTTAGTCTAGTTTGAGACTAAGATCAGCTTAACAGGATCATTTAGATCCGACAAAAGAGCGTTTGGGGGCTCTATTGTTCTTGTTTAGGAACATAGTGGTACATTTCCAGTTTAGGGACATGGTGGTCCAACATTCCCATTTTGGGGACGAATATTGGTTTAAAGACATCATAGTCCATGAGTTTAAGGACCCCACAGTCCGTAGCAATGTGTGGTTGTCGGGACCCGTCACCTCTCTGACGACGTTGAAGGATTACAACGACAAATATCAGAGGAGTTCAGAGATGTACCCTTGAACTGGGTGTAAATTTATTTGGGAGAGAAGTTGTGCTCAGTTCAATTTAATTTGAGGACTTACGGCCAGAATTGGGATAAGTCCAGTTAGAAAAATGTCTAACATTTCGTTTATATTTGGCCTGTTAGGCCCTTGCTTGGGCTCTGCCCTTTTAAACAATGCATAGCCTTGGGCTTTTTAATTAAATGAATAGCATTTATTTTGGCCTGTTAGGCCTTTTTAATTGGGCTCTGCACCTTTTCTTTAATAATGCAGAGCATTTAATGGTCTGACAGTGCGTCGCGTGGCTTGTCAGGCGCTCTGCGCCAGTTAAAGAGCGCAAGACGCTAACGCATGTGGAGGTGACACGTGTCACACTCTGGTGAGTGCAAGTCTGTTAGCGCAGTGCGCTGCGCCGGTGCGCCGCGCTAGTGCGCTGCGCTGCTCACATGTGGCGCGCTCTGGTGCTGTGCGCCAATCTAAGAGCGCAGCGCTCTATTTTTAGGAGCGCATGGCGCAGATTGACACGTGGCGCTCTCTGGCGACTTGCGCCAGTCTAAGGAGCGCAACAGCGCAAATCAGGAGTGCAAGGCACTGTTCAATAGCGCAGAGCGCATCTTGATCAAATTTAGATCAAAGAAGAGGATCCTTTTAGAGGTTCTACCTCAAAATTCAAGAACCGATGGTTCATCAAAAGGCAATGCCTTTATATAGATCAAAAAGATCTAGTAAAGAAGTAAATTACTTCTTTTTTATTATTGGATCTTTTTTGATCTTTTTTCTTTTATATTGAAGATCTCGATCTTGTTCTTAGATATTTGATCTTTTTAGAAGAACTTCTTTTTTTTATAAAAGTTTTACCTTTTTCTCTTCGAGTTCTTCTCAAAGTTTTTAGAGGAGTTCTGTATATCTGAAACTTAGGGTCTAGGGGCCTTTATATAGGGCCAATTAGTTTGTTAGGTTGATTACAGAGATCTTTCTCTGATTGATCTGGGGATATTTCCCCACCGTTGGATCTTTGATCCCAGGGTCTCTGTTTTACAGAAGATAATCTTCTTGTTTTTAACAAGATTGGAAAGATCTTTCCAGAATTTTATTGTTTAAATGCTGGCACAGTTGGCGCTAGCGCACCTGCGCTGACACGTGTCGCGCAGCGCAAAGCGCAAGTTATATGAAGCGTTGCTTCCTTTATTATTTGAATTTTTAAAACAGAGCCTTGCTCTGATTGGGGGAAACAGAAGCGTTGCTTCATTTCCCGCCTTGGAATTTGAACAGAGCTTTGCTCTGATTGGGGGAAACAATTAGCTTCTTGACCTCGGCGTTGATGCTCATCTCAAGCTCGAACCGCATTCTTCTCGGCGCTTGTTTGATCGGCTTGACGTCCGGAGATATCGCCAATTTGTGCACATCAATCTCTGGATCTAATCCTGGCATCTCGGAATAGTTCCATGCGAAGCAATCTTTATACTGCATAAGCACGTCCTTTAACGTAGCCACCCTTTCTTCAGACAATAGCTCATTGACGAACGTCGGCCGCGGGTCACCTGCCGTCCCTAAATCAATTTTCTTGAGGTTATCTGCAGTAGTATGTATCCCATCTTCCAGCTTCTTTGGCGCCGGTGGAAATTCTGAGATTACCTCGTCATCATCGTTTTCGAAGCACCAGGGGAGTTCATCCATACTCTCAGGCTCTTCCTCTGACAGCATTATCATATGACAAGTACGAGATCGCTTCCAAGACCGATGTTGATCTGGTTCTACTCTCGCGGCTTTAGGTTCATGCTTCTGCGGCGGGGTTACCCTCCAGCTATTGGACAGAGCGAACCTGGCTTGTTGATACTGGTCTTCTACCCAGTTTTTAAATGTGAAGCAGTCTTCGAGAGGATATCCTATTGCCCTATGATAGGAGAAATAGTTTGGGTGAGAGACTTCGCCTGCTTGCTCGGGGTGCTTGGACTCCAGTAGTATAATCATTTGATGTTTTATAGTAAGATCAAGTATCTTCTTTGTCTTGTCTTGGGCAAAAGAGTATGCTCGACCCATCTTCTTTATAAGAGACGAATCCTGGTTGCTCGATTCCCGATCACGTGGCTTCTTGGACCCGCTTTGTCGCTGTCGAACGCCTTTCCCATTCTTTGGTTTATTTCTGCCTCTTCTTCGGGCCTTTTGTACAACGGATTGACAAGGAGGAGCATTTTCATTTTTCACTGCCTGCTGAAGGAGGCGTTGCGTCCTGGCTTTCTCGTAGATGGCCATTTCGCGATTATGGTCGTCTCGAACCTTTCGACCTGCTTCCCTTATAAGCTTGTCCATTTGTTCTTCGAATGACGGACTGGGCATTTTCACGACGGGAGCTCGCTCTGGTTCAGGGTTAGCATCTTCCCACAGAGCATCTCCTTCTTCATCGAAGTCATGTATGACGTAGCAGTCGCGGAATAGCTCCAGTTTCTTGGATTGAACATATCCAAGCCTGATCGTTTCCATTCTCCCGTTGGGCAATTTTCGTTGAGTTCCGGGAACGTTCCAGATCCTGTTATAGAACTGTGCTTGTCGCGCAGTTTGCTTAAGGGTACACCTTGGTGTCTCAAGAGTCTTTTTAGTCCGTCTATGTAATATCTGGGTAAACGGATGGGCTGGAGCCTGTCAAGTGTAGAATCCGCACCATGCCAAATTTCTTTCTCCACTTTGGTTTCCCCGGATCGGTAGAATAGGATCGCCTTTTCACCTTTTCGCCTGGGAGAGACGTAGAATGTCTGCAGTTCTTCCACACTGTAGGTATCAAGCACGTCTAGCTCTTTATGATGCTTTGGCGGAACTATGGCAACTTGCAAACTTTGATCTTCATCAGCGAAGGCTTGTATTGATGGCCGAGCAGAGAATACGACATTGACCTCATCTTCCGAGTCGCTGCCGAAGATCAACATAGAAGCAGACGGTCCCGGCTTGTTGCACTGGGGCAGACCTGAATAAACTATTTCTTCTTCCTCCTCGGTATCACTCTCAAAGACTGGAATAGTGGTGATAGCTTTGTTCTTGTCCTCCGATTTGCGACATCTTTCTGTGTCTTCGAAATCTGGCAGGAAGTATTTTGCGTCTTCGTACTTTCGGATTTCGTTCACGGAGAATGGGTTCAGCTCTCTTGTTACGGTATACTTGAGACCATCCTTGAAATACTTCATACACTGATGTTGTGTAGAAGGGATAATGTTGTACTCGTGTAACCAAGGCCAGCCAAGCAAAGCGTTATAGCAGGTCTTAGCGTCAATGACGTGGAACTTGATGTCTGTGACGAGCAGCCCAAAGCGTAGTGTCAGTATCACGGACCCAAGCGTCCGTGATGACTAGGAGTCAAATCCAGAGATGGTGATTTTATCACGAGCGAGGTGCTGAACGCTCATGCATATTTCCTTTAGCACCCTTACGTTAAGGAGATTGACGGAGGACCCATTGTCGACCTGGATTTTACCTATCTTGATGTCATGACAGTGTCCGGAGACATATAGAGGACGGTTGTGTTCGCATGTCCCAAGGAGGATATCTTCATCGCCGAAAGTGATATCGGCTGTGTGTATTTCTTCCAGATCGTCCTTCATCTTTTCTTCGGCGAGGAAAGTTTGGAATTGTTCGGGCTCTTGTAATACCTTGATTAAAGAATCTCTTGCTTCTGTCGAGGAAAGTTTGGAACTGCGAAGGTAGCTTTCTCAAATGTGCCAGAACGTTGTAGTCCACCTTACTTTTCTTTGGCGGATCCTTGGCTGTTAGCTTTTCGACGGCTTGGCCATCAAGGATGATATCCTCAGGGACTTTTTCTTTTCCCTTATCTTTTCTATTTAACCCACTGTTCGCGGTTCCAAGATTCTTTTCTGACAGCGTACGATTGCGCGGCTGAATGTTCTCACAGGTCTTCATTTCTTCCTCTTTTCCCAAGGTGGACTCTTCAAAGAGAGGGTCAAGAGTCATTTCTTTGTCAGAGTCGCTCCCGAAGGTGAGAACTTGCGATCCCCCGGCGTTGACTATGCGACAGTTGCCGGTGGCACTTTTACGCTCCTCGGTTGTACTTCTTTGCTCCCGACGAGTTTTGCGTTTCATCCGCTTGAAATGTTGCCGGTGAGCAACATATCCCTGCCACCAGTTTTTAAAAGCGTTGCATTTTTCGGTGGGGTGCGCAATCCTTCGATGGTATAAGCAGTAGCTAGGATGTATATCCACTTCATCAGGAGTGTTTCCTTGGGAGGGTGGTAGCTTCATTCCCATTGATATGGCTTTGGCAAACCTTTTCCTCGTTTTGAACCTGCTTTTATTTGCGGCGGATGTACTTTAATCTGGTGAGAGTGTTTCAGCCCTTTCGTCCAGTCGCCGGCGTTTGGCCTTTTCAAATATGGCCATCTCACGCTCCCGATCAGCTTTGCTTTTCAAAAGTGCTTCGTTCAGGAATTCATCAATCATTTCGTCTGATGGCCCTAGATGTTTCGGCTCAGGATCTGCCCCGAGTTTCTCTGTGCAGGGAGCTTCTTCATCGTCTATCGACGAGTGGGAGATCACATGGCAGCTTACTACATAATCTTCAGATTCATTCGACGAGTCTTCTCCATTGTCATCATCTCCGTCCTCAAGTACGTGGCTGAGAAATTCTTGGAGCGTGACAGGAGTCCGCGCTTTTTGATTATATTCTTCCAATGCGTCAATCTGTTTTTGCATGTCCGTGCGCTTGTCACCAGGTTTCATGGGCTTTTTGGTCTTCTTCTTCTTCCTTGAATACTTTGACGGTTGGGTGCTAATGCTTTGGCTATCACCACCAATTTTTGGAGTTGGGCACGGCTTCAGCATCCCTTCGATGATCTCAGGTTCCAGTAGATTCTTCCACCTAATTGCCAGACATGTGTGGAGATCTTTCAGCATTCTTTTAGTTTTGGCTGAAAGAACGACCTCCCATGGAGCTTCTTCTACAAAAGAACACGATGCCCCAGGTGTATCCGTCTTCTTGAGAGCGTATGGCTGAGGAGGGTTCACCTTCCAATTCTCGGATAATACGAATTTGCCTTGTTGGTACTAATCTTCTATCCATCTTTTGAAGATGTAACAATCTTCGATCGGATGGCCCAACATTCGGTGATAAGGGAAATAGTTAAGATAGCAGATGTCGCCTGGTTGCGCTGGGCGTCTTGGCTCCGGCAGAGTGATGGGCCTGTTGCGCAGTGCTAGCTCGAATAACCTCTTCGTCTTGTCTCGAGGGAACGAGTAAGGGCGTCTTATTTTATCTCCAAGAGATCGAGTTCTATCATTTGGGCGATCAACTGGTCTTAGACCACTGGGCTGCTGTTGAGCGTTAGCGACGACGGTCGCTTTCCCCTTTCCCTTCTCGTTCCGTGGCTCCGGCTTTGGAGGAGACGGTCTATGACCCATCTTGTCCATTTGGGCCAGTTTGTCGATCAAGGCTTGGAACATGGTCGGCTTGAAGAACATCATGAATTGGGAAATAGTTGCATGAGAGTCCAGAGTGCCCATGAACATGCCCACCGCCGGCGCTTCTTCGATGCGCTGTTCGCATTTCGACCACAGATTCCGCCATCGTATTGCGTATTGAACCCACGTTTCACCCTGGCATTGATCAAGGCCGTTATTGGGGTGTGTTCACTAGCACTCGTGAATCGCTGGGTGAATAATAGCTCCATTTCTGCGAAAGTCTTGACGGAGTCGTTTGGAAGTTCAGAATACCACTCGAATGCTGTCTCCGACAAGCTGCCGACGAATTGGCGAAGTAACAATTTATCATCACCTCCGGTGTTGCCACATAGGGCCCTGAACTGGGCGACATGCTAGTGGGGATTGCCCGTCCCCTTGTATACATGGAATTTAGGGATCGTATATCCCGGCGGGTACTTTATTTGGTCATACCAGCCTGGATATGGTCGCCCAGTTTTAACGACTTGGCCGGCCGCTTCATTCGCCTGGTGAGATCGTATTTGCTAAGCAATGTAGTCATCCAGAGCGGCCTTGGAAATTGTTTCCTCTTTGGCTGCTGGAAGAGCCGGAGGAGGGTTTGATGTCCCCCCTCTGTCGTCTTCAATGATGATCGGGGGGTTTTCAGCTGGAGGTTCCGGTTGTAACATCACCCCAGCCATGTCATGGAACAAGAGAGCCATTCATTTTATATTGGCTGCATGTTCCGCAGCCTCTTTTTCTTTCCTCTCGAGCATTCTTCGGAGGAACTCGGTGTCATTTTCTTGTTCCTGACGCTGCTCCGAGGTCTCTGGATTTTCTTTTGGCCCAGTGAGTGTGGCCATTGCAGTCAGCATCTCCTGAAGCTTCTGCTGTTGTTGTTTCTGAGCCCTTATTATTGACAGGGTAAGTGGTCGATGACCCGTAGAAGCATGGCTTTCCTCTTTTCCGGAAGCCATATAAACGGTATGTACAATCATGCCCCCAGACTTGGGGTGTTTAGATTTAGCGCTTTTACGGTTTGACACGTTCACATAGGCTTTCTCTGGCCTCCTTCTCTTTTGAGCAGTTGAAGTCGAGGGGGCCGTTGCAGCGGGCACCCAGGTAGCTGTCGTCTTTTGTGGCTTGACAGGACGGTTCTCTTCCTGCTGAACCTTCACCTTTTTCTGTCGGTGAGAGTAATCTTGATCAATTACTGAGTCCTGAACCTTTCGCCAGACTTTGTAAATTTTGGAAGATAGCCGCTGAGGGGACTGCTCCGGCTTCATTTCTGTAACACTTTCCACGGGTGGACGAGATCTTTTCAGTACGGCGGTGGGTGAATTCCTGCGCACCCTGTTAAGCAGCTCAAAGCTGTTCCCAGTTGAAACAGCAGTATTGACTTCCACCGTTGGGGCTGGTGGAGTTAGCCCAGAGGGGGAGTTGCCCCCAGTCTTCCTTACTTGGCGCCAGTGGCGACGTCGAGCGTGTCGAGCCGTTGGGATTGTTTCAGCTTTAGGGGTGACTTCGTCATGCCCCCTGTTCGGGTGAGGCGCTGCTGGTACCAGCCTCTTGAAGACCGACGTCCGCTAAGCAGCAATATCCAATCTGTCAAAGACAGACCTTTGAGTAGGAACGGGAGCCGGAGTGGCCAGCCTTGTAAAGACCGATCCTTTGACGGGAGAAGCTTCTTTAGTGACCTCGAGAGCAGGAATGGCTATCCGCTTTGGAATGGCTGCTTCAGCTATCGTGGACTTCTTGACAGGCCCATTGGAGTTCATGCTCAGCCTATCGAAGACTGATGCTGTTGGCTTGACATCGGATGACCCGTTGAGAGGGGCCGTGGTGGTAGTGAACCGATCAAAGACCGACTTCTTTTGCGCTTCTTGCGGCAGCGGGATGTTAACGCTCACTGGTGGGAGCATGGTCCCGAAAAACAACCCGGTGGTAGCCTGCGTCACCTGCTCTACCGGCATTGTGAACAGGGAGGCCGCCTGGGGCCCGTAAGTTACACCTCCAGATGAGGTGGAACGGAAGTTGCAGTTGCAGCTGGAACATTTCGTGCAAGTAGACGCCATTGATCTTTTGTTTTCTGCACGGAGCAGGACACCAAATCTTAGTACCTCGAACCCAAGGGCAATCATATCAAACCGCGATTCGTTCGCGAACACGACACACGAAGTGTGGAGTGAAAAGAGGAAAAGGTCCCACCGGGCGTGCCAGAATCTATTCCCCGCCGAAAGCGCGGGAAGACGCGGTAAACGTCTTCCCTGAATTTCGGGGCAGATACTAATTGGTGCTATCCGTCCACCTCTCCGAAGATGCCAAGTTGATTTATGGCACAGTGTATCGAAGGTTTAAACGGATGCGGCTGATGTAGCAGACTTCGTCAGATTCCCCCTCGCTTGAGGGGTTTTTGATTGTGGGGACGCTCTTCCCTGCAGGCGCAAGCCCCTGCAGTTAATTAGGCTACCACATCGCGGTAACCATTTTCTCCTTCTCCAGATGGTCACTTCATGTCATGGGTGTTTGTTTTATTTTTGGTTGCCCGTGAATTGTATACGGAGACTAATGTATGTTGTCGCCCGTAGGGCGTGGATTGGTCCAAATCCGTATCTTCTTAGATTTGGATTTGGGGGTTTGGGTTTAAGGATACGTTAGCCTCATTTGAGACTAAGATCAACTTAAACGTTTGTTAAGGATACGTTAGTCTCATTTTAGACTAAGATCAACTTAACGGGATCGTTTAGATCCAACAAGAGAGCATTTGGCCTCCGTTGTTCAGTTTAGGGATATTACGGTCGATTAGTTTAAGGACATTATGGTCCAATGTTAGTTTAAGGACATCTCGGTCCATTATTAGTTTAAGGACATCTTGGTCCAATGTTAGTTTTAAGGACATCTCGGTCCAATGTTAGTTTAAAGACATCGCGGTCGAGATTAAGAACATCATAGTCCGTGAGTTTAAGGACCTCAGAGTCCAGGTTAAGGACATCGTAGTCCATGAATTTAAGGACCCTACAGTCCGTAGTTTAAAGACGTCATAGTCTATAAAGTTTAAGGACATCATAGTCCTTGAGTTTAAGGACCCCACAGTCCGTGAAATGTGTGGTTGTCGGGACCCGTCACCTCTCTGAAGACGTTGAAGGATTACAACGACAGATATCAGAGGAGTAAAGAGATGTACTCTCGAACCGGTGTGAGTTGAAAGATCTGTAGTCCAATTTGGGACTAAGATCTGCTAAATATTCATGAGCAGATGGGCTCAATTAAATATAAGTTGAGGACTTATGGCCAATATTGGGCTAAGTCCAATAAGTGTTTAACATTTTTATTCTGGCTATTGAGCCTTTATTTGGGCTTGGCCCTTCTGACTATATTTTTGTCTTTTTATTGAATGCTGGGCATTCACCAAAGTTCTGGACTTATTAAAGAACAATTCACGTTCTGACAGCGCAACATGTGGCGTGCCAGGTGCTTTGCGCCAATTAAAGAGCGCAATGCGCTTCTGCCAAGTAGCACACATGTGGAGGACACGTGTCGCGCTTGGCGCCAGTTAAAGAGCGCAATGCGCTTCTGCCGAGTAGCGCACACATGGAGGACATGTGTCACGCTTGGCGCTGAGCGCCAACCCATGAGTGCAGTGCGCTATTTCAGAAGCGCAAAGCGCAAGTTATTAATTGGCGCATACGTGGTTGACACGTGGCGTATTTTGGCGCTGAGCGCCGGTCCAGAGAGCGTAGATGCGCTGTTCAAGAGCGCAAGGCGCACTTCATGAGCGCAAAGCGCATTTGATCAGTTTTATGATCTGGGAACAAATTTATGTTCTTTTAAAAAAGAGTTTGTCTTAAGATTCAAGAACAACAGTTCTTATTTTGCAGGAGAGATTTTCAATCTCTTATTTTGATGAAAGGCTTTGCCTTTATAGATCCATAATCTGAGAAGAATATGTTCTTTTATTTTATGATGAGATCTTTTGATCTTTTTTGTGAAAGACTTTTTGTCTTTGTAGATCTATGATCTTTTTGAAGAAAAAAATTCTTCGTTTTAATTATGAGATGATTTCATCTCTTTGTTCATCATCATTCTTTTTACCTTGAAGAAGAAATCTTCTTTTGCTGAGAGCTATACTTCTCTTCCTTTTAATTTTTCAAAGTTTAGGGGGGGGGGTTCTCTATATCAGACTTGAAGTCTTGGGGCCTTTATATAGGGCAAGTTGATTTGTTGAATCAGTTAAAGAGATCTTTCTCTGATTGATTTGGGGATGTTTCCCACCATTGGATCTTTGATCCTAGGGCTTCTTTTTTACAGAAGGCGATATTCTTGTTTTTAACAAGATTAGAAAATCTTTCCATAACAGAATTTTAATTCTGATTAATTAATGATTTATCATTATTATTAGATCTTTTGATCTAAGGGTGGGGAATTTTTAATTCCAGCGCTAGCGCACCCGTGCTTTGCACGTGGTGCGCTGCTCAGAGCGCAGCGCACTTTGCGCTGCTCAGAGCGCAGCGCACTTTGTGCTAGCGCACCTTTGTTTGACACGTGGTGCGCTGCTCAGAGCGCTGCGCAGCCTGCGCTAGCACACCCGAGTTTGACACGTGGCGCGCAGCGTGCCTAGCGCTAGCGCACACATGGTGCACTGCCTAGGGTGCAGCGCTCCTGGCGCTGGATCTGAAGCGTTGCTTTAATTTTTGAAATTCGAATTTCAAACAGAGCTTTGCTCTGATTGGGGGAAACACCTGCATGGACCAACATACATCATCTATACCATATCGCCTGAACCGTGAAAACTCTCTGTATGAGACTCTAAAGACTCGTCAATACGCTGGCAGTAGGTTTAACCACAAGCACGTCAGCGGCACTAGCTGTACGTAACGGCTACCCAGGTATTGAGCGAAATGGAGGCTGACGAGCAAACTCATCCTGAACCCCTACTACGCCTGACAGTGACAATATCCATACAGTCCGGTCTGTTCGTCTAAGAGTATTGCATATCGAGTCTAGGGGAGTGGATAAAGTCAGACCCCTAACAACGCGATATTTAGTGTCGGCATGAAATCCATCACCACCTGAGAAATTATCGATCCTGAATCGGTAATTCTTGTCCACCATGGCCACGGATTTCTGGTGATGGCCACCCGTGCACAACGCGATATCAACCCCCAATACTGGGAGAGACGAATCCCCGATGATCCGATCACTGCTTCCATATGGCTCGGGACTGTACCCAACTAAAACCTGTTTGCACGACTCCTTTGAGCCATAGTAGGGTAGTAATCAAAGCAAAGTGGGAACTCACACGAGACAAATGACGATCTCAGGTCGACAAACTAACCTGTACACATGTCACTTGGGAACTGCTATCTGACAATAGGTATAATACCAACTAGCAGGTTCCCGGCGAGTCCGTCCAGTGTACTCATAACCCAATGAGCACCTGTATACTATCTTAAGTGAACAAACTAACACCAATGGCTTATGAGACCTGGCCACCGCCCCTCGTCGGGGTCTCGATCAGTATACACTAGTCTACACTGGAGTATCGATGCCTAGTCTCGATACTCCCACGACTAGGGACATTTAAGGATGTGCTTATAGACCCCCAGATTCCACGTATATGATCGCCATCATAATGCTGGTAGTCAGGCAAGAATCCTATGGGCTCTATAAACATGTACATGATGATAAAGACAAACCAAATTGTCACGCCCCGCTTCCCAGTATACGGTAAAGGGGGCGTGACGAGACCGCTACGTATTTACTCAGAAGTAAATACACTAAGTGTAACTAAGCAATATAAAAGAAATATACACAAGAGACAAATGTAATGAACAACAACTTTATTTATTAACATTCTTTTTACAATACATCTGAAAAGTAAATACATGGAATGGAAAACAATGCCTAAACAGTGGCATAACAGAAATGGAAAGTACTAAAATGAAATGTGTACAAGTGTAACTACAGCTCGGGATCATCAGTAAACTGGTCCAAGTCTTCAGTGCTAGGCTTGATCTCTGGAAGGTCCGAAACACATGACGACATTCCAAACAAAAACAAAGAGAATGTCGTAAGCGAACAATCGCTCGGTAAGTCCCAAAGATAAGGGAGAAATAGGATAGATAGAGAGAAAGAGAATAACTTTTAAAGTGGTATTATATTGTTATAATGTTGTATTTAGTGTTAACGCTGTTGTTAGTAGCTTGGTACAGAAGATGCTAGTGTATACGAGAGGAGTCCCACTTACACCGGCGACTTTGGTAACCCGTAGTAAAAGTCTCCGTCGATAATACCACGGAACAACGACATGGATGTAATTACGTCTTAAGTTTCCACTTCGTGCCACCTTAAACATATTCTGTACCAGTCTACCCCTTATAAACCCCGCGATGTCTTGATTGTATTGTTTGTATTGTATTGTCTTGTAATTTGAATTGTATAGATGGATGACTTGCCGAAATCATGATATCAGTAAATGGATGTAACTGGAGAATCACGTAAATGGAGGTATATCCAAGGTTCGGTTCGGTCAATACAGATTGAATAGATTGAACAGATTGATTATATGGATTCATGGATTCATATTGAATTGTAGTTTGTACTTAAATCTTATTCAAGTCAGAATGATTATAACGAGACTCAGTCTGAGTCGGACAATTAGAAAAGAAATTGAAATACTGAATTAAGTTTTTGATGTTATCGGTAACCGCTGCACATGGACGACAGGATTTGTGTCTTTTTCAAAGACGATTACCGTGTTGATAACACCGTTTGTTAAGTTGTCTACCTTAAATAGGCAAGCACCCATATCTCCGGCTCCCTGAGGCTCAAGAGACTGGTCCCGCTTAAACCTATATTTACTAAGGTCCTTATTGTAATTTATAAAACTTGAGGGGGTTTTATGTAAAAATAATTTTGTATAATTTTCAAAATACACCTCAAGTATTTAATTACCGTCTTTAAAGTTTTCATTTATGTATATTTTATCATTGTGACATTTCTAGTGAATAAACCTAATTTTCATAATATATGCTATTTAATTGTAAAGTATTGAATTTGTATGGAATTGCATGGTATTTTCATGTAAAGTGATTCTTTTGATTTAGAAAAGTTGGAATATTTGTATAATATTAAAAATTAGAAATTTTGATGATACATATATATATATATATATTTATATATTTATATAAAATAATTTTAATTTATTATTTTTCTAGAAATCTCATTTTCTTAAGATATTTGTATTTTTAAATCTTTCGATACCGAATGCTCTTCGCGGAGGTCTGCATCCTGCACTACTAAACCCGAAGATGTGCGATAATCTGCACCATCCCGAATGGGTTCTCCAAAATGGGTTGTAGCGGTGCTTTGCAAAGATTTGTAAAAATATATAATCTTGTAGAAAACAGTTTTAATAGTAAAAGCTATTTATGTGTAAAATTGTGTTTTCCCGTATTCTATGTTCCCGAAAGGTATTGTGCTATGTTGTATATGAGTGTTGTGAGGAGGTAGGTCATTACCTCTTGATCTAATTAAAGGTATAGCAAGGATAATGATGTTTAATGTCGAAACTAAACTACATGGTATTTTACTGAAAGAGTACGATAAAAATTACAATATGAAATATTTTGCTATGAAACTTGTTCATGATATTTTGTTAATATTTAATAGTCAAGATGTAAGGGTTTGGGATGTTTGTATTTAAGAAAAGATGGAATTTTTAAGAACCGAATCAGAAGTCGGATTAACTCCGCTTCCGTCGGGTTTTAGAAATACGAGGTTTAAGAATAGAAAAGAGAAGAGGGAGGAGAGACTTACGGGATTGCAGATTAGAGAAAAGGAAGAGGTAGACGTAGGAGATGCCGGTGCGTCGTTTCGTCACCGGGAGCTCCTAGGGTTGTCGTCGGAGTTTCGCCCTTCGCTAACTCCACTTGTACATAAAAGTTCTAGAGAATTTTATTGAGAGTTTGGACAGAGTTTGTGAGTGAGGGTGTGTGAATTGGAGTTGTATTTATAGGAAAAGATTAGGGTTAGGATAGATGAAAGGGTGTGAAAAGATGTACTAAAAATGTATTTAAAATAGAGTAAATATGTGTTTTTATTGGCTCTGTTAATATGCAGGGTATTTAAAGTGTACAGGGGTTATCAGGAGGCCAAAAGGCACAAATTTCATGAAGGAGAATCGGCGATCTGACCGAGTTGACCCGGCGGCGCCGGTCGAATCAGCCGCGCCTCCGGCCCGATCCGGCCGAGTCAGGCCGGGTCTTGGGGCTACGTGTCCCTTGCCGATTGTCTACCTCCTGAGCTCATTTATTTTATATGTGACTTTTGGTTTTTACAAGTTATGCACGTGTAGGTTCTTGGGCTTCTAAAAATTTAAAAGAAAACTAATTAAAAATAATGTGGCTAATAGGATTTGAACTCTGGTGTTTTGGTTCAGGAATGCAAGGTCTTACCAATGAGCTACAAGCTCCTGCTTGCTATTAAAAAGCAAAACAAATTTATAACTTGTGCTCAGGCTCACGTACATTTTTCTGTAATTTTGAAAAAAAAATTGTACAGAAAGTTTTGGGTTGTTACATTCTACCCTCCTTATAAAAAATTTCGTCCTTGAAATTTGTAAAAGGAAAGTGTAACAGATCAAGAAAAGTTTGAAGTACTAATAGTGTATGAAAAATAACAAAGTGATACAAGGGTTTTAAAAATGTGAAAGAGACTTACTAGTGTTACTTTGATCTACAGCCTCGGCTTCTACGGCTGCTAATGTGAAAGTCTGATACCGTGGTACATTCCTCCTAGCAGGAGGCATATTCTGTCCTTGGGGCATATTTCTCTACCCTCGAGGCATGTCCCTCATTGCCTGTTGGAATTGGCGAGTAGGCTGTGCAGGAGGTGGAGCAGGGAGTGCAGGACGAGGTGTAGGACCCTGGATAGCTGGCCGCTGCGGGTAGTTGGTGGGTGTGTGAGCTGGGTTGCGTCTATAAGGACAGTTTCCAATTCCGTAATTGGACGCGCCACAAACTAAACATAGGCCTTTTGCGCGTTTACAGTCCTTCCACAAGTGTCCTTCTCTCTTATAATCGAAGAAAAAGTCAGGACTCAACTGGTTATCTGTCACTTCCGGTCTCCACGGTTCAACAGTTGGCCTTGAAGAGGCTCCTCCTGCCATCTGATTGGCAGGACGCTTCACTCCGACAGATTAAGGTCTGCCTTTCTTCTTCACCACTGCCTCATATCTTCGGGCAGCTTTCAAAGCCATATCATGGGTTGGGAAATCCCCTGTAGCTAATGCAGCTTGGATTTCCGGGTCCAACTCTTGCTGAAATCTTCTAGCTCTGATCTCAGCAGTCGGTATGAGATGGGCCGCAAACCTGTTACGGTCTTATGTTAGCTGTGTCGTATGTGAAATATTGAAAAATTGAATTATTGAGACATATCTTACCGACTGAGCATGGTGAACTCAAAGTCATATTCATCTACTGACTTGGTCCACATTGAACCTTGTTGCAGATGGATGAACTGCTGTTTCATGTCGAATCTGGCAGTCTCAGGGAAGTACTTTGTGCCGAACATGTCTCGGAAAGTCTTCCATTCGATGGGTTGATCAAGACGGTTTTCTTCCGCCTTCCAACAAACCCGTGCATTGTCCGTGAGCTGCAGTTTCGCAACACGGACCCAAGCTATCTCTGGCACTTGAGCCGCTGCCAGATCGTCTTCGATACTTTGAGCCCATTCCTTTGCTTCCAGAGGGCTCTCTTTTCCTGAGAAATGTTTAGGGTGCAAAGCTTTGAATTGCTTCACCCCAGGTGCTTCTGCCTCTGAACGGTTTATTAAAAGAGCAGTCTGATGCTGCTGTCCTTCTAGGAGGCTAGGGATTGCCTCAAGTAGAATCGTCTGCTCGTTGATCAGACCAGGGACGGCAGGTGTGAGTGGTAGTGGTGAAGGTGTGTTGTTGACATTGGTGCTGGTGTTGTTTGGGGAATCCATAACCTTGAAATAAAATTTGGGTTATGACAGATTCAAAGTATATGAAATGATAATATTCAAGGAATTGTAAAGAATGTTTTAGTTGCTAGTTCTTGTGTTATATTGCTTAGGTTGTCCACGCAGAACTGAACTGCATGGTAGGGTTCCATACAGCTCTGACCTGCATGAGCCGCCAACAAAACCTGTCACGCCCCACTTTCAGTATACAGCGAAGGGGGCGCGACGAGACCACTACGTATTTACTCAGAAGTAAATACGTTAAGCGTAACTAAGCAATATAAAAAAATAAACACAAGAGACAGATGTAATGAACAACAACTTTATTTATTAACATTCTTTTTACAATACATCTGAAAAGTAAATACATGGAATGAAAAACAATGCCTAAACAGTGGCATAACAGAAATGGAAAGTACTGAAATGAAATGTGTACAAGTGTAACTACAGCTCGGGATCTTCAGTAAACTGGTCCAAGTCTTCAGTGCTAGGCTCGATCTCTGGAAGGTCCGAAACACCTGATGACATTCCAAAGAAAAAGAAAAAGAATGTCGTCAGTAAACAATCGCTCGGTAAGTCCCAAAGATAAGGGAGAAATAGGATAGACAGAGAGAGAGTAACTTTTAAAGTGGTATTATATTGTTATAATGTTATATTTAGTGTTAACGCTGTTATTTGTACCTTGGTGCAGAAGATACCAGTGTATACGAAAGGGGTCTCACTTACACCGGGGACTTTGTGTAACAACCCTAAACTTTCTGTACAATTTTTCAAAAAATACAAAAAGGGGTACTTTTGCCTGAGCACAAGTTATAAATTTATTTTGCTTTTTAATAACAAGAAAGAGCTTGGCTCATTGGTAAGACCTTAAACTGCTGAACCAAACCACCAGAGTTCAAATCACATCACCCACATTATTTTTAATATTGTTTTCTTTTAAATTTTAGAAGCCCAAGAGCCTACACGTGCATAACTCGTAAAATTTAAAAGTCACATATAAAACAAACTGACCCAGGAGTATCACCATACGACATTAGACACGTGGCAGCGAGCCCCGGCCCGACCCGGCCGGTGAGGCCGGGTGAACTCGGCCAAAATCCGAGTTGGCCTTCATGACTCTTGTGCCTCTTGGTCTTCTTAAAACCTCTGTATACTTTAATTTCTCTGCACAATAACAGAGACATTAAAAACCCCCATTAACCTATTTTTAAATACATTTTCTTCTCACCCTTTCACCTATCCTAATCCTAATTTTACCCTATAAATACCACCTCTAAACACACACCCCTCACTCACAAATTCTGTCCAAAGTTTCAAGAAAACTCTCTATATTTTTTGTGTACAAGTGGAGTTAGCAAAGGGCGAAATTCCGACAACGACCCTAGGAGCTCCCGGCGACAAAACGACGCATCGGCACCTCCTACGTCTTCCTCTCCCTCTTCTCTTGAATCTAAACCCGTAAGTCCCTCCTCCCCCTTCTCTATTCCATTCTAAAATTTATAAAACTAAAATCCGACAGAAGTGGAGTTAATCCGACTTCCGATTCGGTTTTCTTTTTAAAGTTCAATTTTCCTTAACGCAACCATACAAAACTCTTACATCATGACTATTAATCATTAACAAAATATGTTGAACAAATTTCATAGCAAAATACTTCATTTTGTAATTTTTACCGCTCTTTTTCAGTAAAATACCATGTAGTATAGTTTCGACTTTAAAACATAATTAATCTTGCTATACTTTTAGTTAGATCACGAGGTAATGACATATCTCTTCACAACACTTATATGTAACATAGCACAATACTTTTTGGGAAATATAGATTCGGAAAATACCGTTTTACACAAAACTACCTTTAACTTATAAAAACCGTTTTCTACAAGATTACGTATTTTTACAAATCTTTGCAAAGCGCCGCTACAACCCATTTTGGGGAAACCGTTTGGGATGGTGTAGATTATTGCACATTCTCGGGCTTAGTAGTGCGATATTCAGACCTCCGCAAGGAGCATTCGGTCTCGAGAGATTTAAAATACAAATATCTTTAAAAAATGAGATTATTAGAAAATAATAAATTAAAAATTACTTTTATAAATATATAAATATATATGTACTATCAAAATATCTATTTTTATTATAATATAAATATTCCAACTTTTCTAAGTCAAAGGAATCACTTTACATGAAAATACCATGAAATTCCATACAAGTCCAACACTTTACAATTAAATACCATGTATTATGAAAAAATAGGTTTATTCACTAGAAATGTCACAAATATAAAATCCACAGCTATGAAAACTCTAAAGACGATAATTAAATACTTGAGGTGTATTTTGTAAATTATACAAAATTATTTTTACATAAAATCCCCTCAAGTTTTATAAATTACAATAAGGACCCTAGTAAATATAGGTTTAAGCGGGACCAATCTCTTGAGCCTCATGGAGCTGGAGAAGTGGGTGCTTGCCTATTTTAAGATAGACAACTTAACATACGGTGTTATCAATACGGTAATCGTCTTTGAAAAAAACACAAATCCTACCGCCCAGGTGCAGCGGTTACCGATAACACCAAAACCTAATTCAGGACTTCAATTTCTTTTCTAATTGTTCTGACTCAGACTGAGTCTCATTATAAATAATCTGATTTGAATATGATTCAAGTACAATTTACAATACTACAATTCAATATGAATCTGTAAATACATATATTCAAACTATTCAATCTGTATTGACCGAACCGAACCATGGATATACTTCCATTCTCTAGTTACATCCATGATTCTCCAGTTACATCCATTTACTGATATCATGGTTTCGGCAAGTCATCCACCGATACAAGACAGTACAAGTTGCAATACAATACAAACAATACAATCAAGATATCACGGGGTTTAAGGGATAGATTGGTACAGAAGGTGTTAGAAGTAGCACGAGACTGCAAGATTTAAGACACCTAACCTGAATTCAATTGTCGTTGTTCCAGGTTGTATAACGGAGCCTTGTACTTCCATTTTCCTTTAGCCTCTGGCATATAGAGACTCCTCTCATATACACTGGTATCTTTCTGTACCAAGTTACAAACAACAGCGTTATCTCTAAATACAACTTTAAAAGCTACACTCTCTCTCTTACTCTTTGTCTATTCTATTTCTCCCTAATTTTTGGGACTTACCGAGCGATTGTTCGCTGACGACATTCCTTCTCTTTCTTCTTTGGAATATTGTCAGGTGATCTGGACACTCAGGAGATCGAGCCCACCAGCGAGAACTTGGATCAGCTAGCCTACGACCTAGAGTTCTAGATTCATTGTACACATTTCATTCAGTACTTTTCATTTATGTTATGCCACTGTTTAGGCATCTCTTTATCCCATGTATTTACTTTTCCATGTATTGTAAAAAGATTGTGAATAAATAAAGTTGATGTTCAGTTATATCTTTTGTCTCTTATGCATTTTTAATTATATTGCTTACATACACTTAGCGTATTTACTTCAGAGTAAATACGTAGCGGCCAGTCGCATCCTCTGCCCGTATACTGGGAAGCGGGGCGTGACAGGTTTTGTTGGTGGGCCATGCAGGTCAGAGCTGTATGGAACCCTGCCATGCAGTTCTGTTCTGCGTGAACAACCTAAGCAATATAACACAAGAATCAGCAACTAAAACATTCTTTACAATTCATACTTCTTGAATATTATCATTTCATATACTTTGAATCTCTCCTAACCTAAATTTTTCTTTCAAGGTTATGGATTCACCAAACAATACCAGCACCAATTTTAACAACACTCCACCTCCACTACCGATTACACCTGCCGCAGCTGCTCCGATCAACGAGTGGACGGTTCTGCTTGAGTCCATCCGCAGTCTCCTAGAAGGACAGCAGCAGCAGACTGCTATTCTAATGAACCGTCCAGAGGAAGAAACACCTGGGGTGAAGCAATTCAGGGCTTTGCACCCCCAAACAGTTCTCAGGAAAAGAGAGCCCGTTGAAGGCCGAGGAATGGGCTCAGAGCATCGAAGATGATCTGGCAGTGGCACAAGTGCCAGAGATAGCTTGGGTTCGTGTTGCAAAGTTGTAGCTCACGGACAATGCACGAGTTTGGTGGAAGGCGGAAGAAAGCCGTCTTGACCAACCTATCGAATGGAGGACTTTCCGCGACATGTTCGACGCAAAGTACTTCCCTGAGACTGCCAGGTTCGAAATGGAACAGCAGTTCATCCATCTGAAATAAGGTTCAATGTGGACCAAGTCGGTAGATGAATATGATGCTGAATTTACCATACTCAGCAGATAAGATATGTCTCAATGTCCGATTCTATATCACATACTACACAGCTAACACAAAACCGTAACAGGTTTGCGGCCCATCTCATACCGACTGCTAAGATCAGGCTAGAAGATTTCAGCAAGAGTTGGACCCGGAAATCCAAGCTGCTCTAACTACAGGGGATTTCCCAACCCATGATATGGCTTTGAAGGCTGCCCAAAGATATGAGGCAGTAGTAAAGAAGAAGGGCAGGCCTCAATCTGCCGAAGTGAAGCGCCCTGCCAACCAGATGGCAGGAGGAGCCTCTTCAAGGCCAACTGTTGTACTGAGGAGATCGGAAGAAATTAATAACCAGCCGAGTCCAGACTTTTGCTACTACTGCCATAGAAAGGGACTTGTGGAAGGACTGTAGGCGTGCAAAAGGCCTGTATCTAATTTGTGGCGCATCCAACCACGAAATTGGAAACTGTCCTTATAATAGCAACCCAGGTCACACATCCACCAACTACCCGCAGCAGCCAGCTATCCAGGCTCCTGCACCTCGTCCTGTACTCCCAGCACTACCTCCACGTGGATCTCCTACACAGCCAGATCGCCAATTCCATCAGGCACTAAGGAACATACCTCGAGGACAGAGGAATGTGCCTCCAACTAGGAGGAACGTGCTACAGCGACAGGCTTACACCTTAGCAGCCGTAGAAGCTGAGACAGTTGAACAAGATAACACTAGTAAGTCTCTTTCACATTTTTAAAACCCTTGCACCACCTTGTTATTTTTTTCTCATACACTATCAGAATTTTAGTCACCAAACCTTTCTTGAATCTGTTACACTTTCCTTTTACAAATTTCGAGAATGAAATTTTTATAAGAAGGGTAGAATGTAACAACCCTATACTTTTTGTACAACTTTCTGTACAATTTTTCAAAAAATACAGAAAGGGGTAATTTTTCCTGAGCACAAGTTATAAATTTGTTTTTCTTTTTAATAGCAAGAAAGAGCTTGTAGCTCATTGGAAAGACCTTGCACTGCTGAACCAAAGCACCAGAGTTCAAATCGCATCACCCACATTATTTTTAATATTTTTTCTTTTAAATTTTTAGAATCCCAAAAGCCGACACGTGCATAACTCGTAAAACTCAAAAGTTACGTGTAAAACAAACTGACCCAGGAGTATCGCTATACGACATTGGACACGTGGCAGCGAGCCCCGGCCCGACTCGGCCGACTCGGCCGGCGGGGCCGGGTGAACTCGGCCAAAATCTGAGTTGGCCTTCATGACTCTTGTGCCTCTTGGTCTTCTTAAAACCCCTGTATACTTTAATTTCTCTGCACAATAATAGAGACATTAAAAACCCCCATTAACTTATTTTTAATACATTTTAATACATTTTCTTCTCACCCTTTCACCTACCCTAACTCTAGTTTTATCCTATAAATTCCACTCCTAAACACACCTTCCTCACTCATAAATTCTGTCCAAACTCTCAAGAAAACTCTCTATACTTTTTGTGTACAAGTGGAGTTAGCAAAGGGCGAAATTCCGATGACGATCCTACGAGCTCCCAGTGACGAAACGATGCATCAGCACCTCCTACGTTTTCCTCTCCCTCTTCTCTTGAATCTAAACCCGTAAGTCCCTCCCCCCTTCTCTATTCCATTCTAAAACTAAAATCCGACGGAAGCGGAGTTAATCCGACTTCCGATTCGGTTTTCTTTGTAAAGTTCAATTTTCCTTAACACGACCATAAAAAACTCTTACATCTTGACTATTAATCATTAACAAAACATGTTGAACAAATTTCATAGCAAAATACTTCATTTTGTAAATTTTACCACTCTTTTTCAGTAAAATACCATGTAGTATAGTTTCGACTTTAAAACATCATTAATCTTGCTATACCTTTAGTTAGATCACGAGCTAATGACCTGCCTCTTCACAACACTCATGTGCAACATAGTACAATACCTTTTGGGAAATATACATTCGGGAAATACCGTTTTACACAAAACTACCTTTAACTTATAAAAACCGTTTTCTACAAGATTAAGTATTTTTACAAATCTTTGCAAAGTGCCGCTACAACCCATTTTGGGGAACCCATTCGGGATGGTGCGGATTATCGCACATCCTCGGGCTTAGTAGTGCGAGATTCAGATCTCCGCAAGGAGAATTCGGTCTCGAGAGATTTAAAATACAAATATCTTAAGAAAATGAGATTTCTAGAAAATAATAAATTAAAAATTATTTTTATAAATATATAAATATATATGTATTATCAAAATATCTATTTTTGTTATAATATCAATATTCCAACTTTTCTAAATCAAAGGAATCACTTTACCTGAAAATACCATGAAATTCCATACAAGTCCAGCACTTTACAATTAAATACCATGTATAATGAAAATATAGGTTTATTCACTAGAAATATCACAAATATAAAATCTACAGCTATGAAAACTCTAAAGACAATAATTAAATACTTGAGATATATTTTGTAAATTATACAAAATTATTTTTACATAAAACCCCCTCAAGTTTTATAAATTACAATAAGGACTCTAGTAAATATAGCTTTAAGCGGGACCAGTCTCTTGAGCCTCAGAGAGCCGGAGAAGTGGGTGCTTGCCTATTTTAAGGTAGACAACTTAACAAACGGTGTTATCAACTCGGTAATCGTCTTGAAAAAGATACAAATCCTGCCGCCCATGTGCAGCGGTTACCGATAACACCAAAACCTAATTCAGGATTTCAATTTTTTTTCTAATTGTTCTGAATCAGACCGGGTCTCATTATAAATAATCTGACTTGAATATGATTCAAGTACAATCCACAATACTACAATTTAATATGAATCCGTAAATACATATATTCAAACTATTCAATCTGTATTGACTGAACCGAACTATGGATATACTTCCATTCTCCAGTTAAATCCATGATTCTCCAGTTATATCAATTTACTGATATCATGGTTTCGGTAAGTCATCCACCTATACAAGACAATACAAGTTGCAATACAATACATACAATACAATCAAGATATCGCGGGATTTAAGGGGTAGATTGGTACGGAAGGTGTTAGAAGTGGCACGAGACTGCAAGATTTAAGACACATGGCCTGAATTCAATTGCCGTTGTTCCGGGTTGTATAACGGAGCCTTGTACTTCCATTTGCCTTTAGTCTCTGGCATATAAAGACTACTCTCGTATACACTGATATCCTTCTGTACCAAGCTACAAACAACAGCGTTAACTCTAAATACAACTTTAAAAGCTACACTCTCTCTCTTACTTTCTGTATATTCTACTTCTCCCTTATCTTTGGGACTTACTGAGCGATTGTTCGCTGACGACATTCATTCTCTTTCTTCTTTGGAATGTTGTCAGGTGATCTGGACACTCAGGAGATCGAGCCCACCAGTGAGGACTTGGATCAGCTAGCCTACGACCCAGAGCTCTAGATTCATTGTACACATTTCATTCGGTACTTTTCATTTCTGTTATACCACTGTTTAGGTATCGCTTTATCCCAATTATTTGTTTTTCCATGTATTGTAAAAAGAATGTGAATAAATAAAGTTGCTGTTCAGTTATATCTTTTGTCTCTTGTACATTTTTAATTATATTGCTTAGATACGCTTAGCGTATTTACTTCAGAGTAAATACGTAGC
Source organism: Agapanthus africanus (assembly GCA_030015575.1). NCBI lineage: Eukaryota > Viridiplantae > Streptophyta > Magnoliopsida > Asparagales > Amaryllidaceae > Agapanthus > Agapanthus africanus. The sequence goes on along the minus strand of JASDDO010000010.1, from coordinate 450,818,828 downwards.
GGCCAGTCGTGTCCTCTGCCCATATACTGGGAAGCGGGACGTGACACTTTGGTAACGCATAGTACAAGGCTCCGTCGATAATACCACGGAACAACGGCATGGATGTAATTACGTCTTAAGTGTCCACTTTGTGCCACCTTAAACATATTCCGTACCAGTCTACCCCTTATAAATCCCGCGATGTCTTGATTGTATTGTTTGTATTGTATTGTCTTGTAATTTGAATTGTATAGATGGATGACTTGCCGAAACCATGATATCAGTAAATGGATGTAACTGGAGAATCATGTAAATGGAGGTATATCCATGGTTCGGTTCGGTCAATACAGATTGAACAGATTGATTATATGGATTCATGGATTCATATTGAATTGTAGTTTGTACTTGAATCTTATTCAAGTCAGATTGATTATAATGAGACTCAGTCTGAATCGGACAATTAGAAAAGAAATTGAAATCCTGAATTAAGTTTTTGATGTTATCGGTAACCGCTGCACATGGAAAGCAGGATTTGTGTCTTTTTCAAAGACGATTACCGTGTTGATAACACTGTTTGTTAAGTTGTCTACCTTAAATAGGCAAGCACCCATATCTCCGGCTCCCTGAGGCTCAAGAGACCGGTCCCGCTTAAACCTATATTTACTAAGTTCCTTATTGTAATTTATAAAACTTGAGGGGGTTTTATGTAAAAATAATTTTGTACAAGTTTCAAAATGCACCTCAAGTATTTAATTATCATTTTTAGAGTTTTCATTGATATATATTTTATCATTGTGACATTTCTAGTGAATAAACCTATTTTTCATAATATATAGTATTTAATTGTAAAGTATTGAACTTGTATGGAATTGCATGGTATTTCATGTAAAGTGATTTTTTGATTTAGAAAAGTTGGAATATTTGTATTATATCAAAAATTAGATATTTTGATGATACATACATACATACATACATATATATATATATATATATATTTATTTATATATATAAAATAATTTTAATTTATTATTTTTCTAGAAATCTCATTTTCTTAAGATATTTGTATTTTTAAATTTTTCGAGACCGAATGCTTCTTGCGGAGGTCTGCATCTCGCACTGCTAAGTCCGAGGATGTGCGATAATCTACACCATCCCGAACGGTTCTCCAAAATGGGTTGTAGCGGCGCTTTGCAAAGATTTGTAAAAGTATATAATCTTGTAGAAAACAGTTTTAATAGTAAAATATATTTATGTGTAAAATTGCGTTTTCCCGTATTCTATGTTCCCGAAAGGTATCGTGCTATATTGCATATGAGTGTTGTGAGGAGGTAGGTCATTATCTCGTGATCTAATTAAAGGTATAGTAAGGGTAATGATGTTTAATGTCGAAACTAAACTACATGGTATTTTACTGAAAAAGTACGATAAAAATTACAATATGAAATATTTTGCTATGAAACTTATTCATGATATTTTTTTAATGTTTAATAGTCAAGATGTGAGGGTTTGGGATGTTTGTATTTAAGAAAACATGGAATTTTTAAGAAGAACCGAATCGGAAATCGGATTAACTCCGCTTCCGTCGGGTTTTAGAAATACGAGTTTTAAGAATACAAAAGAGAAGAGGGAGGAGGGACTTATGGGATTGCAGATTAGAGAAAAGGAAGAGGTAGACGTAGGAAGTGCCGGTGCATCGTTTCGTCACCGGAAGCTCTTAGGGTTGTCGTCGGAAATTAGCCGGAGTTTCGCCCTTCGCTAACTCCACTTGTACACAAAAGTTCTAGAGAGTTTTCTTGAGAGTTTGGACAAAGTTTGTGAGTGAGGCGGTGTGAATTGGAGTTGTATTTATAGGAAAAGATTAGGGTTAGGGTAGATGAAAGGGTGTGAAAAGATGTATTAAAATTGTATTTAAAATAGAGTAAATAGGTGTTTTTATTGGCTCTATTAATGTGCAGGGTATTTAAAGTGTACAGGGGTTATCAGGAGGCCAAAAGGCACAAATTTCATGAAGGAGAATCGGCGATCCGACCGAGTTGACCCGGCGGCGCCGGCCGAGTCAGCCGCGCCGCCGGCCCGATCCGGCCGAGTCAGGCCGGGTCTTGGGGCCACGTGTCTTTGCCGATTCGTCTACCTCTTGGGCTCATTTGTTTTATATATGATTTTTGGTTTTTACGAGTTATGCACGTGTAGGCTCTTAGGCTTCTAAAAATTTAAAAGAAAACTAATTAAAAATAATGTGGTTAATGGGATTTGAACTCTGGTGTTTTGGTTCAGCAGTGCAAGGTCTTACCAATGAGCTACAAGCTCCTGCTTGCTATTAAAAAGCAAAACAAATTTATAACTTGTGCTCAGGCTCACGTACATCTTTCTGTATTTTTGAAAAAAAAATTGTACAGAAAATTTAGGGTTGTTACACAGATAGAATACTATCATCTCGAGTAAGACTGTTCTACCGATATAGGTCCTCTCTCAATCATCATAATCACCTAACTGCGATGCCTTGAGGGCACTATAACCAACACATTCCCCACTGGGCAAACGGCCACGGAAAGTTTAGGGCGGTTAGCTCGGTAGCCGGAAGGCGATGTATGCTTCCATGAAGTTGGAAGCTTTTGTATCTCCTGACGAGCTTCTGGGCATCCCGATGAATCGTCGGCCAGTAGTACCCTTGGAGCAGTGCCTTCTGGATTAAGGTGTGATCCCCTTGGTGCGCGCCGCCGACCCTTTCGCGGTCGAACTGGGACAACTCCCACCTCTATTTCTCCAAATGACCAGAAGACTCGGGGGAGGCGAGGATAGCCCCCAGAAGCCGCTCGGTAAGAAAGAGGATGGTGTACGCCTGGAAATAGTGACGTAGTTTCCTTGAGGCCACGATGAGTGCCAAGACGATCTTCTCAATGGCTGGGTACCTCGTTTTCGCGTTCTTGAAGACATGGCTCACATAGTATACCGGCTTATGGACTCCCTCGACCTCTCAAACAAGCACCGAAACTGCAGCTTGGTCGGATACCGCTAGATATAGCGATAGCTCGTCCCCTTCAACTGGCCGGGTGAGCAACGGGGGAGTCACACGGTGCTTCTTTAATTGCTCAAAGGCGATCTGGCACTCCTCTGACCATTCGAACCTTGGTATCTTCCTTAGAACCTTGAAGAACGGGAGGCACTTCTCCCTAGATCTTGACATGAAATGACTCAGAGCGGCCACCCGCCCTGTTAGCCGCATGATCTCGACGTTGGTCTTGGACGCGGCTATGTTGAGGATGGCGCTGATTTTCTCTGGGTTAGCATCAATTCCACGGTGGGTGACCATGAAGCTGAGGAACTTTCCACCGGTGATCCCGAATGCGCACTTGGCGGGGTTCAGTTTCATCTTGTATTTGCGGAGGATATCGAAGGCCTTGCCTAGATCCTTGGCGTGTTCATCCGACGAGGTTGATTTGACTAGTATGTCGTCGACATAAACCTCCATGTTCCTGCCGATCTGTGGTTTGAACATCTGATTAACCAAGCGTTGGTACGTGGCCCCAGCGTTTTTTAGGCCGAAGGGCATCACCTTATAGCAGTATACCCCCCGGTTCGTTGTGAATGCGGTGAGTTCCTCGTCCGCCGGATTCATACGGATCTGGTTGTAGCTGGAGAAGGCATCCATGAAACTAAGTAGCTCGTGGCCTGCCGAACTATCGACGAGTTGATCTATCCGAGGGAGGGGATAGTTGTCCTTCGGGCAGGCCTTGTTGAGGTCAGTGAAGTCGACGCACATGAGCCACTTCCCGCTAGACTTTTTAACCATGACTACATTCGCCAACCATTCCAAGTAAGGCACGTTACGAATGAATTTGGCGGCGAGGAGCCTTTCCACCTTGTCTTCGATCGCTTTTTGTTTGACTGGGAAAAACCTTCATTTTTTCTGCCTGACTGGTCGGACCGTAGGGTCTAACCCGAGCTTATGCGATATGATTTTGGCGTTAATCCCCGGTATGTCGGCAGGCGCCCATGCGAATACGTCCGAGTTATTCCTGAGGAAGCGGATCAGGTCATCTCGGCGATTCCCCGCCAAGAGTGACCCGATCTGGACGGTTCGCTCATTGTCCCCTTCCGTAAGGGGGACCTCAGTCAGTGGTTCTATTGGGGTTCCCCAGATCTCTTTTTGCTCGTCTCGAGTGTCTGGAGAACCCTTGATATCATTCTCGCACTCGAGGTCATTGTCTGGCTGCTCAGACATAGATGTTGCGGTGAAGCAAACATTTGCGGTTTGTTGGTCCCCGTAGGCCCGACCTATCCCGCCTTGGTCAAGCGGGAGCTTCATCGCTAGGTGGTAGGTCGATATCTGGGCCCGGAGGGAGTTCAGTGTCGGGCGACCAAGGAAGACGTTGAGGCCGATAGGATTCTCGCGACGATAAACTCCACAGGCACGGTGCGCGTACGGCACGCCTCCCCGATGTTAAATTGGAGGGTGATTATCCCTTCCGCAGGGATGGAGTGGTTAGTGAATCTTGACAGGACGTGGGCGGTCGGCCTTAGGTCCAACGGGGTGAGTCCCATTCACAGAAAGTAGTCATAAAAGAGAATGTCCGCCGAGCTTCCCGAGTCAACCAATATCCTCTGCACTTCATAGCGGTGGACCCGAGTTATGATCACCAGGGGGTCGTTGTGAGGTAGGGATATGCCATGGAGGTCCCCGACTGTCACGCCCTGCTTCCCGGTATACGGCGAAGGGGACGCGACTGGTCCGCTACGTATTTACTCAGAAGCAAATACGCTAAGCGTAACTAAGCAATATAAAAGAAAATATACACAAGAGACTAAGGCTCTGGGTCTTCAGCAAACTGATCCAAGTCTTTAGCAGTAGGCTCGATCTCTGACGTGTCCAGATCACCTGACGACATTCCATGAAGAAAGATGGAGAATGTCGTCAGTGAACAAATCGCTCGGTAAGTCCCAAAGATAAGGGAGAAGTAGAAGAGAAGAAAGATAGTGTGTAGCTCTTAAAGTTGTATTATATTGTTATAATGTTAATGCTGTTATTATCGTAAGTTCAAGGGTGAATGTCAACTAATCTCAAGAGTGTTCTCAAACCCAACATGCCACATTCCAGGGGTAGGGAACCGCGGGCCCAAATGATATATTAGTAGTGGGACTTCGACCGTCGCCGAAGTATTCCAAACTCAATAGGCCATAGTTCAGGAGTACGGAAACGCGTGCCCTCATGATTGCTTGCTTGTGTTAGTAGACATGGATTCATGATCTAGGGGGAATCTTGAGATTATGTTGGATTCACGAATGAACTACCCCAATACCCCGTGTAGTTATGTTATTGATAGTACTGTATTGCATTGTATTGTCTTGTAAATTGAATTGTATAATTGGATGACTGACCAAAACCATGATATCAGTAAACGGATGTAACTGCATAATCATGTAAATGGAATAACTGGATAATGGATGTATATCCATGGTTTGATTCAGTCAAGTTGTATAGATTGATAACTGGATTCATGGATTCATGTGTTCATATTGAATTGGAAATTGTAGATTGTAAATTGTACTTGAATCATATTCAAGTCAGATATAATCAGACTCAAACCCGAGTCAGACAATTAGAAATGTAAATCGAAGTCTTGATTATTTCTTAAATCTATATTTACTAGGGTTCTTAAGGTAATTTATAAAACTTGAGGGGGGTTTATGTAAAAATATTTTTATATACTTTTCAAGACACACCCCAAGTATTTATTAATCGTCTTTAGAGTTGTAATGAATGTGGATTTTATATTGTGATATTTCCAGTGAAAACATCCTAATTTCATAAATAAATGTATTTATTTGTAATATTGGTTTATGTGGAATTTATGGTATTTTAGTGTAAAATTGATTCCTGTGATTTTTAGAAAAAGATGGAATATTTATATCATAAAAAAATAGGTATTTTAATGATAAATATATATATATTTATACAAAAATAATTTTAATATATATTTTATATTCTAGAAATCTCATTTTCTTAAGATGTCATATTTTAATCTTTCGAGACCGAATGCTCCTTGCGGAGGTTTGAATCTCACACTACTAAGCCCGAGAACGTGCGATAATCTGTACCATCCCGAACGGGTTCCCCAAATGGGTTGTTGCGGCGCTTTGCAAAGATTGTATAAATACTAAATCCTTTAGAAAACAGTTTTATGAAGTAAATGGTATTTATTTGTAAAGATGTAAATTTTCCCGTATTTTATGTTCTAGGGTCTCCTAAGCCAATTAGACTATTTCTAAATGATTCAAAACGACATGTTGTGAAATGCCTCAAATCGCCTCTTCACCGCCAATTGTGGCCAGGTAAGTACAAGTGAAGAAAGGAGAGATCTGCTCATGAATCACCGTGAGACGGGCCTTTTAAAGTTACCTTTCTCACTTGTCTAGCCTAGACACCACAAAGTCAGGTTTAGATGAACGACTCATGTCCACAACTTATCGTATTTTCATAATAAGATGTATTTATTTAAAAGTGTATCAATACTAAATCTTTTAGAAATGATTTTATTTAGTCAATGGAATTTAAATGAAATGTTTGTTTTCTCGTATTCTAGGTTATCGTGTTATGTTGCATATGAGTGTGTGAGGGGGTAGTTTGTTACCTCATGATCTACTTTAAAGGTATAGCAAGTTCAATGGAGTTAAATGTAGAATTGAAACAATATGATATTTAAGTGAAAAAATACGATAAATTGAAATAGCCATCATTTCATGTAAAGGAACTTAATCAATTTGGTTGATTAGTGTTTAATAGTCAACATGAGCAAGTTTAAGTATGATTGTATTAGTGAGAAGTTGAATTTTATAGGAAACCGAATCGGAAATCGGATTTGTTCTGATTCCGTCGGGTTTTGTAAATTCGTATTTTTAGAATAGAAAAGAGAGATCGAAAAGGGACTTACGGGTTTTAGATCACACAAGAGAGTGAGAGGGAAGTAGAGGGATCGCCGATGTGTTGCGTCATTGCTGGTAGTTCCTAAAACGATCGCCGGAAGTTCCGCCGGAGCTTCGCCTCGAGCTTGTTTTCAAAGTAAACAAGTTTTCTTGGAATTTTGAGAGAGTGGGCTCAGAATTTTGGGGTGAGAGGGTAGAGGGTAAGGGGTGTATTTATAGGGTTAGGTTAGGGTTAGGATAGATGAAAGGTTTTTAATTAAAAATGTAAAAACATATGTAAAAATCATTAAAAATTGGAGTAATTGAAGTATTCATAGCTCTCTGGAAACGATATCAGAATTTAAAGTATGCAGGGAGTATGGGAATGCCAAAAGGCATAAAACCTTAGTTGGCGACTCGGTCGTCTGGCCGAGTCCGGCCGGCATCGCCGGCCCAATCGGGGTGCAGGGGGTGGGGGGTCGTCAGGTGTGGCTTCTGGTATTTTTAAATTTTCAGGTTCAGTAGGAATTTTGGGAGTTATGGTGTGTGGACTGTTGGGCTTCTAAAAATTTAAAACAAAATAAATATTAAAAATAATGTGGGGCAGGGGATTTAAACTCTGGTGGCTTGGTTCAGCAATGCAAGGTATTACCAATGAGCTACAAGCTCTTTCTTGTAATTATGGAGCTATTTAATTACTTAAAGTAGTTACAGAAAATGTAAATACCCCAAGTATATATTAATTTTTAAGCAAATTTTTGTACACTAAAAATGGAGTTGTTAAATTCTTTTAACTTGTAATTAAAAAGAAAAATAATTACTTATAACTTGTACTCAGGTTAAAATACCCCTTTATGGATTTTTGAAAAAAAATATTTTGAAAAAAATTGTATAGGAAATTTGGGGTTGTTACATTCTACCCTCCTTATAAAAATTTTGTTCTCGAAATTTGTAATAGGAAAGTGTAACAGATTCAAGAAAAGTTTGGTGATAGTGTGTGAATAATAACAAAGTGATACAAAGGTGTGAAAAAGGTTGAAGAGAATTACCAGGGTTATCCTGACCAACCGTATCAGCTTCTACGGCCGCCCAATTGTAAGCCTGGCGTCTCGGCACATTTCTTCGTGCAAGCTGGTACAATGCTGATTGTCGAGGTAAAGGTGGTCCACGTGGAGGTGGTGCAGGAAGAGTCAACCGGATAGGTGGGGCTTGGAAAGCTGGTCTAGCTGCGGAATTAGGATTAGTTCGGTTGTGTGGACAAGATCCTATGGTAAGTGAGGATGATCCACATATCAGGCAAATACCGTTTGCTCGTCGGCAAACTTCCATCAGATGTCCAGCTCTCTTGCAGTAGGTACAAAAGGCTGGGCTGGGCCTGTTGATTGGTACTCCCAGTCTCCTTGGTACAAATGGTGGTCCTGATGCGGCTTCTCCTGCCATCTGGTTGGCAGGGCGCTTAACTCCTGCAGACTGAGGTCTGCCCCTCGCTTTTCTCACTGCCTCATAACTGCGGGCAGCTTCCAGAGAATCTTCATGAGTTGGAAATTTCCCCACGGGCTCTGATCTTATCCGTCGGTATCAGGTGTGCCGCAAATCTGTTACGGTCTTGTGTTAGCTGTGTATTATGTGATATTAAAAATTTGAAATACTGTGACATATCTTACCGACTGAGCATGGTGAATTCAGCATCATACTCATCTACCGATTTGTCCCATATCGAATCTTGTTGTAAATGAATGAACTGCTGTTCCATGGCAAACCTGGCAGTCACATGGAAGTACTTCACGTCGAACTTATCGCGAAAAATCTTCCATTCAATAGGCTGATCAAGACGGCTTTCTTCCGCCTTCCACCAGTTCCGTGCATTGTCCGTGAGTTGCAGCTTTGCAACTCGGACCCAAGCTATTTCTGGCACTTGTGCTGCTGCCAGATCATCCTCGATACTCTGAGCTCATTCCTCAGCTTCCAGTAGGGTCCCGTTTCCTGAGAACTGTTTGTGATTTAAAGCTCTGAATTGCTTCACCCCAGGTGCTTCATCCTCGGGACGGTTCAAGAGTTGTTGTTGTCCCTCTAGCAGGCTGCGGATTGCCTCAAGCAGAACCGTTTGCTCATTGAGTGGAGCAAGAACGGTAGGTGTGAGTGGTAGTGGTGGAGGTGTGTTGTTGACATTGGTGCTGGTGTTGTTTGGTGAATCCATAACCTTGAATGAAAAATTTAGGTTATGACAGATTCAAAATATATGATTCAAAAATTAAGAAATGATGGGATTCAAGGAACATGATTGTAAAGAATGTTTTAGTTGCCGGTTCTTGTGTTTTATATTGCTTAGGGTTCCATACAACTCTGAGCTGCATGGGCCACCAACAAAACCTGTCACGCCCCGCTTCCCGGTATACGGCGAAGGGGACGCGACTGGTCCGCTACGTATTTACTCAGAAGCAAATACGCTAAGCGTAACTTAGCAATATAAAAGAAAATATACACAAGAGACAAGGTATAATAAAAATATCAACTTTATTTATTAACATTCTTTTGTACAATGCATGAAAAGGAAATACAACTGAAATAAAAACAATGCCTAAATAATGGCATGACAGGAAATTAAAGGTATTAAAAAGAAATGTGTATAATGAAACTAAGGCTCTGGGTCTTCAGCAAACTGATCCAAGTCTTCAGCAGTAGGCTCGATCTCTGACGTGTCCAGATCACCTGACGACATTCAAAGAAGAAAGAAGGAGAATGTTGTCAGCGAACAAATCACTCGGTAAGTCCCAAAGATAAGGAAGAAGTAGAAGAGAAAAAAGAGAGTGTGTAGCTCTTAAGTTGTATTATATTGTTATAATGTTAATGCTGTTATTATCGTAAGTTCAAGGGTAAATGTCAACTAATCTCAAGAGTGTTCTCAAACCCAACAGGCTACAGTCCAGGGGTAGGGAACCACGGGCCCAAATGATATATTAGTAGCGGGACTTCGACCGCCGCCGAAGTATTCCAAACTCAACAGGCCACGGTCCATGAGCATGGAAACACGGGCCCTCATGATTGTTTGCTTGTGTTAGTAGACATGGATTCATGATCTAGAGGGACTCTTGAGATTATGTTGGATTCACGAATGAACTACCCCAATACCCCGTGTAGTTATGTTATTGATAGTACTGTATTGCATTGTATTGTCTTGTAAATTGAATTGTATAATTGGATGACTGACCAAAACCATGATATCAGTAAACGGATGTAACTGCATAATCATGTAAATGGAATAACTAGATAATGGATGTATATCCATGGTTTGATTCAGTCAAGTTGTATAGATTGATAACTGGATTCATGGATTCATGTGTTCATATTGAATTGGAATATTGTAGATTGTAGATTGTACTTAAATCATATTCAAGTCAGATATAATCAGACTCAAACCTGAGTCAGACAATTAGAAATGTAAATCGAAGTCTTGATTATTTCTTAAACCTATATTTACTAGGGTCCTTAGGGTAATTTATAAAACTTGAGGGGGTTTTATGTAAAAATATTTTTATATACTTTTCAAGATACATCCCAAGTATTTATTAATCGTCTTTAGAGTTGTAATGAATGTGGATTTTATATTGTGATATTTCCAGTGAAAATATCCTAATTTCATAAATAAAGATATTTATTTGTAATATTGGTTTATGTGGAATTTATGGTATTTTAGTGTAAAATTAATTCTTGTGATTTTTAGAAAAAGGTGGAATATTTATATCATAACAAAATAGGTATTTTAATGATAAATATACATATATTTATACAAAAATAATTTTAATATATATTTTATATTCTAGAAATCTCATTTTCTTAAGATATCGTATTTTAATCTTTCGAGACCGAATGCTCCTTGCGGAGGTCTGAATCTCGCATTATTAAACCCGAGGATGTGCGATAATCCACACCATCCTGAATGGGTTACCCAAATGGGTTGTAGCGGCGCTTTGCAAAGATTGTATAAATACTAAATCATTTAGAAAACGGTTTTATGAAGTAAATGGTATTTATTTGTAAAGATGTAAATTTTCCTGTATTCTATGTTCTAAGGTCTCCTAAGTCAACTAGACTATTTCTAAATGATCCAAAACGACAAGTTGTGAGATGCTTCAAATCGCCTCTTCACCGCCAATTGTGGCCAGGTAAGTACAAGTGAAGAACGGAGGGACCCGCTCACGAATCACCGTGAGACAGGCCTTTTAAAGTTACCTTTCTAACTTGCCTAGCTTAAACACCACAAAGTCAGGTTTAGATAAACGACTGATGTCTATAACTTATCGTATTTTCATAATAAGAGGTATTTATTTAAAAGTGTATCAATACTAAATCTTTTAGAAATGGTTTTATTTAGTCAGTGGTATTTAAATGAAATGCTTGTTTTCTCGTATTCTAGGTTATCGTGTTATGTTGCATATGAGTGTGTGAGGAGGTGGGTCGTTACCTCGTGATCTACTTTAAAGGTATAGCAAGTTCAATGGAGTTAAATGTAGAATTGAAACAATGTGGTATTTAAGTGAAAAAATACGATAAATTGAAATAGCCATCATTTCATGTAAAGGAACTTGATCAATTTAGTTGATTAGTGTTTAATAGTCAACATGAGCAAGTTTAAGTATGATTGTATTAGTGAGAAGTGGAATTTTATAGGAAACCGAATCGGAAATTGGATTTGTTCCGATTCCGTCGGGTTTTGTAAATTCGTATTTTTAGAATAGAAAAGAGAGATAGAAAAGAGATTTACGGGTTTTAGATCACACAAGAGAGTGAGAGGGAAGTAGAGAGATCGCCGATGTGTTGCGTCGTCGCCGGTAGTTCCTAAAACGATCGCCGGAAGTTCCGCCGGAGCTTCGCCTCGAGCTTGTTTTCAAAGTACACAAGATTTATTAGAATTTTGAGAGAGTGGGCTCAGAATTTTGGGATGAGAGGGTAGAGGGTAGGGGGTGTATTTATAGGGTTAGGTTAGGATTAGGGTAGATGAAGGGTTTTTAATTAAAAACGTAAAAAGATATGTAAAAATCATTAAAAATTGGAGTAATTGAGGTATTCATAGCTCTCTGGAAACGATCTCAGAATTTAAAGTATGCAGGGAGTATGGGAATGCCAAAAGGCATAAAACCCTAGTTGGCGACTCGGCCGTCGGGCCGAGTCCGGCCGGCGGCGCCGGCCTGAGTCGGGGTGCCAGGGGGTGGGGGGTCGTCAGGCGTGGCTTCTAGTATTTTTAGATTTTCAGATTCAGTAGGAATTTTGGGAGTTATGGTGTGTGGACTGTTGGGCTTCTAAAAATTTAAAACAAAATAGACATTAAAAATATTGTGGGACAGTGGATTTGAACTCTGGTGGCTTGGTTCAGCAATGCAAGGTATTACCAATGAGCTACAAGCTCCTTCTTGTAATTATGGAGCTATTTAATTACTTAAACTAGTTACAGAAAATGTAAATACCCCAAGTATACATTAATTTTTAAGTAAATTTTGTACTCTAAAAATGGAGTTGTTGCATTTTTTTAACTTGTAATTAAAAATCAAAATAATTATTTATAACTTATGCTCAGGTTAAAATACCCTTTTATGGATTTTTGGAAAAAAATATTTTGAAAAAATTTGTATAGGAAATTTGGGGTTGTTACACCGTTGGTAAAAATGATCGGCTTGGCTGCTTTGTCCTTCTTCCTCGGGTGGCCGCTAGTCCCCTCGATCGGTGAGGGATGCCGTGTGTCGTCGGTCTTCGTCGTACCCCCCGCTGACATGACCATGATTTGGCCGATTGTCAATTCGCCGGGAGGGGGATGGTGCTCTTGGTCACGGTCGGCTTGCCGCTTGTCTCGCAAGTACGCTGCCAGGTGCCCCGAGCGGATTAACTCCTCGATATAGTCTCGGAGCTGCTTGCAATTCTTAGTGGAGTGGCCCTGTGACCTGTGGAAACCGCAGCAGGGCCCCGGGTGTGCTTTGCTGCCCTATTCAAGACTGGGGGGATTTTGAAGAACCTCTCGCCCTTAGCCTCCTCCAACAATACCGTTTGGGAGACGTTGAGCGGGGTGTACTCCTGAAACTTCAGGGAGTAGGGGCTTTGGCCGCTCTATCTTCTTTTTCTCTTCCCTTGCCCTTTTCTTCTGATCAGCTTGTTCTTTCCAGGGCAGGTTGGCATTCACCTCGGACTCAAGCTGGACCTCGTGTAACAACTCCAATTTTTATATACATAAATTTGATTTAAATTTGAAGTATACTTGGAGTATTTAATGTTACTGTTATCATTTTAAGTATCTATTTTCCCACAATAATTACAAGAAGGAGCTTGTAGCTAATTGGTAATACCTTGCACTGCTGAACCAAGCCACCAGAGTTCGAATCCCATGCCCCACATTATTTTTAGATTATTTTTCTTTTAAAATTCTTCGAAGCCCAACAGTCCACAGGCCATAACTCCCAAAAGTTGAACTGAACCCTAAAAACGGAGTATACCATGAGCTACATCAGAGGACCCCACACCCGACGATCGCCGGACTCGGCCGGGATCGGCCGAGTCGGCCGGCGGACCGGGCGAATCGGCAGGAGCCGCCGGCCGGACTCGGCCGGACGGCCGAGCCCCCAAAATGAAAAAGTCGCCTTTTCGTCTTCCCAACTGCCCTGTTAACTCCAATTTAATTGATCGATTCTCAAATGTTAAATACAACCAATTTAATACAAATTTTTATGCTTTTTCTTTAATTTTTACAATTTTTTTTTTAAAAATAAAAACCTTTCACCTACCCTACCCTAGCTACCCTATAAATAGACTCCCTACTCTCTACCCTCTCATCCCAAAACTCTAGATTTACTCTCTTGAAATTTTCACAAGAAAGGTGTGCTTTGAAACCGAGTTCACGGCGAAGCGCTGACGGATTTCCGGCGACATTCTTTGAAACAACCGACGACTAAACAAAGCCTCGACCACTCACCTTGTTCCTCTATACTCGTTAGTATAGATCGAAACCCGTAAGTCCCGTTCTTTTCTTCTTTCTACTTCTCAAAAATACGAATTTATGAAACCCGACGGAAATCGGAACAAACCGATTTCCGATTCGGTTTTGCTACAAAATCTCACTTGTCACCAATTCCATAATACCTAAACATATTCATGATGACTATTAATCACATAACAATTAATTTGGACAAAAATTCTCACATGAAATGATAGCCTTTTTGCAATATCGTATTCTTTTTCACATTAATACCATAATGTTATTTTTCTTCTTCTAATCAATTCCATCATTCCTAAACATCTTCATCTTGACCACTAAACTTGTAAAAATCAATTTGAATGAGTTTTCACACATGAAATGATAACTTTTGCAAATACCGTATTCTTTCACTTAAATACCCTCATGTTTAATTTATCATATTTAACCCCTAAACTTTACTATACCTTAAAATAAGTCACGAGGTAATGACCTACCTCTACACACACGCAAATACAACCCTAATTGATATCGTCAAAACTTAGAATACGAAAATACAAGACTTTACATTAAAATACCATTTTCTTTATAAACCCTTTTCTGAAAGTTCTAAGTTGTATACAATTTTAAAACAAAATCTTTTAAAAAGAAAATACGATATGTCATGGACATCGATCGTTTATCTAAACTGACTTTGTGGTGTCTAGGCTAGGCAAGTGAGCTTGGGTAACTTTAAAAGGCCCGCCTCACGATTCGTGAGCGGATCCCTCCCTCCTCACTTGTACTTACCTGGCCGCAATTGGCGGTGAAGAGGCGATTTGAGGCTTCTAATGACTTGTCGTTTAGACCTTTAGAAATAGGCTAGTTGGCTTAGGGAACCCTAGAAACTAAAATACGGAAATTTACATCCTATACAAATAAATACCTTATATTTATAAAACCGTTTTCTAAATGAATAGTATTTATTAAATCTTTGCAAAACGCCACTACAACCCACCTTTGGGGAACTCGTTAGGGATTGTACGGTTTATCGTGCACCCTCGAGCTTAGTAGTGCGAGATTCAGACCTCCGCAAGGAGCATTCGGTCTCGAAATGTTTAAAATACGACATTTAAGAAAAATGAGATTTTTGGAAAATAAAATATTTATATAAAATTATTCTTGTATTAACATATGTATATTTATCATTTAAACACATATTTTATTATAAGATAAGTTTCCACCTTTTTCTAAAATTACAAGATTAAAAGTTACGTTAAAATACCATGAATTTCAAATAAATCAATTAATACTTTTATTAGGATATATTCACTAGAATAACACAAATAAAATTTACACTCATTATAACTATAAAGACGAATAATAAATACTTGAGGTGTATCTTGAAAACTATACAATAGTACTTTTTACATAAAACCCCCCTCAAGTTTTATAAATTACAATAAGGACCCTAACAATTATAGAAGTTCAAATTACCTTTCTTTTAGTCTGACTCGGGTTAGAGTCTGACTATTTCTGACTTGAATATGATTCAAGTCAATCTATATTCTTTAATATTCCAACTCAATAAGAACACATGAATCTCTGAATCCAGTTAACAATCTATTCAACTTGACTGAATCAAACCATGGATATACATCCATTATTCCGTTATTTCAATTACCTGATACAATCCGTTTACTGATATCATGGTTTTGGTCAGTCATCCAACTTACATAAAACAATACAACAATACTGTTAAAACACTACGGGGTTTAAGGGGTAGATTGGTATGGAAGGTGTTAAAGGTGGCACGAGGTGGTCAGATTAAGACACCTAACCTATATTCCGTTGCTGTTGTACCATGGCTTAACGGTTCCTTGTACTTTCCGTTTGCCCTGGTCTCTAGCATATAAAGACCCCCCTCGTATACACTGGCATCCTTCTGTACCAAGCTACAAACAACAGCGTTGACATAACATTACAACAATAGTTTACACTTTAAAATGTATCTTCTTATTCTGTCTTCTCTACTTCCTTCTTACCTTTGGGACTTACCGAGTGATCTGTTCGCTGACGACATTCTGTTTCTCTCTTCTTTGAATGTCGTCAGCTGACTTGGACCCGGCAGAAGTTGAGCCATCACAAGAAGACTTGGAGCAGTTTACTGAGGACCCTGCACTGTAGTATCATTGTACACTTTTCTTTTCAGTACTTTCATTTCCTGTTATGCCACTGTTTAGGCATCGTTTTACTTCAGTTGTATTTCCTTTCATGTATTGTACAAAGAATGTTAATAAATAAAAGTTGTTGTTCTTTTACTCTTGTCTCTTGTGTAATTATTTCTATATTGCTTAGCTACGCTTAGCGTATGTACTTCACTTCTGAGTACATACGTAGCGGACCTCGTCGCGTCCCCTTCGCCGTACACTGGGAAGCGGGGCGTGACACTTCGCGTTCGGTCTAGGCCTTCGCCTCGGCTATGGTCTTAGGTTGCACTAATGTAAAGGAGCGTAGCCACTCCTTATGCCTAAGACCCGACCTAAGGGCCGTAATGACCATCTCATCCCGGTGTTCTGGGACCTCAAGAAGGGCGTTGTAGAAGCGGGTGACGTACCCTTTGAATGACTCTTTGTCCCCGCTCTTTATGGTGAAGAGATGGTCAACGATTCGCTTCTGCCGCCTGTTCCCGACGAAATGACCGAGAAACTGGGTGGCCAGCTCATCGAAGGTAGAGATTGAGCATGGCGCAAGTCCTTGGAACCAGTCTCGTCCAGAGCAAATGAAAGTGGCGGGGAAAGCGCGCAGCATTGTGCAGCGTCGGAACAGTCCTAGAAACTCATCCCGGCTGTGAACGCGTCCAAATGGTCTTTCGGGTCGGACTTCCCGGCGAAGAGGGAGACCTTTGGGGGCTTGTTCCGGGTGGAGACATGGACGGCGAGTAGCTCTTTGGTGAAGGGCTTCGTGAGCGAGTCGGCGGCATATTTAGCCCCGTCGCTTGGAGGAAGATTTTCCCGATGCATGCCTTCGATCTTCTTTTCGAGAGCGTCGATTCGGCCGTGGTATCCCGACAATTCGTCACACTCTTATTTTTGGCCTCTGCTGCCGGAGACCCATGCCTGGCCATAGCCCCGGTTCCGTTCGATGAAGTTCCTCAGGTCCCCCGGCGAGGTCGTCTTCGAGCCACCGTGGTGAGTCCCGTCCCGCGACCCCATCGAGGGAAGGGGTGTCGGTCATGCCTGAGTGCAGGCGAGCTGACCGACACCTCCTCAGGAGGGACAGGGGCGCGATAGGCTTCGGGGTGAGGTGCTCTGGGGAAGACCTCGGTGTTGAGCTGTGCGGCGCCTAGCAGGTCATTGAATTGGTTGGCCCGGGGGATCTGCGGCCGCCGGAGACAGCGAGGCGGTGCTCAATCGTGCCGATACGGGCAGAGTCTTCTTTTCCTCTGTAGGGGTCCCGGTCCCGAGGTGGGGGAGCGGCGACTTGAGGAGCTTGCCCAGCCGTTTGGACACAGACGGGCGCATCCATGATAGACGCGAGCCGATCTATCCGAGCAGATATGGCGTGAATGGCGTTCGGGGGAGGAGGGGATTCACCCTCGTCTCCACTGTGGGGAAGGCATCGGCTAGTGCTTGGATCGTCGCGGTGACTTCTCGGCATGAAGTCGAGATCGGAAGATGAACTTTCGTTAAGTGGAATTAAGTGTTTTCCACAGACAGCGCCAACTGATGGATCTCTGGATCTCCTTCAAATGTTCCCTTCCGTTGATCTGCAACGAGCGGTGATAGGTGGCTGAGATTGAGTTGGAGGTTGCCTCCTGGAGCGTGTAGATCTCAATGGGCTTTATATGGTTGAGGCCGAGCTACCTGCAAGGAAGTCCTGGGATGGTTGTGCCACCGAAGACCCTCCGACGATCAAGTTAGATGGGGTATTTTGGCAGAGTAATGGCCTATTGGGATGAAATTGGCTTACCTGAGTCGTTTGAGAGAGGGGTTTATATAGTGGCAGCCATAAGCAGAGAGGCGCGAGATTCACGCCGGTCGTTACGCCCCTGACGTTATGCCCGCGTGAAAGGCGGGATTCCCCATTAGTGACGAGATATGCTCGTTAATGGGGAAGCACGATGGCGTGGAACGTGGGATCATGGGCGGCGGATATCTCGTGTCATGGCGAGATTCCTGGAGTCGTGGCTGAGACGTCTGTGATCGGTGCTGTAGGTCGGTCGATGAGACCGAGGAAGATAAGCTCGACGGGAGGCTCGAGAACGAGCGGTAGGGGTGAGCAAAAAAACCGACCGAACCGAAAAACCGATCGAACCGAATTAAAAAAACCGATTTTCCTGCTTCGGATCGGTCCTTCGGTTCGATTTAAAATATTGGCAAATTTCGGTTTTCAGTTCGGTTTCGGTTATTGGCAAAACCGAACCGAGAACCGACCCGACCCGAACCGAGGTACATATTATATTAGAAAAATTATAATGTATATATACCATTATCTCCTTTGAGAAACCCTAACTCTTTTCCCCTTTTCTGAGTTCTCACTTCTGCTCCGCCCCCTTCCTTACTCCTTAGTTCCATTCACAGTTTCACTCGCTTCTTTCTCTCTGTGCTCCCTCTTGTTTCTCCTGCTCGCGATCTCGCTCCCAACCTCGCTCGCGACCTCGCTCCCGTCCTCGCTCGCGACCTCGGCTCCCTTGCTCGTGGCCTCGCTCCCGACCTCGGCTCCCTCGCTGTCGATCTCGACTCCCTGGCTCATATCGTTCAATAATTGATTGGTATGGATTTTTCTTTTAGCAATTCAATTTTTTTAGGGTAAAAATACATAGTTTTTGCTTATGGTTTTTCTTATTATAAAATATTTTATTTTACTTTTTTTTATTTATCTCAAGAGATTGTAGGGGACCATGTTAGACCACAATAATGAAAACTTATATGCACTGTAATTTTACAGCTAAAAATGGGTTGCATACTAGAAAGAGGACAATGCTATTTGCCATCAATTTTGTGTGTCAATGACATCAAATATTTGCTGTGTTTGTTAAATAGATAGAGACATAAATAAGGAAAAGACGTGAATGATATAGTTTCTCTTGTTTCTTGTATTGTTAGTCGATCGCAATCTCGACTCCCTGGCTCGTGCTCTCGACTCTCTCCTCTCCCCTGTCGGCTGTCGCTCTCGATCTCATTTCTCGCTTCTTAGTCTCGGATCTCGCTTTTCGTCAAAATCAGCGGCATGGGTACTTCAAATTTGCAGCCTTCAAATCCTAATGGACAAAATTCAGAGATTGCGCCTATTATTGTGAACGATGAGATTTGTTTCTATTTTTTTTATTTGGGTGAAATGAAATTGATTAGATTTCAATGACAGCAGCCCTTGGAATTGATTAGATTTCAATGACAGCAACCCTTTTCATGTTAGATCATGCGCCTTTTGTGAAGTATTTAATTAAATTGTTGAAATTTGCTTACTAATTTGAGTTAAATTTTGTAAATGCTTGTTGAAAATTTAGTTTAATGTGTTAATAATATGTTATTTAAATGTATTTGATTAAATGATTCAAATAATTAATGAATGAATATTTAACATACACAATCTCAAATTTTTTTAGACAAGTCAAGCTGATCCACCGAATGAAGACACAAACCAATCAGTCGCATTCTCTTCTTTACCAAAAACGAAGAACAGGTCTAGAGCTTGGGATCATTTCACGCCGTTGAAAGATAATCCCGATATGGTAAAGTGCAATTACTGTTCTAAACAGTATCATTGTAATAAAATGAGAAATGGCACAAAAGCATTACTTACACATATGGAAAAGTGCCAATTTAACCCTCATTTTAGAGATACAATGCAAGCTCAGCTGTCTCTTAAACTTGGTGAAGGTGGGCAGATTGCATCTGTTGGCACATGGGCTTTTGATCAAGCCGCGGTGAGAAAAGCTCTTTCATATTTCATTATTATTGATGAGCTTCCTTTTAAATTGGTGGATGGTATAGGGTTCAAGCACTTTATGTCCATTGCTTGCCCTTCTTTTTTTATTCCATCTCGCTTCACAATTCAAAGAGATATCTTTGAGATATATTTGGAAGAGAGAAACAAATTAAAATTAATGATGCGAGATCTAAGGGTGTGTCTCACCGCCGATACATGGTCGTCAATCCAACGCATTAATTATATGTGTCTTACGGCACATTGGATTGACGATAATTGGATCTTAAGAAAAATGATATTAAACTTTTGCCCTATTGATAGTCATAGAGGTGAAGATCTTGGCAGAGCGGTTGAGAAGTGTTTACTAGATTGGAGTATTGAAAATGTCTTCATCATTACCGTCGATAATGCAAGTTCGAATGATGTGATGGTTAATTATTTAAAAAAGGATTAATAATTGGGGTGGTTGCTTGTTTAGTGGAAAATTTCTTCATATGCGTTGTATTGCACACATTCTCAATTTAGTTGTTAACGATGGCATTAAGGAGTCGGGAAAATCGGTAACCCGTATCCGTGAGGCCGTGCGATATGTTAGGCAATCTCCTATGAGATTTAAAAATTTCAAACAATGTGTAGAAATTGAAAAATTGAAGTACGAAAAAGGATTGGTTTTGGATGTTTGCACTTGATGAAACTTAACATACTTGATATTAAATACCACCCAACAATATGAAAATGCTTTTGATACGTTTTCTACTCAAGATCGTTTTTATATTAGTGAACTTGAGAATGGGGATGGAATTCCTATAGAGAATGATCGGCAAAATACTAGAAGATTGTGCACGTTTCTAAAAAGTTTTTTTGAACTTACCAATTTCATGTCGGGTTCTTCCTATGTTACAAGTAACGAATTTTTTCCCAAAATTTCTGTTGTTGCAAGTGATTTGATCAAGCATCAAGCAAGTAATGACATTGGGTTGAGCATGATGGCAAAGAAAATGAAAGAGAAGTATGATACATATTGGGGGAATTGGGAAAATATGAACTTCTTGATTTACATCGCGGTTATTCTTGACCCTCGAGAAAAAATGGGTTATATAGAGTTTGCTATCCAAGATTTATATGCAAATGACAATTATGTTGATAAAATTCAAATGGTGAGAAATGCATTATTTGCATTGTTCAATGAATGTCAAAAAAAATATGATGGCATATCTCAATTTAGTGGTGCTACGAATCCAAATGTTGAAATAGAAAAAGAAGATTTGAGATCTCGTTATAAAAGGATGAAAGCGGCAAGAGAAGGTGGTGATTCAAAATCGGAATTGGAGAAATATTTAAGTGAATCGCTTGAAAGAGATACTCCAAAATATGATATATTGAATTATTGGAAAAATGCACGTTCAAGATTTCCTATTCTTTCAAGAATGGCTCGCGACGTGTTGGCCATTCCTATCTCTACGGTAGTTTCGGAGTTTACATTTAGCACAAGTGGACGAGTCCTTAATACATTTTGAAGCTCATTGACTCCACGAATTGTGCAAACTCTTATATGCACGGAAGATTGGCTTCGGTCTTCGATGGGCTTGAAAAAGAAAATGAATATCGAGGAGGATTTGGAACATTTAGAGACATTAGAAGTTAGTAAGAATTTAGAAATTAAAGTTTCAAGTCTTTATATTTTATAGCATTTCATAATATATATTTTTGTTTTTATCTCATATTAAAATTTAATTCTTTTTTATATTTCAGAGTTCGACAAATTATCTATCGACTATGACTGATCTTTGAATTGTTGATTGCTGGGGTTCCAGCTGAATCCGCCAAGGTAAGTTTCCTCATACATTCGACCTTAAAAATTTCATGATAACGATTTGCTTTTTTAGTCAAGTTTCTTCATCCTCTGTCATTTTCATCCTTCTTTTAGATCAATACATTTGTCAAAATAGCTGCACAGGTACAAACCCGCAGCAAGTAAATTAACAACAATAAAATTGACTGTTCATATATTATGCCTTCTTGTTTTCCCCAAGTTCAAGTCTGTTTTTTAATTTTTCAATCTGTTTTTGTTAAAAATGAAAGTTAAATTTTTTATTTTGCTTGAACTAGTTTTAAGCACAGGCTTCTATAGGTCTTTATTGAGTGAATTTTACAAAACAATGATTACTAATAGCTAAGAATATTCATTGGAAAACCTGCATAATGCATAAACTGTATCTTTGTAGACTTTGTTGTATCCAATCTTTTATCATGCATTATAATCTTAATTTTCTAAAGCATTGCTTCTAGGCCCCGCAAGGCTAAAACTTGTCCTTAATTCCGTGTCACTAAACATATAACATATTTTCATTTGAATAATCTGGCTTTTGAAATTTGAAGACATAATTTAGAACAATTAATAGCTTGAGTTAGATGTCTTAACTCTTAACATATATTGGGAGCAATGTTGATACATGCTTTGTGGGTTTCAACTATTCATGATTTAGATCATTAGTCGAAGTGCCTTCCGGCAAGGAGTTTGGCCTACTGAGCAGTGGTAAAGAACTCCATTGTTACTACTTTCTAAAAGAGAACAGTATAAAAATTAAAAACTTCCCTTTTACTTTGTGCTTCATTGCAACACTTTGCATCAATATGAAGACCCAGTCCAGTACTGGACTCTGTGCTTCATTGCAACACTTTGCATTAATATGGAGACCCATTCCAGTACTGGATTCCCTCAAATTTTTAACTAGTTCACTAGTGCATATTCATGAGTATCGTTTTAACTGACTACTATTTTGCTACGTGTGATATGCACGTGCATGTTATAGAATATTAGAGAAATCTGCAAACTTCAATTTTTCATCTATTTATTTCTGAAATTTTACTAGGTTACTTGATGAAACTCTTATTAGTTGCTAAGAACTTGTACATAGTACAGTAAATTATGCAGTTGAGGACTTGAGGTAATCAGTTGATGTAATGTATTCTATTCGATACTCTTAAATTTGAATTTTATTACAACTGTGAATCTTAATTTTTTTTTGTTTTGCATTCAGGCATGAAGATAAGGTCTTTTGAATCCGAGCCTGCAAAATGAGAGAAGAAATTAGCAATAGAGAGACAAGGATGCCTTTAAAGATTTTTAATTAGCTACTGGATTATTAAGTTTAAAATGTATGATGTATTGAATTTATATTTGGTATGGTTATATCATGTAGAATGTTGAATTCAAGTATTTTTCTTCTTGTTTATGTCATCATATATTGATGTTAAAGGTGGTTTATATTTTATGTTGATATGATATATGATAGTGTAACGTTTTAAAAATAATTTTAAAAAAAATTAGATAAATAAAACCCTTTAAGTGAATTTTCTGATTTTCGGTAAAATAAAACGCATTTTTCGTAAAATTTAACCATAATTATTTTTCATTATAAATTTAAAAAGACCTATTTTAATCATGTAATTACTAGTAAATGGTGTTTATTTAGTCACTTATAAATTTTTAGTTTAATGAAATATTTTTCCTAAATTAATTATTGTAAATATTAACATAAGCTTTTAAATATACAATAATTTAGTGTAAATTACAATTTGCAATGGGTTTATTTTTCAAAAGTGAACCATGACATATTAGAATTAGGTTTTTAGCATGCTAATCTCTTCTTGAATTGTCTTTAAAATTCTAGAGTTTTCTATGATGAATTGAATTAAGAAAATTAATAAAATAAAGAAATTATGAAAAGACATAAAAGGTGTATTTCTTTGGAGAATGTTCTACACTATTCTTCATTCCTTTTTCCTCTCTTTTCCTCACCTCATGGCCGGCCTCACCTCCATGGGCAGCCCCAAAAATTTTTCCCCATCATTTTTGCATTAAAAATCATCAAAATTCATCAAAAATCAACATTCAACCTCTACCATTTTCCTTTAACCTATTTAGCATGGAGTTTGGAGTTGGAAACCATTATTTTGGAAGCATATTTTCATGTTTGGATCTCATGCTTTGAAGGTATAATTTTTATTCTTATGATTAATTGTTGTTAAATGCTTTTATTTAGCATATTTAGATTTTCTTAATTAATTCTATTTGCAAGTTTAAAATTCAAGATAGGGTTTCTAAAATCAAGTTAGGGTTTTTATTAATTAAGTGGGGTTATAATAAGTAGCTTAACATTTTTAGAAGGGAAAAATCTAGTATGGTTGATGTATTATAATTTGTGCATTCAAAATTGTTTAAATTAAGCAATTTTGCTAACTAGATTTTTATAAATTATATATATTGTTATGTTAAAATTCTAATTAAGGTTTTTATCATTATATTGTGGTTTTAATGAGAATATTAACATGTTAAATGAATGAAAGACCTAATCTAATTATTAGTTTCAAATTGTTAGTTAATAGAATGTGATAAATATGCTATTTCGGTAAACTAGGTTTTAGAAATTAATTTAAAATGTAGTATTAAAAATCTAATTAGGGATTTAGCTCATGCTTAAGGTTTCATGGAGTGGTTTAACACTTTAATATATGCAAAATCAAGTTTAGTAGTGGAATTGTGGATTTTTGCTTAACAAGTGTTAATTTTGGCTAATTTGCAAACTAGAAATTTTAAATTAAGACAAAATGGTGTGAGAAAAATATGGTAATGGTCTCTATAATCTAGTTATGTTATTTAATGAATATTATGACCATTATTTTCTTTTAAACATCAAGATTTGAAGTAAAACGGTAAATTGACATTTTTAAGGTTTTGCGGAATTGGACGATTTGATCGATTTTAGGGTTTCGATAAATTAAATCGTGTTTTATATTATAAGTAATGAGTTTTAAAACTACGAGTTGTTTGTCGGTGTTTTATCTCGATCAATCGGCGTTTGTATGCCGATATCGAGCGATATTTGGTTCTTTTGCATGAGCGGGTCATAGGTTTTAACCTATACGCGCTTCGTGCGTCGTTTTGGTTTTGTCCGTGATTCAGTTTACGATATTACATATGTTTACGTATAGGTACCCCTCGTGTGGACTTCGAACGAGGAAGAAGAGGAGGGCGACATCGTCTTCGGCAGATAAGGACCAGGTGAGTAGATGTATATCTACGGGGGAAGTCGGGTGGATGGCGTTTAGCACCCCCGCAAACGTAGAATAGGGATATTGCTTATTGTCATTAGGAAGTCGGACGTGACCTTAGATTCTTGGCGAGTAGGACCCTATTAAAGACCTTAGGTTGGACTAGACTGATTTAGATAGACGTTACCAGAGGATGAATATCTTGGAGGAAATTCGTAGGTTTCAGGTAGACACACACACGTACACACAGAAACTTGGCTTGGTGTATATGTGTATGTGTATATATAAGTAGGAATGTGTGTAGGTGTATATATACATAACATGTATATGTGATATAAGGATGTTATATGATACATGGGGATGAGACGATATAACTGGGCTTGATGCCGTGATCTCTTGGATATACAGTCATATTATGATCTTAGCGGATCGTTGGAAAATGAGAGAATGGATATGTATACATAAACGATAATAGGTGATGATGACATTGAGATATACGAGACTCTAGAATAGAACCCGGACCGTAACCTGTGACTTGATTATGATATGATATATGTGTGACTTGGTTATGATATGATATATGTGTGACTTGATTACGATATGATATATGTGTGACCTGATTACGATATGATATATATGACATGATATTTCTGAGGAACAATTGACAACGTATATGTTCGCAGACAATGATATATGATTGATGATATTGGGATGTATGCGATTACAGTATAGTACCTTTGATCATGACATTATTTGATGATGATATTATACGAATGATGATGTACGTAGGTGATACTTGACCCGCACCCCGATATTGGGATACCGTACGATGGATTTTACCGTATGAGGCATAGATGTGATGATTGATCCGCGCTCTTGATTCGAAAAAGCCGTACTATGTACGTGACGCTATTGAGGCTGGATCGCCGACTATTACAGATATGGACTCAGACCTTAGGTGGATTCTTATTTTCTATCGACTAGTTCCTTTAGTTTAGTTCCTTAGGGGGTTAGATAGATACTAGTTGATGCTCGAGTCATATAGTTGTAGTTAGATATGTATATTCCAAATGAGTGTTTAGTACACATTTTACCTTTACATTCAGATTGAAATCATCAAGTTGCATGTTCATACATATGTTTCTTTAGTCAGTATGAAACTCTCCCTGTTAGGACACCAGCACCATTACCGATGATGCGCATGTCCCACGTACACTTATTTGCTGGCTCACACACACATCATCGATAATTGCCATGTCACGTACACTTTAGAACATATTATCTTTTATGATAGAATCAGCTAAAGGCTAGATCAATATAGTATTGTGATTACTCTCAGGTGTTAGTCTAGACATTGCATTTATTACTTAGACATTTCATGCATTCACATTTTCATGTTATCATGCAATATTATGGGGCTTATGCCGACACTTACCATTTACTTACTCATGATTTTGGGATTTTGGATTTCTATGAGATTTCTGGATTTTGGGGAAAACCGCAAGAATATATATATAAACTTCTCTCTCTTTCTTCCTCTCTTTTTAAAATATAAGTTGCGGTTTTCTCGTGATGTATGTGTCGTCCACCATGAGATTTCATGTTTTCTGTTGGATTTCGAGACCCGATTCGAGGAGTGGATGAACCGTCTCGGGTACATGGTGGGCCCGGTATGGTACCCCGGGGCAAGAAGATCGAGTTGTAGACGATGAGCCTGGCAGGGGAAGACTGCCTACCGGTGATGTCTGGCGCGGCGGATATCCGGAGGATACCGACCTTTGTCGTGAGATTTGATGATATGGGCCGATCCGGACTGACGAAGCCCAAGATATTGAGACTATGAGGTATTGAGACTTGAGATTTATATGTTTTATGTCGATGCTTGACACGGATTTCCATGGATTTCATCGATGATGTTTCAGACTTCTATACAAATTTTACTATGGTGAAAGTTAAAGACTTTTTATACAGATATATACAGACTTCAGGGTTGATTGTTTTACATTCATGGTGCATGCATACTCATTCACACGACATATTACTATTTTATACAGATATATACAGACTTTTTATACAGATAGATTGATTTAAGGCCTTTTCTTTTTATTAATTTGTTGTTATGATATATTCAATTTTATTATTATCTGTCGGGTTTATTAAAAGCCCAAAAAACTATTTGGGCCCAACTGAAAAACCGACCGGACCGGACCGAATCGATTCGGTTCAAATTTGGTTTGCTTTAATTTTCGGTTCAGTTCGATTCATTAATATAACCGGTTTTTTTTGGTTCAAAAAATTTGGCAAAAAACCGAATCGAACCAACCTATGCTCAGCCCTACTCTCTACTGCCTTCGACGCTCGGAGTTCGACACGCCTCGTTCCTTCCTTTGCCGCCTCGTTCTCCTTCCGGAGGGTATTCACCGTCTTCTTCAGGGTGGCGGCAAGCACCCTGGAATCTTCCAACTTAGCCTCGGCGGCTCGGGCGGCCTCTCGGCACTTGGCGATCTCCCGATCCCCGGCCGCCACCCGGTCTTCGAGGGCGGCGGCCTTTTCTATCGCCGCTTGCAGCTCCAGCCTTAAGCTCTCCTCCAGCGAGGAGAACTCGCCTGCAGCCTGCATCGCCGGGGCAATTTCCTCGTCTTCCATGTTGACGATGAGGGCGACGTGCTGGAGGACCTGAAGAAAACAAAGGAAGGGTTAAAAAGGAAAGGGGCACCCAATCTTGCGAACAAAATTACCGAATAAAGACCCGAGTGAGGTGCAAACACCGACTTGCACGGCTTCCTGGGCTATGGCCGCCATTTGGGCCCTAAGGGTCCCTCGAGGAATTCTTCCCCCGGCCGACCTTTCTATCTCCGTGAGCAGGCTGTCAGTGACAGAAAGCCCCGAGGGCACCTCAAAGCGAAGCTCCCATTCGTTCACGATGATCGGAGAAGCCGGGGAGCGGGGCACCGTCCTGTGGTACCTCTTGAGGAGAGACGCGGGGGAGCTTATCTCGTCTCCCACCTCCAGAACCCGGGGCTCCTGCTCCCGAGCTCATTTTCGGCTCGGCGCATGGCTGGACTCAGGGGCCCGGGGCACGGTTGAGCGCCTAGCTGGAGTGGCCGCCGGGGGAGCCGGAGCCGACGACGGGCGAGAGGGACCGGCACCTTGGTCCTTCTTCCCATTCTTCTGTTCGACCAGGGCTGCCTGAATTGCCTAGATCCATGGGTTCTGCACAAGACAAAAAAAAACACAAAGAAGGGGTTAGCAATGCTTGAAAAAGTGGAGGAATACACAAGTCTAAACATGTCGCCTGGAAACTCCTAACTTACCCGCGAACTGGGCGGGGCTGAGCCCGGCCCAACTGAGGGCCTGCTCAGACAGCAACACATCAGCCCGGGGGAGGGGTCCCCACTCCGACACTGCCACCGTGTCGGGATCATTCGATCGCCTCACCCGCGGGCAGTTGGCCCTGTGCTACTGGATGGGCACGGGCTAGTCCTCATCCTCGGGCGGCCCGACAAACAAAACTTCTTCTTCCATTCGTGAGTATAAGAAGGTACTACGACGTCCCCCGACCTGGCAACACCTCATCGTTGTTTTCTAAAAGAGATGTATACCCAGCTCGGCCCGCCCTTACGAGTGCCGAGGTGGTTTTTGTAGCAGAGAGAAGAAATGAGAAGGCTCCGGCTGAAAGGGATCTGACGTAATTTCAACCGGACCAGGAACCCAAGGAGAATCCTCTAAGAGTTCGGCACTAATTGGCCCGGTGCTAACTCAAAACAATTCAATGCCACACTCACCTCAGGGGAGAAAGGCAGGAGAATCCCGGCCCAAAAGGCTTCCAGGTACAAGGCAATCTCATTATCCCGTACCTGGTCTGCCCTCTCCCCCTCCTCGGTCAGACGAAGCGAGTAGCCGGGAGGAATGTGGAAATGAGTCCGGATGGTGGCGAGCTCATCCGTATGCCTCGGCATGGATGACGCGCCAAGAGCACCCCTACCCTGCGCTCTGGGGACCGCCCCCGTCGCGCGACCCCGGGAAGCATGACTAACCCTAACTTTCCTGAGGGACCTTGACTCAGACGAGGAAGAGGAAGAAGAAGAAGAGAAAGCTACAGAAGACCCCCTAGACTCTTCCCGGACTATTTCTACAGACTTCTCGGTTAAAGACATCTAACCTGATCAAAAGGATGAAGTCCTCGGAAAAGAAAACGCAGATATCCCGACCTAAAGAAAAGAACGCCGAGCTAACACCGAAGGGACGAGGAAATTATGATGAGATATGGACCCTGAAGAGGATCCCACCTCTATTTATAGCAGCCGGCGTACACATACCACGGCGCCAATCGTCTTCTAATAAAACAACACTTCGTATTCGACGGCCATCGGTGCTCCACCTGTCACACGCGCATTGTCCCATCGGGCGCGGGAACACCTGCGGCCCGTCGCGTCAGCTAACCAGCGCCAGACACGTGGGCTGGCACTTCGGCGAACGTACGCATGAACCGACGCTTCCTTTTTAATGCGGGATCTCTCCCTTGATCCGTTGACGTCATCCAGAAAAAAAGACTAACTGTCCGGGGATTGCGCACCGACGATATCTTCAAATAAGAGCTTACTCCGGGAGACTGGTCAGACTACTCTCAACCCGACCCATGAATGGGTCGAGACGAGAGTGGGGGGCTAATGATGATGCTCGATACCGGTGATTCCCCAGATCATGACACGTAGCAGATGACGTCTCCCAGAGCTTGCGAGATGGGATCAAGATCGGTAAGTTAGGAGCATACCCCGAGCCTCCGACCCGAGAATGTTCCCGACCTGCAGCGACCTTTCAGACCGCTCTTACGATCACCCTACAAACAATCATCGGCTCGTCCCGGAGCCTCCCGTACGCTGAGTTCCCTCAGCCCTCCAGCTTGCCTCCGAGCTATCACATATCCAAGATTCCTCGGCCTCCCGCTCGTTCCCGAGCTGCCCGCCGAGCTTATCTTCCTCGGTCTCACCGACCGACCCACAACACCGATCATAGGCATCTCAGCCACGGCTTCAGGAATCTCACCATGACGCGAGATATCCGCCGCCTATGATCCCGCGTTCTACGCCATCGCGCTCCCTCATTAACGAGCATATCTCGTTATTAATGGGGAATCCCGCCTTTCACGCGGGCGTAACACCAGCGGCGTAACGACCGGCGTGAATCTCGCACCTCCCTGCTCATGGCCGCCACTATATAAACCCCTCTCTCAGACGACTCAGATAAACCAATTTCACCCCAATAGGCCGTTACTCTGCCAAAATATCCCGTCTAACTTAATCGTCGGAGGGTCCTCGGTGGCATAACCACCCCAGGACTTCCTTGCAGGTAGCTCGGCCTCAACCACATAAAGCCCATTGAGATCCACACACTCCAGGAGGCAACCTCCAACTCAATCTCAGCCACCCATTACCGCTCGCTGCAGATCAACGGAAGGGAATATCTGAAGAAGATCCAGAGATCCATCAGTATATATTGTAACTCCGCAAAATCAAACTTGTTGTTGAATTAAGATTTTAATTGAAGAATAAAACCTTTAGCAAACGTTAACATCCCTTGAACACTACCCACTAATATTGCACCCCTGCCGTTGAAAAAGACACACGATTTTGGTAGAGTATCGAGTGAAAGAACAAAATCACCTAACCTGAAAAGGTTGATTATTGCCACGCTAATCACATTGTTGACAGTTGACGCAACAAGTCTCCTCTGAGTTTGTTAAACCCTTGGCGAAAAAGTAACTTTGTTAGGTTAAAAAGGTAAAAGCAGAGAGTGGGGCTCATTAAATACGAGGCTGTTGGATAAAGACACTCGCTGCTTCTGCGAACTCTGATCGAGGTTAATTAAACCGTTTCCAAAACACCCACGTGCGCCCCCACAGCAGCCAAGGCCGCCTTTTTTTACTGCTCCTATGTTATTACTATATGAGATTTTATATTTACATGGACGACCTCTTTTTGGAAATTTACACGCGTTTTTTTCACTCGGAGTGGCATGCCATGTAATTTGTGTGGAAATTAGGGGGGCCTAAATAAAAAGGGGGGATGGGGCCCGCTACAGCTGGAGTCATTTTGCCGGGCTGGCTGGTGCTCAGAACAATGGGCATCTGCCGTGGTGTTGGGAGTGGGGACCACGTTGCTGACGTCACGGTCGTCGTGATTCCGTTATGAGCACCGGGAATAAAAAAAACACCCATGTACGTCACCCCCTAATTGTGGGGCCTACCCTACGTAGATAATCGCATGGGTCTTACTTTGAGGTCACAGGTCGTATTTACTATTTTTTTCAGATAAACTACCGGGTTCCGTGACATAGTGTAGGGATATGTCACCTCTTATGTGCTTTATAGAGAGGATCGAATCTCACTGGAGCAAGTAATCATAAATTTACGCTTTCGAAGTAAATTCATGTGCGTCCTGTATGTGTGAATATGATGTGTACTTGAGTGAGGCTTATGATTCAATTCCAAAAAAAATAAAATTAAACTGTATAGTCGAGAAACCGTGGTTTTACAATCATCCGGTAAAGAGAAAAAATGTATCGAAAACGCAAGAAAAACTGAGGTATACATCCGTTAGGTAACGAAGATGAATATGCTCGATACCAATTATCCCAAAAAATATGATGGATATCGATTGTCGAGAAATAACATTCTCGGGACCATTTTTCTTGTCTAACTATAGACATTTATCCAACATATAAATATCATGGGTATGTGTATAACATTAATATCTAGATGATGCGAGCACTGTCTTTTTATCTTATTTTATCTCTTGCTTACTCTTGCATTAGGATAGTGCTACAGATCTAACATAACGGTGTGATTTCATATGGCAAACAGCTATAAGTGTTGCAAACCAAACAGTAACTTATAAAACTTGCGAGAGGAACAACCATTGTATCTTATTCTATGTCGTCGTTGGTTGGACGAGGTGGAGCTATTGCACTACACTGGAATGTAAAAATAGATATTTGGTTTTATATAGTCGTCGTTGCTACGACGTCTATTTGACAAACAATTTGAGTTTGAAAACATGACACCCAAGAAATGCAAACAAAACGTGAAACGGTAATTGCATTTTATTTACATGCATAGAACCAAAAAATAAGAAAAACCCAAAGAACCCTGCAGCTATCAAATGGGGAAAAATTTACATTGAGCGGACTCAGTGGAGGACTTATGGGGCCATTGTTGTATGGTGGGGCGCAAGGAGCTGGAATATTATTTATGGAGATAGTGACCCAGCTCATAATAATAGGAACAAATTAAGAATCAAAACTTTATCCTTGGCTAAATTATTGAGTTATTCATCAAGACATCCATAGGAATTAATGACCAATTAGGCAATTTTTTCTATCTTGTGTGGATCACATCTTTTCTGATTGATCCATCTCCTAATACCTTGGACTGCATTAGTCAAAAACATGGTGTTATTAAACTTTAACTTCTTTTATTTTTTATTTTTTGGGTTAGAGAGGTGATGCAAGGGGTGGTGTCAGAGCGAGTCCAAAAGAAAACATAGATACATCGCAAGATGGTGACCGGTGGTGAAGATGGTGGATCTGTTCCAGCGGTACGAGTGGAGAAGGACCCAGCTGGAGGGGAGATATAGAAGGACTTCAGAATGTGATTATGGGTCGCCGATGGATCAGAAATCCGTCTTGTGAAGTTTTGCTATCTATCTATCTATATATTACTCTAATATAAAGTTGGGTTGGTCAAGAAATCTTTTGCATGTCAAAGCATTATTTTGGGCTTTTCCCCTTTTCCCCTTCTCATTATCCATATTTATTTCCATATCCATTTCTAATTGCCCATTCTTATAAGATCCAAAATGAAGAAAAAAAAACTTATTTATGACTACTTTTATTAATTATTTGATTTCTGTTTTATTTTATTTGTCTAAAACGCATTCTCCTAAGGTTTTCATAATTAAAAACAATAAAGTAAATATTTTTTGTCCTTATTTTCTAATATCAATATTCGAAAAATATTCATGATTATATTTAGCTTTGAAATGACATCAATGCTAAATTGTTATTTTATAAAAAAATTTGCAACGTTTACTAAAATCATTTCTTTTATCTTTTTATGGTAACTGTTATTTCTTTTTATCTTTTATTTACCCTTCTTTTTATCCATATTTATTTCCATATCTTTGCTCAAGAAAAAAATAAACAATTAGTGACCAGTTGTTTGGGAGAGTTGGCTCATTAATTTTTTTTTATCAATTATTATAATTAGTGACGTGTTAAAATATTTTTAGTTATCTTTACTGTTATATGTTATAGTACTAGTAGAATTAGTACTAGTAGAAAGGGCTCTTCAATTTTGGAATTGATTTCTGATACGACATTTTCATTCTACAAGAAAAATCATTAAAAAATCCAACCAAAATTTATAACCGCAACTAACCCTACCATTTATTATAGAAGAAACTAAACTCATCGCATAGTAACTACCGGGCTATATTATTACAGCTTTTATGAAAAAAAATAAAGTCGTTGAAATTTGATAATAAATTATTAGTTATAATTAGTGTATGCACCAATATGTTGTTAATCATTAATAACGGGTTGTTGATGGGTAATTACTCGTATCTATAAAATGATAAAAAGATAAATCATGTAAATAGATTCACTAAAAATCTATTATACAGATATTCACAAATATTTTTAATTGTTTTAGTTTAAATCATATTAGATTATTTATAATACTTAATATAAAAAGCATACCCCGGGCCTTCGACCCGAAGATGTTCCCGACCTTCGGAGGCGAGCCAATGGTTGTTTGTAACACGAGCATAGGAGTGATCTGGAAGGCCACCGAAGGTCGGGAACATCCTGGGGTCGAAGGCCCGGAGTATGCTTCCAATGTACCGTTCTTGCTTCTTTCTCGTAACCTTTGGGACACGTCATCTGCAACGTGTCACGATCTGGGGAGTTCCTAGTACCAAGCATCATCATTAGCCCACCACTCTCGGACCGACCTATTCATGGGTCGGGTCGAGAGTGGTCTGATCGGTCACCCGGGCCAAGTTCTTATTTGAAGATATCGTCGTCGCGGATTCCCGGGCAATTAGTTGTATTTTCTTGATGACGTCAGCGGATCAGAGGAGAAATCTTGCATTAAAGAAGAAGCGTCGATTCGGGCGTACGTTCGTCGAATCGCCGGGCCACATGTCCGGCGCTGGTTGGCTGACGTGACGGGTCACCGGTGTCCTTCACGCTCGACGGGACGTGCCTAATGTGTGTGCGACAGGTAGAACGTTGACGGCCGTTGAATGCGAAGTGTCATTTTGTCGGGAGACGATCGGCGCCGCAGGATGTGTTCGCCGGCCGCTATAAATAGATGTGAGATCCCCCAGGGTCCACACTTCGCTATAATTTCCTCAGCCCATCATGTGTTAGTTCGGCGCTTTTTCTTTTAGATCGGATTTCTTGTGTTCTTTCCTCCGAGAATTCCTTTCTTTGCTCAGGTTAGATGTCTTCCTCTGAGGAGTCCGTAGATATAGTTCGGGTAGAGTCTAGGGAGTCTTCTACAGTTTCCCCTTCTGCTTCTTCCTCTTTCTCGTCCGAATCTGAATCCCCCCAGGGAGTTAGGGTTAGTCATGCCACCCGAGGTCACGCGGCGGGGACGGTCCCCAAAACGCGTGTCAAGAGTGTCCGTGACGCGCTTCCCTCCTGAGGCATGTAGACGAGCTCACCACAATCCGGGCTCGCTTCCACATTCCCCCCGGCTACTCTCTTCGCTTGGCCGGGGAGGGAGAGAGGGCAGAATATGTACGGGGCAAGGAGATTGCTTTGTACTTAGAAGCCTTTTAGGCCGGAATGCGTCTGCCCTTCTCCCCGAGGTGAGTACGGCATTGCATTGCTTCTAATTAGCCCCGGGTCAGCTAGTGCCGAACTCGTGGAGGATTCTCCTCGGGTTCCTGGTCCGGTTGAGACTGCAGGAGATCCCTTTCAGTCTGAACCTTCTCCTTTCCTCCCTCTGCTACAAAAATCAACTCGGCACTCGTAGGGACGAGCCTGGCTGGGTATACGTTTCTTTTAGAAAACACAGAAGAGGGACGACCGGGTCGGGGGTCGTAGCGGTACCTTCTTTCATTCATGAATGGAAGGAGAAGTTCTTGTTTGTCGGGCCACCCGAGGGTGAGGATTGGCCTGTGCCTGTCCAGTGGCACAGGGCCAACTGCCCATGGGTGAGGCGGTCGTCCGATCCCGATGCGATGGCAGTGTCGGCGTGGTAGCCCGTCCATCGGGCCGATGTGTTGCTGTCCGAGCAGGCCCTCAGTTGGGCCGGGCTCAGCTCCACTCAGTTTGCAGGTAAGTTAGGAGCTTAGGCGACCTGTTTAAACTTGTGTATTATTCTATTCTTTCTGGCATTGCTAACCCCCTCTTTGTATTTTTGGTTTTTTGCAGAGCCGATGGATCGATCCAAATTTCGGGCCGCCATGGCCAAGAAGAAAGGCAGGAAGGCCGAAGGCGCCGGCCCGTCGGCGGTCGCTCCGGCCAGGCGCTCCAGCATGCCCCGGGCCTCGGAGGCCGTTCGCGCGCAGATCCGCAAACACGCTCGGGAGCAGGAACCCTGGGTTTTGGAGGCGGGAGACGAGGCCGATCCTCCCGCACCCCTCCTCAAGAGGCACCATAGGACGGTGCCCCATTCCCCATCTTTCCCGATCTTCGTGGATAAAGGGGATCTTCGCTTCGAGGTTCCCTCGGGGCTTTCTGTCGCCGATAGCTTGCTTTCGGAGATAGAAAGGTCGGCTGGGGGCAAAATCCCCCGGGGGACCCTCAAGGCCCAAAAGGCGGCCATAGCCCAGGAGGCCATGCAGGTCAGTGTTCGCCTCCCGCTCGGGTATTTATTAAGTACTTTTTGTTTGCAGGACCGGGTGCATTTTTAACCCCTCCTTTTGTTTTCCTCAGGTCCTCCAGCACTGCGCCCTCGTTGTCAACATGGAGCACGAGGAAATTGCCCTGACGATGCGGATCGCTGGCGAGTCTTCCTCGTGAGAGGAGGGCTTGAGCTAAGAGCTGCGTGAGGCAAAGGAGAGGATCACCGCCCTCGAAGACTGGGTGGCAGCCGAGGATCGGGTGAACGCCAACTGTCGGGAGATCATCCGGGTTATGATGGAGTCCAACAAGGCCGTTGAGACCAAGTTGGAGGATGCCAGGGTGCTCGCCGCCACTCTGAAGAAGACGCGGGACACCCTCAAGAGGGAAAACGAGGCAAAGAAGGAAGCGATGAGGCGTGCCAACCTCCGGGCTGCAAAGGCGGTGGAGAGTTACAAGACGTCGGATCAATCTACGCCGACCTCGCGGAAGCCTCGGCCCTCGTCTGGCATGATGCCCTCGACGCCGTCAAGACGCCGATGCCAGAGTTTCCTGACGGTAAGCTTTGTCTCGAGTACCCCCTCGAGGGCGAGGTGCAGAGGGATGCCGCTGGAAGCGTCACCGAGGAGAAGGCCCCTGGTGGGGGCGTTGGGGAGAAGGCGGTCACCCCGGCTCCCAGAGCCGAAGCCCCCTGCTGTGGGCGCCAACCCTCAAGCCGCCACCCCGACTTCCGGTGCTGCCCCAGAGCATGTTGAGGTCCTCCCCGGCCCCGTGGCCTGAATCTCCCTGCCATCTTTTTTATTTTGTTTTGAAATTTTATAAGCCTTCGGGCGATTTCGTAAGGCTGAAGAGCCCACAATACCTTTGTAAAGACTTCCGAGCTTTGTGAATAAAGTTATTTTATAGAAATCTTTGCGTAATGTTTTCATTTCGTAGTAATGTCTTCATTTTGCTTGCCTGAAGAACGCTAGGTCGGCGGCATGTCCTTTAGTTGGCGATCGCGCGTCGAGTTAAATCCAATTATTTGAAGTGTTCAAAGGCTGGTGCAAGATCGGTGTCTTTGTGGCCCCGAAGTTGAGGTGGAGATCGCTCGTTGAAGATACGTCAAGTTGGACCGGTGACCACTGCTCTTAAGGCTAGTCGGCGTCGCCGAGGATGAGGACTTCTGACCCTTAGCAAAGATGGGTAGGGAGTTACCTACTCAGGATGGACCGAGCAGGGATGCTGCTCGGTGGCCTCTTGGCGAGGGCTTTGATCTTTAGCATAGATGGGTAATAAGTTACCCGCTAACGATAGACCGAGTAGGAAAGCTACTCGGTGGCCTTTTGGTGAGGCTTCGATCCTTGGTGTCGATGGGTAGTAAACTCCAGCCATGGATGGATCGAGCAGGGCAGCTGCTCGATTGCCTCTTGGCGAAGGCTTTGATCCTCAGCGTAGATGGGTAAGAAGTTACCCGTTAAGGATGGACCGAGCAGGGCGGCCGCTCGGTTACCTCTTAGCGAGGGCTTTGATCCTTGGCATCGGTGGGTAGTGAACTACCATCCATGGATGGACCAAGCAGGACAGTTGCTTGGTTGCCTCTTGGCGAGGGCTTTGATCCTTGGCATCGGTGGGTAGTAAACTACCAGCCATGGACGGACCGAGCAGGGCAGCTGCTTGGTTGCTTCTTAGCGAGGGCTTTGATCCTTAGCGTAGATGGGTAAGAAGTTACCCGCTAAAGATGGATCGAGCAGGGCAGCCGCTTGGTTGCCTCTTGGCGAGGGTTTTGATCCTTGGCGTCGGTGGGTAGTGAACAACCAGCCATGGATGGACCAAGCAGGGCGGCTGCTCGGTTGCCTCTTGGCGTGGGCTTTGATCCTTGGCGTCAGTGGGTAGTGAACTACCAGCCATGGATGGACCGAGCAGGGCAGCTGCTCGGTTGCTTCCTGGCGAGGGCTTTGATCCTTAGCATAGATGGGTAAGAAGTTACCCACTAAGGATGGACCGAGCAGGGCAGCTGCTCGATTTTGCGAGGCTCTGTCCGACCTTCCGAGATGTGTGAATATTGGGAAGGGTGACCGTCGTGGGAGGCACGTGGCAGAAATGCATAGGTGAGGCGAGGCGTTCCAAGACCCGTGTCATTCCGACTTCGATTCTCCGAGAAACACGGGAAACCCGCCGCGTGGCCGTACAGTATTGGAAGAATCGAGCGAATCCCTGGATTCGTGCGCATGCGCGCGCAAATTTGGACTCTTGGGGATTCTGTGGAGGCTTTAAATAGAGAAGGAGATGCCAACTTTTCAGCATTGCTTTTCGAGATGGCCGAGCGTATATATGCGATCGAAGAGATCATTACTCTCGATGACGTTTATATATACGACCAGTCCGTTCCGAGGAGAGATACCAGGGAGTGGTCCAGTGCATCGAGGACCACATCGGCCATCTCCTTCCTCGCCGGTCGCCCCTCCTCCAATTGCTGATGTACGCAATCTGAAGGAGGTCTACGGGGTTGTACAACCACCTTGCTGAGGAACCGTAGACGAGGTGCTCGACAAGGTGCGTACGATCATCTTACTCGGTCTCATCTCGAAGACCAGGCATGACCGATCCTTGGCCCTCATTTTGGAGTGCTTCCAAAAGAGACAGGTCGTGAGCCAGGGCTCGGCAGGTTGAGTGCCAGGTACCTCTGTGGCGTCCCAGGTTCGCGTGCAGCATCAGCGGGAGCCGGCTGCAGAGGCCAGGGCTCGGCTGGCGGAGATCTCTTCGGAGTATCACCAGGAGTACATCCTCGACCCCGCTCCCCCTCTGTTGTAATTTTTCTTTTTATGTAAGGCCGAGGAGCCCATAATACCTTTTGATGAATAAATGAAGCTCTCCTTTTTGTGACGTTTTATGGTTTTCCTCTTTGTCTTTTGGGTGCATTTGAGTAATTCCGTGGAGCGAAATCCGTGAACTTTGAACCGAGGAAAGGGAAAACAAATAGGGGGAGTTTCTTCTTATTATTAAAAAGGAACTTCAAAAAATTTACATCGCTTTTTTGAAAGAAGGAGCATATATTCATAGATATTCCTTTGAAAGAAGGAGAATATATTCATAGATATTCCTTTCAAAGGTACAACTTGAGCTTCTCGGCTTTGTAAGACCGTGGAAATTTGCGACCCGTTGCATCTTGTAAGCGATAAGCCCCGCCGGGCAGGACCTCGGAGACGAGGAATGGGCCGTCCCATTTCGGAGAAAACTTATGCAGCTTGCCCTGATCGACAAACTCGTTCCGCCTTAGGACCAAGTCCCCGGCCTTAAAGGCGCGATGCTTGACTCGTGCGTTGTAGTAGCGGGCAGTTTGCTGTTGGTAAGCGGCGGCTCTGATCTGTGCCCGGTCCCGCTTTTCCAACAGGACATCCAAATTAGTCCGGAGTGCCGAGATGTTATTTTCGTCGTCGAAATGCTTGACCCTGTAACTGGGCAGCCCGATCTCTGCTGGGATCATCGCCTCGGTGCCGTAGCAGAGACTGAAGGGGGTCTCTCCGGTGGGGGTCTTCTTCGACGTGCGCAAGGCCCATAAGATCCGGGGTAGTTCATAGACCGAACTACCTTGTCGTACTTCCAGGCGATCTCGAAGACCTCGAATGACGTCCCAGTTGGTGACCTCGGCCTGCCCGTTGCATTGGGGGTGCGCGACCGCGGCGAACTTCATCAGTATATGGTATTCGCTGCAGAATGCTTTAACTCTCTCATTTTCGAAATTCGTCCCGTGGTCGGTGATGATACTGTTAGTTGTATGTATGTCCTAGAGGCCATTATTGTACATGAGATGTATATTATAGTGGATGCTGAGACTTATATAGGGAGGACTTTCTTGCTCGACATGATAGTATGCTATTTGGTTGCTCTTTATCTTAACATGTACACTTACTGTCTCTCTGTTACATGTTGATAAAGCCCTTAGGATGTGTACTTGACTACCAGGATTATGATGCAGATCATATTAGTGGGGCCTGGGCAGTCAATGAGTTCATCCTTCAATTGTTCTTAGTCGAGGGAATATCGAGATAGGGCATCGATATTTCAGAGTAGACTAGCGTATACGCTTCTCGACACATATGATGGGCGATGGATGATCACATATCCATTGGTCTTTGACATCAGAGATCGTATACGGGTGCTCAGTGGAGACTGGGTACACTGAACGGACTCGCCGAGAACTCATAGATGGTATTATACCTCACGTCAGATAGCAGTTCTCAAGTGACACTACTACAAGTTAGTCTGTCGACCCGAGATCGTCATAGAGTTTTGTGTGTCTTCCACTGTGCATTGATTTCCACCCTACCACGGCTCTACTGAGTCGTGCAAACGGGTGGGTTTTGGGTACAGTCCTGAGTCACATTGAGGTAATGAGCGATAAGAGGGGATTTCGTCTCTCCCGGTATTGGGGGTTGATGTTGCGCTATGCTCGATTGGCCATAACTGAAAATCCCTGGTCAGGGTGGATGAGATTTACTGGTAAGTGTTATCAGTAGTTTCTCGACCCGTTATGGACCTTGCATCGGTATGACTTATCAAGCTATTGGGGTCTGACGTTTACCACCCCTAGGCGAGATATGCGACATATCAGACGAAGAGACCGGACTGTACGGTATTGTTACTGATTAGATTCGCAGGAGTATGGGCATGCTTACTTATTGATCTTCTGATCGCTCAATACCCGAGTGGCCGTTACGTTTAGCAGACCGCTTGCGGCTTGTGGGTGACTGATATGATCACCACCTACTGCCGGCGTATTGAAGAGTCTTTAGAGTCCTACACAGAGGTTTCCTGGTTCATGCGAAACGAAGTAAGAGCACATATGTGATATGTGCGGGACCGAGATTAATGCGCGTATGTGATACCGCATTCTATTCTCGCGATATGTGATATCGGTCGGTTATATGTGATATAACCAGGTTATCGGATCAAGTGTTGATTCGATAGGATGTTACATTTGATATTAGGCGGTTGTATGTAATATAGCCGGATTATTAAATCAAGTATTGATTTAATAATTTAATGTATAATTATATATGTGATATATTGATTTACATTAACTAATATTAGCTCACTTAAACATTTCTTTTTCTCACTGGTGTACACTTAGTATATATGTGATATATATTAATGTACGTTATTTTGTGTCTTGCCAGATGCCACATGATACATGGATGTATGAGACTCACACCATGCAAATAATAATGAAGGTTTTTTTTTATTTATTTAAAGTAAATCAAAATTGGTTGGAAATTGTCACATGGTTGAAGCTTGTGGACCATTGACCAAGTCCACTCCTTTTGTTTTACTTGAAAATATTTATTAACCCAACCATTATTGTTTAGCCATGGTTTATTCTCTACATGAGTTAGTGTATGACACTAACTCAACCATGGTTGATTTTCTCACCTCATGAGTTCATTTTCTCTCATCTTCATTCTTCATCTTCTTCTTCATTGAAAAAAAGCTTGCTAGCTTTTCTCAAGGTGAGAAAATATTGTGAGAAAATTAAATGTAAAGTGAGCCCATTTCCTACTTCATCATCCTCTACTATTAGCCATTTAGTTTAGGGTGTTTGCTTCGCTAATTTCACCATTAGTGAATAGGTAGCATGAGCTTGAGTCTGCTCGACGTAGATCATCTTCGGCCTCGAAGATATTGAGCAAGCTCGTTCATTTCTTCATGTGGATCCTTACTAGAGTTCGGGTGTTCAATATTTGGAGCGAAGGGACTACTACACGGAGCTTTAGAAGTGAAGGACCGGTCTACAAAGGTTGTATTCATCATTCACTTAGTTGTAATGTTTGATTACATGTTAGTTTTGTCTAATTACTCTAGTTAGATCCTAGTCTAGGGTTTCTTAGCACTCTTAGAATTTTTGAAATTGGCATGCTTGATGTCTTGAAAACCCAGTAGGGTGCTGAGGAATCCTAACTGTGGTATCAGAGACGGGCTAGGGTGCTGAGGAATCCTAACAGTGGTATCAGAGACGGGCTAGGGTATTAGACGATATTTGTTAGATTACGAAACCGAAACTACTCCGAAACTTGAAACACACAAACCCAGTTTCTGTCGATTTTTATATGGTCTCTAAAAATTATTTAAACAAGTGCAGAATGTTGTATGTGATACAATATGAACACTACCAAAATTTGAGCCCAGTTGCTCGGAAAATAGCCGGCCACATTGAGCTAAAAACCGGTGAGCTCGGCCCATTTATGGGATTTTTTTCTCAAAATTTTGGTGGTGTTCCAGGCTCCGGGGTTTGGTATTTCAGGTGTTGTTTGTTTTTTCTAAGATTGCATGTGATGTGGTCTTACTGTGTAGGCAATTCGGAGTGTTTCGTATTCATAATTTAACAAGGTTTCGGGTTTTCACATGTTATCTAGGCGAAGTTAAAAAGTTCGAACGAATGTTAAAAACCCATTTTTCCAAGTTTAAGGTATTCGGAAAATCATGCAAGCGATTCTGTGGACCCTCTAGAAGAATGAAACCCTAACTCGATATAATGACTATGGAACCGCTTTCGAACCTTAGGGTTTGCGGCAGTTCCGCGGTGCCATTAATGAGGCTTGGGTTTGCCTTTCTACGGTTGGTCTATAGGTGTTGTGGCATGTTCTGGGTATTTTTGAACTGTGCTCAAGTGTTGAGCTCTCGGAGAATTGTGGGACTTTGATTAATTGATTGAAAAGTTTAATGTCGTCCGGATATTTGTGACGGGATATAATACTTGGAATCCACAATATTTGAATTTTATAAATCTAGCAATTTAGTCTCATTTGATCGGTTGCCACGGAATTTTGATATGGATCAAAAGTCTGTCGCAATCACGTAGCGTACGCGGATACTCGCCAGGTAACCTTACTAGATAGCCAAGCCCCATAGCCTCTACCAAGTGACTGTAGGAGAACTCCGTTGCCAAAAGAATCCGTCCGGGTGCTCACGGATGCGGTGTTCCGCCTAAGTACACTTCGTCGACGGTATCGGGGGTACGGCCGTCCGCTAAAGTTTCCGACGAGCATTCGATCAGGATGTCAGGAATCTTGTTGAATTACCCGACTTGATATTGAAAAGTGTTTTCGATATCAAGACTAAAATGCAGGGTTTATAATTGTTAGGCAAGCGATATCTAAGGAATTCATATTGTTAGGCATGAAATCCGCAATATGAGATATTACGGGTTTATGATGTCTAAGGTGGTTGCGGATTCCAGCTATTGTAGTTTTCATTTTCTTTTTTGCGACCATAAGTGTAATATATGGTGTATCGCCGGTTTTGTTGATATACGTCAACGACAATTGGGATATGCATATTTACTTACGTTGATGACATATGATGTTATGTGTTGCTGTGATATATTATATTGGATCGTCGTGTTTGAATAGCCGGGTTTTTTTTATGTGAGATGAGAGTTTTTCATTTTCATTCATGTAAAAACTTGTATGTAATATTCTTTTATTGGGACACTTCCGGGTTGAGGAAGATGTCACTGTTAATGTATATTATTTACTTTTCCGCATTAGGATAAACCCAAGGAGGGGAGCATAAGTAACCAGGTTCTAGAGTCCAGTGGGAGGCCATCTCGAGGAGTCGAGTCCGGGTCTCTTAACTCTACAGTTGGTAGGGTTACTTGCCGCTCTCGTAGGGGTCTTAGGATGTGGGATTGGCTATTCATCACGACCATGGAATCCGTGTTTTATACAGGCTTAAATTAAAACCCGGAAATCCTAGTATATCCAATATTTCATATGTTGTCTT
Source organism: Agapanthus africanus (assembly GCA_030015575.1). NCBI lineage: Eukaryota > Viridiplantae > Streptophyta > Magnoliopsida > Asparagales > Amaryllidaceae > Agapanthus > Agapanthus africanus. The sequence continues at coordinate 450,775,414 of JASDDO010000010.1, read as the reverse complement.
CTTCTGCTGATATTCTGTGATGTGATCACTTTATATTTTGAGATGGATACATTATATTATATATGAGATATATAATAGATGTTGCTTATGTTTTTCACCCGCACTAGCCCTGCCCCGCTCTGCCGTTAGTTACCTAACGTAACGGTGCACGACGGGACTTCATGGCGAATGCGAATGGCATAAGCGTACGTTGTATTTATCTATGATGCTTAGCTAACTTAAATAATGGGACATTCATTAATGAGATTAATGAAAGAAAATAAAGCTAAAGATGTTGTAGAATCGGATTTGAAACCCACTCGGCTTTTTACGAAAAAGCAAAGTTTCAAAATGCGGAGCTTAAGCCGCTCCTTTTAAAACCATTTGATTCTACAATGATATCAAGTTCAAAGCGTTAAAGGTTTTCTTAAAAACCATCCGCAACCCTCCGTCATTATAGGAAGTAGAGTACTTAGTATTTATGCTGCGTATGTTGATTATAGTCAAGGTTTAGTGTACAGTAGCTAAGTGATGTCTTCCTACACAGCATATGATGCGATTAATTAGGACAGTCATGTGATTGTGTTGATTATAGTTAAGGGTCATATGGGTGGGTCTAATTAATCAAGAAATGACGGGTAGATATTGACTAGTGCTTATGATATGTTTATTATAGTCCAGGTCATAATTGCTAGGGGTAAAAACCATTATCAGGAGTTTCAAGTGTTGAAATTTGCAATAAGATTGCATACCTTCTATGAGATAGTTGGATCCTGATACCCATTGTGAGTAATTGTTACTCCTAGAAGAGTTTTGCACTTTACAATTAGCCGATCAAGTAGGTGTCTAGAAAGGTGTCAACGGGGTTACGCCCCCTGGGAAAACGAGTTTTATTTTAATTACATCCATGCGAAAACACGGGGAACCTCCCTCAAAGTACCGGCACTGGCCTGGCTGAAAGATTGGCGAACTTGTAGAGTGTAATTAATCCCGGCTAGTCTTTCCTTTTATGGTTTGAAGGAAGATTTGATAAAAACTGTAGGAGCCATCCTGATTAGATAAAATATATAACCAATCTAATCTTTCAAGAGCGCACGCAGAGTGTTTTCTTCTCTCTCTCTCTCCAAATAGCGACCATGTCATGCCTTAATCAAGATAATAATATGGATGTATTGACCGAACCCGCTTGTTATACTGTACTGGGGAACGTTGGTCCCGCTCCAACTTATAATTGTTATAAGATCGAGCAGGTAATAGGGGAATACCAGGATTCCTATGCCGTCCAAACGAAGAAAGTGCATGATTGATGCAACTTCTTCGGGTGTGTTCGTTACAGAGAACTGTTTCTCAGTATCCTCTACGTCCTGGATATTTGATACTGGATTAGGATCCCGCATATGTAATCTGTTACATGGGCTACAGAAAGGTGGAAAACTGGGAATGGGTGATATGTCTCTAAGTATAGAGAATGGTGCAATTGTTGCAGCCAAGGTGTTGACAGTTATCACCTTGTATTACCAAATAGTAATACATTGATTCTGAACGAATGTTATTAGATACCGAACCTGATATAAAATATTATATCAGTCTCTTTATTAAATAAAGAAGGATATAATTTTGTATTGTTGGATAATATTTTGAACATTTTCTATATCAAGAGTTGATCAGTTCAGGCACGTTATCTAATAGCATATACGTTCTAAATCAAACCACAGTTCTTAACGTATAGAATACACACAAAAGGAAGAGTTCAGAAATGAATGAATTCTACTTATGGCATTGTAGACTAGGTCATATCAATGCGACCCGACTAGCTAAGTTATATTAAGATGCATATTTAAATCAGTTTGAATTTACATCTTGTGAAGCTTGCCAGTTATGTCACAAAGATAAAATGTCCATAGCTCCGTTTACTGGAAACAGAGGAAGAGTTAGTGAGCTCTTGAGATTGATACATGATGATATATGTGGTCCCCTATCTACGCATGCCAGGACTGGTTCTTTATACTTTATTACATTCACTGATGATCTCTCATACACATGTTCCTATTGAAACACATGCCTGAAGCTTTTGAGAAATTCAAAGAATATAAGTCAGAAGTTGAGAACCAAACGGGTATAAGTATTATGTATTTTGATGTGGTCAGAAAGGAGAATACTTGTGCATGAAATTCTTGGACTATTCTAAAGGAGAATGAGATTCTCTCTCAGCATTACTCTCCCGTGTCACGCCCCGCTTCCCAGTATACGGGCAGAGGATGCGACGAGGCCGCTACGTATTTACTGTGAAGTAAATACGCTAAGCGTATCTAAGCAATATAAAAGTAAATGCACAAGAGACAAGATATAATAAAACAGCAACTTTATTTATTCACATTCTTTCTGTACAATACATGGAAAGTAAATACAACTGAAATAAAGCAATGCCTAAACAATGGCATAACAGAAATAAAAAGGTACTGAAATGAAAGTGTACAATGAACTAAAACTCGGGGTCTTCACTGAATTATTCCAAGTCTTCAGCAGTGGGCTCGATCTCAGGAATGTCCAGATCACCTGACGACATTCAAAGAAGAAAGAAAGAGAATGTCGTCAGCGAACAAATCGCCCGGTAAGTCCCCAAGATAAGGAAGAAATAGAATAGACAGAATAAGAAGGTAGCTTTTAAAGTTGTATTATATTGTTTTATTGTTAATGCTGTTGTTTGTAGCTTGGTACAGAAGGATGCCAGTGTATACGAGAGGAGTCTCTATATACCAGAGACTAGAGGCAAGTATAGTACAAGGAACCATTTATGCCACGGTACAACAGCAACTGGATTCAGGTTAGGTGTATTAAATCTTACTGTCTCGTGCCACTTCTAACACCTCCCGTACCAATCTACCTCTTAAACCCCAAGATGTCTTGTTGTATAGTTGTATTGTATTGTCTTGTATTGTAAACTGTATTGATTGTATAATTGGATGACTTTGCCGAAACTACGATATCAGTAAACGGATGTAACTGAAGAATCATGTAAATGGATGTAACTGGATAATCATGTAAATGGAATGTATATCCATGGTTCGGTTCAGTCAAATTGTATAGATTGATAGATTGAATATATGGAATAATGGATTCATGGATTCATGTTGAATTGTAATATTGTAGATTATAGATTGTATATTGTACTTGAATCATATTCAAGTCAGATTATTAAAGAGACTCATCTGAGTCAGACAATTAGAAAAGTAAATTGAAGTCCTGATTGTTTTGATGTTATCGGTAACCGCTGCACATGGACGGCAAGATTTGTGTCTTTTTCAAAAACGATTACCGTGTTGATAACACCATTTGTTAATTGTCTACCTTAGATAGGAAACCATCAACTTCTCCGTCTCCCTGAGGCTCAAGAGATTGGTCCCGCTTAAACCTATGTTTACTAGGGTCCTTAGGGTAATTTATAGAACTTGAGGGGTTTTTATGTAAAAATACTTTTCTATAGTTTTCAAAATACTCCCTAAGTATTTAGTTATCGTCTTTAGAGTTGTAATGAATATAGATTTTACATTGTGATATTTCTAGTGAAAATATCCTAATTCCATAATAAAGGGTATTTATTTGTAATATTGACTTGTATGGAATTCATGGTATTTTAATATAAAATGATTCTTCGATTTGGAAAAGTTTGAATATTTAGATTATAACAAAAATAGGTATTTTGATATTACATATATATATTTATTTATAAAAATAAATTTTAATATATATTATAATTCTAGAAATCTCATTTTCATAAGATTTTCGTATTTTAAATCTTTCGAGACCGAATGCTCCTTGCGGAGGTTTGCATCTCGCACTACTGAGCCCAGGGATGTGCGATAATCCGCACTATCCCAGTCGGGTTCCCCAAATTCGGTTGTAGCGGCACTTTGCAAAGATTTGTGTAAATACTAAATCGTTTAGAAAATGGTTTTATTAGTAATGGTATTTATTTGAAAAGGTGTTATTTTCCCGTATTCTATATTCCCGAAAATATTGTGCTATATTGCATATGAGTGTGTGAGGAGGTAGGTTATTACCTCGTGATCTACTTAAAGGTATAGCAAGGTTTTGATGGTTTAAATGTAGAAATGAAACTATATGGTAGTTTAATGGAAAAATACGGTAAAATGGATAGCAATTACTTTTGATATGGAACTTGTTTAATATGATTAGTTAGTGTTTAATGTAAGTGCACGGCGGCGCCCCGGCCGTCAAACCGACGGCCAAATGCGGAAACGATGATAAACTTTAATTTTGCGAACTTAGCAAAGCGGCACCACCGCGCACTAAACCCCGGATCGGGCCATTAAACTAGATCTAGCTAACTACAAGACGGGTTAGAGATATACCGAGTGATCCGAGTCCTCCGGTCTTCTCGTCGTCGTCCCGATCTCCCGCGGATCCTCCGGTCGTCGCCTCCTTGCCGGAAGGGCACCACATCGCCTGTATCTTTTACGGGCTCCCACCTCAATGCCGAGGCAACTCGGGCATGAAGCTGGCAAGTCGACATACCCAAGAAGTGCTGTAGAATGTAGTGTAGAGTATGTCTTTTTGGGGTTGGTTTCCATAGACGGAGGAATGGTCGAAAGAAAATTGGTGCTTTCAATTTTCTAGCAAAATGGAATGAGATGAAGAATGCTATACACAAAAATGAATCTCTCTCATTTTTCTCATCTCCTCTCAAGAAATTGTGGCCGGCCATTCTTATTGTGAGAAGGGTGGAGGAATGAATCAAAAGGCATGAAGGGAGGTGATGGTAGGAGAAAAGCAATGGTGACCACATCCAAGAACATAATGATCACAAAACTCACATCCAAATCAAATCCTTTCACTTCACAATAAATGCATCATGGATGAAAGATATCATAATCAATACTTTTGCAATAAAACCCTCCACAAAGTGTTATTTGCAAACTTGCAAATAACCCCCTCCATCGGAAAAGTCCGGCCGGGAAAGAACAAAGGAAAACCGGCCGGAACGGAATGCAAACTGGCAACTCCAGAAAACTGGTCCCGTAATAAATTACAGGAAAACCCCGAAACTGTGCATACACACCCGCATCTGTATTCCGTCCGGATACAAATGCAAAGAGACAAAATCTACACTGTACTAAACTAGGATCCGGCTTAAACCAAAACCGGCTAGTAATGTTCGTCCGATCCTGATTCGTGCAATACCGCACGTATCTGATCGAACCCTGCCATATATCCATACGGCCACTAGTACAAACCGTCCGATCCTGATCCGTGCAATACCGCACGTATCTGATCGGACCCTGCCATATCTCCATACGGCCTCTACAGTGTTTCGCCCGAAAGCTGAGTAACTGAATGTGTGGTGGACTCTAAAGTCTCGTCAATACTATGGCTGTGGATTTAACCACTAGCACGTCAGAGGTATAAGCCAATACGTAACGGGCCACCAGCTATTGACCAAAAGGGACGTCGATGAGCGAGCTCATCCCGACACCCTACTGAGCCTGTCAGTGACAATATCCGTACAGTCCGGTCCGTTCGTCTATGAGCATCGCATGTCGGGCCTAGGGGGTGGGTAAAAGTCAGACCCCCAAAAGCGGTACAAGTCGTGTCGGAGTGTAGCCCAGAACACCCTGAGATACTACTGGAATACCTACCAGTAAATCTCCTGCCTTGGCCAAGGACTTCGTGTAATGGCTCTCCTAGACACAGCGCGACCTCACCCCCAATACCGGGAGAGACGAACCCCCGAAGATCCGCTCATTGCCTCCATGTGGCTTGGGACTGTACCCAACTAAAACCTGTTTGCACGACTCCTTTGAGCCGTGGTAGGGTAGTAATCAAAGCACAGTGGGAACTCACACGAGACAAATGACGATCCCCAGGTCGATGAACTAACCTGTACACATGTCACCTGGGAACTGCTATCTGACATCAGGTATAAGACCAACTAGCATGTTCCCGGCGAGTCCTGTCCGGTGTACTCATAACCCAATGAGCACCTGTATACATCTTAGGTGAACCAACTGACACCAGTGGCTTGTGAGACCGGCCACCGCCCCTCTTCGGGGTCTCGACTGTATACACTAGTCTACTATGGAGAATTGATGCCCTGTCTCGAAACTCCCACGACTAGGGACCATTTAAGGATGTGCTTATAGACTACCAGCTCCCACGTATATGATCGCCCTCATACTGCTGGTCGTCAAGCAAGAATCCAAGGGGCTCTATCAACGTGTAATAGCGACCTGTAAGGTCACCTGAAGCAGTACACGATGATAAAGGTAAACCAGATAGCATACTATCATCTCGAGTAAGACTGTCGTACCGGGATAGGTCCTCCCTCAATCATTGCAATCACGTGCCTGTGATCCAATAATTGACTCTGAGGGCACTATCTCCAACAATCTCCCACTTGCACTCAAGGCTAATTATTGCGATGTCGCATACTCACAGCCCGTGTGATACCGAACACCCAACTCCTCTACTAGTCAGTCGCACAAAACCTGTTTGCGAAACTATTGCGTTCGAGGAATAGCCTCAGTGAGTGGATCCGCCTTGAAGTTTCTTTCTATGTCTCTCTAAATCTCAAGTTCGCGGAGAATGCCATCTCCCGAAATGAGCAATACCTGTCTTAGAGTGTCTGGATGTCTGATGGGATCGAGCTCATAAATGAACTCCAAATCCAAACTTCTTAGACTGTATCGTCAACTGAACTTAATCAGTATCCTGCGCCATGCCACCCTCAGTATTGCCTTGGACCACCTGTCCAAAATACTGCCCCTCGTCAGAGGGAAAACTATAACTCTGACAACGTCCTTGTCGTCCATGTCACCTTGGAAGCCTGGAGTGATAACTGTCTCCCAAATGAGGCTGTCGTTATCATATCCCTAGAACATCCACTTATGTTCTAAAACTGCTTCCGACTGTTTCTCCAGGATTGGATTAATGTCAACTTATTGCATCTACTGCAAGAACAACATCTGGTGTGGTACTTGACATCTCATGATTGACTCAATTGCCTAAGCAAGTGATCTGCCAATCATGCACATCCCTCTCTACTTTAGTCTATAAGACACCTTTAGAGAGGGTGACTCCATTACCTGCAGGTACACTACCGTGCCAGGAGTCGTCCATTCTAAATACTCTTAGAATGCTGTCAAAGTACCCTTATTGGGAAACCACCCAAATCTAGATCTAAAACCATAGATCTAGTAACTAGTATGTCTGATATAATGTCCAAGTCCCTTGTGGAGAAAACCACTGTGTGACGACCAAAGTATGACCGATCGTAGCATAGGAATATCACTTCCTACTACCTTCTCAACAGATCCATCCCCTATTCTGATGACGTCAAACCTATGACTGTCACATCAGAAACAGATGATCTAACTCCGCTATATCTGCTTTAGTCTATAAATAGACATAAACCTGATGTCCACCAATGCTTCCGCTGCTCCCACTGATTACGACAACCCTCTGGCAGAGTCATATAGATGTGCACTTCTAAAGCTAGTTTAGAACGACGCTATACTCATCCTCCCACCGGGTCTCGCAGCCTGGAACAACAGCAATGGCAAGTGTGGGTGAACAAGAACTTCCCTGTCACCGTCCTTGAGGCTACCGGAGTACCTCTCGGGTGCCTGAAGTTACCCACCGTATCTGCGGAGTGGCCAATGAAATGTCAAAACAGATTGAATCTTTAGGTTCCTTATCAAATCTTCAGTAATCGTTTGCGGTTCTGGAATCACTTCCAGTTCTACCATACTCCCACTACTGTTTTTGAAAAAATCCATTTTTAATAAAACTGTGGCGAGTCTAGAACAATACTTCTATTGATCTGCCAGATGGTAGAAAATCAACCCTCGTCATAGCCTGGGTCAACCCACAAACAGCCATTACAGAAACGTGCCTTGAGTTATCCAGAGTCTGGTTTTAATCATAAGCCGGACAACTCCCCGTACCTTAACAATGTTAAGATATGAACTGTACTATATCCAATATAGAACCAGAGGCACTGATTTAATTGAACCAGATTCAAATCATGCAGCTGTCTCCAGTGCATGTCAACTAAATGGAGAGAGGCCGATCAGCGTTACTCAACTTAGGAATGCCTCCAATTATGAGTAACCTGAAAGAGAAGCAATTTCTCTTTATCATTACTATCAACTGAATACCATACACAAGTATCTACATCTTCGATCACCTTGAAGAATCCCGATACTTGCTACACCTGGTTCTCTACTCTATTCAAATACCTATAACTCCTCAAAACTTAGACCCTGTGTTTCTACGAAACACATGTCTAAGAACTAGAGAAGTTAAAAGTAAACAGAATATAGTATGAGGACCAACCCCTCTGTCCTAATGGACACTGGACAACATACAATACTCTGTATAAGTCCGCTGAGTCTAACAACTCTTTCACTGTGTGTCGTAGGTTGAAAACTGTACTTATGGTTAAGAAGAATTACACCGCTGTTTAATGCTCCTTACCTAACCATCCACTGATATAGGTAAATGTCATCGACATAATATCAAAAGGTATATCTCACTCTATGAAAATAGACGTACAGATATATCAATTTGAAATTGGTGCACAACAGCGGATATTCAAAACCAAAAATTTGCCGACCGGCAAACAGCCCAGGTGATCTCCTCAAATATCACCGATTACAACGAATCCCGATATAATGAGGATGATCACCCAATTCCCAATAACTTACTCCCACTCATTATCTGTAAAACCATACAGATGTGAGAATCAAACCTGGTAAATACATACCCTTGAGCAAGTGTCTAATCGGGAAATCAGTTTTCCTTTAACAGTACACAGTTGAACTGAAACATTGAAATGTTTCGATGGGGTATCCTGGTATTCCTAGTAATGTCTCTACCATTATCCAGATTCACAGCTATAACCGTATAATTCTTTGCCACCTCTCCAAATCCCTTTATATGTCTTTAGTCGTTACCTTCTGCACACCCCTTAGGCCAAATGGTTTTCTTCCTTCCCTACCGTTCGGCACCAGCCTATGGTTTAGAAGAAGACTATCCAATAAGCATAATGGGTGTACTGTCCTAGTCCTAGGAGCACTCGCAATGCGAGAGAAGGTGAGGATAAAAGACAACCGAATAAACCTTATTCCTATTTCTCCTGGACCAGAATCCATCCCCGAACTGGAACAAGTTCCTTTCGAGTTCGTATATAACCATACGATGGAGTATCCAATAAACTGTGGATCTTCGTAGTGATACGGAGTGTCCTGGAGAATTACAAAGGTGATTTAGGATTGGCGAAGAAAAACTTGGTTTGGTCGTGAATATCAGTCGCAATTTACTTTGCCCTCTTACTAATCCCTTGTTTTGTCTTAATCTTAATACCTTCTGCACACCGTTTAGGCTAATTGGTTTTCTTCATTCCCTACCGGTCGGCACCAGCCTAAGGTTTGGAAGAAGACTATCCAATTTGCGTAATAAGTGTACTATCTTCTAAACCAAGGAGTACTCACAACTTGAGAGAAGGTAAAAGGGAAAAGACAACTGAATAATCCTATCCGTTTTCTCCAGAACCGGAAACCATCCTCGAATTCCTTCGAGTTCGTATCTAACCATACGATGGTTTTGTCCAATGGAAGTGGACGTTCGTAGTAATACGGGGTGTCCTGGAGAAAAGGGTAAAAGTAGGAGTGGCAATGAGGTCTGCAACCCTGACAATCCAAAAGCCAGTGTTAAGAAGGTTCGGTCAACTTGGTCTCTGAGTCATAGTCTGGGGTCGGGTCAATGGTCGCTGCCAGAGAGAGAGAAAAGAAACACTCAGCGTGCACTCTAACCAAGATCAGAATGGTTACCAATTTATCTAATCTGGAAACCTCCCACTGTACCTCAAATTCTCCTCCAAACCTGAAAGAAGAATTAGTCGGGGTCACCCGAGGAGTAAACCAACTCATCAGTGGGAATCGGGATCCAACTATCATCGCATGATAACGTGACGGAATCCGCTCACGCTATAACACTCCAGAAGGTATGCGCATATCTGGCAAGTTTCAGTTCTTTTGAAACTCCCGATGTGATTTCTGCCCCATGCTCTTATGACATTGACGAAGGTCAACAAATCATAAGTCACATGTCAAGTTCCACCCGTCATTGTCCAGGTTAATTTGAACCCACCCGTACAAGCCCTTGACGAAGGTCAACAAGGCTATACGACTGTCCCAAACCAACACATCTATCTATGCAGCAGAAAGGCAACAAGCAGCTACCATACACTATGCCTTGACGAAGGTCAACAAACATAGCATGAATACTACGTGCTACCCGTCTGAAACGACGGAGGGGTACGAATGGTTTCTGGCGAAAACCTTTAACGTAATGAACTTGATATCGTTGAAGGAACGGATAGCTTTTTAGAAAATATAGTGACGAAAACCTTTACTAAAGAGGTCACTCCCGGTGAAGGGATCTCAGCTCTTTCCCCGTAGAATGGGGTGCTGGATATTCATAACCGAATATCACGATGCAAAGCATAAGTAATCGGCTATAGTGAAGTTAATGCCCTGACGCAAACTTCTGTCCAAGGGGTCACTCCCGGTGAAGGGATCTCGGCCCTTGCCTCGTCGACTGAGGAGCAGGATATTCCAAATGAATACCACGATGCAAAACAAAAGTGAACGTCCTTGCAATAACAGCTTTTTGAAAAATGTTCCAACAACATCAGATTAGGTTTGTTTAACTTGCATTGATCCGAATCAATGCAGTCCCATCAATTGATCACACCACAAAGAACGAAAATATACTGACGTACGTATATGCCATCCGCATTCGCCACTGGGTCCCGTCATCACCCGTTAGGTTAGCTAACTAACGGCAGAGCGGGGACTGGACTAGCGCGGATGAAAAACATATACAACATCTACTAATATATATACCAATATATAGTATTTGGCTCAAGGCGTGAATAAAATGCAACATCACAGAAATGTACAGCATCACAGAACAATACAGATATCTGGGATCCCCGGGTTTCACAGAGCCACTACTGAAACCCGACGTTCCCTTGGTCGTGTGGATAGCCTGTGCAATGAAATCCTAGACCCCTACGGGCGCGGCAAGTCACCCGCCAAAACCTGAAGCGAGGCAGCCCCCTTCAGCACCGTGAATGGACCACCCAGCACTTCACGGAATCCGGTAACTTGGGCACCCCTCCTGGGTCAACCTGTACCCCCTACGAGTGCGGCGAATAGCCCACCAATTCCAGACTGAAGCCCCCTCCGTCCCAATGCCATGAGATGCGGGCTTGTTTCCCTCCAGAACCCGGCTATCCGTGCACCCCACCGCGGGGCAATCCTAGTACAGAAAGTAAAATATACATACAACGGGTACATCGACCGCAACCAGGTCGTGCCCCAAAAGAATAATACAAACAGGCAGTGACCGCAGTCCACATGTCGGACGCTCGCCCTGCAATATCAAATGTACATAATACAACAAAACTGTACTAGCATTGCATCCAGGCCATCCCCCACGACCGATCCGCAACATCACAGCAAAACACAGAACATCAACGTGAAAGTCACGTTCGCAAATCCGTCTAACCGGGCTATAGCAGTTAGACCGGATTTACCGATCGAGTGACATTCACGGTCGCAGATATAATGTAAATACTGTGAAATAATGTGTTTAAAATATCCGATCAATCAAATTTTAACAAGTGGGCCCCCAAGCATTACTGTAGCAGATCAGGAAATTCTGGGCCCAATTTTAATATTCCAAAACCCTTATTTTTAGCCCACAAGCCCACTGCAAAAAAACGATCATATGATCTCTCATTATTGCGGCGGATCCGCGGCCTAGTAAAGGTTAATGGCCGCGGATCCGTGCTCTTGAAGAGGGATCATGTTGTCGAATTTTCCCAGTGTTCTTAGAACTCTCTGCACATCATTCTGAGACAACCTGAAAAATTTTTCGAGACCAAAAAATTTCAACAGAAAACTGATGCGAAGGAAAATGTAGATTTTGGAATTTTGGTCGATCGGAAATGCAAAACACATCAAACAAAGCTAGACGAAGTTAATGGCGAGGCTCTGATACCACTGTAAGTGCACGGCGGCGCCCCGGCCGTCAAACCGACGGCCAAATGCGGAAACGGTGATAAACTTTAATTTTGCGAACTTAGCAAAGCGGCACCACCGCGCACTAAACCCCGGATCGGGCCATTAAACTAGATCTAGCTAACTACAAGACGGGTTAGAGATATACCGAGTGATCCGAGTCCTCCGGTCTTCTCGTCGTCGTCCCGATCTCCCGCGGATCCTCCGGTCGTCGCCTCCTTGCCGGAAGGGCACCACATCGCCTGTATCTTTTACGGGCTCCCACCTCAATGCCGAGGCAACTCGGGCATGAAGCTGGCAAGTCGACATGCCCAAGAAGTGCTGTAGAATGTAGTGTAGAGTATGTCTCTTTGGGGTTGGTTGCCATAGACGGAGGAATGCTCGAAAGAAAATTGGTGCTTTCAATTTTCTAGCAAAATGGAATGAGATGAAGAATGCTATACACAAAAATGAATCTCTCTCATTTTTCTCATCTCCTCTCAAGAAATTGTGGCCGGCCATTCTCATTGTGAGAAGGGTGGAGGAATGAATCAAAAGGCATGAAGGGAGGTGATGGTAGGAGAAAAGAAATGGTGACCACATCCAAGAACATAATGATCACAAAACTCACATCCAAATCAAATCCTTTCACTTCACAATAAATGCATCATGGATGAAAGATATCATAATCAATACTTTTGCAATAAAACCCTCCACAAAGTGTTATTTGCAAACTTGCAAATAACCCCCTCCATCGGAAAAGTCCGGCCGGGAAAGAACAAAGGAAAACCGGCCGGAACGGAATGCAAACTGGCAACTCCAGAAAACTGGTCCCGTAATAAATTACAGGAAAACCCCGAAACTGTGCATACACACCCGCATCTGTATTCCGTCCGGATACAAATGCAAAGAGACAAAATCTACACTGTACTAAACTAGGATCCGGCTTAAACCAAAACCGGCTAGTAATGTTCGTCCGATCCTGATTCGTGCAATACCGCACGTATCTGATCGAACCCTGCCATATATCCATACGGCCACTAGTACAAACCGTCCGATCCTGATCCGTGCAATACCGCACGTATCTGATCGGACCCTGCCATATCTCCATACGGCCTCTACAGCGTTTCGCCCGAAAGCTGAGTAACTGAATGTGTGGTGGACTCTAAAGACTCGTCAATACTATGGCTGTGGATTTAACCACTAGCACGTCAGAGGTATAAGCCAATACGTAACGGGCCACCAGCTATTGACCAAAAGGGACGTCGATGAGCGAGCTCATCCCGACACCCTACTGAGCCTGTCAGTGACAATATCCGTACAGTCCGGTCCGTTCGTCTATGAGCATCGCATGTCGGGCCTAGGGGGTGGGTAAAAGTCAGACCCCCAAAAGCGGTACAAGTCGTGTCGGAGTGTAGCCCAGAACACCCTGAGATACTACTGGAATACCTACAAGTAAATCTCCTGCCTTGGCCAAGGACTTCGTGTAATGGCTCTCCTAGACACAGCGCGACCTCACCCCCAATACCGGGAGAGACGAACCCCCGAAGATCCGCTCACTGCCACCATGTGGCTCGGGACTGTACCCAACTAAAACCTGTTTGCACGACTCCTTTGAGCCGTGGTAGGGTAGTAATCAAAGCACAGTGGGAACTCACACGAGACAAATGACGATCCCCAGGTCGATGAACTAACCTGTACACATGTCACCTGGGAACTGCTATCTGACATCAGGTATAAGACCAACTAGCATGTTCCCGGCGAGTCCTGTCCGGTGTACTCATAACCCAATGAGCACCTGTATACATCTTAGGTGAACCAACTGACACCAGTGGCTTGTGAGACCGGCCACCGCCCCTCGTCGGGGTCTCGACTGTATACACTAGTCTACTCTGGAGAATTGATGCCCTGTCTCGAAACTCCCACGACTAGGGACCATTTAAGGATGTGCTTATAGACTACCAGCTCCCACGTATATGATCGCCCTCATACTGCTGGTCGTCAAGCAAGAATCCAAGGGGCTCTATCAACGTGTAATAGCGACCTGTAAGGTCACCTGAAGCAGTACACGATGATAAAGGTAAACCAGATAGCATACTATCATCTCGAGTAAGACTGTCGTACCGGGATAGGTCCTCCCTCAATCATTGCAATCACGTGCCTGTGATCCAATAATTGACTCTGAGGGCACTATCTCCAACATTTAATAGTCAACATGTAGTGGTTGTAGCATGATTGTATTAAAGAAGGAGTTATGTTTTATAAAGAACCGAATCGGAAATCGGATTTGTTCCGATTCCGTCGGGTTTTGAAATTTCGTATTTTAGAATAAGAATAGAGAAGAGAGAATCGGGACTTATGGGTTTAGTTAATAGAGGAGAGGGAGTGGGAGTGGACGTAGCTTCCGGTGCGTCATTCCGTCGCCGGGATCTCCTAGGGTTGTCACCGGAAAATTCGCCGGAGCTTCGCCTTTCGCTTCTTCCAAAGTACACTAGGGTTTTCTACGGATTTCTTGAGAGTTGGCTCAGAATTTTGGGGTAAGGGGGTATTGTTTAGGAGTTGTGTTTATAGGGTTAGGCTAGGGTTAGGGTAGATGAAGAGTTTAATTGAAAAAATATATTAAAATGTAATAAAAGTGGAGTAATTGAGGTATTAAGAGGTATCTGGAACCGATCTAGGTAAATGAAGTGCGCAGGGGGGTAGGGGAGGCCAAGAGCCTTAACTTTACTGTTGGGGACTCGGCGGTCCGGCCGAGTCCGGTCGGCGGCGCCGGCTCGAGTCCGGCCGAGTCACCCCCCCAATGGGTCCCCTGACAGTCCATATACTCACTGGTGTATTTAAGTTTTTATGGGTAGTGGGGTTTTTGTGCGATATGCACGTGTAAACTCTTGGTATTCTAAAAATTCAAAACAAAATAATATTAAAAATAATGTGGGGTATGTGATTTGAACTCTGGTGGCTTGGTTCAGCAGTGCAAGGTATTACCAGTGAGCTACAAGCTCCTTCTTGTAATTAAGGAGTTAATTAATTACTTAAAGTAATCACATCAAAAGTAAATACCCCAAGTATACATTAATTTTAAAGCAAATTTTTTTGTACGCTAAAAATGGAGTTGTTACAGTCTACATTCCTTACAAAAAATTTCGTCATCGAAATTTTCAACTTTTATATGAGGACTGGTTTACAAAGAGATATGGATATCTTGCACGCATTTCATCTTTCCATTTCCAAGTGGACTCTCCTGGAGTGTCTTTTCTCCACATCACTCGAACCAAGTTGACTTCCTTGTTACGAAGTGTCTTCACTTTCCTGTCTAGGATCTCCACAGGTTGTTACTCACAAGATAAGTCGGGCTGTATAGTGAGCTCGGAATAATCAAGAACATGGCTGGGGTCACTCACATACCTTCTGAGTTGGGATATGTGGAACACATTATGCACTCCTTTCAATGAAGGTGGAAGTGCTAAGCGGTATGCCACTTCACCGACTCATTCAAGTATGTCGAACGGTCCAATGTATCTCGGACTTAGCTTACCCCGTCTTCCAAATCGGATCACTCCACGGTTCGGAGATATCTTTAAGAACACATGAACTCCTGGCTGGAACTCTAAGTGACGTCTCTTTGCATCAGCCCAGTGCTTCTGTCGATCTTGAGCTATGCGCATCTTTTCCCTGATAGTACGAACCACATCAACAGTCGCTACTATCATCTCTGGTCCAAGAAGTTCCCTATCTCCGACGTCGTCCCAACTTAATGGCGATCGACACTTCCTTCCATATAGTGCTGCAAAAGGTTCCATTCCTATGCTTGCTTGGTAGCTGTTGTTGTACGAGAACTCCACAGATGTAGGTGATCTTCCCACGATCCTTTGAAGTCTAACATATATGCTCTGAGTATATCCTCCAAGATCTAAATAGTTCGCTCA
Source organism: Agapanthus africanus (assembly GCA_030015575.1). Classification (NCBI taxonomy): domain Eukaryota; kingdom Viridiplantae; phylum Streptophyta; class Magnoliopsida; order Asparagales; family Amaryllidaceae; genus Agapanthus; species Agapanthus africanus. Next base: position 450,759,420 of record JASDDO010000010.1, on the reverse strand, counting down.
GACTGACCATCTGTTTGTGGATGATAAGCCGTGCTGAAGTTCAGACTTGTTCCCAAGCTTGCTTGCAAACTCTGCCAAAATTGCGATCGGAACCTGTTGTCACGATCGGAGACAATGCAGACCAGTACTCCATGAAGTCTCACAATTTCTTATATGAGTTCATGAGTATCTGAGATAGTAAATTATGAAGAGTTTAAATCTTAAGTAGATTATTACCTCCATGTACTTCTTTGCTAGTGTTTCAGTTGATTGGCCAACTCGAAATGGGATGAAGTGAGCCGACTTTGTGAGTCGATCCATAATGACCCATACGACATCGTTACCCTTTGTGCTGCGAGGATGTGCAGTGACAAAATCCATTGTGGTGTGTTGCCACTTCCATTCTGGGATTGGTAACGGTTGAAGTAATCCAGCTGTCCTGTGATATTTAGCCTTTATCGGCTGACACACCAAGCATTTTGTGACGCTTCTGGCTATTTCACGCTTCATTCCATGCCACCAACAATTCTGACATAGATCTTTGTACATTTTGGTACCTCCAGGGTGTACTGAGTAGGGAGAGTTGTGAGCTTCTTTCATTAACTCTTCCCGAATAGGACCTTTTGGTACACATAATCTGCTGCCGTATCTCAAAGATCCGTCTTCATGGATTATGAAGCTTGTTCTAATTCCATTCTCCACTTGTTCTCTGATTTTTTGCAACTTAGCATCACTTGCTTGAGCTGCTTTGATCTGATTGACAATGGTAGATTGAACTTGTAAATTCATCAAACTTGAAGCGTTACCTGGCATGACTACTTCAATCTCCATCTGATGCAAGTCCTGTTGAAGCTTCCACTGAGCGGTGAGTTGCATTGCTAATGATTGTCGACTAAGAGCATCTGGAACTACATTCACCTTCCATGGGTGATATTGCAGGTTGATGTCAAAGTCCACCATGAGTTCTAACCATCTTCTCTGCCGCATATTCAACTCCTTCCGAGTAAACACGTACTTCAGGCTCTTATGATCTGTGTATATGTTCACTCGTTCACCAAGTAGATAGTGGCGCCAAATCTTGAGAGCAAAGATAACAGCTGCCAATTCCAGATCATGCGTTGGATAATTGTGCTCATGAGTCTTCAGCTGTCTTGAAGCATAAGCCACAACTTTACCGTGCTGATGTAGAACACATCCTAATACCTTACCGGATGCATCACAATACACTTTGAAACCTCCAGATTGGTCCGGTATGACGAGAATAGGCGCTGATGTCAACCTTGACTTGAGTTCTATGAAAGCTTGTTCGCATACTTCTGACCACACAAAATCTTCATCTTTACGTGTGAGCTTGGTCAGGGGTGTTGCTATCTTTGAAAAGCCTTCAATGAACCTTCTGTAATATCCAGATAGACCCAAGAAACTCCGAATGTCCTTCACTGACTTTGGTGTTGGCCATTCGCTTATTGCTAAAACTTTCGCTGGATCCACGGATATTCCTTCACCTGATATGATATGTCCAAGAAAACCAACTTGATTTAGCCTAAACTCACACTTGCTGTACTTGGCATATAACTGATGTTGTCGTAGAGTTTCCAGAACAATTCGTAGGTGCTCGGCATGTTCTTTCCGACTCTTAGAATACACCAGGATGTCGTCGATGAAGATGACAACAAACCTGTCTAAGTACTCCCGGAAAACTTGATTCATCAGGTTCATGAATATTGCTGGTGCATTGGTCACTCCAAATGGCATCACTAGAAATTTGTAATGTCCATAGCGAGCCCTGAAAACTGTTTTATGAATATCAGCTTCCTTGACCTTCACTTGATAATAACCTGAACGAAAATCTAATTTAGAGAAAACACAAGATCCACTTAGCTGATCGAATAAATCGTCGATGTACGGGAGTTGATACTTGTTCTTTATAGTGACTTCATTCAAGTCTCTATAATCGAAGCACATTCTGTATGAACCTTCCTTCTTCTTCACAAGTAGTACAGGTGATCCCCAACTTGAAGTGCTGGGACGAATCCATCCTTTCGCCAGTAATTTGTCCAACTGTGTTCGGACTTCCTTCAAACCTTCCGGACTTAATCGATGATGTGCTTTGATCACCGGTTGTGCTCCTGGTACTAAATCAATGCTGAATTCAAGAGCTCGATCGGGAGGCAAACTTGATATATCGTCAGGAAACACATCGTCGAACTCTCGAACCACATCTGGTCTTGATTCTTCTTCTGCTTGAGCTGCTGCAACTATTGCTTCCCTTGGCTTCGCTTTGTAGGTACTTGGCTCCAGGGTACGGTCTCCGCTGTTGAAATACAAGACCGGGTGGTCTGGAATCTCGAAGACTACCCTCCTTTGACGACAGTCGATGGTAGCATAAAAAGTTCCAAGCCAATCCATACCTAGAACCACATCGAAGTTCGGTATGTCTAGCACTTTGAAGTCAGCATAGAACTCTCTGCTGCAGACGACTACTGGACACAAACTGTATCCCATTGTTGCCTTTAGAATGCCATTTCCCGAACTGACATTCTAGCTGGATACAAGCGGTGAGACTGGAATCGCATGGGTTCGGACGAACCGTTGCGACATAAAGCAGTGAGATGCTTCAGTATCAATAGTGCAGGTATTGAGGATACTAAGATTGTACCTAAAGTATGTGGGATATGTTTTAGGTATAGGAAATGTATGTAGATAAATAGCAAGACTGAAAGAAAGTTTGAGAAAGAAATGTTTACCAGTAATAACTTGGCCAGCGGCCTCAGCTTCTTCCACGGTCATCGTGAATGCCTGGCGCCTGGGTACATTCCTCCTGGCCTGAGGAGCATTCCGCGTAACGTTCCTTTGAGCTTGATGGAACTGACGAGGAGGTGGTGCAGCTTGTGGTCCTCTAGGTGGTGGAGCGGTTAGTGCAAGTCTTGGAGCAGGTGCTTGGATGGCTAGGCGCTGTGGGTAAGTGTTTGCTAGCCTGGGTGCAGCAATTAGATTTTGTCTATAAGGACAAGACCCAATATCATAAGCAGCTGAGCCGTAGATCAAGCGAAGGTTGTTCGCACGCCGACAATCTTTCGCCAGATGCTAATTTCTCTTGCAGTAGTTACAAAAGGCTGGGCTGGGCCTGTTGTTTGGTACTCCTGGTCTCCTTTGCACAAAAGGTGGCCTGGACGAGGCTTCTCCTGTCACTTGGTTGACAGGGCGTTTAACTCCTGCAGACTGAGGTCTGCCCCACGCTTTTATCACTGCCTCATAACTGTGGGCAGCTTCCAGAGCATCTTCATGAGTCGGAAATTTCCCTGTGGCTAGTGCAGTCTAGATTTCCGTGTCCAAACCTTGTTGAAATCGACGGGCTATGATCTCGTCTGTCGGTATCAAGTGTGTTGCAAATCTGTTTAAAGGATTGTGTTAGCTGTGTAGTATGTGATACTTAAAAATTTGAAATATTGTGACATATCTTACCGACCGAGCATGGTGAACTCAGCGTCATACTCATCTACCGACTTGACCCACATTGAACCTTGTTGCAGATGAATAAACTGCTGTTCCATGTCGAACCTAGCAGTCGCAGGGAAGTATTTCGCGTCGAGCTTATCGCGGAAAGTCTTCCATTCAATGGGATGTTCAAGACGGCTTTCTTCTGCCTTCCACCAGTTCCGTGCATTGTCCGTGAGCTGTAATTTTGCCACACGAACCCAAGCTATGTCTGGCACTTGTGCTGCCGCCAGATCATCCTGTATACTTTGTGCCCATTCCTCAGCTTCCAGTGGGTTTCCTTTTCCTGAGAACTGTTTGGGATGTAAAGCTCTGAATTGCTTCACCCCAGATGCTTCAAGTCTCGGGACGGTTCAAGAGCTGCTGCCGTCCCTCAAGGAGGCTGCGGATCGCCTCAAGCAGAATCGTTTGCTCGGTAGGTGGAGCAGGAACAGCAGGTGTGATTGGTAGTGGAGGTGGAGTGTTGTGGACATTGGTGCTGGTGTTGTTTGGGGAATCCATAACCTTGAAAGAAAAATTCAGGATATGACAGATTCAAAGTATATGATTTAAAGAATATGAAATTGTAAGATTCAAGGAACATGAATTGTAAAGAATATTTTAGTTGCTTGTTCTTGTGTTATATTGCTTAGGTTGTTCACGCAGAACAGAACTGCATGGTAGTGTTCCATACAACTCTGGCCTGCATGGGCCACCAACAAAACTTGTCATGCCCCGCTTCCCAGTATACGGGCAGAGGACGCGACGAGGCCGCTACGTATTTACTGTGAAGTTAATATGCTAAGCGTATCTAAGCAATATAAAAGTAAATGCACAAGAGACAAGATATAATAAAACAACAAATTTATTTATTCACATTCTTTCTGTACAATGCATGGAAGTAAATACAATTGAAATAAAGTAATGTCTAAACAATGGCATAACAAAAATGAAAAGTACTGAAATGAAAGTGTACAATGAACTAAAACTCGGGGTCTTCACTGAATTAGTCCAAGTCTTCAGCAGTAGGCTCGATCTCAGGAATATCTAGATCACCTGACGACATTCAAAGAAGAAAGAAAGAGAATGTCGTCAGCGAACAAATCGCTTGGTAAGTCTCAAAGATAAGGGAGAACTAGAATAGACAGAATAAGAAGGTAGCTTTTAAAGTTGTATTATATTGTTTTAGTGTTAACGCTGTTGTTTGTAGTTTGGTACAGAAGGATGCCAGTGTATACGAGAGGAGTCTCTATATGCCAGAGACTAGAGGTAAGTATAGTACAAGGAATCGTTTATGCCACGGTACAACAACAACTGGATTCAGATTAGGTGTATTAAATCTTACTGTCTCGTGCCACTTCTAACACCTTCCGTACCAATCTACCTCTTAAACCCCGAGATGTCTTATTGTATAGTTGTATTGTATTGTATTGTATTGTATTGTGAACTGTATTGATTGTATAATTGGATGACTTTGACAAAACCACGATATCAGTAAATGGATGTAACTGAAGAATCATGTAAATGGATGTAACTGGATAATCATGTAAATGGTATGTATATCCATGGTTCGGTTCAGTCAAATTGTATAGATTGATGGATTGAATATATGGAATAATGGATTCATGGATTCATGTTGAATTGTAATATTGTAGATTATAGATTGTATATTGTACTTGAATCATATTCAAGTCAGATTATTAAAGAAACTCATCTGAGACAGACAATTAGAAAAGTAAATTGAAGTCCTGATTGTTTTGATGTTATCGGTAACCGCTGCACATGGGCGGCAGGATTTGAGTATTTTTCAAAAACGATTACCGTGTTGATAACACCGTTTGTTAATTGTCTACCTTAGATAGGCAAGCATCCACTTCTCCGGCTCCCTGAGGCTCAAGAGATTGGTCCCGCTTAACCTATGTTTACTAGGGTCCTTAGGGTAATTTATAGAACTTGAGGGGGTTTTATGTAAAAATACTTTTCTATAGTTTTTAAAATACTCGCCAAGTATTTAGTTACCGTCTTTAGAGTTGTAATGAATGTAGATTTTACATTGTGATATTTCTAGTGAAAATATCCTAATTCCATAATAAAGGGTATTTATTTATAATATTGACTTGTATGGAATTCATGGTATTTTAACGTAAAATGATTCTTCGATTTGGAAAAGTTTGAATCTTTATATTATAACAAAAATAGGTATTTTGATATTACATATATATATTTATTTATAAAAATAAATCTTAATATATATTATAATTCTAGAAATCTCATTTTCTTAAGATTTTCGTATTTTAAATCTTTCGAGACCGAATGCTCCTTGCGGAGGTCTGCATCTCGCACTACTAAGCCCAGGGATGTGCGATAATCTGCACCATCCCAGTCGGGTTCCCTAAATTGGGTTGTAGCGGCACTTTGCAAAGATTTGTGTAAATACTAAATCGTTTAGAAAATGGTTTTATTAGTAATGGTATTTATTTGAAAAGGTGTTGTTTTCCCATATTCTATATTCCCGAAAGTATTGTGCTATATTGCATATGAGTGTGTGAGGAGGTAGGTCATTACCTCATGATCTACTTAAAGGTAAAGCAAGGTTTTGATGGTTTAAATGTAAAAATGAAACTATATGGTAGTTTAATGAAAAAAATACGGTAAAATGGAAATAGCAATTACTTTTGATATGGAACTTGTTTAATATGATTAGTTAGTGTTTAATAGTCAACATGTAGTGGTTGTAGTATGATTGTATTAAAGAAGGAGTTAGGTTTTATAAAGAACCGAATCGGAAATCGGATTTGTTCCGATTCCGTCGGGTTTTGAAATTTCGTATTTTAGAATAAAAATAGAGAAGAGGGAATTGGGACTTATTGGTTTAGTTAACAGAGGTGAGGGAGTGGGAGTGGACGTAGCTTCCGGTGTGTCGTTCCATCGCCGGGATCTTTTAGGGTTGTCGCCGTAAAATTCGCCGGAGCTTCGCCTTTCGCTTCTTCCAAAGTACACTAGGGTTTTCTAGGAATTTCTTGAGAGTTGGCTCAGAATTTTGGGGTGAGGGGGTAGTGTTTAGGGGTGGTATTTATAGGGTTAGGCTAGGGTTAGGGTAGATGAAGAGTTTAATTGAAAAAATGTATTAAAAATATATTAAAATGTAATAAAAGTGGAGTAATTGAGGTATTAAGAGGTCTCTGGAACCGATCTAGGTAAATGAAGTGTGCAGGGGGGGTAAGGGAGGCCAAGATTCCTAACTTTACTATTGGGGACTCGGCGGTCCGGCCGAGTCCGGCCGGTCCGCCGGCCGACTCGGCCGAGTCCAGCCAAGTCAGGCTCCTAATGGGTCCCCTGACGGTCCATATACTCATTGGTGTATTTAAGTTTTTATGGGTAGTGGGGTTTTTGTGAGATATGCACGTGTAAACTCTTGGTATTCTAAAAATTCGAAACAAAATAATATTAAAAATAATGTGGGGTATAGGATTTGAACTCTGGTGGCTTGGTTCAGCAGTGCAAGGTATTACCAGTGAGCTACAAGCTCCTTTTTGTAATTAAGGAGTTAATTAATTACTTAAAGTAATCACAGCAAAAGTAAATACCCCAAGTATACATTAATTTTAAAGCAAATTTTTTTGTACACTAAAAATGAAGTTGTTACACCCCGTTTACACCACAGCACAACGGTGTATCGGGGTGGAACAATCGCACCCTATTAGATATGGTGCGCTCTATGATGAGTACTGCTGAGTTGCATGTTTCCTTTTGGGGCTATGCGTTTGAAGCAGCAACATACCTATTGAATTGGGTTCCAATCAAATCAGTGCCTACCACTCCATATGAGATATGGTATGGGAAGAGCCCATCTCTTAAGCATGTTAAGATTTGGGGTGTCCGGCCTATGTCTAAAAGCAAAATCCGGACAAGCTCGAGACAAGATCAGTTCTGTGAAGGTTTGTTGGATATCCCAAGCATTCACAAGGGAATATTTTCTACCGTACCGAGAAACAAAAGGTGTTTTATTTTTCGGCATGACCATTTTTTTTAGGAAAAGGGATTTTTTGAGGAAGAAATTTGTGGTTATGAGGTAGAACTGGAATTAGTTCCAGCTATACAAACTACAGCCGATGATTTGATAAAACCAGAGAATTCAATAGTTCCCAACAAAGCTCAGCCTCTCCGCCAATCTGGTAGGGTTCCTCATCCGCCTGAGAGATACTTAGGTTTCTCGATGACAGTGGGAGCGATGATTGCATCATAGAGATGATGACCCAACTAGTTTCGAGCAGGCCATCATGAGTGGGGACTCTGTAAGAATGGCTGGATGCTAAGCGATCTGAGATGGAATCTATGTACACCAACAAAGTATGGACTTTGGTTGCATCATTTGAATGGTTAAAACCCCATCAGGAGCAAGTATATCTTGAGGAGATTATTTGGTGTAAATGGAAAAGTTGGGACTTTCAAAGCTAGAGTTGTTGCAAAAGGTTCTCGTCATCAACCAGGCATGGATTATGATGAATCCTTTTCTCCAGTGCCTATGCTTAAGTCCATCCAGATCCTACTTGCCATTGCTACATACCATGACTACGATATCTGGCAGTTGGGTGTCATGACTGCTTTTCTGAATACTGATTTAGAAGAGAGTGTCTATTAGTACACAGCCAGAGGGCTTCATTGACAGTGGGAGCAGCAGAAACGTGTGCAAGTTGCTTTATGCGTTAAAGCAGGCATCGCGGAGTTGGAACATCTGTTTTGATGTGATAGTCAAAGCGTTTGACTTCATCAAAATGGTAGATGAACCTTGTATATACAAAAGGGTAGTAGAGAGTAAGGTGGTCTTCCTCGTATTGTACATGGACGACATACTCTTGATAGGAAAGGAGTTTCCTATGCTACACTCGGTCAATCTCCTCTTATCACATTGATTCTCCATGTAGGATCTAGGTGATACCTCCTAAATCCTGGTTTTTAGATCTATGAGATAGATCTAAGTGGATGTTAGGATTCTCACTAGATGTAGTGAGATGGTATCAAATGATCTTGGGGAAAATCACTGGACAGCTTTGGAGAACCTTTTTGAGTACTTGAGAAGCATAAAAGACATGTTCTTGGAGTTTGGTAACGGTGAACTCCAGTGGGATTTCTTTACCGACTCGAGCTTCCAGAGTGATAAGGTCGACTGTCAGACAGTCACAGGCTTTGTCTGTAACACCCTAGTTCATTTATACCAGTTCTAGTCAAGTATTTCTTTATTTATGCTATTTTCCTGATTTACTGTGTTTTGGGTGCGAATAGTGTATTTGACATTTGTATTTGCATTCTACCCGACCCAATTGCTTGAAACCTGTCTTGATTCGTATTTATGATTTATCCTGACCTGTTATATGGACTCGTGCACTTTCATTTTAATTTATACATCTTGCATACTGGCATTTTATCCGGCATTTGCATTTTTACAATATAACATTTTAAGTCACATAAAATATTTTAAAAATACATTGCATGGCCTGCATAATACCCCAACCCTGTGGTAGCATCTGCGCATCTTGTTCTCGTCCCGTTCAGTGAAACGGACTTGTTTGGATGACTGCGTGCACGTGCGTGCATCCGTTCTTAGGGGTATGCATTTTATTCGTTACTTGGATATCCAACTTTAATTTTGGTCGACATGTATATTTTTCGTATTTTAAAACTGAATTTTAGACCCGACCCGGGCATGTTTTGGACTATTTTTGTATTTACCAGAATATCAAATTTTATTTATATAATATTAATTTTATAAACTGATACAAATTAAAATTTAGTTAACTAATAAAAGATTTTTTTTAAAATTTAAATCTAAACTAATTTCCTAACAAACTAACAACCCCTTTCTCTCTCTCTCTTCTCTGCATATATATATTTATATATATTTTATTTATTTATTTTTTTCTTTCTTTATTTAATACACAGCCTCTTCTTCTTACTTCTTCTTCTTCTTTCTTTTTCTTGATCTTGTTTCTTGATTCCAGTGATCACCGCCGGAGCCGTGCTCGTCGCTGACGATCCGAGTGATCCAGTGAATGTACCTTGCCTACGTGATCACCCTCTTGCATTGTTTATACCTGTCCCGTGTACCGTGCGTGCGTTGCAACGTTTTACCGATGTCGGACGTGCCGTACATATCCGTTTCGTGATCCGTCGAGGCAAGTTAATCTCGCTACATGCTATACTACTGTATTCTATATTCATTTAAATAATAACAACACATAATGATTAGTTATGCATCCCACATTATCATTTTGCATGTTTCACCATTTTCGGATATCCGTGTGCATCCGTACAATTTATTTCACATCTTGTGGATGCAAACTTATCTTGTCGCATACTATATTACAATATAATGCACCAAATGGAATATTTACATCTCATAGTGTTTAGTTGTATATCTTGCATTTACCAATTTATCATTTTACTGTTATATGACGTCCATGTGCATCCGTATCATTATTTACATGTCTAGTCGCATGCTAAATCATCTTGCAATAAGCTAGGTATAGTATTATACATCCATATTAAAATTTTACCGTTTTCGGATACCCGTTTGCATCCATATCATTTAAAATATATATCGTCGTAATATTTCTTATTATTATCTTTAATTAGTTTATAATTTTCATTTTATAATATTATACAAAATATAGTTTGAAAATATTATAGTTTACACATGAAACATCGTTGCAAAGCGAATACGACAAATCTGAAATTTACTGTACACCTTACCTTATAAAATTCATTATAAATCATAGAAAAATTATTACTATACGTTCTTTAGTTCATTACGAATCTAACTTAGAATACTATAACTCTATGAAATATTTACTTGCAAAATAAATTGTTTAAATAACGTAAAATGCAAATGAAAATATCTCTAAACTGCTGTCCAGGGAAATTCCAGCAGCAAACTTTCAACTTCGAATATTCATAACTTTTTGTAAGAAAAACCTGAGATACTTCAACTTATAAAAATGAAAACCTTATTGAATTATCTTTGTTTTGGTATAACACACGTCCCTTTTGGAGAACGGGTGTTATTTTTAAGTTATTTTACAAATCATGGTGACACTGAATTTCTGAACGGAACTTTCTTGTGCATGATTAATCAATACCACTTTTATAGTTATTAATCGGTTTGAATATGTTATCCATGTTAATCTGTTCCCCTCCGAAAGACGGCGCACAAGACTGCGATGTCCTGACGCTGAGATTCGGGGCAGATACTATTTGGTTTTATCCGTCCACCTCTCCGAAGATGCCAAGTTGATTTATGGCACCGTGTATCGGAGGTTTAGATCGATGCGGCCGATGTAGCAGACTTCGTCAGATTCCCCCTCGCTTGAGGGGTTTTTGATTGTGGGGACGCTCTTCCCTGCAGGCGCAAGCCCCTGCAGTTAATTACGCTACCGCATCGCGGTAACAACTTTCTCCTTCTCCAGAATTTCACTTCGTGTCGTGTGTGTTTGTTTTGTTTGTGGTTGCCCGTGGATTGTATACGGAGACTGAGTAATGCCGTCTCCCGTAGGACGTGGATTAGTCCAAATCCGTATTTACTTAGATTTGGGTTTGGTGTTTTTAGTTTAAGGATGCATTAGTCGCGTTGCGGCTAAGATCAACTTAAACGTTCGTTAAGGATACAATAGTCCTGTTTGAGACTAAGATCAACTTAACGTGATAATCCATTTAATATCTGGCCATCGGGACTCGTCACCTCTCTAACGTCGTTGAAGGATTACAACGGCAGATGTCAGAGGAGTTCAGAGATGTACCCTTGAACCAAGGTTGATTTGGAGTTTTATAGTCAGTTTGAATGTTTAAGGATACGTTAGCCGTGTTTGGGGGCTAAGATCAACTTAAACGGAATCGTTTAGATCCGGCAAAAGAGCATTTGGAGGCTCTATTGTTCCAGTTTAGGGACGTAGTGGTCCATAGGTAGTTTAGGGACGTGGTGGTCCATGTTCCAGTTTAGGGACGTGGTGGTCCATGTTAGTTTAAGGACGTTTCGGTCCGACATTAGTTTAAGGACGTTTCGGTCCAACATTAGTTTAAGGACGTTCCGGTCCACGAGTTTAAGGACCCCGCAGTCCGTATTGATATGTGGTCGTCGGGACCCGTCACCTCTCTGACGTCGTTGAAGGATTACAACGATGGGTGTCAGAGGAGTTCGGAGATGTACCCTCGAACCGGATATAAATTAATTTAAGAGAACAGCTGTGCTCAGTCAATTTAATTTGAGGACTTACGGCCAAAATTGGGCTAAGTCCAGTTGAAAATGTTCAACACCCTTATTTATTTTTGGTCTATTAGACTTGTGCTAGGGCTTTGCCCACACTTAAATAATGCATTGCATTACTTCTATTTTTTTTGTTTGGGCTCTGCCCATAAAAGATGCAGAGCATCAATTTCACTTGGGCTCTGCCCCCTTTTTATTGCTTTGCAATTTATTTTGGCATGCTAGGTCTTTTTGATTTGGGCCTGGCCCTTTAAGAAATGCCTTGCATTTGTCAGGCGCTTTGCGCCAATCAGAGAGCGCAAGCGCTTGTAGTGTTGACACGTGTCGCAAAGCGCAGTATGCTGCGCTAATGCGTTGTGCCTGCGCTGCTGACACGTGGCGCGCTCTGGTGGCTTGCGCCAATCCAGGAGCGCAACAGCGCAGTTTGCAAGTGCAAGGCACTATGATTTGAGAATCTTTTAGATTCAAGAACCAATGGTTCATAAAAGAAGTGCAAAGCACTATTCGTTTTCTTGATCTAATTTAGATCAAAGAAAAAACAAGTTTTTTCTTATTTCAGGAACCAAAGGTTCATAAAAAAGTGCAAAGCACTGTTCTTTATTTTGTTTCTCTTGTTTTAAAGAACCAGTGGTTCATAAGAAGTGCAAAGCACTGTTTATTATGTGAAGATCATTGATCTTGTTTTTAGATCAATGATCTATTAGAAGAAATTTCTTCTATTTCATGAAGGTTCTTTACCTTTTTCTTGAAGCTTTTTCAGAGTTCTCTCTGTTTGAAGCTCTTGATTTTTCAAGAAAATGTTCATGATTCTTCTTTTTTTTTATTTTAGAAAGAAGGATCATTGGTCGTTGGGACCCACCACCTCTCCGACGACACTGAGAGATTACAGTGCCATATATCGAAAGTGTGGAGGGATGTACCCTTTGAACCATGTCTCACTCATTAGGGGGGAAGAACAGGCTGGAGCTTAAGCTTCTCGCTACTGAAAAAGGCTTCTTTGCGTTCGCGCACGTGCGTCGCACGTGTTGGGCGCTCATATTTGCACGTAGCGCACATGGATCTTGCGCGTATGCGCATTATGGGGGGAGCAAGCTCCTATGGAGAACGAGTCTCCTTTGAATATTCTCATGTGGTGCGCACGTGCATTGCACGTGGTGCACGCGTGGCGGGCACACGTGCGTTGCACGTGGCGCACATGCGCATTATGAGGAGAAGCAGAGCTTCTATATATGGAGAACATACTCCTTTTAATATTATTAAATATTCTCATATGGTGCGCACGTGCGTTGCTCGTAGTGCCGCATGGCGGGCACACGTGCGTTGCACGTAGCGCACATGGCGCTTGCGCATTATGGAGGAGCATGCTCCTATCTTGGAGAACTAAGCTCCTTTGGAGAACTAAGCTCTTTTGAGTATTGAATCCTTTGAGGATTTAACTCTACCTTTTTAAGAGGTATCCCTTCTTATTTATATGGGAGTGGTAGAGAAGCCATCTCTCCTTTTCCCGATGTGGGACTAAAATATGCATTCCCCATGTAGTAGAGCATTACTTTAGATTACACGTGCGTAACACATTTGCTCATAACTTTTGATCTCGGATGAATTATGAGGCCCATAATATATTAAATCGAAGGCCTTTTCGAGATACTTTCAATATCATCAGAATTTAGCCATTTTTCATTCCGGAGTTTGTCAAAATACAGCTCGGAAAATACTGGTTCGCATCTTCTTCCTTAGATCACATGTGCATAGACATTTGCTCACAAATTTTGATCCCGGATGAATTATGAGGCCCATAATATATCAAATTGAAGGTATTTTCAAGATGCTTTTAATACCATCAGAATTTAGCTGTTTCTCATTCCGGAGTTTGTCAAAATACAGCTCGGAAAATACTGGTTCGCATCTTCTTCCTTAGATCACATGTGCATAGACATTTGCTCATAACTTTTGATCCCGGATGAATTATGAGGCCCATAATATATCAAATCGAAGGTTTTTTTGAGATGCTTTCAATAACATCATAATTTAACAGTTTCTCATTGGGCATTTTATCAAAATACAGGCCGGAAGATACTGGTTCGTATTTTCTTAAGCGTATCGCTGCCATTTGATACCTTGGACTCTTTTGCGCAGAAATTTTTGGTGGAAACAAATGCTCCCCACTACTTTGCCCACGTAAGTATATATATGGGTGAAGTAGTGCAGAGTAATGCATAGCGTATGACCAGTTTCGGGTTGGTATATAACTTTCAGAATCTTGATCTGAGAAGATAACGAGCGGACACGAGCGTCGTCGTTTATCATTGACTCAAATCTTGACTCTTAAAAGATATAGTTCCAAACTCTCAATTCCATGAGCCGCACCCTTCTATTTCTTTAAGTTTTACTCTGGTGTGAAGTAGTTTATACGCTCATGAGTAACTTCTCCATTTCAGTGGCACGTAGCTTTAGCAAGTGTGGCTCGTAAATGGTCCATCTTAACCTCTTTGTAGGGCAGTAATGGCTTAGAAGACAGGGGTAGGATCTGCCATCTAAGACTTTTCAACTTTATGAGCCGTGAGGGTCTCATAAAGACTTTTCTCCCTACGGATCGAGAGGATCTCGTAGGTGTATTTTCTCCTTAGTAATCGTGAGGATTCCTAAGTGCGTTTTCTCTTAAAAGTCGTAAGGATCTTATAAGAGAATTTTCTCCCTTACAAGTAGAGAGGACTCGTAAGTGGTTGGTGAGTTGACTTGTTTCCGAGTCGAAGTATTGCTCCGACGGGGAGGTCTTTGGCTGATTTGTTTCCGCGACGGAGGTCATTGGCTGACTTGTTTCCGAGACGGAGGTTCTTGGCCGTGAGTACTCAACGGGCAACATGGATCGAGCAAAGCACTTCTCATTTCCACCATTTGGAACAAGAAGCAGCTTTAAGGCTGAAGGAGCGTCATGAGTCTTCAAGCGAAACTGCTCGCCTACGTGCTGAAGTTGAGGCGAACGCTGCCGAGGTGAAGGTTGTCTTCGAGGGCCTTCTGGAGCGTATCTCACATGGGCTAAACTTGAAGCGAAAGCTTGATGTTGCCGAGCATGACACTCCAGGCCGTGAAGCCACTCATCAGGCCGTTAAGGAGCAGCTTGCATCTGTCTTGCAGCAGCGGGCTCAAGTAGAGGCAGAACTGGCGGTGGTAGCATGATCGGGAAAAGGCATGGAAGGAAGTGTGCGAACAATTGATAAAGCTACTTAAGACGCTTCCTTCCCAGTAGCTGCCTTTGTATCAATGTATTTGTAAAATTTTCCTTTTAAATAATATGTATCCATTCTTTATTCTTTTGTACGATTCATCTTGTATTTGATTGAAGTCAATGAATAAAGATACACATTTTCTTTTGCAATGTCTTGTATGCTCTTTTGCTTTCTGCCTTCTCTTATTATCAGCATGTTGTCTTTGATAAATATAATTGGCAGATAACTTAGTTTTTTCCAAGAGATAGCGATGGCTTAGGCTGCAGGTTCAGATCTGCTGCCTAAGACTTTTCAACTCTATGAGCCGTGAGGGTCTCATAGAGACTTTTCTCCCTACGGATCGAGAGGATCTCATAGGTGGATTTTCTCCTTAGGAATCGTGAGGATTCCTAAGTGTGTTTTCTCTTACAAGTCGTAAGGATCCTATAAGAGAATTTTTCCCTCTTACGAGTCGTGAGGGCCCGTAAGCGGTTGTTTCCCACCTTGTCAAGATTCGACTTTTGAGAGTGAGACCCGTGAATAGTATGCAAGAAATCTTTTTGGATCAACTTGCAGGGTCCCATTGTTCTGGAAGCAAGCTTTTTTAGTCCCTGCTACCTGAGGCTTTCCTTGCAAGTTGAGACGAATCGGGAATTTTCCCGCGGAGACACTGGTTTCTCTACGAGCCGACGCGAATCAGGAGGCTCTCGTCAAGGAGTGTTTGTTTCCTTGAGTCGAGGAATTTGCTAAGGATTATTTGTTTCCCTAGCGCCAAGAATTATTTGTTTCCTTGGGGTTTGAAACGAGTCGAGAATTTCCCACGGAGGCACTGGTTGCTCTGCGAGTCGACGCGGATCAGGAGGCTCTCGTCAAGGAGTGTTTATATCCGTGAGTCGAGGTGTTTGCTAAGGATTATTTATTTCCCTAGCGCCAAGGATTATTTGTTTCCTTGGGGTTGAAACGAGTCGAGAATTTCCCGCGGAGGCACTGGTTGCTCTGCGAGTCGATGCGGATCAGGAGGCTCTCGTCAAGGAGTGTTTGTATCCGTGAGTCGAGGAATTTGCTAAGGATTATTTGTTTCCCTAGCGCCAAGGATTATTTGTTTCCTTGGGGTTTGAAACGAGTCGAGAATTTCCCACGGAGGCACTGGTTGCTCTGCGAGTCGACACGGATCAGGAGGCTCTCGTCAAGGAGTGTTTGTATCTGTGAGTCGAGGAATTTGCTAAGGATTATTTGTTTCCCTAGCGCCAAGGATTATTTGTTTCCTTGGGGTTTGAAACGAGTCGAGAATTTCCCACGGAGGCACTGGTTGCTCTACGAGTCGACGCGGATCAGGAGGCTCTTGTCAAGGAGTGTTTGTATCCGTGAGTCGAGGTGTTTGCTAAGGATTATTTGTTTCCCTAGCGCCAAGGATTATTTGTTTCCTTGGGGTTTGAAACGAGTCGAGAATTTCCCACGGAGGCACTGGTTGCTCTGCGAGTCGACGTGGATCAGGAGGCTTTCGTCAAGGAGTGTTTGTATCCGTGAGTCGAGGAATTTGCTAAGGATTATTTGTTTCCTTAGCGCCAAGGATTATTTGTTTCCTTGGGGTTTGAAACGAGTCAAGAATTTCCCACGGAGGCACTGGTTGCTCTGCGAGTCGACGCGGATCAGGAGGCTCTCGTCAAGGAGTGTTTGTATCCGTGAGTCGAGGAATTTGCTAAGGATTATTTGTTTCCCTAGCGCCAAGGATTATTTGTTTCCTTGGGGTTTGAAACGAGCCGAGAATTTCCCACGGAGGAACTGGTTGCTCTGCGAGTCGACGCGGATCAGGAGGCTCTCGTCAAGGAGTGTTTGTATCCGTGAGTCGAGGAATTTGCTGAAGACACTGGTTTCTTCGGAGTTGGACTGAACCGTCGAGATTTGGCTTCGTCTTCTGGCAGAGCCTGTTGGGAAAGTATGGTTCCCTCTTTGTTTACGCCCTTGGATTGTATACAGGGATCGATGTGATCTTAACTGTAGGGCCAAAGTTTTATCATCATTTTTTTGTTTTATCTCCGCGATGCTCTATCATTTCAGCTTTTATATCGCGAAGGTCGCGATTGCCCAATCATTTCGGCTATTTTTCGCGGTGCACAATCATTTCGGCTATTTATTTTATTTTTACTTGTTGCTTTTTATTGCGAGTTGCCTAATCATTTCGGCTATTTTGCATATATACATTTTTACTTGCTGCTTTTTATTGCAAGTTGCCCTATCATTTCGGCTATTTCGTATGCATGTGCGGCCTATTGGCTTTTCGCCGTAAACCTGAAATTAGACGTCGTTTTCGGCATCAGCACCGCTACAACTGGGATATTGCCAGGAGCGAATCATCATTTGCCTCCGTCGGTGTCGAACAAAGGTGGCTTAGCGAACAGGGTTAAGGTCCCGCCGACTAAGGCTTTTGACTTCATGAGCCGTAAGGGTCTCACAAAGGTATTTCTTCCTATAAGTCGTGAGGATCTTGTAGGTGTATTTTCTCCTTAGGAATCGTGAGGATTCCTAAGTGTTCGTTTCCTTTGTAAGTCGTAAGGATCCTACAGGAGGGTTTTCTCCTCATAAATCGAGAGGATTTACAAGGGTTGTTCACCATGCGAACATATCCCCAGTCACGGATGAGACTTGGTTAGGGAAATGCTTATTCGCACCCGTGGATTGTATACAAGGGTCAGTATTGAACCACTTGTAGGGTAATATCGGAAGTTGTGGGGGTTGCTTAAGCACAGGTTTAGGTCTCTGTAACTTAAGACTTTCAACTCTTATGAGCCGTGAGGGTCCCATAAGAGAGTTCTCCTTACGAGTCGTGAGGATCTCGCAAGTGTATTTTCTCCTTAGGAATCGTGGGGATCCCTAAGTGTGCTGCTCCCTTGTGAGTCGTAAGGATCTCACGCGGGTGGTTTCTCCTTACGAGGTCGAGAGGACCCTATAAGTGTCCTTTAACGAGGTTGCGCCCTTTCAGGTTTTCACAAACACTCGCCGGTAGCCCTGCTGTTTTTACTCACGGAGCCCTTTCGGGTTTTCATCCGTACCTATTTTGCTTATGGACATACCGTTTTTTTTATTATTCTTTTTATTTTTATATATTTTTTACGAGGTCGCGCCCTTTCGGGTTTTCACGAACACTCGCTGGTAGCCCTGCAGTTTTTACTCACGGAGCCCTTTCAGGTTTTCATCCGTGCCCTTTTTGCTTATGGACATACCGTTTTATTTTATTTTATTTTTATATGTTTTTTTATATCTTGTCAGCTTAAAAGATGTTGCGGTAGTAGTTTAAGGACGTTTCGGTCCGCTATTAGTTTAAGGACATTTCGGTCCGACTTTGAGAAGGCTGGTTACTGCTGATAGAGTCTGAGCTTAGGAAGATAGCGAGCGGACATAGTCGTCGTCATCTACCATTAACCTAGGCTGTGGCTCATTAAGCATAGTATTTCTTTAGGAAGCGACCGTTTATTGGCCTGAAAGGCCTTTCACCGTGCATGTCCATGAGTAGATAGGCCCCACCCTGGTGGACCTTATCTATGATTTACGGGCCTTCATAGTTTGGCTCGAATTTTCCCCGCTTGGCGCGATTAGGGATCATAGGCCTTTTGACCACTAGCACGAGTTCGCCTTGGCGGAATGTCCTCGGTCGGATCAATCTTTCATATGAGCGCGTCATCTTTGCTTTATAAGCTTCCAGATTTTGCTGTGCTATGAGCCGGGTTTCATCAAGGGCGTCAAGCTCCTCAAGCCGAAGGTGAGAATTTTCTTCGTCTGTCAGCTCGTAGTGGACTGCCACTCGTAGAGAGGGTAATTCTATCTCGAGAGAGAGTACTGCTTTTGTACCGAATACTAACGCGTACGGCGTTGTGTTTGTGGCCGTCTTGAACGTAGTTCGGTACGCCCAAAGAGCCTCTTGCAGTCTTTCGTGCCAGTCTTTCTTATTTCGTGACACCGTTTTCTTCATGATCTTCGTCAAGGTCTTGTTGAAGCCCTCAGCTAGACCGTTAGCTCGCAGATTATAAACTGAGGAATATCTCCAGTCTATATTATGCTGTTGCGCGAAGCGACTAATTTTGTGGCTTCTGTAGGCTGGCCCGTTATCGAAGATGATCCGTCGCGGAGTTCCAAACCGATATATGACATGCGTCTTGAAGAAACGGATGATATTTTCCGTCTTCACTTCTCTTAACGGCACTGCTTCTGCCCATTTAGAGAAGTAGTCAGTCGTCGCCAGGATGAAACGATGTCCTCTAGACGATGCTGGTTCGATGGGGCCGACTATATCAGTCCCCCACATTTCGAATGGCCAGCTAGCCACCGTTGGATATAGCGGATTTGGATGTTGGTGGATGAAGTCCCCATGAATTTGGCATGAGTGGCATTGCTTCGCATATTCGAGGCAGTCCTGGATCATCGTGGGCCAGTAGTAGCCCATCCGTTTTATCTTCAACTTCATCTTTGGGCCCGCTTGGTGAGAACCACAGAGTCCGTCATGAACTTCCTGAACGACCCTTTCCGCTTCGTCAGGCCCGAGACATCTCAGCCACAGAGAATCAAACGACCTCTTGTACAGAGTATCATTGACGAAGGAGAAAGACAGAACTCGTTTCATGAGCTGGTGTCTTGAGGACGCTTCTTCAGGCATTCGGTGGGACTTGAAGTAATCTATGAAGACTTCTCTCCAATCCTCGGTATTTTCCCAATCTTTTACTTGCAGGGTTGTCTGCTCGCTCGCTCCCTTTTCTTCGAATAATTCCGAAGATATTTCTGCTGGGGCAAGCACTCGACGGCTTTGTACCACGATTCTAACGTCATCGAGGTTCTCGTCAGCCAGTTCTTTAGCAAGTTTGGCCAACGCGTCTGCTTTGCTGTTTTCCGCGCGCGGTATGCTCTCCAAAGTATAAGAGGGAATTTGGGTCAATAATTGTTGCACCTTTCCACCGTACTTCACCAACTCCGGTTTGCACGTTTGGTAGTCGCCGTTTACTTGACTAACGACCAGTTGGGAGTCTCCGTATATGAGGAGGTTTTCAATTCCCATGTCGATGGCGATCTCGAGGCCTGCTATCAAAGCATCGTATTCGTCTTCGTTATTCGTCCTCGGCTGTGTTAGGGAGAATGAAAAGCGCATTATCCCTCCTTGTGGAGTTACAAAGATGAGTCCTACCCCTGATTTGATTACAGGGGTATTTTGCTTGCGCTTCTTCATGGAGGATGCTCCGTCGAAATAAAGCTCCCATCGAGTATCACCACCATCGATCGCATCAAATGCATGTTCGTCTGGAAGATCGCAATTCAAAAGAGAATCGGCGGGTATCGGATGCTCAGCGAGGAAGTCGGCGATGGCCTGGTCTTTCACTGCCTTGAGAGGTTGATAGGTTATCGGGAACTCCATCAAGAGCAGAGCCCGTTTAGCGAGTCGTCCCGTCAATATGGCTTTTGACATTAAGTATTTAAGAGGGTCCACCTTCGAAATGAGACGGACCTCATGCGCCAACGCATAGTGCCTGAGCTTTGTTATCGCGAAGATCGACGCCAGGCAGTGTTTTTCAATAGGTGAATAGTTGCTTTCTGCCCCCAGTAGAACTCGACTTAAGTAGTAGAGTGCTCTTTCTTTCCCCTGGTCATTCTCTTGCGCCCACAATGCACCTAAAGAACCTTCGAGGGCGGTCATGTAAAGAATGAGATGCTTTCCCTTAACCGGAGCAGCCAACACTGGCGGGTTCTGCAGGTACTGTTTAATCTCGTCCAGCGCGCTCTGGCATTTTTATCCCAGACGAATGGAGTCCCCTTCTTCATCAGGTGACTGTAAGGGCGGCACTTGCCAGAGAGGTTAGCTATAAATCGCCGAATATATGCGAGCTTTCCTTGGAGAGACCGCAACTGTTTGAGAGTTCTCGGTGGACGCATTTCCATGATCGCCTTGATCTTTGACGAATCTATCTCGATGCCTCGGTGTCGGACGATGAATCCCAGGAATTTGCCCGAAGAAACTCCGAATGCACACTTGAGAGGGTTCATCTTCAAGTTGTATTGTCGAAGACGTCGAAATACGGTCTTTAGATGCTCGAGATGCTCCTCATATTATTTGCTCTTGACCACGAGGTCGTCGATATAGCACTCGACGATTTCATGTATAAGGTCATCGAAGATCTTCGTCGTGGCCCTCTGATAGGTGGCGCAGGCGTTTTTTAAACCGAAGGGCATCACTTTATAACAGAATATTCCCAAAAGGGTCCTGAAGGCGGTGTGCTTCTGGTCTTCGGGATGCGTCTTTATCTGATTATACCCTGATGAGCCGTCCATGAAGGAGAAAACCTCATGAGTGGACGTATTGTCTATCATTAGTTCGGTGACTGGTACCGGGAAATCATCCTTCGGGCAGACTTTATTGAGATCCCGAAAGTCCACGCATATGCGCACCGTCCCATTTTTCTTCATTACCGGGACGATATTGGCGATCCAGTCAGGATATTGAACTTCCTGGATGAAGCCAGAGTCGATCAGCTTCTTGACCTCGGCATTGATGCTCATCTCAAGCTCGAGCCGCATTCTACTCGGTGCTTGTTTAATTGGTTTAACGTCCGGGGATATCGCCAATTTATGGACAACAATCTCTGGATCTAATCTTGGCATTTCGGAATAGTTCCATGCAAAGCAATCTCTATGCTGCACAAGCACATCTTTTAACGCAGCCACCCTTTCTTCAGATAGCAGTTCATGACGAACGTCGGCCGTGGGTCACTTGCCGTGGGCACCCAAGTAGCTATCGCCTTTTGTGGATTGATAGGACGGTCCTCTTCCCGCTGAACTTTCACCTTTTTCTGTCGACGGGGATAATCTTGATCAATTACCGAGTCTTGGACTTGACGCCAGACCTTATAGATTTTAGAGGACAGCCGTTGAGGGGGCTTCTCCGGCTTCACCTTTGTAGCGCTCTCCATAGCTGGAGGAGATCTTTTCAGCACAGCGGTCGGTGAGTTCTTGTGGACCTTCCTAAGTGGTTCAAAGCTGTTTCCAGTTGAAACAGCAGCATCAATTTCCGCCGTTGGAATCGGCGGAGTCAGTCCAGAAAGAGAGTTACCCCCGGTCTTCCTTACTCGGCGCCAGTGGTATATCCCTAGTAGGAGGGGTGTTGTCTCCTGAGGGTTTTCAGCGAATTACACCCACAAAATCGTATAATAAAAGAGAGACGGTGAAAGTTATATAAAGATAAGAACTATAGAAGAAAGAACTTGAAAATAAGAGTTTTCAACTCTACCAACTTTTTCAGTTGCTATGAGCCCTATCTCAATAGTCATGAAAAGATGTTAGAAATCACATCATCTCTCAATAAAACATCGCCTTTAGTTTTCATTCCTACCTTTCTTCCAAACATTGATCATATACCCTTACGTGTGTGAACTGGACATCCCTACACTCAGAGAATTCAATTCAAGCAATCATACTCTTGTCCATCTACCTCAGTACTTTTTAATAGATATTTAGATGGAATTTGCTCACACATTCTTCATGCAACCGTTAATACTTCTTGAGGTACTAACCGATCGATTACTCATGTGCTTGCTAATTAAGTGTTTTTCCTCATCTTGCAACACCTAAGGCTTAGCAGTGGCTCCCAAACCAGTTGGTCTAAGGCACTAGGTGATAAAGCACCCTCGTTATATTTTTTTTATTGCTGCCTCGGTGATAATAAAACCAGTGTTCATTTTTCTTTTCACCATTTTATCTTTTATTCTCCACTTATTATTTCCTTCATACTTTGGCTTTTAGACGAGAGTATTTCAAGGTATCCTCTACTATCCCGAGTTTCAAGATGTATGTAAGTGCGTATAGTAGGGTATCAACGTTCAAATGTTTAGCTTCCAGAATAGGAACTATTTCTCAGGCTTATTTTTATCCTCAGATTAGTAATTTCCTTCATCTTACTAACCCCTGGGACAACAGCTCATAACCACTTATTACTAGTTTCATTTAAGAAAACTTCTAACTTTCTTGTTTTTCTTAAACTATTCCTATCTTTTAAATATAACTTTTCACTTTCTACTCCTTTATTATCACAATTTTTTGTGTGTGCTTATATATAGTATAATGCAAAGTAGGGCGTAAATAAGCACAGGAACGCTGAAAAACGATTTCTTGGGAGGTTCTTGCGATGGTACAGGAGCGCTGAAGCTCGTTGGCGGGAGCATGGTCCCGAAGAAGAGCCCAGTGGTGGCTTGAGTTACCTGCTCCACTAGCATAGTGAAAAGGGAGGCCGCTTGGGGCCCGTAGGTTACTCCTCCAGATAGGACAGAGCGAGAGTTGCTGTTGCAGTTAGTGCAATTCGAAGCCTGTTGATTTCTTGAAGAGCTTGAATATCCTGCCCCCTGCGTCGACCTTGGTCTTTGGCATGTGCCAGTTGTTTGAGGACCGATTCCGTCGGCAAGGCTGCTGCTTGACAGACATCTTCTGGGCTTCCTCCACCGGCGTTGAGGCACCGAAGGTGGGAGGTGGGAGCATCGACCCAAAAAGAATCCCGTTGATTTCTTGAAGAGCTTGAATATCCTGCCCCCTGCGTCGACCTTGGTCTTTGGCATGTGCCAGTTGTTTGAGGACCGATTCCGTCGGCAAGGCTGCTGCTTGACAGACATCCTCTGGGCTTCCTCCATCGGCGTTGAGGCACCGAGGGTGGGAGGTGGGAGCATCGACCCAAAAAGAATCCCGTTGATTTCTTGAAGAGCCGTATTGCAGAGATTTGAGCCTGCAAGTGGCCCGTACTTGACTCCACCAGATATGACAGAGCCTGTATTGCTAAGGTCGTAACAAACGCCATTCTTCATAAAGACGAAGCGCCGACTTCAGTATCCACTCCCCTAAGGGTAACCACAAACATACACACAGCGATTATCTGATCACGGGAAAAACAGACACATGAAGTGTGGGGTGGAAAGAGGAAAAGGTCCCACCAGGCGTGCCAGAATCTGTTCCCCTCCGAAAGAGATCCGGGCAAAAGAGCATTTGGAGGCTCTATTGTTCCAGTTTAGGGACGTAGTGGTCCATAGGTAGTTTAGGGACGTGGTGGTCCATGTTCCAGTTTAGGGACGTGGTGGTCCGACATTAGTTTAAGGACGTTTCGGTCCAACATTAGTTTAAGGACGTTCCGGTCCACGAGTTTAAGGACCCCACAGTCCGTATTGATATATCGTCGTCGGGACCCGTCACCTCTCTGATGTCGTTGAAGGATTACAACGATGGGTGTCAGAGGAGTTCATAGATGTACCCTCGAACCGGATATAAATTAATTTAAGAGAACAACAGTGCTCAGTCAATTTAATTTGAGGACTTACGGCCAAAATTGGGCTAAGTCCAGTTGAAAATGTTCAACACCCTTATTTATTTTTGGTCTATTAGACCTGTGCTAGGGCTTTGCCCACACTTAAATAATGCATTGCATTACTTCTATTTTTTTTGTTTGGGCTCTGCCCATAAAAGATGCAGAGCATCAATTTCACTTGGGCTCTGCCCCCTTTTTATTGCTTTGCAATTTATTTTGGCCTGGTAGGTCTTTTTGATTTGGGCCTGGCCCTTTAAGAAATGCCTTGCATTTGTCAGGCGCTTTGCGCCAATCAGAGAGCGCAAGCGCTTGTAGTGTTGACACATGTCGCACAAGCGCAGTGCGCTGCGCTAATGCGCTGTGCCTGCGCTGCTGACACGTGGCGCGCTCTGGTGGCTTGCGCCAATTCAAGAGCGCAACAGCACAGTTTGCAAGTGCAAGGCACTATGAATTGAGAATCTTTTAGATTCAAGAACCAATGGTTCATAAAAGAAGTGCAAAGCACTATTCGTTTTCTTGATCTAATTTAGATCAAAGAAAAAACAAGTTTTTTCTTATTTCAGGAACCAAAGGTTCATAAAAAAGTGCAAAGCACTGTTCTTTATTTTGTTTTTCTTGTTTTAAAGAACCAGTGGTTCATAAGAAGTGCAAAGCACTGTTTATTATGTGAAGATCATTGATCTTGTTTTTAGATCAATGATCTATTAGAAGAAATTTCTTCTATTTCATGAAGGTTCTTTACCTTTTTCTTGAAGCTTTTTCAGAGTTCTCTCTGTTTGAAGCTCTTGATTTTTCAAGAAAATGTTCACGCTTTTTTTTTTTTATTTTAGAAAGAAGGATCATTGGTCGTTGGGACCCACCACCTCTCCGACGACACTGAGAGATTACAGTGCCATATATCGAAGGTGTGGAGGGATGTACCCTTTGAACCATGTCTCACTCATTAGGGGGGAAGAACAGGCTGGAGCTTAAGCTTCTCGCTACTGAAAAAGGCTTCTTTGCGTTCGCGCACGTGCGTCGCACGTGTTGGGCGCTCATATTTGCACGTAGCGCACATGGATCTTGCGCATATGCGCATTATGGGGGAGCAAGCTCCTATGGAGAACGAGTCTCCTTTGAATATTCTCATGTGGTGCGCACGTGCGTTGCACGTGGTGCACGCATGGCGGGCACACGTGCGTTGCACGTGGCGCACATGCGCATTATGAGGAGAAGCAGAGCTTCTATATATGGAGAACATGCTTCTTTTAATATTATTAAATATTCTCATGTGGTGCACACGTGCGTTGCACGTAGTGCCGCATGGCGGGCACAAGTGCGTTGCACGTAGCGCACATGGCGCTTGCGCATATGCGCATTATGGAGGAGCATGCTCCTATCTTGGAGAACTAAGCTCCTTTGGAGAACTAAGCTCCTTTGAGTATTGAATCCTTTGAGGATTTAACTCTACCTTTCTAAGAGGTATCCCCTCTTATTTATATGGGAGTGGTAGAGAAGCCATCTCTACTTTTCCCGATGTGGGACTAAAAAATGCATTCCCCAAGTAGTAGAGTATTACTTTAGATTACACGTGCGTAACACATTTGCTCATAACTATTGATCTCGGATGAATTATGAGGCCCATAATATATCAAATCGAAGGTCTTTTCGAGATTCTTTCAATATCATCAGAATTTAGCTATTTCTCATTCCGGAGTTTGTCAAAATACAGCTCGGAAAATACTGGTTCGCATCTTCTTCCTTAGATCACATGTGCATAGACATTTGCTCATAACTTTTGATCCCGAATGAATTATGAGGCCCATAATATATCAAATTGAAGGCCTTTTCAAGATGCTTTCATTACCATCAGAATTTAGCTATTTCTCATTCCGGAGTTTGTCAAAATAAAGCTCAGAAAATACTGGTTCGTATCTTCTTCCTTAGATCACATGTGCATAGATATTTGCTCATAACTTTTGATCCCGGATGAATTATGAGGCCCATAATATATAAAATCGAAGGTTTTTTCGAGATGCTTTCAATACCATCATAATTTAACAGTTTCTCATTGGGGAGTTTATCAAAATACAGGCCGGAAGATACTGGTTCGCATTTTCTTAAGCGTATCGCTGCCATTTGATACCTTGGACTCTTTTGCGCAGAAATTTTTGGTGGGAACATAATATTATTATATAAATATCTATTTAATAAATAATAGTGCTTGTATTTTAATATTCAGCAAATTTTACCGATTTACAGTTTTATAGTATCCGTCTGTATCCGTACGGTTTATTACATATCTAGTTGCACGTCGATACCATATTATTTCATGTTACTGTTGTATTAGTGTACCATGCTTGATAATGTGCATCCTACATAGTCATGATGTAACCCCTGATCGATATTTGTGCATCCATGCTTTTATTGTACATCCGTACTTTCACCCTGATTCAATACTTGCTATAGTTTGATTATGAGCACTCGTTGATACCTGTGCACTACTTGACATGACCTGATACACCACTACTTGACATGACTTGATATATGTACACTACTTGACATGACCTGATATATCACTACTTGACGTGTTACCTGATCCTGTTTCTAATGCCGACAATCCTGACATGTTGTCCTGATGGACATATCCTGTTGTCTGTATAGACAAACATGTTCTTGCTAGATCCTGTGTTGGCATTAGTCTCAGATTTATCAATACCCGACTTGAACACATAACTTGGGGGTATGGGGAAATCAATGATGAAACCTGACTTGTAACTCGACAGTTCGATGCTTATACTGATCATTTTTAGAAGCTAGGCCGGCCCTGGGATGATGTTGCTGACATCATTCATCTGTACATATTTCCTGTTTAGTGCCTAGCGGCATGTCTCGGTTTCAGCCCGAGAATCTGGACCGTGGTCCTGGGCATGCACGGGATACTATTGAGTTACATCGACAATTCATCAAATTGATTTCACAGACTTGAGAGTAGTTAACCCAGTAACACAGTTTAGTTTCACCGCTGCACTTCATATATACTGTTACACTTCACTGTTCTATATCCCTGCTCACTTATTACATTCCTATACCCTTTTATAATTAATGTCTGCGTGTCTTGTTACCTCATGTTCATTTATTATTGTTTGATACTATGACGCACTGACGTCTGGGTTTTGCATGGCCCAGATTCTCTACCTTGTCGCAGGCTAATTAGGAGTATTTCCGCCGTCAGGCCGAGCAGTGAGGATCCTGTTAGTATCCAGTTAGTACCCAGTTTAATTATATTACTTTCCAGATGTTTTTGTTTATTGGATCTATTGCTTCCACATATTATTTCTTGACTCGTTTATTCTGGCTTATGGACATCTACTAGATAGTTAATTTTATTTCTACTGTTCTTGATATTTTCTAGACAGCCGTAATGTGACTGTGGAGGGATGTTTCCTATCCACGGGTAACATGGTTGGATCTGTCGCATGCCGATCTTAGCGCACTCTGGGAAGCGGGGCATGACATTGTCTTTACCCCAAAAGTGGGGCGGTGTGTTGGAAGAGTTCCAAGCTAGATACCGGGGCAAACTAGACGATAAAGGCTGGATACATCGCTGACAACGATGCTGCCAAAGAGGCAGTCTGGGTGTATATATGTTCATGAGATGAACTTGGTTCCTACCATTGTGAGACAATGGAGTTGTGTCTTTGGTCTAGGAACCCTCGTCCCATCAGTGATCCAGACAGATTCTAAGGCAGTATCACCTGATCATGGAGATGGTTGATCTCCAGGGGATCGAGGTCAGGAGAGTTGACGCGAAGGATAACACGGCGGATCCACTCATAAAGGCCTTTCCTGCGATAGACTTTTATAGGATGTTGGGTATGACATACTACAACAAATGGCCTTAGTGCAAGTGGGAGATTGTTAGTTGTATGTATGCCCTAGAGGCCATTATTGTACATGAGATGTATATTATAGTGGATGCTGGGATATATATAGGGAGGACTTTCTTACTCGACATGATAGTACGCTATCTGGTTGCTCTTTATCTTAACATGCACACTTACTGTCTCTCTGTTACATGTTGATAAAGCCCTTAGGATGTGTACTTGACTACCAGGATTATGATGCAGATCATACTAGTGGGGCCTGGGCAGTCTATGAGTTCATCCTTTAATTATTCCTAGTCGAGGGAATATCGAGACAGGGCATCGATATTCCAGAGTAGACTAGCGTATACGCTTCTCGACCCATATGATGGGCGATGGATGATCCTATATCCATTGGTGTTTGACATCAGAGATCGTATACGGGTGCTCAGTGGAGTCTGGGTACACTGAACGGACTCGCCGAGAACTTCTAAATGGTATTATACCTCACATCAGATAACAGTTCTCAGGTGACACTGGTACATGTTAGTCTGTCGACCCGAGATCGTCATAGAGTCTTGTGTGTCTCCCACTGTGCTTTTATTTCCACCCTACCACGGCTCTCCTGAGTCGTGCAAACAGGTGGTTTTTGGGTACAGTCCCGAGTCACATTGAGGCAATGAGCGATAGGAGGGGATTTCGTCTCTCCCGGTATTGGGGGTTGATGTTGCGCTATGTTCGATTGGCCATAACTGAAAATCCCTAGCCGGTGTGGATGAGATTTACTGGTAAGTGTTATCAGTAGTTTCTCGACCCGTTATGGACCCTGCATCGGTTGACTTATCAAGTTATTGGGGTCTGACGTTTACCACCCCTAGACGAGATATGTGACATATCAGACGAAGAGAACGGACTGTACGGTAATGTTACTGATTGGATTCGCAGGAGTATGAGCAGGCTTGCTTGTTGATCTTCTGATCGCTCAATACCCGGGTGGCCGTTACATTTAGCAGACCGCTTGCGGCTTGTGGGTGACTGATATGATCACCACCTACTACAGCGTATTGACGAGTCTTTAGAGTTCTACACAGAGATTTCCTGGTTCATGCGAAACGAAGTAGGAGCACATATGTGATATGTGCGGGACCGAGATTATGCGCGTATGTGATACCGCATTCTATTCTTGCGATATGTGATATCGGTCGGTTATATATGATATAGCCGGGTTATCGGATCAAGTGTTGATTCGATAGGATGTTACATTTGATATTAGTCGGTTGTATGTGATATAGCCAAATTATTAAATTAAGTATTGATTTAATAATTTAATGTATAATTATATATATGATATATTGATTTACATTAACTAATATTAGCCCACTTAAACATTTCTTTTTCTTACAAGTGTACACTTAGTATATATGTAATATATATTAATGTACATTATTTTGTGTCATGTTAGATTCCACATGATACATGGGTGTATGAGATTCATACCATGCAAATAATAATGAAGGTTTTTTATTTATTTAAAGTAAATCAAAATTGGTTGGAAATTGTCACATGGTTGAAGTTTGTAGAAGCTTGTGGAACCATTGACCAAGTCCACTCTTTTTGTTTTACTTGAAGATATTTATTAACCCAACCATTATTGTTTAGCCATAGTTTATTCTCTACATGATTTAGTGTATGACACTAACTCACCCATGGTTGATTTTCTCACATCATGAGTTCATTTTCTCTCATCTTCATTCTTCATCTTCTTCTTCATTGAAAAAAAGCTTGCTAGCTTTTCTCAAGGTGAGAAAATATTGTGAGAAAATTAAATGTAAAGTGAGCCCATTTCTTACTTCATCATCCTCTACCATTAGCCATTTAGTTTAGGATGTTTTCTTCGCTAATTTCACCATTAGTGAAGAGGTAGCATGAGCTTGAGTCTCCTCGATGTAGATCATCTTCGGTCTCGAAGACATTGAGCAAGCTCGTTCATTTCTTCATGTGGATCCTTACTAGAGTTCGGGTGTTCACTACTTGGAGCGAAGAGACTACTACACGGAGCTTTAGAAGCGAAGGACCAGTCTACAAATGTTGTATTCCTCATTCATTTAGTTGTAATGTTTGATTACATGTTAGTTTTGTCTAATTACTCTAGTTAGATCCTAGTCTATGGTTCCTTAGCACTCTTAGAATTTTTGAAATTGGCATACTTGATGTCTTGAAAACCCAGTAGGGTGCTGAGGAATCCCAACAGATACACCTTGGGATTCCAAACCGGAGTATTATGTTGTTCTGCAGGACCTTGATGGCCGTGGTGGCGTCCGGTTTTCTGATGGGGACGACCTCGATCCACTTTGTAAAGTAGTCCACTGTGGCGAGAATGTATTTGTACCCACCCGTACCAATAGGGAATTGGCCTATCAAGTCCATTCCACACTGGGCAAACGGCCAGGGGGTGGTTAGGGCTGTTTGCTCGGTAGCCGGAAGGCGGGGTATGTTACCATGGAGTTGGCAGCTCTTGCACCTTCCGACGAGCTTCTGAGCGTCCTGATGAATAGTCGGCCAATAGTACCCCTGGAGCATCGCCTTTTGGACTAAGGTGCGGGCCCCTTGGTGCGCACCGCCGACTCCTTCATGAATCTCACGGAGGACGAAGTTAGCTTCGTAGGGGTCGACGCACCGAAGCAGGGGTTGAGTGAAGGATTTCTTGTAGAGGTTCCCATTGCTCTAGACGAAATGGCGGGCTTTGGCTCGGAGGCGGTAGGCCTCCCCACGATCTCCGGGGAGAGTACCCTCCTTCAGGAATTCCACGATAGGCTTCCTCCAATCTTGGTCCTCTTTCCGGGCTGTGTAAATTTGGAGCGATGTCGCTCTGTCTTCCACGCTGGGCCGTGGCAAGACCTCGAAGAGGATATTTCTCTTATTGTTGGCCGTGTAGGAGGAAGCTAGCTTGCTTAGGGTGTCGGCCTGGGCATTTAGGTGCCAGAGGATCTGCTCCACTTGAATTTCGTCGAAGTCCTTTCGCAGCCTTCTTACCTCGGCTAAGTACTTCACCATCAGGAGCTCCCGAGCTTCTAAACGGCCGGTCACTTGGCCGACGACCAGAGCGGAGTCGCTACGGATTCGGATCTTCTTAAGCCCCACTCCGGAGGCGATCCGCGGTCCAGCGAGCAGAGCCTCGTACTCCGCTGCGTTGTTTGAGGCTTTGAACCCGAGCTTCAAAGAATACTCCATCTCTGCCTCATTCGGGCCCCGAATGATGAGGCCGGCACCACAGCCTTCCTCGGTTGATGACCCGTCGACGTAAAGGATAGTGCATTCGATCGACGGAGTCGGGCCTTTCATCGATCGAGGATTAAGATCCGGGGACCGGCACGGGCACTGCCTCTTTGTTAGGGATAGTGCATTCGACGATAAAATCGGCCAGGACTTGTTCCTTGATAGCCTGCCTCGGGCGGTATTTGATGTCGAATTGGGACAACTCCCACATCCACTTCTCCAAACGACCAGAAGACTCGGGGAAGGCGAGAATAGCCCCTAAAGGGCGTTCGGTGAGGACGAGGATGGTGTGCGCTTGGAAATAGTGCCGTAGTTTCCTCGAGGCCACGATGAGTGCAAAGACAATCTTCTGTATGGCTGGGTACCTTGTTTTCGAATCCTTGAAGATGTGGCTTACATAGTAGACCGGCTTTTGGACTCCCTCGACTTCTCGGACGAGCACCGAACCTGCAGATTGATCGGACACCGCCAGATACAGCGATAACACATCTCCTTCAACTGGCCGGGTGAGTAGTGGGGGAGTCTCCAGGTGCACTTTCAATTGCTCGAAGGTGATCTGACACTCCTCCGACCATTCGAACCTTGGGATCTTCCTTAGAGCTTTGAAGAACGGGATGCACTTTTCCCCGGATCTTGACATGAAATGACTCAGAGCGGCTACCAGCCCTGTGAGCCGCATGATTTCAACGTTAGTCTTGGGTTCGGCCATGTTGAAGACGGCGCTGATTTTCTCCAGATTAGCCTCGATTCCTCGTTGGGTGACCATGAATCCGAGGAACTTTCCACTGGTGACCCCGAATGCGCACTTGGAGGGGTTCAGTTTCATTTTTTATTTGCAGAGGACGTCGAAGGCCTCGTCTAGATCTTTGGCGTTCCTATCCGACGAGGTCGATTTGATGAGCATGTCGTCAACGTAAACCTCCATGTTCCTGCCGATCTGAGGCTTAAACATCCTATTGATGTCACGCCTTGCTTCCCGGTGTACGGCGAAGAGGACGCAACGAGGCCGCTACGTATTTACTCTGAAGTAAATACGCTAAGCGTATCTAAGAAATATAAATATAAATGCACAAGAGACAAGATATAATAAAACAACAACTTTATTTATTCACATTCTTTTTACAATACATAGAAAAGTAAATACAACTGAATGAAAGCAATGCCTAAAAAGTGGCATAACAGAAATGAAAAGTACCGAAATAAAAGTGTGTACAATGAAGCTAGAGCTCTGGGTCGTAGGAAAGCTGGTCCAAGTCCTCACTAGTAGGCTCGATCTCCTGAGTGTCCAGATCACCTGACAACATTTCAAAGAAAAAAGAGAAGGAATGTCGTCAGCGAACAATCGCTCGGTAAGTCCCAAAGATAAGGAAGAAGTAGAAAAGATAGAAATAGAGAGACCGTGTGACTTTTAAAGTTGTATTATATTATTATAATGTTGTATTTAGTGTTAACGCTGTTGTTTGTAGCTTGGTAAAGAAGGATACCAGTGTATACGAGTGGGGTCTCACTTGCCCCGGAGACTAAGGTATCAGGAACTCAATGAACCGTTATGCCATGGTACAAAAGCAACGGAATATATGTTAGGTGTCTTATGGTTGCAGTCTCGTGCCACTTCTAACACCTTCCGTACCAATCTACCCCTTAAACCCGGCGATATCTTATTTGTATTGTTTGTATTGTATTGCAACTTGTATTGTCTTGTAATATAGATTGTATAATTGGATGACTTGCCAAAACCATGATATCAGTAAATAGATGTAACTGGAGAATCATGGATGTAACTGGAGAATCATGTAGATGGAAGTATATCCATGGTTCGGTTCAGTCAATACAGATTTAAATATATTGAATATATGTATTCAAGGATTCATGTTGGTTTGTAGATTGTACTTGAATCATATTCAAGTCAGATTATTAAATGAGACTCAGTCTGAGTCAGAATAATTAGAAAGAGAAATTGAAGTCCTGCATTAAGTTTTGATGTTATCGGTAACTGCTGCACATGGGCGGCAGGATTTGTGTCTTTTTCAAAGACAATTACCGCGTTGATAACACCGTTGTTAAGTTTTCTACCTTAAATAGGCAAGCACCCACTTCTCCGGCTCCCCGAGGCTCAAGAGATTGGTCCCGTTCAAACCTATATTTATTAGGGTCCTTAGGGTAATTTATAGAACTTGAGGGGGGTTTTATGTAAAAATACTTTTGTATAATTTTCAATATTCTCCCCAAGTATTTAATTATCATCTTTAGAGTTATCATAGATATAGATTTTATATTTATGACATTTCTAGTGAAAATAACCTAATTTCATAATATAGGGTATTTAATTGTAATATTGCACTTGTATGGAATTTATGGTATTTTAATATAAAGTGATTTTTTTGATTTAGAAAGGTTAGAATTATATCATATCAAAAATAGGTATTTTGAATATACATATACATATATATTTTATATAAATTAATTTTAATTTATTATTTTTTAAAAATCTCATTTTCTTAAGATATTCGTATATTAAATCTCTCGAGACCGAATGCTCCTTGCGGAGGTCTGCATCTCGCATTACTAAGCCCAGGGGATGTGCGATAATCCGCACCATCCCAGTCGGGTTCCCCAAAATGGGTTGCAGCGGCGGTTTGCAAAGATTTATAAATTTACTTAATCTTATAGAAAACGGTTTTAATAGTTAGTGGTATTTATATGTAAAGTTTCGTTTTTCCGTATTCTATATTCCCGAAAGATATTGTGCTATGTTTTATATGAGTGTTGTGAGGAGGTAGGTCATTATCTCGTGATCTACTTAAAGGTATAGCAAGTTTAATGATGTTTTAAAGTAAAAAGTAAACTACATGGTATTTTAGTGAAAAAGAGCGGTAAAAGTTACAAAATGAAATATTTTGTTATGAAACTTGTTCAACATATTTTGTTAATGATTAATAGTCAAGATGTAAGAGTTTATCGTGGTTGTAGTTGAGGAAAAGTGAGATTTTTAGGAAGAACCGAATCGGAAATTGGTTTAACTCCGATTTCGTCGGGTTTTGAAATTTCGTATTTTTAGAACAAGATTAGAGAAGAGGGAGGGGGACTTACGGGTTTTAAGATTAGAGGAGAGAAAGAGGGAACGGTAGGAGGCTCCGGTGTGTCGTTTCGTCGCCGGGAGCTCCTAGGGTCGTCGTCGGAAAATCGCCGAAGCTTTCGCCCTTCGCTACTCCAAAAGTACACTAAGCTTCTAGGAATTTTCTTGAGAGTTTTGTTCAGAATTTTGGAGTGAGGGGTGTGTGTTTAGGGGTTGTATTTATAGGGTAATGCTAGGGTTTAGGGTAGGTGAAAGGTTGAATTAAAAATGTAATAAAAATTGTATTAAAAATATGGTTTAATGGGGTTTTAATTGGATTTTAAAGGCTCTGTTAAATTGAAGAAAATTTATAGTGTACAGGGGTTATGAGAAGCCAAAACGACACAACTTTCATGTAGAGGACTCGGCGATTCGGCTCAACTCGGCCGGCGGCGGCGGGCCGATTCGACCGAGTCGCCGGCCCGAGTCGGCCGAGTCGGGCAGGG
The DNA here is from genome assembly GCA_030015575.1 of Agapanthus africanus. Lineage (NCBI taxonomy): Eukaryota > Viridiplantae > Streptophyta > Magnoliopsida > Asparagales > Amaryllidaceae > Agapanthus > Agapanthus africanus. The sequence goes on along the minus strand of JASDDO010000010.1, from coordinate 450,724,500 downwards.
GCTCGCTGCCACGTGTCCTATGTCGTATGGTGTAGCTCCCGGGACAGTTTGTTTTATAAGTGTAGTGGGGTTTTTACGAGTTATGCACGTGTAGGCTTTTGGACTTCTAAAAATTCAAAAGAAAACAATATTAAAAATAATGTGGGGGATGGGATTTGAACTCTGGTGGCTTGGTTCAGCAGTGCAAGGTCTTACCAATAAGCTACAAGCTCTTTCTTGCTATTAAAAAGCAAAACAAACTTATATATTGCGCTCAGGCAAAAATATCCCTTTCTTTATTTTTTTTGAAAATTTTTACAGAAAGTTGTACAGAAAGTTTAAGGTCGTTACATTCTACCCTCCTTATAAAAATTTTGTCCTCGAAATTTATAAAAGAAAAGTGTAACAGATTTAAGGAAAGTTTGGTGACAGAAATACTTGATAGTGTATGAAAAATGTGTGAAGGAATGAATGAATGCGAAGGTTTTGGTAAGATTATAAAAGAGGTGAGGGAATTTTGGGTTAGGATAGATTCAAAGTTTATGAAATGATAAGATTCAAGATGTGTGAATTGTAAAGAATGTTTTAGTTGCCGGTTCTTGTGTTATATTGCTTAGGTTGTTCACGCAGAACAGAACTGCATGTTAGGTTTCCATACAGCTCGGACCTACATGAGCCGCCAACAAAACCTGTCACGTCCCGCTTCCCTGTGTACGGCGAAGGGGCCGCGACGAGGCCGCGACTTATTTACTCTGAAATAAATACGTTAAATGTTTCTAAGTAATATAAATATAAATACACAAGAGACAAGATATAATAAAACATCAACTTTATTTATTCACATTCTTTTTACAATACATAGAAAAGTAAATACAACTGAATGAAAGCAATGCCTAAACAGCGGCATACCAGAAATGAAAAGTACTGAAATAAAAGTGTGTACAATGAAGCTAGAGATTTGGGTCGTAGGAAAGCTGGTCCAAGTCCTCACTAGTAGGCTCGATCTCCTGAGTGTCCAGATCATCTGACAACATTCCAAAAAAGAAAGAGAAGAAATGTCGTCAGCGAACAATCGCCCGGTAAGTCCCAAAGATAAGGAAGAAGTTGAAAAGATAGAAAGAGAGAGACCGTGTGACTTTTAAAGTTGTATTATATTGTTATAATGTTGTATTTAATGTTAACGTTGTTGTTTGTAGCTTGGTACAGAAGGATACCAGTGTATACGAGTGGGGTCTCACTTGCCCCGGAGACTAAGGTATCAGGAACTCAAGGAATCGTTATGCCACGGTACAGCAGCAACGGAATATAGGTTAGGTGTCTTATGGTTGCAGTCTCGTGCCATTTCTAACACCTTCCGTACCAATCTACCTCTTAAACCCCGCGATATCCTGTTTGTATTGTATTACAACTTGTATTGTCTTGTAATATAGATTGTATAAATGGATGACTTGCCGAAATCATGATATCAGTAAATAGATGTAACTGGAGAATCATGAATGTAACTGGAGAATCATATAGATGGAAGTATATCTATGGTTCGGTTCAGTCAATACAGATTTAAATATATTGAATATATGTATTCAAGTATTCATGTTGGTTTGTAGATTGTACTTGAATCATATTCAAGTCAGATTATTAAATGAGACTCGGTCTGAGTTAGAACAATTAGAAAGAGAAATTGAAGACCTGAATTAAGTTTTGATGTTATCGGTAACAGCTGCACATAGGCGGCAGGATTTGTGTCTTTTTCAAAGACGATTACCGCGTTGATAACACCGTTGTTAAGTTATCTACCTTAAATAGGCAAGCACCCACTTCTCCGGCTCCCCGAGGCTCAAGAGATTGGTCCCGCTCAAACCTATATTTACTAGGGTCTTTAGGGTAATTTATAGAACTTGAGGGGGTTTTATGTAAAAATACTTTTGTATAATTTTCAAAATACACCCCAAGTATTTAATTATCGTCTTTAGAGTTATCATAGATGTAGATTTTATATTTGTGATATTTCTAGTGAAAATAACCTAATTTTATAATATAGGGTATTTAATTGTAATATTGCACTTGTATGGAATTCATGGTATTTTAATATAAAATGATTCTTTTGATTTAGAAAGGTTAGAATATTTATATCATATCAAAAATAGGTATTTTGAATATACATATATATATATATATATATATATTATATAAAATAATTTTAATTTATTATTTTCTAGAAATCTCATTTTCTTAAGATATTCGTATTTTAAATCTCTCGAGACCGAATGCTCCTTGCGGAGGTCTGCATCTCGCACTACTAAGCCCAGGGATATACGATAATCCGCACCATCCCAGTCGGGTTCCCCAAAATGGGTTGTAGCGGCGGTTTGCAAAGATTTATAAATTTACTTAATCTTATAGAAAACGGTTTTAATAGTTAGTGGTATTTATATGTAAAGTTTCGTTTTCCCGTATTCTATGTTCCCGAAAGGTATTGTGCTATGTTTCATATGAGTGTTGTGAGGAGGTAGGTCATTATCTCGTGATCTACTTAAAGGTATAGCAAGTTTAATGATGTTTTAAAGTAGAAAGTAAACTACATGGTATTTTAGTGAAAAAGAGCGGTAAAAGTTACAAAATGAAATATTTTGTTATGAAACTTGTTCAACATATTTTGTTAATGATTAATAGTCAAGATGTAAGAGTTTATCATGGTTGTATTTGAGGAAAAGTGAGATTTTTAGGAAGAACCGAATCGGAAATCGGTTTAACTCCGATTCCGTCGGGTTTTGAAATTTCGTATTTTTAGAACAAGATCAGAGAAGAGGGATGGGGACTTATGGGTTTTTAGATTAGAGGAACGGAATATGGAACGGTAGGAAGCGCCGGTGCTTCGTTTCGTCGCCGGGAGCTCCTAGGGTCGTCGTCGGAAAATCGCCGAAGCTTTCGCCCTTCGCTACTCCAAAAGTACACTAAGCTTCTAGGAATTTTCTTGAGAGTTTTGTTCAGAATTTTGGAGTGAGGGGTGTGTGTTTAGGGGTTGTATTTATAGGGTAACGCTAGGGTTTAGGGTAGGTGAAAGGTTGAATTAAAAATGTAATAAAAATTGTATTAAAAATATGGTTTAATGGGGTTTTAATTGGATTTTAAAGGCTCTGTTAAATTGAAGAAAATTTAAAGTGTACAGGGGTTATGAGAAGCCAAAACGACACAACTTTCATGTAGAGGACTCGGCGATCCGGCTCAACTCGGCCGGCGGCGGCGGGCCGATTCGACCGAGTCGCCGGCCCGAGTCGGCCGAGTCGGGCCGGGGCTCGCTGCCACGTGTCCTATGTCGTATGGTGTAGCTCCTGGGACAGTTTGTTTTATATGTGTAGTGGGGTTTTTACGAGTTATGCACGTGTAGGCTTTTGGACTTCTAAAAATTCAAAAGAAAACAATATTAAAAATAATGTAGGGGATGGGATTTAAACTCTGGTGGTTTGGTTCATCTGTGCAAGGACTTACCAATGAGCTACAAGCTCTTTCTTGCTATTAAATATCAAAACAAACATATCTTGCGCTCAGGCAAAAATATCCCTTTCTTTATTTTTTTTGAAAATTTTTACAGAAAGTTTAAGATCGTTACATTCTACCCTCCTTATAAAAATTTTGTCCTCGAAATTTGTAAAAGAAAAGTGTAACAGATTTATGGAAAGTTTGGTGACAGAAATACTTGATAGCGTATGAAAAATGTGTGAAGGAATGAAAGAATGCGAAGCTTTTGGTAAGATTATAAAAGAGGTGAGGGAATTTTGGTTTAGGACAGATTCAAAGTTTTTGAAATGATAAGATTCAAGATATGTAAATTGTAAAGAATGTTTTAGTTGCCGGTTCTTGTGTTATATTGCTTAGGTTGTTCACGCAGAACAGAACTGCATGTTAGGTTTCCATACAGCTCGGACCTGCATGGACCGCCAACAAAATCTGTCACGCCCCGCTCTCCTGTGTACGGCGAAGGGGTCACGACGAGGCCGCGACGTATTTACTCTGAAATAAATACGTTAAACGTATCTAAGTAATATAAATGTAAATGCACAAGAGACAAGATATAATAAAACATCAACTTTATTTATTCACATTCTTTTTACAATACATAGAAAAGTAAATACAACTGAATGAAAGCAATGCCTAAACAGCGGCATACCAGAAATGAAAAGTACTGAAATAAAAGTGTGTACAATGAAACTAGAGCTCTGGGTCGTAGGAAAGCTGGTCCAAGTCCTCACTAGTAGGCTCGATCTCCTGAGTGTCCAGATCACCTGACAACATTCCAAAAAAGAAAGAGAAGAAATGTCGTCAGCAAACAATCGCTCGGTAAGTCCCAAAGATAAGGAAGAAGTAGAAAAGACAGAAAGAGAGAGACCGTGTGACTTTTAAAGTTGTATTATATTGTTATAATATTGTATTTAGTGTTAACGTTGTTGTTTGTAGCTTGGTACAGAAGGATACCAGTGTATACGAGTGGGGTCTCACTTGCCCCGGAGACTAAGGTATCAGGAACTCAAGGAACCGTTATGCCACGGTACAGCAGCAACGGAATATAGGTTAGGTGTCTTATGGTTGCAGTCTCGTGCCACTTCTAATACCTTCCGTACCAATCTACCTCTTAAACCCCGCGATATCTTGTTTGTATTGTATTGCAACTTGTATTGTCTTGTAATATAGATTGTATAAATGGATGACTTGCCGAAACCATGATATCAGTAAATAGATGTAACTGGAGAATCATGAATGTAACTGGAGAATCATATAGATAGAAGTATATCTATGGTTCGGTTCAGTCAATACAGATTTAAATATATTTAATACATGTATTCAAGTATTCATGTTGGTTTGTAGATTGTACTTGAATCATATTCAAGTCAGATTATTAAATGAGACTCGGTCTGAGTCAGAACAATTAGAATGAGAAATTGAAGTCCAGAATTAAGTTTTGATGTTATCGGTAACAGCTGCACATAGGCGGCAGGATTTGTGTCTTTTTCAAAAACGATTACCGCGTTGATAACACCGTTGTTAAGTTGTCTACCTTAAATAGGCAAGCACCCACTTCTCCGGCTCCCCGAGGCTCAAGAGATTGGTCCCGCTCAAACCTATATTTATTAGGGTCTTTAGGGTAATTTATAGAACTTGAGGGGGTTTTATGTAAAAATACTTTTGTATAATTTTCAAAATACACCCCAAGTATTTAATTATCGTTTTTAGAGTTATCATAGATGTAGATTTTATATTTGTGATATTTCTAGTGAAAATAACCTAATTTTATAATATAGGGTATTTAATTGTAATATTGCACTTGTATGGAATTCATGGTATTTTAATATAAAGTGATTCTTTTGATTTAGAAAGGTTAGAATATTTATATCATATCAAAAATAGGTATTTTGAATATACATATATATATATATATATATATTTTATATAAAATAATTTTAATTTATTATTTTCTAGAAATCTCATTTTCTTAAGATATTCGTATTTTAAATCTCTCGAGACCGAATGCTCCTTGCGGAGGTCTGCATCTCGCACTACTAAGTCCAGGGATGTACGATAATCCGCACCATCTCAGTCGGGTTCCCCAAAATGGGTTGTAGCGGCGGTTTGCAAAGATTTATAAATTTACTTAATCTTATAGAAAACGGTTTTAATAGTTAGTGGTATTTATATGTAAAGTTTCGTTTTCCCGTATTCTATGTTCCCGAAAGGTATTGTGCTATGTTTCATATGAGTGTTGTGAGGAGGTAGGTCATTATCTCGTGATCTACTTAAAGATATAGCAAGTTTAATGATGTTTTAAAGTAGAAAGTAAACTACATGGTATTTTAGTGAAAAAGAGCGGTAAAAGTTACAAAATGAAATATTTTGTTATGAAACTTGTTCAACATATTTTGTCATGAAACTTGTTCAACATATTTTGTTAATGATTAATAGTCAAGATGTAAGAGTTTAGCATGGTTGTATTTGAGGAAAAGTGAGATTTTTAGGAAGAACCGAATCGGAAATCGGTTTAACTCCGATTCCGTCGGGTTTTGAAATTTCGTATTTTTAGAACAAGATTAGAGAAGAGGGAGGGGGACTTACGGGTTTTCAGATTAGAGGAGCGGAATAGGGAACGGTAAGAAGCGCTGGTGCTTCGTTTCGTCGCCGGGAGCTCCTAGGGTCGTCGTCGGAAAATCGCCGAAGCTTTCTCCCTTCGCTACTCCAAAAGTACACTAAGCTTCTAGGAATTTTCTTGAGGGTTTTGTTCAGAATTTTGGAGTGAGGGGTGTGTGTTTAGAGGTTGTATTTATAGGGTAACGCTAGGGTTTAGGGCAGGTGAAAGGTTGAATTAAAAATGTAATAAAAATTGTATTAAAAATATGGTTTAATGGGGTTTTAATTGGATTTTAAAGGCTCTGTTAAATTGAAGAAAATTTAAAGTGTACAGGGGTTATGAGAAGCCAAAACGACACAACTTTCTTGTAGAGGACTCGGCGATCCGGCTCAACTCGGCAGGCGGCGGCGGGCCGAGTACAAGGAATCGTTAGCCACGGTATAACGGCAATGGAGTTTCATGTTAGGTGTCTTATGGTTGCAGTCTCGTGCCACTTCTAACACCTTCCGTACCAATCTATCCCTTATAAAACCCAGCGATGTCTTGATTTGTATTGATTGTATTGTATTGTATTGTATTGTAAATTGTATAGATGGATGACTTGCCGAAACCATAATATCAGTAATGGAACGGATATAATGGATGATCTTGTAAATGGAATATATCCATGGTTCGGTTCGGTCAATATAGATTGATTAGATTAAATAGACGGATTCATAGATCCATGTTGTATATTCAAGTCAGATTGATTATATTGAAACTCAGTCTGTGTCAGGAAATTAGAAAAGAAATTGAAGTCTTAAATTATGTTTTGGTGCTATCGGTAACTACTGCACATGGACGGCAGAATTTGTGTTTTTTTCAAAGACAATTACCATGTTGATAACACCGTTTGTTTAGTTGTCTACCTTAAATAGGTAAGCACCCATATCTCCGGCGCCCTAAGGCTCAAGCGTCTGATCCCGCTTAAACCTATGTTTACTAGGGTCCTTATTGGAATTTAACATAATTTGAGGGGTTTTATGTAAAAATAATTTTGTATAATTTTCAAAATACACCTCAAGTATTTAATTATCGTCTTTAGAGTTTTCATAGATGTGCATTTTATAGTTGTGAAATTTCTAGTGAGTAAAACGTATTTTCATTATGTATGGTATTTATTTGTAATATGGATATTGTTTTGAATTATCATGGTAGTTTCATGTAATATTTGACTTATTTTCTTGAGTTTTGGATACATGGAATATTATATATATATATATTTAAAATAAGTATTTTGATAATAATTATATATATATATATATATATATATTTAATGAAACTAATTTTATTTATTTTCTTGTAAAAATCTCATTTTCTAAAGAAAATGTATAAATATTCCATCGAGACCGAATGCTCCTTGCGGAGGTCTGCATCTCGCTTTACTAAGCCCGAGGATGTGCGATAATCTGCATCATCCCTAACGGGGTTCCCCAAAATGGGTTGTAGAGGTGCAATTGCATGTAAATGTTTTGATACATCTTTTAAAGAAAACGGTTTTATAAGTTAAAGGTATTTATTTGAAAAATCGTATTTCCCGTATTCTATTATCCCAAGATTCATCGTGCTATGATAGGGATGTGTGTTGTGAAAAGGTAGGTCATTACTTCGTAAATTTTCTAAAGATAACTCGGTTAAAAGGTATACACATGTCTATATGAAACATAAAGGTATTTTAATATAAAAATGAAATACAACTTGTTATGGTTATCATTTTGATGTCAAACTTATTCTATTATCTTGTTAATGATTACTAAATAATATATCAAAAGTTGTAGGTTTGTTATTAAGAAAAAGTAGTATTTTTAAAAGAAATGAGAATCAGAAGTCGGATAACTCCGCTTCCGACACGTTTTAAGATTGAAGAATTTGGGAATAGAAAAAAAGAGAGAGAAGGGGGACTTACTGGCTTTGATGAGAGGGGAGAGGTAGGAGGAGGTCTATGATTCGTCGGTGCTTCGTTTCGTTGCCGGAAACTCCTCGTATCGTCGCCGGAACTTCGTCGGAGTTTCACCCTTTGTTAACTCCACTTGTACATTATGGGAACTTGGAAATTTCTTAAGAGTTTTGGTAGGGAATTGTGAGTGAGGAGGTGTGAAATGAGGATGGTATTTATTGGGAAAATTAGGATTTAGGGTGTTTAAAGAATGCATTGAAATATGCATTAAAATTGGGATTAAATGGCATTTTATTGCTCTTTGAAAATATTCAGAGTAAATAAACAATGTGGGGTTAGTGGGGTAGCTGATAAGGTGCAGGGGGTGAAGTTTGGAAGCATTTAGGTCGGTTTGACCCGACCTCGCCGGATTTTCTAGGCTTGTCGCCGGCCCAATGCCGACGGTCTGGGTTGGTGTTGGGGTATTGGGTCGGGGTCGTTTGGTATTCTACAGTGCACGCGTTTGATTATCTTGTGTCTCTTCAGTTTACGTGTAGTCTTTTGGGCTTTTAAAAAGTTTAAAAGAATTTAAAATAAAAAGAATATGTGGCTGATGGGATTTGAACTCTGGTGTTTTGGTTCAGCAGTGCACGGTCTTACCAGTGAGCTACAAGCTCTTTCTTACTGTTCAAAAGTAAAGCAAATACTTATAGCCTTCACAGGAATTGTAAATACCCCAATTGTACACTAACCTTGAATGAATTTTATGTACACTAAAATTGGAGTTGTTACAGTCTACCCTCCTTACAAAAATTTTGTCCTCGAAATTTACAATTTATTTTAAAAACTAGTTTACAAATAAGTGAGGATATCTTGCACGCATCTCATCTTCCCTTTCCCATGTTGATTCTCCTGGAGTGTTTTTTCTCCACATCACTCGAACCAAGTTAATTTCCTTGTTCCGAAGTGACTTCACTTTCCTGTCCAGGATCTCAACAGGTTACTGCTCAGAAGATAAGTCGGGCTGTACAGCGAGCTTGTAATGATCGAGAATATGGCTGGTGTCACTCACATACCTTCTGAGTTGGGATATGTGGAACACATTGTGCACTCCTTCCAATAAAGGTGGAAGTGCCAAGCGATAAACCATTTCAGCGACTCGTTCGAGTATGTCGAACGGTCCAATATATCTTGGACTTAGCTTATCCCGTCTTCCAAAACGAATCACTCCGCGGTTTGGGGATATCTTCATAAATACATGATCTTCCGGCTGGAACTCCAAATGACGGCGCTTTGCATCAGCCCTATGCTTCTGTCGATCTTGGGCTATGCACATTCTTTCTCTGATAGTGCGGACCACATCTACAGTTGCCACTATCATTTCAAGTCCAAGGAGTTCTCTATCTCCGACGTTGTCCTAACTTAATGGTGATTGACACTTCCTTCCATAAAGTGTTGTAAAAGGTATCATTCCGATACTTGCTTGGTAGCTGTTGTTGTATGAAAACTCCACAAGATGTAGGTGATCTTCCCACGATCCTCCTAAGTCTAGCATACACGCTCTGAGCATATCTTCCAAGATCTGAATAGTTCGCTGAGACTGACCATCAGTTTGTGAATGATAAGCCGTGATGAAGTTCAGACTTGTTCCGAAGCTCACTTGCAGACTCTGCCAAAATTGTGATCGGAACCTGGTTTCACGATTGGAGATAATGCAGACCGGTACTCCATGATGTATCATAATTTCCTGTATGAGTTCATGGGTATTAGAGATAGTACATATTTGAAGAGTTTAAATCTTACTTAAATTCTTACCTCCATGTACTTCTTTGCAAATGTCTCAGTAGATTGGCCAACTCAAAATGGAATAGTGAGCCGAGTTTATGAATCGATCTACAATAACCCATACCGCATCGTTACCCTTTATGCTGCGAGGAAGTGCAGTCACAAAATCCATTGTGATGTGTTGCTACTTCCATTCTGGGATGGGTAACGGTTGAAGTAATCCAGCAGTCTTGTGATGTTTAGCCTTTACTTACTGACACACCAAGCATTTAGCGACGCTTCTGGCTACTTCACGCTTCATTCCATGCCACCAGTAATTTTGATGCAGATCTTTATACATCTTTGTACCACCAGGGTGTACTGAATAGGGAGAGCTGTGAGCTTCTTTCATTAACTCTTCCCGAACAGAACCTTTTGGTACACACAGTCTGCAGCCGTATCTTAAAGAACCGTATTCATGGATGATGAAGTATGTTCTGAGTCCATTCTCTACTTGTTCTCTGATCTTTTGCAACTTAGTATCACTTGCCTGAGCTGTTTTGATCTGATTGACAATGGTAGATTGAACTTATAAGTTCATCAAACTTGAAGCGTTACCTGGTGTTTACCGCCGAAAACAGGAGATGGTACCGCGTAGGCCGTCTTGCCTGAATTTGGGGGCAGATGCTATTTGGATTTATCCGTCTACCTCTCCGAAGATGCTAAGTTGATTTATGGCACCATGTATCAAAGGTTTAAACAGATGCGGCCGTTGTAGCAGACTTCGTTAGATTCCCCCTCGTTGTGAGGGATTTTTGATTGTCAAGACGCTCTTTCCTGCAGGCGCAAGCCCCTGCAGTTAATTATATTACCGCGTAGCGATAACCACTTTCTCCTGCTCCAGAAGGTCACTTCGTATCGTGTGCGTTTGTTTTATTTTTGGTTGCCCGTGAATTGTATACGAAGACTAATTCGTGTTGTCATCCGTAGGGCGTGGATTAGTCCAAATCCGTATTTTCTTAGATTTAGGTTTGGGTTAATTTAAGGATCGTTAATCTCATTTGAGATTAATATCAACTTAAACATTTGTTAAGGATACGTTAGTCTAATTTTAGACTGAGATCTACTCAACAGGCTTTTGGGATCATTCAGATCCAACAAAAGAGCGTTTGGGCTCTATTGTTTTAGTTTAAGGACGTTTTCGGTCATAGATCACCATTTTTGAGATGAGTTTTTAGTTTAAGGACGTTGCGGTCTACAGTAGTTTAAGGACGTTACGGTCCGTTATTAGTTTAAGGACGTTGCGGTCCGTTATTAGTTTAAGGACGTTGCGGTCCGTTATTAATTTAAGGACATTTCGGTCCACAGAATTGTTGGTTGTCGGGACCCGCCACCTCTCTGAAGATGTTGAAGAATTACAACGTCATATATCAAAGGTGTGGGGAGATGTACCCTTGAACCAATAAATGTTCATCAGGGACTTTGTAGTCTTGTTTGGGACTAAGGCCAATTTAGAAGTAGACAAAGGGGCTCGGTCAATTTAGGGTGTGGCCAATCTTCGGCTCAGCCCACTTGATTACTTATTTGGGCTTGATCCCTTTTCTGTATCAGCGCTGCTGAGCATTGATTTGGGATCTGACACCCTTCTTTCTTTTGTTTTATTTATATTCTTTTATATGGGGTGTTAAATAATTTATGGCGCCCACGTGTAGAGCACGTGAGACGCTCGGCGCTAAGCGCCAAAACTGAGTGCTAAGCACCTTTTTATTAAATAGCGCCCACATGAGGGGCACATGGAGTGCTCGGCGCTGAGTACCAGACTTTGAGTGCTAAGCGTTTCTTATTAAATAGAGCCCACGTGAGGGGCACGTAGAGCGCTCGGCGCTGAGCGCCAAACTTTGAGTACTAAGCGCTGCTTATTAAATAGTGCCCACGTGAAGAGCACGTGGAGCGCTCGGCTCTGAGCGCCAAACTTTCAGTGCTAAGCGCTTCTTATTAAATAGCGCCCACCTGAGGAGCACGTGGAGCGCTCGGCGCTGAGCGCCAAACTTTGAGTGCTAAGCACTGAGTTTCCTGTTCTGCTTAATTCAATTCTCTGAGAATTATATTCTCACTTGTGAAAGACTTTGTCTTATAGATCTGAGATCTGGAAAAAGAACTAAGTTCTTCTGATGTGAGAGTTAAACTCTTAGATATGGATGAGATGCTATGATCTCTCTTATTTTTATTTACCTTGAGGAGAAATCATTCTCGTCTTGAAGTTTGAAGTTTATGGGGGTTGGGGGGGTTCTCCTCTACAAGAATTGAAGTCTTGGGTCCTTTATATAGTGGAGGCTAATTTGTTGATTTAGTTAAGGAAATCTCTCATCGAGAGATCTCTAATTGATTTGGGGATTTTATCCACCATTGGATCTTTGATCCTAGGCCTTCTGTTTTACAGGAGATATTTTTCTTGTTATCAACAAGATTGGGAAAATATTCCCCCATACAGAGCTTATTCTGTATCTTGGTGATTTTTAATCACCATTGAATCTTTAATCCAACGGTGCTCTGTTTTTCAGAGATTAACCTTTCTTGTTTTAGGAAGATTCGAGAAATATTTGCTCAACTGAATTTAATTCTGTAATTTGATGATTTATCATCTTCGTTGGATCTTTGATCCAAGGGTGGAGAACTTTTAGTTCTGGCGCCGACGCTCTTGTGCTTTGCACGTGAGGCGCAGCCTCAGAGTTTTTAACTCTTGGCGCTGCATCAGAGTTTTTAACTCTGGGCGCTGGCGCTCTCGTGCTTTGCACGTGTGGCGCTGCCTCAATTCAAATTTTGAACAGAGCCTTACTCTCTTATTGGGGGAGACACCTGGCATGACTATTTCAATCTCCATTTGATGTAAGTCTTGTTGAAGCTTCCACTGACTGGTGAGATTCATTGCTAATGGTTGGTGACTAAGGGCATCAGGTACCACATTCACCTTTCCTGGGTGATTTGCAGGTTGATGTTAAAGTCCGCCATGAGTTCTAACCATCGTTTCTGCCGCATATTAAGCTCCTTCTGAGTAAACACATATTTCAGACTCTTGTGATCTGTGTATATGTCCACTCGTTCACCAAGAAGATAATGGTGCCAAATCTTAAGAGCAAAGATAACGGCTGCCAATTCCAAATCATGTGTCGGATAATTGCGCTCATGAATCTTCAGCTGTTTTGAAGCATAAGCGACAACTTTCCATGCTGATGTAGAAAATATCCTAATCCCTTACCGGATGCATCACAATGCACAACGAAACCTCCAGATTGGTCCGGTATAACGAGAATAGGCGCTGATGTCAAGCTTGACTTGAGTTCTACGAAAGCTTGTTCACATGATTCTGACCATACGAATTCTTCATCTTTACGTGTGAGCTTGGTCAGGGGTGTTGCTATCTTAGAAAAGCCTTCAATGAACCTTCTGTAATATCCAGCTAGACCTAAGAAACTTCGAATGTCTTTCATTGACTTTGGTGTCGGCCGTTCGCTTACTGCTGAAACCTTCGCTGGACCCACAGAGATTCCTTCGTCTGATACAATATGTCCAAGAAAACCAACTATCTAGCCAAAACTCTTATTTGCTATACTTGGCATAGAGTTGATGTTGTCTTAGAGTTTCCAGGACAATTCGTAGGTGCTCGGCATGTTCTTTCCGACTCTTAGAATACACCAGGATGCGTCGATGAAGATGACAACAAATCTGTCTAAGTACTCTCGAAAAACTTGATTCATTAGGTTCATGAATATTGCTGGCGCGTTGGTCACTCCAAATGGCATCACAAAAAATTCGTAATGACCATAACGAGTTTTGAATGTCGTTTTATGGATATCAGATTCCTTGACCTTCACCTAATGATAACCCGAACGAAGATCTAATTTGGAGAAAACACAAGATCCAGTTAGCTGATCGAACAGATCGTCGATGCGTGGGAGTGGATACCTTTTCTTTATCGTTACTTCGTTCAAGGCTCTATAATCAATGCACATTCGATATAAACCTTCCTTCTTTTTCATAAGCAGTACTGGTGATCCCCAACTTGAAGTGCTGGGATGAATCCATCCTTTCGCCAATAATTCGTCCAACTGAGTTCGGTCTTCCTTCAAACCTTCCGGACTTAATCGATACGGTACTTTGATCACCGGTTGTGCTCCTGGTATTAAATCAATGCTGAATTCAAGAGCTCGATCGGGAGGCAAATCTGATATATCGTCAGGAAACATATCGTCGAACTCTCGAACTACTTCTGGCTTTGATCCTTCCTCCGCTTGAATTGTCGCAATCACTGCCTTCTTTGGTTTCTCCTTTTAAGTACTTGGCTCCAGGGTACGGTCTCCACTTTTGAAATAAAAGACCGGATGGTCTGGAATCTCGAATACTACCCTCCTTTGACGACAGTCAACGGTAGCATAGAATGTTCCGAGCCAATCCATACCCAAGACGACGTCGAAATTTGGTATGTCCAGTACCTTGAAGTCAGCATAGAATTCTCTGCTGCAGACGACCACTGGATACAGGCTGTATCCCTTTGTTGCCTTTAGAACGCTGTTCCCTGAACTAACATTCCAGCTGGATACAAGCGGTGTGACTGGAATCGCATGAGTTCGGACGAACCGTTGCGACATAAAGCAATGAGATGCTCCAGTATCAAAGAGTGCGAGTGCAAAGAGTGAGGCTACTAAGATTGTACCTAAGGTGTATGTGGGATATGTTTTAGGTTTAAGAAAAAGATATATAGGTATGTCTATGAACTGAAAGAGAATTTGAAAGGGAAGTGTTACCAGTAATGACTTGGCCGGTGGCTTCAGCCTCTTCCACAGTCATCGTGAAAGCCTGTTGTCTTGGCACATTCCTCCTTGGTGGAGGAGCATTCCTCTGTCCGTTCCTTGGTCCTTGAGGTAGGTTCCTTTGAGCTTGATGGAACTGACGAGAAGGAGGTGCAGTCGGTCCACGAGTAGGTAGAGCTGATAGTGCAAGTTTCGGAGCAGGTGTCTGAATAGTTGGGCGCTGCTGGTAAGTGATTGCGGGCCTGGGTGCAGCATATGGGTTTTCTCTACGAGGACAAGACCCAATATCATGAGTAGCTGAGCCGCAGACTAAGCAAAGACGATTTGCACGCCGGCAGTCTTTCATCAAATGTCCATCTCTCCTGCAGTATATGCAAAATGCTGGGCCGGGCCGGTTGTTCGGTACTCCCGGTCTCCTTGGCACAAAAGATGGCCTTGAAGAGGCTCCTCCTGCCATCTGGTTGGCAGGGCGCTTCATCCCGGCAGACTGAGATCTGCCCCTCATCTTTACCACTGCCTCATATCGGCGGGCAGCTTTCAAAGCCGATTCGTGGGTCGGGAAATCTCCTGTGGCTAGTGCAGCCTGGATCTCCAGATCTAACCCTTGTTGAAATCGTCGGGCTCTGATCTCAGCCGGCGGTATCAGGTGTGCCGCAAATCTGTTAAAGTATTGTGTTAGTTGTGTAGTATGTGATATTTCAAAATATAAATATTGAGACGTATCTTACCGATTGAGCATGGTGAACTCAACGCCATATTCATCTACTGACTTGGTCCACATTGAACCTTATTGCAGATGGATGAACTGCTGTTCCATATCAAAGCGGGCAGTCTCAGGGAAGTACTTTGCATCGAACATGTCACGGAAAGTCTTCCATTCGATGGGTTGGTCAAGACGGCTTTCTGTCATGCCCCGCTTCCCAGTGTACGGGCAGAGGACGCGAAGAGTCCGCTACGTATTTACTCTGAAGTAAACACGCTAAGCGTATCTAAGCAATATAAGTAAAATGCACAAGAGACAGAGACAATATATATAATTGAACAACAACTTTATTTATTAACATTCTTTTTACAATACATCTGAAAAGTAAATATATGGAATGAAAAGCAATGCCTAAACAGTGGCATAACAGAAATGGAAAGTACTGAAATGAAATGTATAAGTAACTAGAGCTCCGGGTCGAAGGCTAGCTGATCCAAGTCCTCGCTGGTGGGCTTGATCTCCAGAAGGTCCGAATCACCTGACGACATTCCAAAGAAGAAGAAAGATAATGTCATCAACGAACAAATCGCTTGGTAAGTCCCGTAAATAGACAAGAATGGAATAGACAGAATAGAGAGTATATTGTTATAATATTATATTTAGTGTTAACGCTGTTGCTTGTAGCTTGGTACAGAAGATGCCAGTGTATACGAGAGGAGTCTCACTAGACCAGAGACTACGGTATATGGAGTACAAGGCTCCGTCGATAATACCATAGTACAACGGCATGGATGTAATTACGTCTTAAGTGACCACCTCGTGCCACCTTTAACATATTCCATACCAGTCTACCCCTTTATAAATACCAGTCTACCCCTTTATAAACCCAACGATATCTTGATTGTATTGATGTATTGTTTGAATTGTATATTGTATATAGATGGATGATTTGCCGAAACCATGATATCAGTAATAGAACGGATATAATGGATGATCATGTAGATGGAATATATCCATGGTTCGGTTCGGTCAATGTAGTTGATATAGATTGAATAGACGGATTCATAGATCTATGTTGTATTGTAGTTTGATACTTGTATCATATTCAAGTCAAATTGATTATATTTAGACTCAGTATGAGTCAGACAATTAAAAAAGAAATTAAATCCTGAATTAAGTTTTGGTGTTATCGGTAACCGCTGCATATGGACATCAGGATTTGTGTCTTTTTCAAAAACGATTACCGTGTTGATAACACTATTTATTAAGTTGTCTACCTTAAATAGGCGAGCACCCATATCTCCGGTTCCTTGAG
This sequence comes from Agapanthus africanus, assembly GCA_030015575.1. Lineage (NCBI taxonomy): Eukaryota > Viridiplantae > Streptophyta > Magnoliopsida > Asparagales > Amaryllidaceae > Agapanthus > Agapanthus africanus. Next base: position 450,707,901 of record JASDDO010000010.1, on the reverse strand, counting down.
GCTCAAGAAACTGGTCCCGCTTAAACCTATGTTTACTAGGGTCCTTAATATAATTTAGTATAACTTGAGGGGGTTTTATGTAAAAATAATTTTGTATAATTTTCAAAATACATCTCAAGTATTTTATTATCGTCTTTAGAGTTTTCATTGATATATATTTTATCATTGGGACATTTCTAGTGAATAAAACCTAATTTCATAGTATATGGTATTTATTTGTAACATTGGAATTGTTTGGTATTTTCTTCTAAATGGAATGTTATTCTTGAATTTTGGAAATGTGAAATATTATAAATTTTAAAATAGATATTTTGATATTAATTACATATATATATTTATTTATTAAAAATATAAGTTTTATTTATAATAGAAATCACATTTTTCTAAAGAAAATTGTATTTTAAATCTTTCGAGACCGTATGATCCTTGCGGAGGTCTGCATCTTGCACTACTAAGCCTGAGGATGTGCGATAATCTGCACCATCCCGAACGGGTTTCCCGAAATGGGTTGTAGCTGCACATTGTAAAGATTTGTTAAAAATACACATTATAAATCAGAGGTAGTTATAAGTAAAATCGTATTTTCCTCAAAACTATGTTCCCAAATTCTATCGTGCTATGTTACATATGAGTGTTGTGAGGAGTTAGGTCATTATCTCGTGAGTTTTCTAAAGCTAGCATGGTTAAAAGGTATAAATATGTCGATATGAAATATAAAGGTATTTTACTGTAAAAGTGGAATAAAACTTGCTACGATTATTATTTTAATGTCAAACTTGTTCTATTGTCTTAGTTAATGAGTATTAAACCAGATAGCAAAAGTTGTAGGTTTATTATTAAGAAAATGTTGTATTTTTGAAAGAAAAGAGAATCGGAAACCGGATAACTCCGCTTCCGACACGTTTTAAGGATTAAGAATTTGAGAATAGCAAAAGAGAGAGAGAGAAGGGAGACTTACGTGTTGAGGGTAAAGAGAAGAGGAAGATTGGGGAAGTACCGATGCGTCGTTTCGTCGCCGGAAACTCCTCTGATCGTCGTCGGAAGTTCGTCGGAACTTCGCCCTTTGCTAACTCCACCGGCACACAAAAAGTCTTGAGAATTTTCTTGAGAGTTTTGGCAGAGATTTGAGAGTGAGGGGGGTGATTTGAGGTGTGGTATTTATAGGAAAAATTAGGGTTTAGGGTAATGAAAGGGTGTATTAAAATTTGTATTAAAAATGGATTAAATGGGGTTTTAATTTGCTTTATAAATGTGCAAGTAATTTAAATAATACAGGAGTTATGGGGGAGTTCAAGAGTCGCCAGAGAATGGAAGAAATTAGGGGTTTGGGCTGAGTCGGCCGGCGGCGCCGGCCGATTCACGCATCCCACCGGCCCGAGTCGGCCGAGTCAGGGCTCGCCTCGACGCCACGTGTCACTGACGCTTGGACTTGACTCGTGGACCCGTTTGTTTTATATGTGACTCTTGGTTTTACGGGTTATGCACGTGTAGACTCTTGGGCTTCTAAAAAGATTAAAAAAAATTAAATTAAAAAGATAATGTGGCTGATGGGATTTGAACTCTGGTGCTTTGTAATAGCAGTGCAAGGCTTTACCAATGAGCTACAGGCTCTTTCTTGCTGTTCAAAAGCAAAACAAATTTATAACTTGTGCTCAGGCTCAAGTACCCTTTTCTGTATTTTTGAAAAAAAATTGTACAGAAAGTTTAGGGTTGTTACATTCTACCCTCTTTATAAAAATTTCGTCCTCTAAATTTGTAAAAGGAAAGTGTAACGGATTCAAGAAAAGTTTGATGATAGAAGTACTGATAATGTATGAAAAGTATGCAAGAGAACGAAAGAAAGCGAGAGATTTGAAAAGAGTTGGGGAAATTACCAGGTTTACCTTGGTCTACGTCCTTGTTCCCCTCCGAACACAGAGACGCCACCGCGCAGGTCCGTCTTGCCTAAAATTCGGGGCAGATGCTAATTAGTGCTATTCGTCTACCTCTCCGAAGATACCAAGTTGATTTATCGCACCATGTATCAAAGGGTTAAACGGATGTGGCCGATGTAGCAGACTTCGTCAGATTCCCCCTCGTTTGAGGGGTTTTTGATTGTGGGGACGCTCTTCTCTGCAGGCGCAAGCCCCTGCTGTTAATTACGCTACCGCATCGCGGTAACAACTTTCTCCTTCTCCAGATGGTCACTTCGTGTCGTGGGTGTTTGTTTTGTGTTTGGTTGCCCGTGGATTATATACGGAGACTAATTTATGTTGTCGCCCGTAGGGCGTGGACTAGTCCAATTCCGTATCTTTCTTAGATTTGGGTTTGGGGGGTTAGGTTTAAGGATACGTTAGCCTCATTTGAGACTAAGATCTACTTAAACGTTTGTTAAGGATACGTTAGCCTCATTTTAGACTAAGATCGACTTAACGGGATCGTTTAGATCCAACAAGAGAGATATTGGGCTCTATTGTTTAGTTTAGGGACATTGCGGTCGATAATTAGTTTAAGGACATTACGGTCCAATGTTAGTTTAAGGACATCTCGGTCCATTGTTAGTTTAAAGACATCACGGTCGAGATTAAGGACATCATAGTCCGTGAGTTTAAGAACCCCACAGTCCGATATTAGTTTAAAGACATCACGGTCGAGGTTAAAGACATCATAGTCTGTGAGTTTAAGGACCCCACAGTCCGATATTAGTTTAAAGACATCACGGTCGAGGTTAAAGATACATTGTCCGTGAGTTTAAGGACCCCACAGTCCGATGTTAGTTTAAAGACATCACGGTCGAAATTAAGGACATCATAGTCCTTGAGTTTAAGGACCTCACAGTCCGATGTTAGTTTAAAGACATCACGGTCGAGGTTAAGGACATCATAGTCCATGGGTTTAAGGACCCCACAGTCCGATGTTTAGAGACGTCATAGTCTATAAAATGTGTGGTCGTCCGGACCCGTCACCTCTTTGAAGACGTTGAGGAATTACAACGACAAATATTAAAGGAGTGAAGAGATGTACCCTTGAACCAATGTGAGTTGGTTGAAAGAGCAGATGTGCTCAGTTCAAGATAAATTGAGGACTTATGGCCAGAATTGGGCTAAGTCCAAATAAAATGTTTAACATTTTTTTGTTCTAGCTATTAAGCCTTTATTTAGGCTCGGACCTTTTAATAATGCTAAGTATTGGGTTCTGACATCTTTTATCTTCATCAGAACAAATTGTGTTCTGATAATGCGCCACATGGCGCGCCAGGCGCATTGCGCCAGTTAAATAGCGCATTGCGCTTCTGTCAGGTAGCACACACGAAGAGGACACGTGTCGCGCTTAGCGCTAGTTTATTAGCGCATTGCGCTTTTAATTTATGAGCGCTTTGCGCTAGTCTGTTGGCACGCCAGTGAATGACACGTGGCGCGCTTGGCGCTGAGCGCCAGCCCATGAGCGCAGTGCGCTGTTTCAGAAGCGCAAAGCGCAGATTGTGTCTTTGGTTGACACGTGGCAGGTTTTGGCGCTGTGCGCCGGTCCAATGAGCGCAAGAGCGCAATTCATGAGTGTAAGGCACTTTTAAGATCAAAGAATAAATTTATGTTCTTCTTAAAGGAGGCTTTGCCTCAAGATTCAAGAACAAAAATTCTTATTTTGTAAAAGGGCTCTGCCTTTATAGATCAAAGATCTGTGAATGAAGTAAAATATTTCTTTTATTTTTTATGATTAGATGCTTTGATCTCTTTTTTTTTCTTTTATTTTCTTTTTATTAAAGACCTTGGTCTTTTGTAGATCTATGATCTTTTTAGAAGATGATTCTTCTTTTTACGAGATGATTTCATCTCTGTGGTTCAAGAACTAGTTCTTTACCTTGAAGATGAAGAAATGATCTTCTTTTCCTAAAGCCTTGCCTTTCTTTCTCTTTGAGTTTTCTCAAAGTTTGCAGAGGGTTTTCTCTCTCTTTCTGTATATTTTAGACTTGAAGTCTAGGGGTCTTTATATAGGGCTAATTGATTTGTTGAATCAGTTTTAAGAGGTATTTCTCTGATTGATTTGGGAATATTTCCCACCGTTGGATCTTTGATCCTAAGGCTTCTGTTTTACAGAAGATAATCTTCTTGTTTTAATAAGATTGAAAAATCTTTCCATAACAGAATTTTAGTTCTGATTAATTAATAATTTATTATTAGTAGATATTTTGATCTAACGGTGGGGAATTTTTAATTCCAGCGCTGGCGCACCTTACGCCAGTGCACCCGCGTTCGACACGTGGCGCGCAGCGCAGAGCGCAGCACAACTGCGCTAGCGCACCCGCGTTCGACACGTGGCACGCAGCGCAACTGCGCTAGCGCACCTACGTTCGACACGTGGCGCGCAACGCAGAGAGCTGGATCTGAAGCGTTGCTTCAACTTTTAAATTTTGAATTTTAAAACAGAGCTTTGCTCTGATTAGGGATGCGCTGCCTACGGCGCAGCGCACCTGGCGCTAGCACGTCTGTGTTTGACACGTGGCGCGCATAGCGCAGAATCTAAAACGTTGCTTCAATTTTTGAATTTTGAAATTCAAAACAGAGCTTTGCTCTGATTGGGGGAAACAAATGCCCCCACCGTTGCGCTCACGTGGCGCACACGTGAGTGCAGCGGTGGCAACATCTGAGCCCTTGGATCAACTCAGAAGTTGAAGATGCGGTTCAGTGCCTATAAATAGGACCTTTTGTCCTTTAGATGATTATCATCTTCTTTCTTGAGAATTTTATTCAGAGCCTTGCTCTTCAATTAAGAACTTTCAAGAGTCAGAACTCTTTCCAAACTTAGGTAAAATTAATTTTTTTTTAATAAATTAGGATTTTTACCCATTAACAGAGCCTTGCTCTTCATAGATCTTTGATCTAAAGAAAACCCGTTTAGGGTTTCATTAATAGAGCCTTGCTCTCATGAACCCATGGATCTAAAGAGATCTTTTCTTGGTGTTTCTTATCCCATGAATCAGAGCTCTGCTCTTTGATAATATATGGATCTTTTGATCTTTGATGAAGAACTCTTAAGAGTTTTTTCATGGATCTTGGAGATCCCAGAATTTTTAATTCTCAAAAATTAATTTTAATTAATCTTTGATGGATTTTCCATCATCATTACAGAGCCAGGCTCTCAACCTTACCGGGGAATCTTCTCAAATTCTTTTCATAATTGACTTTGACAGGTGTCACTCCTGTCTGTAGAGCGTTGCTCTCGAAGAGTTTAACTTCTTGACCCGAAGGGTTGCTTATTAAATGAGATTCTCTTTTTAGGATTTCTCAGTGATTCAAATTTATTAGGTGTTATAATTAGAATTCATTTTCTCCATGGGGATATCATGAGCCGTTTAAATCCCTGTGCCTGTTTTGCTTAATCAGTCTGTCCGCTAATTCTTGTTAATTTTCTTTTCCAGGAGTTATGGATGCTCACATGTATGACCTTGATGAGATCATCTCTTACGGAGACATTCGCTCACTCGGCCGTTCTCAAAATTGAGAATTCACAAACGCCGAGTGTGCTGAAATCATGAGTCGCTTTGACGCATACGATGGTCGACTGCTTCCTCGACGTTCTTCTCTCCTGAAGCTTATCATGGGAGCGATCTGGGAAGCGCTTCCTTTATTCTGTACTGGCGTGCCACTTAAGGTATTGGATGTTGCCGAGGATAAGGTGCACTCGGTGTATCTGATGGGCTTAATCTCAAAGAAACAGCTAGATAATCTTATCTATCTTCTGCATGATGCTTTTCACCAGTCAGCAATACTTGTTGCCTATCGGAGGGAGGAGGACATCCGTGAGGATCCTGACGCTTGTGATCGCGAAAGAAAGCATACTAGGATGGTTCGAGAGGCCTGGAAGGTTCTGGACAAGGTCACTTTTGAATTCCTCAATCCATGCCCTGGGTCTGAGGTTTTGCCATTGTAACCATCTTGATAATGTTTTTGTTTAATGCTTTCATAATTGTAAGAACTTTTTTTGCAGTATGAATGGAAACTTTCTCATTTTAGCGTGTTTCATTTCATGTACTAAATCTTTTGCACATGCATGAATGGGTATGCCTCGAACGCTTAATTATATGCAAATCAGATGTTCTTTCTATCGCTTTCTTCTTTCTTTTGTTATCAGCATTCCACTTTAGCAAACATAGTCGGCAGATGATAGAGTGAGCATCTTGTCTTGGCTTCTTCGAGGGATAGTGATGGCTTAGGAAACAGGGTTAGGATCTGTTACCTAAGACTTTTCAACTTTATGAGCCGTGAGGGTCTCATAAAGAATTTTCTCCCTACCGGTCGAGAGGATCCCGTAGGTGTAATTTCTCCTTAAGAATCGTGAAGATTCCTAAGTGTGTTTTCTCTTGAAAGTCGTAAGGATCTCACAAGAGAATTTACTCCCTTACGAGTCATGAGGACCCGCAAGTGATGGGTGAAGTTGTCCTTATCCGCATTTCACGGAGTCAGGAGTTGCTCTGGATACTTCCCACTGGTTCACTGCCGTGTTCTGCGAGGACCAGGCTCTGCTCTAGATGTTTCACACGAGGTCAGGGTTGACATTATCCGCGTTCCACGTGACCAGGAATTTTGCTCTGGATGCTTCCCACGGGTTCACTGCCGTGTTCGTCGAGGACCAGGCTCCGCTCTGGATGCTTCACACGGGGTCATTGCCGTGCTCTACGAGGACCAGGATCCGCTCTGGACGTTTCCCACGGGGTCAGGATTGATATAAGCCGCGTTCTACATGACTAGGAATTTTGCTCTGAATGCTTCCCACGGGTTCACTGTCGTGTTCGGCGAGGACCAGGCTCCGCTCTGGATGCTTCACACGGGTTCACTGCCGTGCTCCGTGAGGACCAGGATCCGCTCTGGAAGCTTCGCACGGGGTCAGGATTGACAGAAGCCGCATTCCACGTAGCCTGGAATTTTGCTCTGGATGCTTCACACGGGTTCACTGCCATGTTCGGCGAGGACCAGGCTCTGCTCTGGATGCTTCACACGGGGTCATTGCCGTGCTCTGCGAGGACCGGGATCCGCTCTGGACGTTTCCCATGGGATCAGGATTGACATAAGCCGCGTTCTACGTAGCCAGGAATTTTGCTCTGGATGCTTCCCACGGGTTCACTGCCGTGTTCGGTGAGGACCAGGCTCCGCTCTGGATGCTTCACACGGGGTCATTGCCGTGCTCCACATAACCAGGAAGGGTTGACTTCATCTGCATTTCACGGAGTCAGGGTTTGACTCTCGGTCATCTATGTACCGCCGAGTCATGGAACTGGGGGTTGCCGCTGTTCCGCTTTATTTTATGTTATGTCTGTTGTAATGAGACGGATGTTGAGATGATCTTCAGGCTATCTGTGAGCCGTTGAGATTTGGCTTCTCTTTCTGATGAAAACCTGGGGAGGAAAGGTGTGATTCCCTCTTTGTTTGTGCCCCTGGATTGTATACAGGGATCGATGTGATATCACCTGTAGGCATAAATTTCATTCTTTTTTTCATTTCTTTCCGCGATGCTCTATCATTTCATCTTTTATATCGCGAAGGTCGCGATTGCCCAATCATTTCGGCTATTTTTCGCGGTGCCCAATCATTTCGGCTATTTTTTATTCTTACTCGCTGCTTTTTATTGCAAGTTGCCTAATCATTTCGGCTATTTTGCAGGCATACATTTTTACTTGCTGATTTTGTTACAAGTTGCCACATCATTTCGGCTATTTCGTATGCATGTGTGGCTTGCTGGCTTTTTGCTGCAAGCTTGGAATTAGACACCGATTCCGGCATCAGCACCGCTACAACTGGGATATTGCCAGGAGTGAATCATCATTTGCCTCTGTCGATGTCGAACAAAGGTGGCTTAACAAACATGGTTAAGATCCTGTCGACTAAGGCTTTTGACTTTATGAGCCGTAATGGTCTCATAAAGGTATTTCTCCCTACAAGTCGTGAGGATCTCGTAGGTGTGTTTTCTCCTTAGGAATCGTGAGGATTCCTAAGTGCATGGTCTCTTATAAGTCGTAAGGATCTTACAAGAGTGCTTTCTCCTTATAAGTCTAGAGGACTTACAAGGGCTGTTCACCGTGTAGACATATCCCTAGTCACGGATGGGACTTTATTAGGGAAATGTTTATTCGCGCCCGTGGATTGTATACAACGTTGAGCTGCTTGTAGGGAAATATTAGAGGTTGTGGGGGCTGCTTAAGAACAGGTTCAGATCCATGTAGTTTAAGACTTTTGAATCTTATGAGCCGTGAGGGTCCCATAAGAGGATTCTGCTTACAAGTCATGAGGATCTCGCAAGTGTAATTTCTCCTTAGGAATCGTGGGGATCCCTAAATGTGTTACTCCCTTGTGAGTCGTAAGGATTTCACGCAGGTGGTTTCTCCTTACAAAGTCGAGAGGACCTTGAAAGTGTCTTTTAACGAGATTGCGCCCTTTCGGGTTTTCACAAAACTCGCCGGTAGCCCTGCTGTTTTTACTCACGGAGCCCTTTCGGGTTTTCATCCGTGCCCTTTTTGCTTGTGGACATACCGTTTTCTTTTTTCTCTATTTTTTATTCTTTATTTTTTTTTATTCTAACGAGGTTGCGCCCTTTCGGGTTTTCACAAAACTCACCGGTAGCCTGCTGTTTTTACTCACGGTGCCCTTTGGGGCTTTCATCCGTGCCCATTTTGCTTATGGACATACCGTTTTCTTTTTTTTCTCTTTTTTTTATTCTCTTTTTTTTGTTGTATCAGCTTTGGGATGCTGCAATCCACCGTAGTTTATCGACATCTCGGTCAACGGCTAGTTTTAGGACATAGTGGTCCGTCGTTAGTTTAAGGACGTTTCGGTCCGTCGTCAGTTTATGGACGTTTCGGTCCGTTGTTAGTTTAAGGACGTTTCGGTGCGATGTTAGTTTAAGGACGTTTCGGTCCGTTGTTAAGGAAGCCGGTTACCACTTATGGAGTTTGGGCTTAGGAAGATAGCGAGCGGACATAGTCGTCGTCATCTATCATTGACCTAGGCCATGACTCATCAAACATAGTACTTCTTCAGGAAGCGACCGTTTATTGGCCTGAAAGGTCTTTCACCATGCATGTCCATGAGTAGATAGGCCCCACCCTGGTAGACCTTGTCTATAATATACGGGCCTTCATAATTCGGCTCAAATTTCCCTCGTTTAGCACGATTGGGGATCATAGGTCTTTTGACCACTAGCACGAGTTCGCCTTGACGGAATGTCCTCGTCCAGGTCAATCTTTCATATGAGCGCGTCATCTTTGCCTTATAAACCTCCAGATTTTGTTGCGCAATGAGCCGGGTTTCATCAAGGGCATCGAGCTCCTCGAGCCGAAGGTGAGCGTTCTCTTCATCCGTTAGCTCGTAATGAACTGCCACTCGTAGAGAGAGTATCTCTATCTTGAGGGGGAGTACCGCCTCTGTACCGAATACCAATGCGTATGGAGTTGTGTTCGTGGCTGTTTTGAACGTCGTTCGGTACGCCCAGAGAGCTTCATGCAGTCTCTCGTGCCAGTCCTTTTTGTTTCGAGACACCGTCTTCTTTACAATCTTCGTCAATGTTTTGTTAAAAGCCTCAGCCAGACCGTTAGCTCGAGGATTATAGACTGATGAGTATCTCCAGTCTATGTTGTGTTGTTGTGCGAAGCGGCTGATTTTGTGGCTTCTGTAGGCTGGCCCATTATTGGAGATGATTCGTCTCGGAGTGCCAAACCGATAAATGACGTGTGTCTTGAAGAAATGGAGAATATTCTCCGTCTTCACTTCCCTCAGCGGTATTGCTTCTGCCCATTTGGAAAAGTAATCGGTTGTCGCCAAAATAAATCGATGTCCTCTGGATGATGCTGGTTCGATGGGGCCGATTATGTCAGTTCCCCACATTTCGAACAGCCAGCTAGCCACTGTTGGATGTAGTGGATTTGGATGCTGGTGGATAAAATCCCCATGGATCTGGCACGAGTGGCATTGTTTCGCATACTCGAGGCAGTCCTGGATCATCGTGGGCTAATAATAACCCATCCGTTTGATCTTCAGCTACATCTTCGGCCCGGCTTGGTGAGAACCGCAGAGTCCGTCGTGAGTTTCCTGGACGACTCTTTTTGCTTCTTCAGGTTCCAGGCATCTTAACCACAGAGAATCAAATGACCTCTTGTACAGAATATCATTGAAGAAAGCAAAAGATAGGGCTCACTTCATGAGCTAATGTTTTGAGGACGCATCTTCGGGCGTTCGACGGGATTTGAAGTAGTCTATAAAGACTTCTCTCCAATCTTCAACCTTTTCTTGGTCTTTTATTTTCAGGGCCGTTTGCTCGGTCTCTCCCTTTTCCTCGGACGACTCCGGAGATATTTCTGCCGGTGCAAGAACCCGATGACTTTGCACAATGATCCTCACGTCATCGAGGTTCTCGTCAGCTAGTTCTTTAGCGAGCTTGGCTAATGCATCCGCCTTGCTATTTTCCGCACGCGGTATGTTTTCCAAGGTGTATGAAGGAATTTAGGTTAGCAGTTGCTGTACTCTCTCGCCGTACTTCACCAGTTCTGATTTGCACATTTGATAGTCGTCGTTTACTTGACTAATAACCAGTTGGGAGTCTCCGTATATCAGGAGATTCTCAATCCCCATGTCGATGGTGATCTCGAGACCTGCTATTAAAGCTTCATACTCGGCTTCATTGTTTGTCCTCGGCTCTGTTAAGGAGAAGGAAAAGCGCATTATCCCTCCTTGTGGAGTCATAAAGATGAGGCCAACCCCTGATTTGATTATAGGGGTGTTTTGCGCTTCTTCATGGAGGATACTCCATCGAATTAAAGTTCCCATCGGGTGCCATTACCGTCGATCGTGTCAAACGCATGCTCGTCTGGCAGGTCGCAATTCAAAGGAGAATCGGCAGGTATTGGATGCTCAGCGAGGAAGTCGGCGATAGCTTGGCTTTTCACTGCCTTAAGAGGCTGATAAGTTATTGAGAACTCCATCAAGAGCAAGGCCCATTTAGCGAGCCGCCCAGTCAATATGGTCTTTGACATCAAATATTTGAGAGGATCCACCTTCGATATGAGATGGACTTCATGCGCCAACGCATAGTGCTTGAGCTTCGTTATTGCGAAGATCAATGCCAGGCAGTGTTTTTCGATGGGAGAATAATTGCTTTCTGCCCCCAGCAGAACTCGACTCAAATAGTAGAGCGCTCTCTCCTTCCTTTGGTCGTTCTCTTGTGCCCATAATGCACCTAAGGAACCTTCAAGGGCTGTTGTATAAAGGATGAGAGGCTTTCCCTTGGCCGAAGCGGCCAGTGCTGGCGGATTCTGTAGGTACTGCTTGATTTCGTCCAGCGCGTTTTGGCATTTGCGATCCCAGACGAAAGGGGTTCCCTTCTTCATCAGGTGGTTGTAAGGACGGCACTTGCCCGAAAGATTAGCTATAAATCACCGAATATACGCGAACTTCCCTTGGAGAGACCGCAATTGCTTGAGAGTCCTTGGCGGAGGCATTTCCATGATCACCTTAATTTTTAACGGATCTATCTCGACGCCTCGGTGTCGGACGATGAATCCTAAGAATTTGCCCGAGGAAACACTGAACGCGCATTTGAGAGGGTTCATCTTCAAGTTGTATTGCCGGAGGCGTTGAAACACGATCCTCAGATGCTCTAAATATTCCTCGTATGATTTGCTTTTCACCACGAGGTCGTCGATATAGCATTCAACGATTTCATGTATGAGGTCATCGAAGATCTTTGTCATGGCCCTCTGATAGGTGGCACCGATGTTCTTTAAACCGAAAGGCATCACCTTGTAGCAGAATATGCCCAAGGGGGTCCGGAAAGCGGTGTGCTTCTGGTCCTCAGGGTGCATCTTTATCTGATTGTATCCTGATGAGCCGTCCATGAAGGAGAAAACCTCGTGAGTGGACGTATTGTCTATCATTAGCTCGGTGACCGGTACTGGGAATTCGTCTTTCGGGCAGGCTTTATTGGGATCCCGAAAATCCATACATATGCATACTGTCCCATTTTTCTTCATCACCGGGACGATGTTGGAGATCTAGTCAGGATACTGAACCTCTTGGATGAAGCCAGAGTCGATCAGCTTCTTGACCTCGGCGTTGATGCTCATCTCAAGCTGGAGCCGCATTCTTCTCGGTGCTTGTTTGATTGGCTTGGCGTCCGGGGATATTGCCAGTTTGTGGATGGCAATCTCTGGATCTAGTCCTGGCATCTCGGAATAGTTCCATACGAAGCAATCTTTATGCTGCATGAGCACGTCCTTTAGTGTTGCCACCCTTTCTTCAGACAGCAGCTCGCTGACGAATGTTGGCCGCGGGTCATTTGCCGTCCCCAAATCAATTTTCTTGAGGTTATCTGCAGTAGTATGTATTCCATCTTCCAACTCTTTTGGTGCCGGTGGAAATTCTGAGATTACCTCGTCATCATCGTTTTCGAAGCACCAGGAGAGTTCACCTATATCCTCAGGTTCTTCTTCCGACAACATTATCATATGACAAGTACGAGATCGCTTCCAAGACCGATGTTGATCTGTTTCTACTCTCGTGGCTTTGGGTTCATGTTTCTGCGGCGGGGTTACCCTCCAGCTGCTAGATAGAGTGAACCTGCCCTGTTGATATTGGTCTTCGACCCAGTTCTTGAAGGTGAAGCAGTCTTCGAGAGGATGTCATATTGCCCTGTGATAGGAGCAATAGTCTGGGTGAGAGACTTCGCCTGCTTTCTCGGGGTGCTTGGACTCTGGGAGGGTCATCATCTGGTGTTTGATGACAAGATCGAATATCTTCTTTGTCTTGTCTTGGAGAAAAGAATATGCTCGACCCATCTTCTTAATAAGAGACGAATTCGGATTGCTTGGTTCCCGGCCGCGTGGTTTCTTGGACCCGCTTTGTCGCTGTCGAACGCCTTTCCCGTTCTTTGGTTTGTTTCTGCCTCTGCGTAGGGCCTTTTGTACAACGGGTTGATAAGGAGGAGCATTTTCATTTCTCACAGCCTGTTGAAGGAGCCGTTGTGTCCTGGCTTTCTCGTAGATGGCCATTTCGCGATTTTGGTCATCTCGAACCTTTTGACTTGCTTCCCTTACTGGCCTGTCCATTCGTTCTTCAAATGACGAACTCGGCGCTTTGATGACCGGACCTCGTTTTGGTTCAGGATCAGCATCTTTTAACAGGGCGTCCTCTTCTTCATCGAAGTCATATATGACGTAGCTACCATGGACTCGTTCTCGCTTTTTGGATTGAACATATCCAAGCCCGATCGTTTCTATTCTCCCGCTGGGCAACTTACGCTGAGTTTCAGGGACATCCCAAATCCTGTTGTAGAACCGAGCTTGTCGAGTGTTCTGCTTGAAGGGTACCCCTTGACGCTTCAATAGCTTTTTCAAGCCTTCTATGTAATATCTAGGCAGACGGATAGGCTGGAGCCTGTCGAGCGTAGAATCGGCGCCGTGCCAGATTTCTTTCTCCACTTTAGTTTCCGTGGATTGATAAAAGAGGATCACCTTTTCATCTCTTCGCCTGGGAGGGACGTAGAATGTCTGCAGTTCTTGCACACTACAAGTTTCAACTGCATCGAGATCTTTGTAATACTCTTATAGAACCATGGTAATTTGCAGAATCTGATTATCGCCAGCGAAGGCTTGTATTGATGGCCGAGCGGAAAATGTAGCGTTAACCTCATCTTCTGAGTCGCTGCCGAAGATCAACATGGGGGTGGACGGTCCTGGCTTGTTGTAGTGGTACGGCCCTGAATAGACTATCTCTTCTTCCTCCTCGGTATCACTCCCGAAGACCGGAATGGTGGTGATAGCTTTGTTCTTTGATTTGTGACATCTTTCCGTGTCCTCAAAGTCTGGTAAGAAGTATTTTGCATCTTCGTACTTGCGGACTTCGTTCACGGAGAATGGGTTTAGCTCTCCCGTCACAGTATACCCGAGACCATCCTTGAAATATTTCATACACTGATGTTGTGTAGAGGGGATGATGTTGTACTCGTGTAACCAGGGCTGGCCAAGCAAAGCATTGTAGCATGTCTTGGCGTCAATGACGTGAAACTTAATATCCGTGACAAGCAGCCCAAAGCGTAGTGTCAATATCACAGACCCAAGCGTCCGTGATGACTGGGAGTCAAAACCGGAGATGGTGATTTTATCACGAGCGAGGTGCTGAACGCTCATGCAGATTTCCTTTAACACTTGCACGTTGAGGAGATTGACGAAGAACCCATTGTCGACTAGGATCTTGCCTATCTTGACATCATGACAGTATCCGGTGACATATAGGGGACGGTTGTGTTCGCACGTCCCAAGGAGGAGATCTTCGTCGCCGAAGGTGATATCGGCTGTGTGCACTTCTTCTAGCTCGTCCTTCATCCTTTCTTCGGCGAGGAAAGCTTGGAATTGCTCTGGCTCTTATAGCGCCTTGATCAATGAATCTCTCGCCTCTTTGGATAGCACCAGGGCATCGAGAATGCTGAGCTGCGAGGGTAGCTTCCTCAAGTGTGCCAGAACGTTGTAGTCCACCTTACTTTTCTTTGGCGGGTCCTTGGCGGTCAGCTCTTTCATGACTTGGTCATCTAGGGCGATATCCTCAGAGACCTTTTCTTTTCCCTTATCTTTTCTATTCGTGGGTCCGAGATTCTTTTCCGGAAGCGTACGATTGCGCAGCTGAATATTTTCGCAGGTCTTCGGTTCTTCCTCTTTTCCCGAGGTGGATTCTTTGAAGAGAGGGCCAAGAGTCATTTCTTCGTCAGACTCGCTCCCGAAGGTGAGAACCTACGATCCCCCGGCATTGACCGTGCGACAGTTGCCGGTGATTCTTTTATGCTCCTCGGTCGTACTTCTCTGCTCCCGACGAGTTCTGCATTTCATCCGTTTAAAATATTGTCGGTGAGCAACATATCCCTGCCACCATCTTTTAAAAGAGTTGCACTCTTCGGTAGGGTATGTCATCTTTCGATGATATAGGCAGTAGGTAGGATGCATCTCTGCTTCACCGAGAGTGTTTCTTTCGGAGGGTGGTAGCTTCATTCCTATTGATATGGCTTTAGCAAACCTCTTCCTCGTCTTGAACTCGTTTTTATTCGCGACGGATGTCCTTTGATTCGGCGGGAGTGTCTCGACTCTTTCGTCCA
Source organism: Agapanthus africanus (assembly GCA_030015575.1). Taxonomy (NCBI): domain Eukaryota; kingdom Viridiplantae; phylum Streptophyta; class Magnoliopsida; order Asparagales; family Amaryllidaceae; genus Agapanthus; species Agapanthus africanus. The sequence goes on along the minus strand of JASDDO010000010.1, from coordinate 450,692,799 downwards.
GTCGCCGGCGTTTGGCCTTTTCAAATATGGCCATCTCACGCTCCCGATCAGCTTTACTTTTCAGAAGAACTTCGTTTAGAAATGCATCGATCATTTCGTCTGACGGCCCTGGAAGCTCCGGTTCAGGATTTGCCCCCAGTTTCTTAGCGTAAGGAGCTGTAGGGTGTTTTTCGTCACCCCATTGAGATGGGAATACGCGTGCGCTTGTCAGGCATATACTACAGATTCCCCCTGCCTAGGGTAGACCGGGGTTTAATGATTGTGGGGATCCGAATCTTCGACAGCCGCGGACTAAGCTGCCGTTAATTACCCCTCGCCTTTGGAGCGAAGGAACCTCCAATTGACGGGTTAAATTGGTCATGCGAACTCAATGTGTGGTGTACGTGTGTTGTGTTTTGAAAGGGGGCTTTGGGTATATCGGGAGCCACGCAGAGTTTTTACGGGGGTCCCGCTACCCGGATAGCGGGCTGGGGGTCAAGGGGGCTAGCAGCCCCCTTGCGGGCTGCGGAGCAGCGCCCCGTTAGAAATTTTTTTCTAATAGGGACAATGTCGTGGTGTATGTGTGTGTGTGCACATATGTATGCATATGTGTACATATGTATATATATATATATATGTATATATGTATATACATAAAAAAAAGAGGGGGAAAAGGCATCCAAAGGATGCGTGGGGGCAGCACCTTGGGCGCTGTGCGCCTAGATGCTGTGCGCTCAAGCGCTAGAGTGCCACGTGTCGGCACGTGGGCGCTCTGCGCTTGAGCGCAAGTGCGCTACGTGTCGGCACGGGGGTGACTTGCGCTCGAGCGCCTGCGCTTGAGCGCAAATGCGCCACGTGTCGGCACGGGGGAGACTTGCGCTCGAGCGCTTGCGCTTGAGCGCAAGCGCGCCACGTGTCGGCACGGGGGCGACTTGCGCCTGAGTGCTTGCGCTCGAGCGCAAGCGCGCCACGTGTCGGCACGGGGGAGGCTTGCGCTCGAGCGCTTGCGCCTGGGCGCAAGCACGCCACGTGTCGGCACCGGGGCGACTTGCGCTCGAGTGCTTGCGCTTGAGCGCAAGCACGCCACGTGTCGGCACCGGGGCAACTTGCGCTCGGGCGCTTGCGCTCGGGCGCTTGCGCGTGAGCGTAAGCGCGCCACATGTCGGCACGTGGGCGACTTGCACTCGGGCACTCGCGCTTAAGCGCAAGCGCACCACGTGTCGGCACGCGGGCACTCTGCGCTTGAGCGCCGGCGAGAAAAAGAGGCTTTTAGTCTAAGAAACAGAAGCTATGCTTCAGAAAGGAAATATTTATTGTTATATATATATATGTGTGTGTGTGTGTTATGGAGTTAAAACTCCTAGGATGTTTTGAAGCTGATGAAGGGGGTTCTTCTTCTTCCTCCTGTTGTTTGGCTGGATCTTGAAGATCAAGAAGTAGGAGATTTGAAAAATCACTCCTTTTTGAGATCTGATAGGAGATCTGAGTTCCCCTTTATGGGTTTTGTGGTGGAAAACTACTTGGTTTTGGGAGAGAAGGAGTAAAACTCTTGATTTAATTCAAAAGAAATGAGAAGGTTTAGAACCTTGGAGAAGGAGCAGGAGGCACAAAGAACCCTAGGTTTTTTTTTTGGGGAATGAAAAGTGTTTTTTTTATTCATCATCATGTTGCCTTTTATAGGCTTACATATTTGCATATAGCCGCTTGGGCTTTACAAAATGGCATTTTGCCTATCCCATGGCTCATGTGCCTTTTCATTTTTGCACATAAGCCATGGGCTTACAAAATATTGGCTTTATGCCCATTTTACATACATTCATGTATAAAAAAATTACATAATAATTATTTGTTACATGATTTTGTCATTGCCATGGGGAGGCTGGCCATGGGCTTGACTTGGGCATAGGTCCGCTTGACCTGGGCTTGGGCCCACCTAGCTTGGGGGTTGACCTTGACTTTGACTCGGTCATCCGGGGTATAAATTTTTACCCCAACAAATTGGCCCCCATCAATAAATGCACACAGCATGTGTGGGTCGTGTGCATGAAATTGATAGATCTTCTTTTGCGTGGAGGCGACTTGCTTTGGTTCCTACTTTTTGGGATCCACTGCCCTTTTTACGACATGGACGGTCGGCGCTTGACGCGTCTCTGAGATAGAGTGTCCGTGGTAGACGTTTCCCTATCCTGGAGAGATTTCGTTGGCGTGCCCCCGACGCGGAGTGTCGCTGGTCGACGTTTCCCCGAGGCGGAGTATCGGCTGGTTGACGTGTCCCCGAGATGGAATGTCTGCTTGACGTTTCCCCAAGACGGAGTGTCTGCTTGACGTTTCCCCGGCATGGAGTGTCGCTAGTTGACGTGTCCCCGGCACGGAGTGTCGCTGATCGACGTTTCCCCTGCACAGAGTGTCGCCTGTCGACTTGTCCCCGGCACGGAGTGTCGCTGTTCGACTTATCCCCAGCATGGAGTGTCGCTGTTCGACTTGTCCCCGGCACGGAGTGTCGCTGATGATCGACTTGTCCCCGGCACGGAGTGTCGCTGGTCGACTTGTCCCCGGCACGGAGTGTCGCTGTTCGACTTATCCCCGGCACGGAGTATCGCTGATCGACTTTTCTCCGGCACGGAGTGTCGCTGATCGACTTTTCCCCGGCGCGGAGTGTCCGGTTGACTTTTCCCCGGTATGGAGTGTCGCTGATCGACTTTTCCCCGGCGCGGAGTGTCGGGTTGACTTTTCCCCGGCACGGAGTGTCGCTGATCGACTTTTCCCCGGCGCGGAGTGTCGGGTTGACTTTTCCCCAGCACGGAGTGTCGCTGATGGACTTTTCCCCGGCGCGGAGTGTCGCTGGTTGACTTTTCCCCGGCACGGAGTGTCGCTGATCGACTTTTCCCCGGCGCGGAGTGTCGGGTTGACTTGATTCCGAGGCGGAGCATAATTCCGACGAGGAGGTCGTTGGTTGATTCCGAGCCGAAGCATAATTCCGACATGGAAGGCAAATACTCCGAGGTGAAGCTTGATTTCGACACGGGGTGCACCTTCTGAGATGAAGCATGATTCCGACGCAGAGCTTGCTGGTTGACTTGATTCCGAGGCGGAGCATACTTTCGACGAGGAGGTCGTTGGTTAATTCCGAGTGAAGCATAGTTCCGACAGGGAAGGCAGATATACCGAGGCGAAGCATTATTTCGACACGGGGTGCATTCTGGGACGGAGCATGATCCCGTCGTAGAGGTTGTTGGTTTGATTTGATTTGGGTTGACATCAGCATCGCTACACTGGAATATGGTATCAGGAGCGAATCATCATCTGTCTTGAGAGGATTTGGGAATTGGTTTTCTGTCGGCATCTGCATTGCTGCACTGGAATAATGCCAGGAGAAACTCATCATGTGCCCCGGGAGGATTTGGATTTGGTTTTTTGTTTTGGCATCTGCATTGCTGCACTGGAATAATGCCAGGAGCAACTCATCATTTGCCCCGGGAGGATTTGGGATTTGGTTTGTTTGGCATCTGCATTGCTGCACTGGAATAATGCCAGGAGCAACTCATCATTTGCCTCGAGAGGATTTGGGAATTGGTTTTTTGGTTTGGCATCTGCATTGCTGCACTGGAATAATGCCAGGAGCAACTCATCATTTGCCCCGGGAGGATTTGGGATTTGGTTTTGTTTTGGCATCTGCATTGCTGCACTAGAATAATGTCAGGAGCAACTCATCATTTGCCCCGGGAGGATTTGGGAATTGGTTTTTTTGTTTGGCATCTGCATTGCTGCACTGGAATAATGCCAGGAGCAACTCATCATTTGCCCCGGGAGGATTTGGGATTTGGTTTGTTTGGTATCTGCATTGCTGCACTGGAATAATGCCAGGAGCAACTCATCATGTGCCCCGAGAGGATTTGGGAATTGATGGCTTAGGAGACAGGTTTAAATCCCTGTCACCTAAGGCTTTTCCATTTTGTGAGCCGTAAGGGTCTCACAAATCATTTTCTCCCTACGGGTCATAACGATCCCGTAGGTGTATTTTCTCCTTAGGAGTCGTGGGGACTCCTAAGTGTGTTGCTCCTTTGTGAGTCGTAGGGATCTCACGCGAGAATTTTCTCCTCACAAAGTCGAGAGGAGTTTGCGAGTGCATTTCATTTCCTTTTTTTTTTACGAGTTTGCGCCCTTTCGGGTTTTCACAAACTCGCCGGCAGTCCTGCTGTTTTTACTCACGGAGCCCTTTCGGGTTTTCATTCGTGCCCATTTTGCTTGTGGACATACCGTTCTTTTCTTTTTTTTGGAGAGATCGGGATTTTTTTTACGCCCGTGGATTGTATACGGTTTTGCAGGATGTATGATCCAGACCGTAGGGCCGGAAAAATTTCAGGACTTTGTTGGCGTCTGCATCGCTGCACCGGAATGTGGTACCAGGAGTGACTCATCATTCGCCGTTTAGGATTTGGTTGGCGTCTGCATCGCTGCACTGGAATATGGTACCAGGAGCGACTCATCATCCGCCGTTGGGGGTATGGGGAGCGATGGCTTAGGTGACAGGTTTAGATCCCTATCACCTAAGGCTTTTCAATTTTATAGACCGTGAGGGTCCCATAAAAGCATTTTCTCCCTACGGGTCATGAGGATCCCGTAGGTGTATTTTCTCCTTAGGAGTCGTGAGGACTCCCAAGTGTGTTTTTCCTTTGTGAGTCGTAAGGATCCCACGAAGGTTTGTTCTTCTCATGCATCGTGAGGACACATGAGTGGGTCTTCTCAATGGAGCATAATTCCAAAGGCGGAGACTAGCCGCGTAACTGGTGATTGCGTTGGGATATGGGTATGATGAGAATTATTTGAGCCCCTGGATTGTATACGGTAGTCAATTTGGAGACCGGCCGTAGGGCCGGAAGAATTTTGAAAAAATGGATTTTTGTTGGCGTCTGCATCGCTGCACTGGAATATGGTACCAGGAGCAACTCATCATTCGCCAGTTGTTTTGTTTTTCTTTTGTTTTTGTTTTACCGCGATTGCTCTATCATTTCAGCTTTTCTTATCGCGAAGGTCGCGATTGCCCTATCATTTCGGCTATTTATTCGTGGTTGCCCCATCATTTCAGCTTTATTCTCATCTTTATTTTTACTCGCTGGTTTTTATTGCGAGTTGCCCCATCATTTCGGCCTTTATTTTTCTTTTATTTACACATTTTTTGTTTATTTACATTTTTTTTACATTCCCAGTTTAACGACTTAGAGGTCGACTGTTCCCAGTTTAATGACGTGGTGGTCGACTGTTTCCAGTTTAACGACTTAGCGGTCATCTGTTTCCAGTTTAAAGACTTAGGGGTCTGCTGTTTCCAGTTTAACGACGTGGTGGTCATCTGTTTCCAGTTTAATGACTTAGAGGTCATCTGTTTCCAGTTTAACGACGTGGTGGTCATCTGTTTCCAGTTTAACGACGTGGTGGTCATCTGTTTCCAGTTTAACGACTTGGTGGTCATCTGTTTCCAGTTTAACGACTTGGAGGTCATCTGTTTCCAGTTTAACGACGTGGTGGTCATCTGTTTCCAGTTTAACGACGTGGTGGTCATCTGTTTCCAGTTTAAAGACTTAGAGGTCTGCTGTTTCCAGTTTAACGACGTAGAGGTCATCTGTTTCCAGTTTAACGACTTGGTGGACATCTGTTTCCAGTTTAACGACTTGGAGGTCATCTGGTTCCAGTTTAACGACTTGGTGGTCATCTGTTTCCAGTTTAACGACGTAGAGGTCATCTGTTTCCAGTTTAACGACTTGGAGGTCATCTGTTTCCAGTTTAACGACTTGGTGGTCATCTGTTTCCAGTTTAACGACGTAGAGGTCATCTGTTTCCAGTTTAACGACTTGGAGGTCATCTGTTTCCAGTTTAGCGACGTGGTGGTCCTTTTTGCTTATCCCAGCTCCTTGAACTTTGATCTTGGCGGATCTGTGTTGATGACCTAGCTCTGTGGCTTGCCGATACATCCGCGGATTGTGAGGTTTTTCGAAGCTTATATTGGTCCTCTGCCCAATCTTTGAAAATATAGCAGTCTTCGATGATATGACCCACCACTCTATGATATGGGCAGTATATGGGATTGCCGGTCATGTTCATTTCCTGTGGCCTCTTTGGAACATGCAGTTGTAGGCCGTTGTTCAAGGCGTCCATGAATATTTTGCAGACTTCATCCCTCCTGAAGGAGTATACCTTCTTCTTTCTCTCCATTGGAGTAGGTGCCTTTACTGATGCTGGTCCTCGAGGCCGATCGGTCTTTGGTTCGCCCTTTTCAAATGATGGCACATATCTGGGAGGATTAGGTTCCCGAAAGGCTTCGGTCTCCATTTGCATGAAATCGGCGGTTGTAGCTTGACTGTTTGCTAACGCGCCTTTGGACAGTTCTATCTCTCCCATCTTGTATTGCCTTTCGACCCAATCTTTAAAGACGAAGCAGTCCTCAATGGCATGACCTATCACCCTGTGATAGGGGCAATATTCTGGGTCGTCGGTCATATTCGCTTCTTGCGGTCTCTTTGATTCTGGCAGTTGTAGACCGTTTCTTAGGGCGTCCCTGAATATCTTGTGGACCTTTTCCCTCTTGAAGGAATAAACCTTTTCCAATTTCTTTTTCAGAGGCGATCCCCCCCCAGCGTATGTATCGGAGGGACTGGAGGCTGATTGCGGCCGTTTTTCGCGAAGGCGCTCCGCTTTTAGGTTAAAAGGGATATCAGTTGGCTGCCCCCGGGTATCAATCCCTGGCTCATGAACCAAAATTTGATTCTGTTGTAATTGCAATCGGGTGACTTGGGTTGCGAGATCTGCCACGACGTTTGCCAGCTCGTCGACTTTGGAATAGACCTCGGCCATCTTCTCATCCCTGTCCTGAAATTGCCTTTGAAGCCATTGGAATAATGCTTGTTCTGTAGTTCCGGCTATGACAACCGGGTAATCTTTATTGCCTGAGCTCAATTCCGTAAGAACCATGGGCTCCTTTGGCTTATCGGCCTGAGCGGGCTCTTCATCATTTAGATCGAGCCGATGCTGGGTAGCGTCAACCATATCATCACCGTGGCTGTGAAGAAGAGGAGGGTTCGTTTCTTCATGTCCGGCCATGTAGAGAGTGTGGATAACACATTCAGCCATTCTTTCATCACTGGCAGCTGGTTTCGCGGAGCAATCCGGACTTTGGAAATTCACAAATTCTAGCATGGCCGGAGCCCTAGCCCTTTTGTTGGCTCTGTGTCCGAGCCGCTTCTTCCTCAGTTTCTCTGCCTTAAGCGCTTGGCAGGCTTCTGCTCTCTGGGAAGCTGCCATAGGCTGAGTGATGGGGAGCTTAGAGAAGATACCCGATTGAGCAGTTGTCAAGGGCACCGCCGGAGCTTGCTCGAGAGGCCTTGTTGCTTTGTCGGTGTTGATGGCCTTGCCCCCAGCTGGGGCCAAGGAAAGTCGTTCAGATACCGACTTGCGTTTGGGTTGGGGCGCCCTCGAGATCACCACATTTGGTCTCCTGCCTTTCGAGACCAGTTTGTCTGTTGCTGGAGCTTGAGGAGCTGGGATGGCGCCAATTGGTATGAACATAATAGAGCCGAATGGTAGCAGCGGCTCCTCCCATTGTCGCCTGAGACTGGCCGGGAGGACCGTCCTAGAGTCTATCCTCATCATGTAGGAGACGGGAGCCGTGCTGAGAGCGGAGATCGTCCTCGGAGACATTACTGAGAGGTGATTGCTTGAAAACCTGCATGAAAGAGCATTATTTTTGTATAAATATAGACATGTATATTGATTGAGTTCGCATGAACGTTTAACCCGAAATATGGGAGGAGAGATAAGTCCCACCGGGCGTGCCAGAATCTGTAGGGTGTTTTTCGTCACCCCATTGAGATGGGAATACGCGTGCGCTTGTCAGGCGTATACTTCGGATTCCCCCTGCCTAGGGTAGACCGGGGTTTAATGATTGTGGGGATCCGAATCTCCGACAGCCGCGGACTAAGCTGCCGTTAATTACCCCTCGCCTTTGGAGCGAGGGAACCTCCGATTGACGGGTTAAATTGGTCATGCGAACTCAATGTGTGGTGTACGTGTGTTGTGTTTTGAAAGGGGGCTTTGGGTATATCGGGAGCCACGCAGAGTTTTTACGGGGGTCCCGCTACTCGGATAGCGGGCTGGGGGTCAAGGGGGCGAGCAGCCCCCTTGTGGGGTGCGGGGCAGCGCCCCGTTAGAAATTTTTTTCTAACAGGGACAGTGTCGTAGTGTATGTGTGTGTGTGCACATAAGTATGCATATGTGTACATATGTGTATATATATATATATGTATGTATATATGTATATACATAAAAAAAGAGGGGGGAAAGGCATCCAAAGGATGCGTGGGGGCAGCACCTTGGGCGCTGTGCGCCTAGGTGCTGTGCGCTCAAGCGCTAGAGTGCCACGTGTCGGCACGTGGGCGCTCTACGCTTGAGCGCTGGGCGCTTGAGCGCAAGTGCGCCACGTGTCGGCACGGGGGTGACTTGTGCTCGAGCACCTGCGCTTGAGCGCAAATACGCCATGTGTCGGCACGGGGGAGACTTGCGCTCGAGCGCTTGCGCTGGAGCGCAAGTGCGCCACGTGTCGGCACGGGGGCGAGTTGCGCCTGAGTGCTTGCGCTCGAGCGCAAGCGTGCCACGTGTCGGCACGGGGGAGGCTTGCGCTCGAGCGCTTGCGCCTGGGCGCAAGCACGCCACGTGTCCGCACCGGGGCGACTTGCGCTCGAGTGCTTGCGCTTGAGCGCAAGCACGCCATGTGTCGGCACCGGGGCAACTTGCGCTCGGGCGCTTGTGCTTGAGCGCAAGCGCGCCACGTGTCGGCATTTGGGCGACTTGCGCTCGGGCACTTGCGCTTAAGCGCAAGCGCACCACGTGTCGGCACGCGGGCACTCTGCGCTTGAGCGCCGGCGAGAAAAGGAGGCTTTTAGCCTAAGAAACAGAAGCTATGCTTCAGAAAGGAAATATTTGTTGTTATATATATATGTGCGTGTGTGTGTTATGGAGTTAAAACTCCTAGGATGTTTTAAAGCTGATGAAGGGGGTTCTTCTTCTTCCTCCTGTTGTTTGGCTGGATCTTGAAGATCAAGAAGTAGGAGATTTGAAAAATCACTCCTTTTTGAGATCTGATAGGAGATCTGAGTTCCCCTTTGTGGTGGAAAACTACTTGGTTTTGGGAGAGAAGGAGTAAAACTCTTGATTTAATTCAAAAGAAATGAGAAGGTTTAAAACCTTGGAGAAGGAGCAGGAGGCACAAAGAACCCTAGGTTTTTTTTTGGGGAATGAAAAGTGTTTTTTTTATTCATCATCATGTTGCCTTTTATAGGCTTACATATTTGCATATAGCCGCTTGGGCTTTACAAAATGGCATTTTGCCTATCCCATGGCTCATGTGCCATTTCATTTTTGCACATAAGCCATGGGCTTACAAAATATTGGCTTTATGCCCATTTTACATACATTCATGTATAAAAAATTACATAATAATTATTTGTTACATGATTTTGTCGTTGCCATGGGGAGGCTGGCCGTGGGCTTGACTTGGGCATGGGTCCGCTTGACCTGGGCTTGGGCCCACCTAGCTTGGGGGTTGACCTTGACTTTGACTCGGTCAACCGAGGTGTAAATTTTTACCCCAACAGGAGCGTCTTCATCGTCTATCGACGAGTGAGAGATCACATGGCAGCTTGCTACGTAATCCTCAGATCCATCCGACGAGTCTTCTCCATCATCTCCGTCTTCAAGGACGTGGCCGAGGAACTCTTGGAGCGTGATTGGAGTCCGCGCCTTCTGGTTATACTCTTCCAGCGCGTCGATCTGTTTCTGTAGGTCCGTACGCTTATCGCCAGGCTTCACAGGATTTTTGGATTTCTTCTTCTTTTTCAAAGATTTCGACGGCTGGGTGTGAACACTTTGGCTATCACCACCGATTCTTGGAGTAGGGCGCAGCTTTAGCATCCCCTCGATGATCTTAGGTTCCAACGGATTCTTCCACCTGATCGCCGGGCATGTCTGGAGATCATTCAGCATCCTTTTGGTTTTGGCCGAAAGAGCCACCTCCCATAGAGCTTCTTCAACAAAAGAGCACGTTGCCCCCAGTGTGTCCATCTTCTTAGGAGTGTGACGTTGTGGTGGGCTTACTTTCCACTTCTCAGACAACGTAAACTTGCCTTGTTGGTACTGATCCTCGATCCATCCCTTAAAGACGAAACAATCTTCGATTGGATGGCTTACCGTTTGGTGGTAAGGGCAATAATTAGGATTATTCGCTTCTCCGGGTTGCAATGGCTGCTTTGGATTCGGCAGATTAATAAGCCGGTTGCGCATCGCCAGCTCGAAGAGTCTCTTCGTTTTGTCCCGTGGGAACGAGTAAGGACGCTTCATTTTCTCATTATAATAGCGTCGTCTCTCTTCAAGTTGATCCGTTAATTTTGGGGCACTGGGCTGCTGTTGGGTATTTGCAACGAAGGTCGCCTTTCCTTTACCTTTTTCGTTCCGCGGCTCCGGCTTCGGAGGAGACGGTCTATGACCCATCTATGACCCTCCGGCTTGTTTGAAGAATATCATGAACTGTGAAATAGTTAAATGAGGGTCTATGGTGCCTACGAACATGCCCACCGCTGGTGCTTCTTCGATGCGATGTTCGCACTTCGACCACAGATTCCGCCATCGGATTGCGTACTGAACCCACATCTTGCCCGGCTTCACCCTGGCATTGATCAATGCCGTTATTGGGGTGAGTTCACTAGCACTTGCGAATCGCTGGGTGAATAACAACTCCATTTCTGCAAAAGTTTTGACGGAGTCGTTTGGAAGTTTAGAGTACCACTCAAACGCCGTCTCCGATAAGCTGCCGACGAATTGGCGGAGCAAAAGTTTATCATCGCCACCGGTGTTGCCACAAAGAGCCCTGAACTGAGCGACATGTTGATGGGGATTGCCTGTCCCTTTGTACATATGGAATTTGGGGATCGTGTAGCCCGGCGGGTAATTTATTTGATCATACCAGCCTGGATACGGTCGCCCAGTTTTGACGACTTGGCCGGCCGCTTCATTTGCCTGGTGAGCTCGTATTTGCTGAGCAATATAGTCATCCAGGGCGGCCTTGGAAATAGTTTCTTCTTTGGCTGTTGAAAGAGCTGGCAGAGGGTTTGATGTTTCCCCTCTATCATCTTCAATTATTACTAGAGGATCTTCGGCTGGAGGGTCCGGCTGGATCATCATGCCCACCATATCTTGAAATAAAAGATCCATTTGTTTTATGTTGGCCGCTTGTTCCGCAGCCTCTTTGTCCTTCTTCTCAAGCATTCTCCGAAGGATGTCACCGGGCTTGCTTTTGGTCCTGTGAGTGCGGCCATAGTCGTTAACATCTCTTGGAGCTTTTGTTGTTGTTGCTCCTGAGCCTTAGTCACTGATCGTGTAAGCGGTCGATGACCTGTGGAGATACGGCTATCCTCTTTTCAGGATGCCATATAGACGGTATGCACCACCATGTCCCTAGACTTGGGGCGTTTAGGCTCAGTGCCTTTGACATTTGTCGCAGACATGGGGATTTTCTCCGGCTTTCTCCTCTTATGAGCAGTTGATGTTGAGGGGGCCGTTGCAATGGGCACCCAAGTAGCCGTCGCCTTCTGTGGCTTAACAGGACGGTTTTCTTCCTGTCGGACCTTCAGCTTCTTCTGCCGGCGAGGATAGTCTTGATCGACCACCGACTTTCGGACTTGTCGCCAGATTTTGTAAACTTTGAAGGACAGCCGTTGAGGGGACTGATCCGGCTTTATTTCCATGACAGTCTCCACCGGTGGCGGAGATCTTTTCAGTACGGCGGTAGGCGCGTTCCTGCGCACCTTGTTCAGCAGCTCAAAGCTGTTCCCGGTTGGAACAGCAGCATTGCCTTCCACTGTTGGGGCTGGTGGAGTTAGCCCAGAGGGGGAGTTGCCCCTATGCTTCCTTACTCGGCGCCAGTGGCGGCGTCGAGTGTGTCGAGCTGTTGGGGTTGGTTCGGCGATGGGGATGGCTTTGTCTTGCCCCCTATCCAGGTGATGGGCTGTTGCTGGCGTCAGCCTCTTGAAGACTGATGTCCGTTGAGAAGCGGTATCCAACCGGTCAAAAACAGACTTCTGAGCAGGGACAGGAACCGGAGCGGGAGCTGGGATAGTCAGTCTTGTAAAGACTGATCCTTTGGCAGGAGAAGCCGCCTTGACAACTTCGGAGCAGGGATAGCTACTCTCTTCGGAATAACCTTTTCTTGAATTGCAGGCTTCATCATGGGCCCATAGGAACTTTGGCCCAATCTGGCGAAGACCGAGGCGCTAGGGCTGGACGAACCGTTGAGAGGGGCCGCAGTAGTTGTAAGCCGATCAAAGACCGACTTCTTGGGAGCTTCTGGTGTTGGTACAGGGGCGCTGAACCTCGTTGGCGGGAGCATGGTCCAGAAAAACAATCCAGTAGTGGCCTGAGCGACCTGTTCCACCGGCAACGTGAACAGGGAAGCCGCTTAGGGCTCGTAAACTATGCCTCCAGATGAGGCGGAGCGTGGGTTGCAATTGCAGTAGGAACACTTTGCGCAAGCGGACGCCATTGATCCTTCGCTTTCTGCACTAAGCAAAACGCCAAATCTTAGTATCCCGAACCCAAGGGCAACCATTAGCAAACCACGATTCGTTCGCGAACATGACACACGAAGTGTGGAGTGGAAAGAGGAAAAGGTCCCACCGGGCGTGCCAGAATTTGTTCCCCTCCGAACACAGAGACGCGACCGCGCAGGTCCGTCTTGCCTGAAATTCGGGCTAGATGCTAATTGGTGCTATCCGTCCACCTCTCTGAAGATGCCAAGTTGATTTATGGCACCATATATCGAAGGTTTAAACGGATGCGGCCGATGTAGCAGACTTTATCAGATTCCCCCTCGTTTGAGGGGTTTTTGATTGTGGGGACGCTCTTCCCTGCAGGAGCAAGCCCCTGCAGTTAATTATGCTACCGCATCGCGGTAACAACTTTCTCCTTCTCCAGATGGTCACTTCGTGTCGTGGGTGTTTCTTTTGTGTTTGGTTGCCCGTGGATTGTATACGGAGACTAATTTGTGTTGTCGCCTGTAAGGCGTGGACTAGTCCAAATTCGTATCTTTCTTAGATTTGGGATTGGGGGGTTGGGTTTAAGGATACGTTGGCCTCATTTGAGACTAAGATCTACTTAAACGTTTGTTAAGGATACGTTAGCCTCATTTTAGACTAAGATCGACTTAACGGGATCGTTTAGATCCAACAAGAGAGCAATTAAGCTCTATTGTTTAGTTTAGGGACATTGCGGTCGATAATTAGTTTAAGGACATTACGGTCCAATGTTAGTTTAAGGACATCTCGGTCCATTGTTAGTTTAAAGACATCACGGTCGAGGTTAAGGACATCATAGTCCATGAGTTTAAGGACCCCATAGTCCGATATTAGTTTAAAGACATCACGGTCGAGGTTAAGGACATCATAGTCCGTGAGTTTAAGGACCCTACAGTCCGATGTTAGTTTAAAGACATCACGGTCGAGGTTTAGGACATCATAGTCCGTGAGTTTAAGGACCCCACAGTCCGATATTAGTTTAAAAACATCACGGTCAAAGTTAAGGACATCATAGTCCTTGAGTTTAAGGACCTCATAGTCCGATGTTAGTTTAAAGACATCACGGTCAAGGTTAAGGACATCATAGTCCATGGGTTTAAGGACCCCACAGTCCGATGTTTAGAGACGTCATAGTCTATGAAATGTGTGGTCGTCGGGACCCGTCACCTCTTTGAAGACGTTGAGGAATTACAACGACAAATATCAAAGGAGTGAAGAGATGTACCCTTGAACCAAGGTGAGTTGGTTGAAAGAGCAGATGTGCTCAGTTCAAGATAAGTTGAGGACTTATGGCCAGAATTGGGCTAAGTCCAAATAAAATGTTTAACATTTTTTTTGTTCTGTCTATTAAGCCTTTATTTGGGCTCGGCCCTTTTAATAATGCTAAGTATTGGGTTCTGACATCTTTTGTCTTCATCGGAACAAATTGTGTTCTGACAATGCGCCACGTGGCGCGCCAGGCGTTTTGCGCCAGTTAAAGAGCGCATTGCGCTTCTGTCAGGTAGCGCACACGAAGAGGATACGTATCGCGCTTAGCGCTAGTTTATTAGCGCATTGCGCTTTTAATTTATGAGCACTTTGCGCCTGTCTGTTGGCGCGCTAGTGAATGACACGTGGCTCGCTTAGCGCTGAGGGCCAGCCCATGAGCGCAGTGCGCTGTTTCAGAAGCGCAAAGCGCAGATTGTGTCTTTGGTTGACACGTGGCAGGTTTTGGCGCTGTGCGCCGGTCCAATGAGCACAAGAGTGCAATTCATGAATGTAAGGCACTTTCAAGATCAAAGAATAAATTTTTGTTCTTCTTGAAGGAGGTTTTGCCTCAAGATTCAAGAACAAAAGTTCCTATTTTGTAAAAGGGCTCTGCCTTTATAGATCAAAGATCTGTGAATGAAGTAAAATATTTCTTTTATTTTTTATGATTAGATACTTTGATTTCTTTTTTTTTTCTTTTCTTTTCTTTTTATTAAAGACCTTGGTCTTTTGTAGATCTATGATCTTTTTAGAAGATGGTTCTTCTTTTTACGAGATAATTTCATCTATGTGGTTCAAGAACTAGTTCTTTACCTTGAAGATGAAGAAATGATCTTCTTTTCCTAAAGGCTTGCCTTTCTTTCTCTTTGAGTTTTCTCAAAATTTGCAGAGGGTTTTCTCTTTCTTTCTGTATATTTTAGACTTGAAGTCTAGGGGCCTTTATATAGGGCCAATTGATTTGTTGAATCAGTTTTAAGAGATCTTTCTCTGATTGATTTGAGAATATTTCCCACCGTTGGATCTTTGATCCTAAGGCTTCTGTTTTACAGAAAATAATCTTCTTGTTTTAATAAGAATGAAAAATCTTTCCATAACAGAATTTTAGTTCTGATTAATTAATAATTTATTATTAGTAGATCTTTTGATCTAACGGTGGGGAATTTTTAATTCCAGCGCTGGCGCACCTTGTGCTAGCGCACCCGCGTTCGACACATGGCGCGCAGCGGGCACGCACCCGCGTTTGACACGTGGCGCGCAGCGGGCACGCAGCGCAGAGCGCAGCGCAACTGTGTTTGACACGTGGCACGCAGCGCAGAGAGCTGGATCTGAAGCGTTGCTTCAACTTTTAAATTTTGAATTTTAAAACAGAGCTTTGCTCTGATTAGGGATGCGCTGCCTAGGGCGCAGCGCACCTGGCGCTAGCGCGTCTGCATTTGACACGTGGCGCGCAACGCGCAGAATCTGTAGCGTTGCTTCAATTTTAAAATTTGAAATTCAAAACAGAGCTTTGCTCTGATTGGGGGAAACATGCCTCTGCTTCTTCAGCCGCTAAAAGGAAAGCCTGACGCTGTAGTACATTCTTCCTAACCGGAGGCACATTCCTCTGTCCTTGGGGCATGTTTCTCTGCCCTCGAGGCATGTTCCTCAGTGCCTGATGGAATTGGCGAGTAGGCTGTACAAGAGGTGGAGCTGGGAGTGCAAGACGAGGTGCAGGAGCCTGGATAGCTAGCCGCTGCGGGTAGTTGATGGATGTGTGATCTGGGTTGCGTCTATAAGGACAGTTTCCAATTCCGTGATTGGATGCGCCACAAACTAAGCTTAGGCCTTTTGCGCGCCTGCAGTCCTTCCACAAGCGTCCTTCCCTCTTGCAATAGAAGCAAAAGTCGGGACTTGGTTGGTTATTGATTTCTTCCAATCTCCTAGGTTCAACAATTGGCCTTGAAGAGGCTCCTCCTGCCATCTGGTTGGCATGGCGCTTAATTCCGGCAGATTGAGGTATGCCTTTTTTCTTCACTACTGCCTCGTATTTTCGGGCAGTCTTCAGAGCCAAATCATGGGTTGGGAAATCCCCTGTAGCTAATGCAGCTTGGATTTTCTGGTCCAACCCTTGCTGAAATCTTCTAGCCCTGATCTCAGCAGTCTGTATGAGATGGGCCGCAAACCTGTTACGGTCTTGTGTTAGCTGTGTAGTATGTGATATAAAATCGAACATTGAGACATATCTTACCTACTGAGCATGGTAAACTCAATATTATACTCATTTACAGATTTGGTCCACATTGAACCTTGTTGTAGATGGATGAACTGCTGTTCCATATCAAAGCGGGCAGTCTCAAGGAAGTACTTTGTATCGAACATGTCACGGAAAGTCTTCCATTCGATAGGTTGGTCAAGACGGTTTTCTTCTGCCTTCCACCAAACCCGTGCATTATCAGTGAGCTGCAGCTTTGCAACTCGAACCCAAGCTATCTCTGGCACTTGTGCTGCTGCCAGATCATCTTCGATGCTCTGAGCCCATTCCTCAGCTTCTAAAGGGCTCTCTTTTCCTGCAAACTGTTTGGGGTGCAAAGCCCTGAATTGCTTCACCTCAGGTGCTTCTGCTTCTAGTCGGTTCAAGAGAATAGCAGTCTGCTGCTGCTCTCCTTCCAGGAGGCTGCGGATTGCCTCGAGCAAAACCATATGCTCATTTATCGGAGCAACTACGGCAGGTGTAATCGGTAGAGGAGGTGAAGTGTTGTTGAAGTTGGTGCTAGTGTTGTTTGGGGAATCCATAACTGTAACAACTCCAATTTTTGTATACATAAAATTGATTTAAAAATTGAAGTAAACTTTGGGTATTTAATGTTGTTGTTACCACTTTAAGTATTTATTTTCCCACAATAATTACAAGGAGCGTATAGCTCATTGGTAATACCTTGCACTGTTGAACCAAGCCACCAGAGTTCAAGTCTCATACCCCACATTATTTTTTATATTGATTTTTTTAAAACCTTTAGAATACCAAGAGTTTACACGTGCATATCTCACAAAAACTCCACTACACCCAAAGATGTAACACTTGCAGGAGTTATATGAACCGTCGGGGGGAATCCTGGCCGCCGGACTCGGCCGGGAATCGGCCAACTCGGCCTCGACTCGGCCGACTCAGTGTTCCGACCGAGTCGGCCGATTCACCCCCGAGTCGGCCGATTCCGGCGACGGCCCCAACATGAAAGTTGTGTCTTTTCATATTCCCTATGCACTTGCAAAATTTTAGCCTCAGACCACTTCTAGAACTCTTTAAAAAACCCCAATTACTCCACTTTTAATATATTTTTATTACATTTTATCACATTTTTATTTTTAACTTTTCATCTACCCTAACCCTAGCTTAACCCTATAAATACACCCCCTACCCTCTACCCTCTCATCCCAAAATCCTAGGCTCACTCTCTCAAAATTTTTCAAGAAGTGTGTACTTTGAAAATAAGTTCGCGGCGAAGCTCCGACGAAATTCCGGCGGGAATTCCGGCGACGTTTTTAGAAACAACCGGCGACGAAGCAACGTCTCGGCAACTCCCTTAGTTCCCCTACACTTCTTAGTATAGATCGAAACCCGTAAGTCCCATTCTATCCCCCTTTCTATCTCTCTAAAATACGAAATTACGAAACCCGACGGAATCGGAACAAAACCGATTTCCGACTCGGTTTTCTATAAAATCTCACTTCTAACCGATACATTCATGCCTAAACATCTTTATCTTGACTATTAAACTTTTAAAAATCAATTTGAACAAGTTTTCTCACATGAAATGATAACCTTTCCAATTTACCGTGTTTTTTCACTTTAAGACCATCATGTTTCGATTTCACATTTAACCCTTAATCATACTTTACATTTAAAGTAGAGCACGAGGTAATGACCTACCTCCACACACACGCAAATACAACCCTAAAACGACATCATCAAAACTTAGAATACGATAAAACGAAACTTTCATTAAAATACCATATTCTTAATAAAACCATTCTTAAAAGTTTTAGATTTGACGCACTTTTAAATAAATACTTCTTATTAGGAAAATACGATAAGTTGCGGACATCGATCGTTTATCTAAACCTGACTTTGTGGTGTCTAGGCTAGGCAAGTGAGTTTAGGTAACTTTAAAAGGCCCGTCTCATGATTCGTGAGCGGATCCCTCCTTCCTCACTTGTACTTACCTGGCCACAATTGGCGGTGAAGAGGCGATTTGAGGCTTCTAACGACTTATCGTTTAGACCATTTAGAAATAGGCTAGTTGTCTTAGGAAACCCTAGAATTTAAAATACGGAAAACTACACTTTGCAAATAAATACCCTTTACTTTATAAAACCGTTTTCTAAAGGATCAGTATTTTACAATCTTTGCAAATCGCCGCTACAACCCATCTTTGGGGAACCCGTTAGGGATAGTACGGTTTATCGTGCACCCTCGGGCTTAGTAGTGCGAGATTCAGACCTCCGCAAGGAGCATTCGGTCTCGAAAGGTTTAAAATACGACATCTTAAGAAAATGAGATTTTTGGAATATAAAATATTTACTAAAATTATTTTTGTATAAACATATGTATATTTATCATTTAAATATCTATTTTATTATAATATAAATTTTTCACCTTTTCCTAAAGAATCACAAGAATATATTTTACACTAAAATACCATGAACTTCAAATAAATCAAAATTGCAGATAAATACCATTATTTATAAAACTAGGATATTTTCACTAGAAATGTCACAATATAAAATCCACCATCATTACAACTCTAAAGACGAGTAATAAATACTTGAGGGGTATTTTGAAAAGTATATAAATGTATTTTTACATAAAACCCCCTCAAGTTTTATAAATTACCCTAAGAACCTTAGCAATTATAAGACTTCGATTCACATCCCTGATTGTCTGACTCGGGTTTGAGTCTGATTAATCTGACTTGAATATGATTCAAGTCAATCTATAATCTACAAGTTTCCAATTCAAAATGAACACATGAATCCATGAATACAATTATCAACTTGACTGAACCGAACCATGGATATATATTCCTTTTACATGATTCTCAGTATTCCATTTACATGACTCTACGGTTACAACTGCTCCCTGATATCATGGTTTCGGTCAGTCAGTCAATCAATCATACAACCAATACAATTTTACAAGATGACAATACAAACAAGACATCACGAGGTTTAAGGGGTAGATTGGTACGGAAGGTGTTAAAGGTGGCACGAGGTGGTCAGATTTAATACACCTAACATGAATCCAGTTGTTGTTGTACCGTGGCATAAACGGTTCCTTGTACTATACGTGCCTCTAGTCTCTGGCATATAGAGACTCCCCTCGTATACACTGGCATCCTTCTGTATCAAACTACAGACAACAGCGTTGACATAACATTACAACAATAGTATACAATTTTAAAAGATATCTTCTTATTCTTTCTTTTCTACTTTCCTCTTACCTTTGGGACTTACCGAGCGACCTGTTCGCTGACGACATTCTGTTTCTTTCTTCTTTGAATGTCGTCTTTCTTCTTTGAATATCGTCAGGTGATTTGGACCCGGCGGAGATCGAGCCATCACAGGAAGACTTGGAGCAGTTTGCCGAAGACTCTGCACTTTAGTTCATTGTACACTGTCCTTTCTGTATTTTTCATTTCCTGTTATGCCACTGTTTAGGCATCTTTTTATTTCAGTTGTATTTTCTTTCATGCATTGTACAAAGAATGTTAATAAATAAAAGTTGTTGTTCTTTTTATTTCTTGTCTCTTGTGTATTTACTTTATATTGCTTAGATACGCTTAGCGTATGTACTTCTGAGTATATACGTAGCGGACCTCGTCGCGTCCCCTTCGTCGTACACTGGGAAGCGGGGAGTGACAATAACCTTGAAAGAAAAATTTGGGTTAGGACAGATTCAAAATATATGATAAGATTCAAGGAATAGGTATTGTAAGGAATGTTTTCAGTTGCCGGTTCTTATATTATATTGCTTAGGTTGTCCACACAGTACTGAACTGCATGGTAGGGTTCCATACAGCTCTGACCTGCATGGGCCACCAACAAAACCTGTCACGCCCTGCTTCCCACTGTACGGGCAGAGGACGCGACGAGGTCACTACATATTTACTCTGAAGTAAATACACTAAGCATATCTAAGCAATATAAGTAAAATGCACAAGAGACAGAGACAATAGATATAATTGAACATCAACTTTATTTATTAAAATTCTTTTTACAATATATCTGAAAAGTAAATATATGGAATGAAAAGCAATGCCTAAATAGTGGCATAACAGAAATGGAAAGTACTGAAATGAAATGTACAAGTAACTAGAGCTCCGTGTCGAAGGCTAGCTGATCCAAGTCCTCGCTGGTGGGCTCGATCTCCTGAAGGTCCGAATCACCTGACGACATTCCAAAGAAGAAGAAAGAGAATGTCGTCAGCGAAAAAATCGCTCGGTAAGTCCCAAAAATAGACAATGGAATAAACAGAATAGAGAGTATATTGTTATAATGTTATATTTAGTGTTAACGTTGTTGTTTGTAGCTTGGTACAGAAGATACCAGTGTATACGAGAGGAGTCTCACTAGACCAGAGATTACGGTATATGGAGTACAAGGCTCCGTCGATAATACTACGGAATAACGGCATGGATGTAATTACGTCTTAAGTGACCACCTCGTGCCACCTTTAACATATTCCGTACCAGTCTACCCCTTTATAAACCCCGCGATGTCTTGATTGTATTGATATATTGTTTGAATTGTATATTGTATATAGATGGATGACTTGCCGAAACCATGATATCAGTAATAGAACGGATATAATGGATGATCATGTAGATGAAATATATCCATGGTTTGGTTCAGTCAATATAGTTGATATAGATTGAATAGATGGATTCATAGATCCATGTTGTATTGTAGTTTGATACTTGAATCATATTCAAGTCAGATTGATTATATTGAGACTCAGTCTAAGTTAGACAATTAAAAAAGAAATTGAATCCTGAATTAGGTTTTGGTGTTATCGGTGACCGCTGCACATGGACGGTAGGATTTGTGTCTTTTTCAAAGATGATTACCGTATTGATAACACTGTTTGTTAAGTTGTCTACCTTAAATAGGAAAGCACTCATATCTCCGGCTCCCTGAGGCTCAAGAGACCGGTCCCGCTTAAACCTATGTTTACTAGGGTTCTTATTGTAATTTAGTATAACTTGAGGGGTTTTATGTAAAAATAATTTTGTATAATTTTCAAAATACACCTCAAATATTTTATTATCATCTTTAGAGTTTTCATTGATGTATATTTTATCATTGGGACATTTCTAGTGAATAAAAGCTAATTTCATAATATATGGTATTTATTTGTAATATTGGAATTGTTTGGTATTTTCTTGTAAATGGAATATTTTTCTTGAATTTTGGAAATGTGAAATATTATAAATATTAAAAATAGATATTTTGATATTAATTACACACACACACACACACATATATATATATATTAAAAACATAAGTTTTATTTAAAATAGAAATCACATTTTTCTAAAGAAAATTGTATTTTAAATCTTTCGAGACCGTATGCTCCTTGTGAAGGTCTGCATCTCGCACTACTAAATCCGAGGATGTACGATAATCCGCACCATCCTGAACAGGTTTCCCGAAATGGGTTGTAGCGGCACATTACAAAGATTTGTTAAAAATACACATTTTGTAGAAAAAAGGATTTTTTATAAGTCGGAGGTAGTTATAAGTAAAATCGTATTTTCCCCAAAACTATATTCCCAAATTCCATCGTGCTATATTACATATGAGTATTGTAAGGAGGTAGGTCATTACCTCGTGAGTTTTCTAAAGCTAGCATGGTTAAAAGATATAAATATGTCGATATGAAATATAAAGGTATTTTACTGTAAAAGTGGAATAAAATTTGCTACGATTATTATTTTAATATCAAATTTGTTCTATTGTCTTAGTTAATGAGTATTAAACCAGATAGCAAAAGTTGTAGGTTTGTTATTAAGAAAATGTTGTATTTTTGAAAGAAAAGAGAATCGGAAACCGGATAACTCCGCTTTCGACACGTTTTAAGGATTAAGAATTTGAGAATAGCAAAAGAGGAGAGAAGTGGGACTTAGGTGTTTAGGGTCAAGAGAAGAGGAAGAGGAAGATTGGGGAAGCACCGGTGCGTCGTTTCGTCGCCGGAAACTCCTCTGATCGTCGTTGGAAGTTCGTCGGAACTTCGCCCTTTGCTAACTCCACTGGCATACAAAAAGTCTTGAGAATTTTCTTGAGAGTTTCGGCAGAGATTTGAGAGTGAGGGGGGTGTGATTTGAGGTGTGGTATTTATAGGAAAAATTAAGGTTTAGGGTAATGAATGGGTGTATTAAAATTTGTATTAAAAATGGATTAAATAGGGTTTTAATTTGCTCTATAAATGTGCAAGGAATTTAAATAATACAGGGGTTATGGGGGAGTTCAAGAGTCGTCATAGAATGGAAGAAATTAGGGTTTTTGGCTGAGTCGGCCAGCGGCGCCGGCCGATTCACGCATCCCGCCGGCCCGAGTCGGCAGAGTCGGGGCTCGCCTCGACGCCACGTGTCACTGAAGCTTGGACTTGACTCGTGGACCCGTTTGTTTTATGTGTGACTCTTGGTTTTATGGGTTATGCACGTGTAGACTCTTAGTCTTCTAAAAAGATTAAAAGAAATCAAATTAAAAAGATAATGTGGCTGATGGGATTTGAACTTTGGTGCTTTGTAACAGCAGTGCAAGGCTTTACCAATGAGGTACAAGCTCTTTCTTGTTGTTCAAAAGCAAAACAAATTTATAACTTGTGCTCAGGCTCAAGTATCCCTTTCTGTATTTTTGAAAAAAAATTGTACAGAAAGTTTATGGTTGTTACACTTTTTTCCGCCTTCCACCAAACCCGTAAATTGTCCATGAGCTGCAATTTCGCAAAACAAACCCAAGCAATTTCTGGCACTTGTGCCGCTACCAGGTCATTTTCAATGCTTTGAGCCCATTCCTCAGCTTCTAAGGGGCTCTCTTTTCCTGCGAATTGCTTGTGGTGCAAGGCCCTGAATTGCTTCACCCCTGGTGCTTCTGCCTCTGGTCGGTTCATCAGGATAGCAGTCTGCTGCTGCTCCCCTTCCAGGAGGCTGCGGATCGCCTCAAGCAAAACCGTCTGCTTATTGATCGGAGCAGCTACGGCAGGTGTAATCGGTAGTGGAGGTGGATGTTGTTGAAGTTGGTGCTGGTATTGTTTGGGGAACTTGAAAGAAAAATTTTGGATTATGACAGATTCAAAATATATGAAATGATAAGATTCAAGAAATATGAATTGTAAAGAATGTTTTCAGTTGTCGGTTCTTGTGTTGTATTGCTTAGGTTGTCCACGTAGAGCTGACCTGCATGGGCCACCAACAAAACCTGTCACGCCCCGCTTCCCAGTGTACGGATACAAACAAGACATCGCGGGGTTTAAGGGGTAGATTGGTACGAAAGGTGTTAAAGGTGGCACGAGGTGGTCAGATTTAATACACCTAACATGAATCCAGTTGTTGTTGTACCGTGGTATAAACGGTTCCTTGTACTATACGTGCCTCTAGTCTCTGGCATATAGAGACTCCCCTCGTATACACTGGCATCTTTCTGTACCAAGCTACAAACAACAGCGTTGACATAACATTACAACAATAGTATACAATTTTAAAAGATATCTTCTTATTCTTTCTTTTCTACTTTCCTCTTACCTTTGGGACTTACCGAGCGACCTGTTCGCTGACGACATTCTGTTTCTTTCTTCTTTGAATGTCGTCAGGTGATTTGGACCCGGCGGAGATCGAGCCATCGCAGGAAGACTTGGAGCAGTTTGCCGAAGACTCTGCACTTTAGTTCATTGTACACTGTCCTTTCTGTACTTTTCATTTCCTGTTATGCCACTGTTTAGGTATCTTTTTATTTCAGTTGTATTTTCTTTCATGTATTGTACAAAGAATGTTAATAAATAAAAGTTGATGTTCTTTTTATTTCTTGTCTCTTGTGTATTTACTTTATATTGTTTAGATACGCTTAGCGTATGTACTTCTGAGTATATACGTAGCGGACCTCGTCGCGTCCCCTTCGCCGTACACTGGGAAGCGGGGCGTGACAGGTTTGTTGGTGGCCCATGCAGGTCAGAGCTGTATGAAACCCTATCATGCAGTTCTGTTCTGCGTGAACAACCTAAGCAATATAACACAAGAACCATCAACTAAAACATTCTTTACAATTCATGTTCCTTGAATCTTGCAATTTCATATTTCTTGAATCTTATAATTTCATGTACTTAAATCTTTCCTAACCCAAATTTTTCTTCAGGATTATGGATTCTCCGAACAAAACCAGCACCAACGTCAACAACACACCTCCAGCACTACCTCTCACACCAGCTGTTCCTGCGCCACCTACCGAGCAGACAGTGCTACTTGAGGCGATCCGCAGCCTTTTCGAGGGACAGCAACAACTCTTAAACCGTCCCGAGACTGACGCTCCAGGGATAAAGCAATGCAGGGATTTACATCCGAAGCAGTTCTCAGGAAAGGGGAGCCTACTGGAAGCGGAGGAATGTGCTCAAAGTATCGAGGATGATCTGGCCGCAGCACAAGTGCCAGACATAGCTTGGGTCCGTGTGGCTAAACTACAGCTCACGGACAATGCTCGCAACTGGTGGAAGGCGGAAGAAAGCCGTATTACACAGCCTATTGAATGGAAGACTTTTCGCGAGAAGTTCGACGCGAAATACTTCCCTGTGACTGCCAGGTTTGCCATGGAGCAGCAGTTCATTCATCTACAACAAGGATCGATGTGAAACAAATCGGTAGATGAATACGACGCTGAATTCACCATGTTAAGCCGGTAAGATATGTCGCAATAGTTCAATTTTTAAATATCACATACTACACAGCTAACACTATCCTTGAACAGATTCGCGACACATTTGATACCGACGGACGAGATCAGAGCCCGTCGCTTTCAATAAGGACTGGACACGGAGATTCAGGCTGCTCTAGCCACAGGAAATTTTTTGACTCATGAGGATGCTCTGGAAGCTGCCCGCAGTTATGAGGCAGTGATAAAACCAAGAGGCAGACCTCAGTCTGCAGGAGTCAAGCGCCTTGCCAACCAGATGGCAGGTGGAGCCTCGTCCAGACCACCTTTTGTGCCATGACGTCCTGGAGCACCAATCAACAGGCCCAGCCAGCCTTTTGTAACTACTGCAAGAGAAATGGGCATCTGGCGAGAGATTGCCGGCGTGCGAACAACCTTTGCTTGATCTGTGGCTCAGCTGCTCATGGTATTGGGTCTTGTCCTCATAAACAAAATCCAGTTGCTGCACCCAGGCCAGCAAACAATTATCCACAGCGTCCAGCCATCCAAGCCCCTGCTCCAAGACTTGCACTACCTGCACCACCCAGAGGACCACAAGCTGCACCACCTCCTCGTCAGTTCCATCAAGCTCAACGGAACGTTCCGAGTAATGCTCCTCAGGCCAGGAGGAATGTACCCAAGCGCCAGGCTTTCACGATGTCTGTGGAAGAAGCTGAGGCCACTGGCCAAGTCATTACTGGTAAACTTTCCTTCTCAAACTTATCTTTTAGTCTTGGTTATATACACACTTTCCCTATACCTAAAACATAACCCATATACTTAGGTACAATCCTAGTAGCCTCACTACCTGCATTTGCACTGTTTGATACTGGAGCATCCTACTGCTTTATGTCGCAACGGTTTGTCCGAACCCATGCGATTCCAGTCTCAACGCTTGTATCCAGCTGGAATGTCAGTTCCGGAAATGGCGTTCTAAAGGTAACTATGGGATACAGTTTGTGTCCAGTCGTCGTCTGCAGCCGAGAGTTTTATGCTGACTTCAAAGTACTGGACATACCGAACTTCGATGTGGTTCTAGGAATGGATTGGCTTGGAACTTTTTATGCTACCATCGACTGTCGTCAAAGGAGGGTAGTATTCGAGATTCCAGACCATCCGGTCTTCTATTTCAAAAGCGGAGACCGTACCCTGGAGCTAAGTACCTACAAAGCGAAACCATGGGAAGCAGTAGTTGCAGCAGCTCAAGCAGAAGAAGAATTAATACCAGAGGTAGTTCGAGAGTTCGACGATGTATTTCCTGACGATATATCAGGTTTGCCTCCCGATCGAGCTCTTGAATTCAATATTAATTTAGTACCAGGAGCCCAACCGGTAATCAAAGCACCTTATAGATTAAGTCCGGAAGGTTTGAAGGAAGTCCGTACACAGTTGGACGAATTATTGGCGAAATGATGGATTCGTCCCAGCACTTCAAGTTGGGGAGCACATGTACTACTGGTGAAGAAGAAGGAAGGTTCATACAGAATGTGCATCGATTATAGGGCCTTGAACGAAGTCACTATAAAGAACAAGTATCCACTTCCGCGCATCGATGATTTATTCGATCAGCTAAGTGGATCTTGTGTGTTCTCTAAATTGGATCTTCGTTCAGGTTATCATCAGGTGAAGGTCAAGGAAGCTGATATTCACAAAATAGCTTTCAGAACTCGCTATGGACATTACGAATTTTTAGTGATGCCATTTGGAGTGACCAATGCACCAGCAATATTCATGAACCTAATGAATCAAGTTTTCCGGGAGTACTTAGACAGGTTTGTTGTCATCTTCATCGACGACATCCTGATGTATTCCAAGAG
The DNA here is from genome assembly GCA_030015575.1 of Agapanthus africanus. Lineage (NCBI taxonomy): Eukaryota > Viridiplantae > Streptophyta > Magnoliopsida > Asparagales > Amaryllidaceae > Agapanthus > Agapanthus africanus. Next base: position 450,666,209 of record JASDDO010000010.1, on the reverse strand, counting down.
TCGAAAAGAGCATGCAGATCATCTACGAATTGTCCTGGAAACTCTTCGACAATATAAGCTTTATGCCAAGTACAACAAGTGCGAGTTTTGGCTAAATCAAGTTGGTTTTCTTGGACATATTTTATCAAGAGAAGAAATTTCTGTGGATCCATCCAAAGTTTCAGCAGTTAGCGAATGCCCTACACCCAAGTCAGTGAAGGACATTCGGAGTTTCTTGGGTCTAGCTGGATATTACAGAAGGTTCATTGAAGGATTCTCAAAGATAGCAACACCCCTGACCAAGCTCACACGAAAAGATGAAGAATTTGTGTGGTCAGAAGCATGCGAACAAGCTTTCGTAGAACTCAAGTCAAGATTGACATCTGCACCTATTCTCGTAATACCGGATCAATCTGGAGGATTCGAAGTGCATTGTGATGCATCCGGTAAGGGATTAGGATGTGTTCTACATCAGCACGGTAAGGTTATGGCTTATGCTTCAAGATAACTGTAGACTCATAGGCACAACTATCCGACGCATGATCTGGAGTTGGCAGCTGTCATCTTCGCTCTCAAGATTTGGCGCCACTATTTACTTGGTGAACGAGTGAACATCTACACAGATCATAAAAGTCTGAAGTACGTGTTTACTCAGAAGGAGTTGAATATGCGGCAGAGAAGATGGTTAGAACTCATAGCGGACTTTGACATCAACTTGCAATATCACCCAGGGAAGGTGAATGTAGTACCTGATGCTCTTAGTCGCCAACCATTATCGATGAATCTCACCGCTCAGTGGAATCTTCAGCAAGACTTGCATCAGATGGAGATTGAAGTAGTCATGCCAGGTAATGCTTCAAGTTTGATGAATCTACAAGTTCAATCAACCATTGTCAATCAGATCAAAGCAGCTCAAGCAAGTGATGCTAAGTTGCAAAGGATCAAAGAACAAGTGGAGAATGGACTCAGAACAGATTTCATCATCCATGAAGACGGATCTTTGAGATACGGCAGCAAGTTGTGTGTACCAAAAGGTCCTGTTCGGGAAGAGTTAATGAAAGAAGCTCACAGCTCTCCCTACTCAGTACATCCTGGAGGTACCAAAATGTACAAAGATCTACGTCAGAATTATTGGTGGCATGGAATGAAACGTGAAGTAGCCAGAAGCGTCGCAAAATGTTTGGTGTGTCAGCAAGTAAAGGCTGAACATCACAGGACAGCTGGACTACTTCAACCGTTACCAATCCCAGAAAGGAAGTGGCAACACATCACGATGGATTTTGTGACTGCTTTTCCTCACAGCACAAAGGGTAATGATGTTATATGGGTCATTGTGGATCGACTCACAAAGTCGGCTCACTTCATCCCATTTCGAGTTGGCCAATCAACTAAGACACTAGCAATGAAGTACATGGAGGTAATAATCTACTTAAGATTTAAACTCTTCATAATGTACTATCTCTGATACCCATGAACTCATACAGGAAATTGTGAGACTTCATGGAGTACCGGTCTGCATTGCCTCCGATCGTGACACCAGGTTCCGATCGCAATTTTGGCAGAGTCTGCAAGCAAGCTTAGGAACAAGTCTGAACTTCAGCACGGCTTATCATCCACAAACAGATGGTCAGTCGGAACGAACTATTCGGATCTTGGAGGATATGCTCAGAGTGTGTATGCTAGACTTCAAAGGATCATGGGATGATCACCTGCATCTTGTAGAGTTCGCGTACAATAACAGCTACCAAGCAAGCATATGAATGGCGCCTTTTGCAGCATTGCACGGAAGGAAGTGTCGATCAGCATTAAGTTGGGACGCCATCGGAGATAGGGAACTTCTTGGACCAAAGATGATAGTAGCGACCGTTGATGTGGTTCGTACTATTAGGGAAAGGATGCGCAAATCCCAAGATCGACATAAGCACTGGGCTGATGCAAAGAGACGACACTTGGAGTTCCAACCAGGAGATTACTTATTCTTGAAGATATCTCTGAACCGCGAAGTGATCCGATTTGGAAGAAGGGGTAAATTGAGTCCGAGATACATTGGACCGTTCGACATACTCGAACGAGTTGGTGAAGTGGCATACCACTTAGCGCTTCCACCCTCATTGGAAGGAGTACATAATGTGTTCCATATATCCCAACTCAAAAAGTATGTGAGTGACCCCAGCCATGTACTTGATCATTCCGAGCTCACTATACAGCTCGACTTGTCTTGTGAGCAACAGCCTGTGGAGATCCTGGACAGGAAAGTGAAGACACTTCGGAACAAAGAAGTTAACTTGGTCCGGATAATGTGGAGGAAAGACACTCCAGGAGAATCCACTTGGGAAAGGGAAGATGAAATGCGTGCAAGATATCCTCACCTCTTTGTAAACTAGTCCTCAAAGAAAAGTTATAAATTTCGAGGACGAAATTTTTGTAAGGAGGGTAGATTGTAACAACTACAATTTTTGTATACATAAAATTGATTTAAAAATTGAAGTATACTTGGGGTATTTAATGTTGCTGTTACCACTTTAAGTATTTATTTTCCCATAATAATTACAAGAAGGAGCTTGTAGCTCATTGGTAATACCTTGCACTGCTGAACCAAGCTACCAGAGTTCAAATCCCATACCCCACATTATTTTTTATATTGAATTTTTTTAAAATCTTTAGAATACCAAGAGTTTACACGTGCATATCTCACAAAAACTCCACTACACCCAAAGATGAAACACTTGCAGGAGTTAGATGAACCGTTGGGGGGATCCTGGCCGCCAGACTCGGTCGGGAATCGGCCAACTCGACCTCGACTCGGCCGACTCAGTGCTCCGACCGAGTCACGGCCGAGTCACCCCTGAGTCGTCCGATTCCGGTGACGGCCCCAACATGAAAGTTGTGTCTTTTCATATTCCCTATGCACCTGCAAAATTTCAGCCTCGGACCACTTCCAGAGCTCTTTAAAAACCCCAATTACTCTACTTTTAATACATTTTTATTACATTTTATCACATTTTTATTTTTAACTTTTCATCTACCCTAACCCTAGCCTAACTCTATAAATACATCCCCTACCCTCTACCCTCTCATCACAAAACCCTAGGCTTACTCTCTCAAAATTTTCCAAGAAGTGTGTGCTTTGAAAACAAGTTCGCGGCGAAGCTCCGACGAAATTCCGGTGGGAATTCCGGCGACGTTTTTAGAAACAACCGGCGACGAACCAACGCCTCGGAAACTCCCTTAGTTCCCCTACACTCCTTAGTATAGATCGAAACCCATAAGTCCCATTCTATCTGTAAGTCCACGGTAGCGCCCCGGCCGTCTAACAGACGTCAAATGCGGAACAAAAACTTTTTATAACTGGCGCTATCGCATACTATAACCCGGATCTGCCATTAAAGCTAAACTAACAAACTACAAAGTGGGTAGAAGAGTTATACCGAACGATCCGAGTCCTTCGGTCTTCAACCATCATCCCATGATTTGTTGTGGCTGCTCCGATCTCCTGAATCTCCAGTCTTCTCGTCTAGGTGGCACCACGTCGACGGATCTTTAAACGGGCTCCCGCCTCTGAACCGAGACAACTCGGTCGTCAAGTTTGCTAAAAGAGACGACCAAGATGATATAGAGAATGAGTAGAACACTTTGTCTCGTTACGTCCAAGGCTATGGACGAACGGTTAATGAAGTTGCCTTTTGGAATCGTGATGGAATGAAAAGAGCTTTGAAATTTCCATACACATAAACTATAATCTTTTCTTAAAACAACAACCATAATCTCACAAGAGGGGAGGGGCCGGCCATATATGGTGAGGGGGTGAGTGTAGGAGAGGGGAGAGTGACCATAGCATTAATGAAGAGAATGTGTCACTGATACACCTAGTATGAACACAATTAATGCAAGTGATGAATCACTAACCTTGTCATCTAAAACATTAAATGACCATCAATGCACTAATCCACCTCACCATCCTAGTCACCATTCTAGAACCTTCTAGAAACACGACTCACCTCATGACTCACCCTCAAGAAGAAAAGATAAATCCGCATTTTACCGAATGTTAAATACGACCGATAGAAAACTGGAAACTGGCAACTTCCAAAAGTGATCCTGAAACGAATTTCAGGATAACCCCGTAATGGTATAAACATACCCGCATTTGTATTACGACCGAATACAAATGCAACTGAGACAAAGATATTATATCTACACAGCATAATACTCGGATCCGGCTTAAACCAAAGCCGACCAGTATTATCTGCCCGAAAAATGACACGTGCGAAAACGCACGTGCATTTTTCGAACCCTGCCATAAAACCATACAGCCTCAACAACGTTTCGCCCGAACTAGGGAAAGTGTCTGTGGGGGACTAATGACTCATCAACACACTAGCACTGGGTATAACCACTAGCACGTCAGAGGTACGAGCTGTATGTAACGTTTGCCTATGTATTGATAGGAAGGGAAGCAGACGAGCGAACTCATCTCTAAACCCTACTGAGCCTAACAGTGACAATATACATACAGTCCGGTCCGTTCGTCTATGAGTATCGCATATCTGCCTAGGGGGCTGGTAATGTCAGACCCCCATTAGTGGTATAAATCGTGTCAGAGAGTGGCCCAGAACACCCTGAGATACTACTGGAGTACCTACCAGTAAATCTCTTGCCTCGGCCGAGAGCTTTGTGTAATGGCTCTCCTAGACACAGCGCGATCTCACCCCCAATACCGGGAGAGACGAATCCCCTGCCGATCCGCTCACTTGCCTCCATGTGGCTCGAGACTGTACCCAAAAAAGACCTGTTTGCACGACTCCTTTGAGCCGTGGTAGGGTAGAAATCAAAGCACTGTGGGAACTCACACGAGACAAATGACGACCTCAGGTCGATGAACCTGTACACATGTCACCAAAGAACTGCTATCTGACGATATGTATAATACCAACTAGTATGTTCCCGGCGAGTCCTGTCCGGTGTACTCATAACCCAATGAGCACCTGTATACATCTTAGGTGATCAAACTGACACCAGTGGCTTGTGAGACCGGCCACCGCCCCTCGTCGGGGTCTCGACTGTATACACTAGTCTATTCTGGAGTATCGATGCCCTGTCTCGAAACTCCCACGACTAGGGACACTTTAAGGATGTGCTTATAGACCCCAGCTCCCACGTATATGATCGCCATCATACTGCTGGCAGTCAAGCAAGAATCCTATGGGCTCTATCATCATGCAATAGTGAACTAATGCATGTATACGATGATAAAGACAAACCAGATAGCATACTATCATCTCGAGCAAGACTGTCATATCGGTATAGGTCCTGCCTCAATCATTGCAATCACGTGCCTGCGATCTAATAATTGACTTTGAGGGCACTATCTCCAAAAATCTCCCACTTGCACTTAAGGCTAATTATTGCGATATCGCATACTCACAGCCCGTGTGATACCGAACACCCAACTCCTCTACTAATCAGTTTCACAAAACTAGTTTGTAAAACTCTTGTGTTCGAGAAATAGCCTCAGTGAGTGGATCCGCCCTGATGTTTCTTTCTATATCTCTCTAAATCTCAAGTTCGCGGAGAAAGACATCTCCTGAATCGAGTAATACCTGTCTTAGAATATGTCTGAATATCTGATGGGACCTAGTTCATAAATGAACTCCAAATCCAAACTTCTTAGACTGTATCGATCACTGAACCTAATCAGTATCCAGCACCATGTCTCCCACAGTATCCTCTTGGACCACCTGTCCATAATACTGTCTCTCGTCAGAGGAAAAACTATAACTCTGACAATCACTCTGTCATCCATGTCACCTTTGAAGCCTGGAATGATAACCGTCTCCCGAAGGAGGCTGCCGTTATCAAATCCGTAGAACATTCACTTATGTTCTAAAACTGCTTCCTTATGTTTCTCCAGGATTGGATTAATATAAACTTATTGCATCTAGTGCAAAAACAACATCTGGTGTGATACTTGACTTCTCATGATTGACTCAATTGCCTAAGCAAGTGATCTGCCAATCATGCACATCCCTCTCTCCTTTAGTCTGTAAGACAACTTTAGAGAGGGTGACTCCATCACCTGCAGGTACACCACCATGCCAGGAGTCATCTATTCTAAAAACCATTAGAATACTGTCAAAGTACCCACATTGGGAAACTACCCAAATCTAGATCTAAAACCATAGATCTAGAATCCAGAATGTCTAATATTATATCCATATCCTATCTGGAGAAACAACTGTGTGACGACCAAAGTACAACCGATCATAGTATAGGAATTTTACTTCCTACTCTGTGTATGTCATCTAAATACCAGGACATCACACCCTACTACCTCCTTAACAGATCCATCCCCTATTCTGATGAAGTCAAACCCATGACTTTCACATCAAAATAAGATGATCTATCTCCGCTATAACTGCTCGAGTCTATAAATAGACATAAGCTACTTGTCCACTATGCTTCCGCTGCTCCCACTGACTATGACAACGCTCTGACAGAATAATATCTACGTACACTTCTAAAGCTAGTTTAGAATGACGTTATACTTATCCTCGTGCCGGATTTCATAGTCTGGAACAACAGTAGTGTCAAGTTTGGGTAAACAAGAACCTCCCTGTCACCGTCCTTGAGGTTACCGGAGTACCTCTCGGGTGTCTGAGGTTACCAACCATATCTGCGGAGTGGCTATTGGAATGTCAAACCTGATTGAATATATAGGTCCTATTAAATTTTCCGTAATCGTTTGCGGTTCTGGAATCATTTTCAGTTCTACCATACTCCCACTACTGTTTTCAGAAAAATTCCATTTTAATAAAACTGTGGCGAGTTAAGAACAATATCACTATTGATCTTTCAGATGGTAGAAAGTTAACCCTTGACTAAGCCCGGGTCAATCCACAAACTGCCATTACAGAAACGTGCCTTGAGTTATCCAGAGTCTGGTTTTAAGCATAAGCCGGACAACTCCCCGTATCTTAACTTCATTAAGATATGAACCATTCTATATAAAATATAGAAAAAGATGCACTAATTTAATTGGAACTAGATTCAAATCATGCAGCTGTCTCCAGTGCATATCAACTTAATGGAAAAAGGCTAATCAGCATTGCTCAACTTAGGAATCCATCCAATTATGAGTAACCTGAAAGAGAAACAAGTTTCTCAAAACCATTACTATTATCTGAATACCATTCACAAGAATCTACATCTTCGATCTTTTTGAAAAATCCCGATACTTGCGACATCCGGTTCTCTACTTTATTCTTATACCCACAACTTCTCAAAACTTAGACATTGTATTTCTACGAAACACTTGTCTAAAACTAGAGAAGTCACAAGTAAACAGAACATAGTACGAGGACCTACCCCTTTGTCCTGACGGACACTGGACAACATACAATACTCTGTATAAGTCTCCTGAGTTTGAATAACTCAAAAACCTGTGCATCGTAGGTTGAAAACTGTACCCAGGCGATTTCCTCAAATATCACCAATTACAACGAATTCCGATATAATGAGGATGATCACCTTAATTCCCAATAACTTACTCTCACTCATCATCTGTAAAAACCATACAGATATGAGAATGAAACCTGGTAAATACATACCCTGGAGTAAGTATTTAATCGGGAAAACAGTTTTCTTTTAACAATACGCGGTGAAACTGAAACATTAAAATGTCTCGTAGGGGTATACTAGTATTCCTAGTAATGCCTTTTCCATAATCCTATTCATGACTGTAACCGTATATTTCTTTGCCATCTCTCCAAATCTCTATATTTGTCTTTAGTCGTTACCTTCTGTACACCATCGTTAGGCTAAATGGTTTTCTTCCTTCCCTACCGTTCGGCACCAGCCTATGGTTTGGAAGAAGACTATCCAGTAAGCATAATAGGTGTACCCTCCTAAACCAAGGAGTACTCGCAACTTGAGAGAAGGTGATGATAAAAGACAACTGAATAATACCTTATTCTCTTTCTCCTAAACTGGGGAAAAAGCAAAGGTGAAATAGGAGTGGCGATGAAGTACGCAGTTTGGTCGTGAATGATAGCAGTCGCAATTTACTTTGTCCTCTTTCTAATCCCTTTATTTTGCCTTTAGTTATTACCTTCTGTACACCCTACTTAGGCTAATTGGTTTTCCTCATTCCCTACCTTTCGGCACCTGCCTATGGTTTGGAATAAGACTATCCAATAAGCGTAATAGGTGTAATCTCCTAAACTAAGGAGCCCTCGCAACCTGAGAGAAGGTGATAATAAAAGACAACTGAATAAACCAATTCTATTTCTCCTGAACCTGGATCCATCCTCGAAGAAGTCCCTTCGAGTTCGTATATAACCATACGATGGATCTATCCAATGGAAGTGGATATCCGTAGTAATACGGGGTGTTCTGAGAAATGCAAAGGGTAAAAGAAGGAGCGGCAATGACTTATGCAACTTAGACAATCCAAAAGTCAGTATTTTAAGAAGGTTCGGTCAACTTGGTCAATGAGTCATAGTCTAGGGTCGGTCATAGGTCGCTGCCAAAAAGAGAGAGAGAGAAAAGAAACACTCTGCGTGCACTCTAACCTAGATCAGAATGGTTATCACTTTATCTAATCAGGAAACCTCCCACTGTAATCTCAATTTCTCCTCTAAACCTGAAAGAAGAATTAGTCGGGATCACCCGAAGAGTAAACCAACTCATCAGTGAGAATCGGGATCCAACTATCATCGTATGATAACTTGATGGAAGCCACTCAAGTTATCACACTCCAGAAGGTATGCGCATGCCTGGCAAGTTTGCTGTGTTTGAAACTTCCGATATGATTTTTGCCCCATTCTCTTATGACCTTGGCTAAGGGCCAAATATCTCATAAGTCACATGTCAAGTTCTATCCATCATTATCCAGGTCAATTTGAACCCACCCGTACATACTCTTGACTAAGGGCCAAGTATAGTAATACGACTGTCCCAAACCAACGCATCTATCTATGCAACATGTGAATACCCAGCAGCTACCAAACACTATGCCTTAACTAAGGGCCAAAATACATAGCTTGAATACTACTGACCATTCATATGAAATGACGGAAGGCTACGGCTGGTTTTTGGCGAAAAACCTTTAACGTAATGAACTTGATTTCGTTGAAGGAACCTGATAGCTTTTTATAAAAATATAGTGGCGAAAACCTTTTGCTAAAGAGGTCACTCCCGGTGAAGGGATCTCGGCTCTTTCCTCGTGGAATGAGGTGCAGGATATTCTAACTGAATACCACGATACAAAGCAACTTGTAATCGACTATATTAAAGTTATTACCCTGACGTAAACTTCTGCCCAAGGGGTCACTCCGGGTGAAGGGATCTCGGCCCTTGCCTCATGGAATGAGGTGCAGGATATTCCAACTGAATACCGCTATGCAAAACAAAAGGAAGCATCTTCGTAATAACACTTTTAAAATTTGTTCCAACAACATCAAATATAGGTTTGTTTTATCCTTGCATTGATAAGAATCAATGCAGTCCCATCAATCAATCACACCAGAAAAGAACGAAAATAAAAATGTACGTATATGCCATCCGCATTCGCCACTGGGTCCCGTCATCACCCGTTAGGTTACTTAACTAACGACAGAGCGGGGGCTGGACTAGCGCGGGTGTAAAACATATACAACATCTAATAGTATATATACCAATATACAATAATCGCTCCAGGCGTGATAATATGCAACATTACAGAAAAGTAATAAGTATCACAGAACAATACAGATAAACTGGGATCCCCGGGTTTCACAGAGCCGCTACTGAAACCCAATGTTCCCCTGGTCGTGTGGATAGCCTGTGCAATGAAACCTAGACCCCTACGGGTGCGGCAAGTTACCCGCCAAAACCTGAAACGAGGTAGTCCCCCACAACATAGTGAATGGAACACCCGGCACTTCATGGAATCCGGTAAATTGAGCACCCCTCCTTGGGTCAACCTGTACCCCCTACGAGTGCGGCGAATAATCTGGCAATTCTAGAGTGAGGTCCCTCTGCCTCTCAAAGCCATGAGATACGGACCCGTTGCCCTCCAGAACCCGGCTATCCGTGCACTCCTTCGCGGGATAAACCTAGTACAGAAATAAAAATATGTACAATGGGTACATCGACCTCAACCCGGTCGTATCCCAAAAGAATATTATACAACAGGCAGTGACGGCAGTCCACAGGTTGGACGCTCGTCCCGCAATATCAAATGTACAAATAAATCCAAACTGCACTATCGTTGCACCCTGCTATCCACCACGACAAATCCGCAACATCACAGCACAACACAGAACATCAACGTGAATGTCACGTTCGCAAACCCGTCTAAAAGAACTATAACAATTAGACGCGGTTTACCGATCAAATGACAATCCCGGTCGGAGATATAAAGTAAGTGCTGCATACTAACAAGTTTAAAATTTCGATCGATAAAATTTCCCGAAGTGGGCCCCACGTACATCTGCTATACAGTAACAAAATCTGGGCCCAAAAGAACAGTACCAAAAACCACAACTTCCCAAGGAAAGCCTACTGGAGAATTTTGATGCACTATTCCCACAGTACTGCCGCGGTTCCGCGGTCAAACCCTAGGTTTGACCGCGGATCCGCGGCAGTCACGTGCTCAAAATTTCCCCGTTTGCTTAGAAAACCCTGCTTTGTTTTCTGTGATATGTAAAATAATTTTTAGACACTGTTTAAAATCGACAGAAACTTTAACATGGAATTTTGCGGTTTTCGAAAATCCGTCCGATCGATGTTTTAAACACGTTAGCACAAGTTAGTATAGCTTAATGGTGAGGCTCTGATACCACTGTAAGTCCATGTTGGAGATAGTGCCCTCAGAGTCAATTATTGGATCACAGGCACGTGATTGCAATGATTGAGGGAGGACCTATCCCAGGAGGACAGTCTTACTCGAGATGATAGTATGCTATCTGGTTTACCTTTATCATCGTGTACTGTTTCAGGTGACCTTACAGGTCGCTATTACACGTTGATAGAGCCCCTAGGATTCTTGCTTGACGACCAGCAGTATGATGGCGATCATATACGTGGGAGCTGGGGTCTATAAGCACATCCTTAAATGGTCCCTAGTCGTGGGAGTTTCGAGACTGGGCATCGATACTCCATTAGTAGACTAGTGTATACAGTCGAGACCCTGACGAGGGGCGGTGGCCGGTCTCACAAGCCACTGGTGTCAGTTGGTTCACCTAAGATGTATACAGGTGCTCATTAGGTTATGAGTACACCGGACAGGACTCGCCGGGAACCTGCTAGTTGGTCATATACCAGATGTCAGATAGCAGTTCCCTGGTGACATGTGTACAGGTTAGTTCATCGACCTGAGATCGTCATTTGTCTCGTGTGAGTTCCCACTGTGCTTTGATTACTACCCTACCACGGCTCAAAGGAGTCGTGCAAACAGGTTTTAGTTGGGTACAGTCCCGAGCCATATGGAGGCAGTGAGCGGATCTGCAGGGGTTCGTCTCTCCCGGTATTGGGGGTGAGGTCGCGCTGTGTCTAGGAGAGCCATTACACAAAGCCCTCGGCCGAGGCAGGAGATTTACTGGTAGGTATTCCAGTAGTATCTCAGGGTGTTCTGGGCTACGCTCCGACACGACTTGTACCGCTTTTGGGGGTCTGACTTTTACCAACCCCCTAGGTCCGCCATGCGATACTCATAGACGAACGGACCGGACTGTACGGATATTGTCACTGACAGGCTCAGTAGGGTGTCAGGATGAGTTCGCTCATCGACGTCCCTTTTGGTCAATAGCTGGTGGCCCGTCACGTATTGGCTTATACCTCTGACATGCTAGTGGTTAAATCCACAGCCATAGTATTGACGAGTCTTTAGAGTCCACCACACACTCAGTTACTCAAGTTTCGGGCGAAACGCTGTAGAGGCCGTATGGAGATATGGCAGGGTCTGATCAGATACGTGCGGTATTGCACGGATCAGGATCGGACGGTTTGTACTAGTGGCCGTATGGATATATGGCAGGGTTCGATCAGATACGTGCGGTATTGCACGGATCAGGATCGAACGGATATTACTAGCCGGCTTTGGTTTAAGCCGGATCCTAGTATAGTACAGTGTAGTTTTTTGTCTCATTGCATTTGTATCCGGTAGGAATACAGATGCGGGTGTGTATGCACAGTATCGGGGTTTTCCTGTAATTTATTACGGGACCAGTTTTCTGGAGTTGCCAGTTTGCATTCCGTTCCGGCCGGTTTTCCTTTGTTCTTTCCCGGCCGGACTTTTCCGATGGAGGGTGTTATTTGCAAGTTTGCAAATAACATTTTGTGGAGGGGTTTCTTGCATATGTATTGATTATGATGGCATCTTTTCTTTTCAACCATCATTTGATTCTCTTTACATCACTAAAAGGTGATTAGAGTTTGATGTGAGTTTGTTATGATGGTGTTTGGTTATGGTCACCCTTTCTCTTTTCCTACACTCACCTCCCTCTTGCTTATGTTTGATTTCCTCCACCATTTTTCTCACTAGATAAAAGAAGCCACACTTGAGAGAAGAAGAAGAGAGAGTTTCATTTTGAGCTTGTGGGATTTTTCTTGATCTCATTTTCATGCTAGGAAAAATGCAAGCACCATTTTTCCTTATCTAGTTTCCTCCATCATCTTCAAATGGCAACAAAACCCCAAATGAGACATAGCCTCTACACTACACATTCTACAGCAAATCTTGGACGCGTCGGCTAGCCTACTTCGCGCGCGAGTTGCCTCGGTATTGAGGTGGGAGCCCGTAAAAGATACAGGCGATGTGGCGCCCTTCCGGCGAGGAGGCGACGACCGGAGTTTCCGCAGGAGATCGGGACGACGAGGAGAAGACCGGAGGACTCGGATCACTTGGTATACTTCTCTTCCCATCTCTTGTTTGCTAGTATAGGTTAATGGTTAACGATCCGGGTTTTCATTGTACGCGGTAGTGCCAGTTTCCAAGTAAGGAAAATTTTTGATTCCGCATTTTGGCCTCGGTAAGACGGCCGGGGCGCTGCCGTGGCGCAACATGGTATCAGAGCCACGCCATTAACCTTGTCTAGCTTCGTTTGATGTGTTTTGCATTTCCGATCGACCAAAATTCCAAAATCTACATTTTCACTCACATCAGTTTTCTGTCGAATTTTTCCTGGCTCTAAAAATTTTTCAGGTTGTCTCAGAATGATGTGCAGGGAGTTCTAAGACTGCTGTAAAAATTCGACGCAGTGAGTCGATAAGTGTAGCGCGGAACCGCGGCCAAACCCCCACTTGGGCCGCGGTTCCGCCGCACATTGATGTCCTCACTGTGTCCAATTTTTCCAGTGGGCTTCTGGGCTTATTTTTGGGGTTTTGGAATATTAATATTGGGCCCAGAATTTCTGTGAGTGCTACAGTGTTACTTGGGGGCCCACTTGTTAATTTTTGATCGATTGGATATTTTAAACACATTATTTCACAGTATTTACATTATATCTGCGACCGTGAATATCACTTGATCGGTAAATCCTGTCTAACTGCTATAGCCCGGTTAGACGGATTTGCGAACGTGACTTTTCACGTTGATGTTCTATGTTTATGCTGTGTTGTTGCGGATCGGTCGTGGGGGATAGCCTGGATGCAATGTTAGTACAGTTTTGTTTTATATGTACATTTGATATTGCGGGGCGAGCGTCCGACATGTGGACTGCCGTCACTCCTGTTTGTATTATTCTTTTGGGGCACGACCTGGTTGCGGTCGATGTACCCGTTGTATGTATATTTTACTTTCTGTACTAGGGTTGCCCCGCGGTGGGGTGCACGGATAGCCGGGTTCTGGAGGGCAATAAGCCCGCATCTCATGGCATTGAGACGGAGGGGGCTTCACTCTAGGATTGGCGGGCTATTCGCCGCACTCGTAGGGGGTACAGGTTGACCCAGGAGGGGTGCCCAAGTTACCGGATTCCATGAAGTGCTGGGTGGTCCATTCACGGTGCTGAAGGGGGCTGCCTCGCTTCAGGTTTTGGCGGGTGACTTGCCGCGCCCGTAGGGGTCTAGGTTTTCATTGCACAGGCTATCCACACGACCAGGGGAACGTCGGGTTTCAGCAGCGGCTCTGTGAAACCCGGGGCTTCCAGATATCTGTATTGTTCTGTGATACTGTACATTTCTGTGATGTTGCATTTTATTCACGCCTTGAGCGAAATATAATATATTGGTATATATATTAGTAGATGTTGTATATGTTTTTCATCCGCGCTAGTCCAGTCCCCGCTCTGCCGTTAGTTAGCTAACCTAACGGGTGATGACGGGACCCAGTGGCGAATGCGGATGGCATATACGTACGTCAGTATATTTTCGTTCTTTGTGGTGTGATCAATTGATGGGACTGCATTGATTCGGATCAATGCAAGATAAACAAACCTAATCTGATGTTGTTGGAACACTTTTTCAAAAAGCTGTTATTGCAAGGACGTTCACTTTTGTTTTGCATCGTGGTATTCATTTGGAATATCCTGCTCCTCAGTCGACGAGGCAAGGGCCGAGATCCCTTCACCGGGAGTGACCCCTTGGACAGAAGTTTGCGTCAGGGCATTAACTTCACTATAGCCGATTACTTTTGCTTTGCATCGTGGTATTCAGTTGGAATATCTTGCACCTCATTCTACGGGGAAAGAGCCGAGATCCCTTCACCGGGAGTGACCTCTTTAGTAAAGGTTTTCGTCACTATATTTTTATAAAAGGCTATGCAGTTCCTTCAACGATATCAAGTTCATTACGTTAAAGGTTTTTCGCCAAAAACCAGTCGTAGCCCTCCATTATTTCTTATAAGTATTACTTAGTATTCGTGCTGCGTTTGTTGACTGTGTCAAGGCGTAGTGTGCGGTAGCTAAGTAGTGTTTGTTTGCAGCATATTAATGGGATTGGTTAGGACAGTCGTGCGGCCTTGTTGACTGTGTCAAGGGCTCGTACGGGTGGGTTTAATGCAATCCAGGATAATGACGGGTTGAACTTGACTAGGACTCTTTGATTTGTTGACTGTGTCAAGGTCACTTGGGTCCTAGGGGTAAAAACCACATCGGGAGTTTCAAAAGAACTGAAACTTGCCAGATATGCGCATACCTTCTGGAGTGTGGTGACTTGAGTGGATTCCATCAAGTTATCATACGATGATAGTTGGATCCCGATTCCCACTGATGAGTTGGTTTACTCCTCGGGTGATCCCGACTAATTCTTCTTTCAGGTTTGGAGGAGAATTTGACGGTACAGTGGGAGGTTTCCAGATTAGATAAAGTGATAACCATTCTGATCTAGGTTAGAGTGCATGCTGAGTGTTTCTTTTCTCTCTCTCTTTGGCAGCGACCATTGACCCGACCCTTGACTATGACTCAGTGACCAAGTTGACCGAACCTTCTTAACACTGGCTTTTGGATTGTCAGAGTTGCAAACCTCATTGCCGCTCCTACTTTTACCCTTTTCTCCAGGACACCCCGTATTACTACGAACGTCCACTTCCATTGGACAAAACCATCGTATGGTTATATACGAACTCGAAGGACTTCGAGGATGGTTTCTGGTTCTGGAGAAAACGAATAGGATTATTCAGTTGTCTTTTCTTTTCACCTTCTCTCATTGCGAGTACTCCTTGGTTTAGGAGATAGTATACCTATTACGCAAATTGGATAGTCTTCTTCCAAACCTTAGGCAGGTGCCGAACGGTGGGGATTGAAGAAAACCAATTAGCATAACGATGGTGTACAGAAGGTATTAAGTTAAGACAAAGCAAGGGATTAGTAAGAGGGCAAAGTAAATTGCGACTGCTATTCACGACCAAACAGAGTATATCTTCGCCAAACCTAAATCACCTTTGTATTTCTCCAGGACACTCCGTATCACTACGAAGATCCACAGTTTATTTGGATACTCCATCGTATGGTTATATACGAACTCGAAAGGAACTTGTTCCAGTTCGAGGATGGATTCTGGTCCAGGAGAAATAGGAATAAGGTTTATTCGGTTGTCTTTTATCTTCACCTTCTCTCGCATTGCGAGTGCTCCTAGGATTAGGACAGTACACCCATTATGCTTATTGGATAGTCTTCTTCCAAACCATAGGCTGGTGCCGAACGGTAGGGAAGGAAGAAAACCATTTGGCCTAAGGGGGTGTGCAGACGGTAATGACTAAAGACATATAAAGGGATTTGGACAGATGGCAAAGAGATATACGGTTACAGTTGTGTATCTGGATAATGGAAAAGGCATTACTAAGAATACCGGAATACCCCACCGAAACATTTCAATGTTTCAGTTTCACTGTGTAATGTTAAAAGAAAACTGATTTCCCGATTAGATACTTACTCCAGGGTATGTATTTACCAGGTATGATTCTCACATCTGTATGGTTTTACAGATGATGAGTGGGAGTAAGTTATTGGGAATTAGGTGACCATCCTCATTATATCGGGATTCGTTGCAATTGGTGATATTTGAGGAAGCCACCTGGGTTGTTTGCCGGTCGGCAAATATTTGGTTTTGAATATCCGCTGTTGTGCACCAATTTCAAATTGATATATCCGTACGTCTATTTTCATAGAGTGAGATATACCTTTTGATATTATGTCGATGACATTTACCTATATCAGTGGATGGTTAGGTAAGGAGCATCAAACAGCGGTGTAATTCTTCTTAACCATAAGTACAGTTTTCAACTTACGACGCACAGTGAAAGAGTTGTTAGACTCAGCGGACTTATACAGAGTATTGTATGTTGTCCAGTGTCCATTAGGACAGAGGGGTTGGTCCTCTTACTATATTCTGTTTACTTTTAACTTCTCTAGTTCTTAGACATGTGTTTCGTAGAAACACAGGGTCTAAGTTTTGAGGAGTTATAGGTATTTGAATAGAGTAGAGAACCAAGTATTGCAAGTATCGGGATTCTTCAAAGTGATCGAAGATGTAGATACTTGTGTATGGTATTCAGTTGATGGTAAAGATAAAGAGAAATTGCTTCTCTTTCAGGTTACTCATAATTGGAAGCATTCCTAAGTTGAGTAACGCTGATCGGCCTCCTTCCATTTAGTTGACATGCACTGGAGACAGCTGCATGATTTGAATCTGGTTCAATTAAATCAGTGCCTCTGGTTCTATATTGGATATAGTACAGTTCATATCTTAACATTGTTAAGGTACGGGGAGTTGTCCGGCTTATGATTAAAACCAGACACTGGACAACTCAAGGCACGTTTCTGTAATGGCTGTTTGTGGGTTGACCCAGGCTATGACGAGGGTTGACTTTCTACCATCTGGAAGATCAATAGTGATATTGTTCTTAACTCGCCACATTTTAAAAAGAAATGGTTATTTTTCAGAAAACAATAGTGGGAGTATGGTAGAACTGGAAGTGATTCCAGAACCGCAAACGATTACTGAAGATTTGATAAGAACCTAAAGATTCAATCTGATTTGACATTCCATTGGCCACTCCGCAGATACGGTGGGTAACTTCAGGCACCCGAGAGGTACTCCGGTAGCCTCAAGGACGGTGACAGGGAAGTTCTTGTTTACCCACACTTGCCATTGCTATTGTTCCAGGCTCCGAGACCCGGCAGGAGGATGAATATAGAGTCATTCTAAACTAGTTTTAGAAGTGCACGTCTATATGACTCTGCCAGAGGGTTGTCGTAGTCAGTGGGAGCAGCGGAAGCATTGGTGGACATCAGGCTTATGTCTATTTATAGACTAAAGCAGATATAGCGGAGATAGATCATCTATTTCTGATGTGAAGTCATAGGTTTGACTTCATCAGAATAGGGGATGGATCTGTTAAGAAGGTAGTAGGGTGTGATGTCCTGGTATTTGATGACATACACAGAGTAGGAAGTGATATTCCTATACTACGATCGGTTATATTTTGGTTGTCACACAGTGTTTTCTCCACACAGGACTTGGATATTATATCAGACATTCTGGTAACTAGATCTATAGTTATAGATCTAGATTTGGGTGGTTTTCTAATCTGGGTAACTTGACAGCATTCTATGAGTATTTAGAATGGACGACTCCTGGCACGGTAGTACACCTGCAGGTAATGGAGTCACCCTCTCTAAAGGTGTCTTACAGACTAAAGGGGAGAGGGATACGCATGATTGACAGATCACTTGCTTAGGCAATTGAGTCAGTTATGAGATGTCAAGTACCACACCAGATGTTGTTCTTGCAGTAGATGCAATAAGTTGATATTAATCCAATCCTGGAGAAACAATCGGAAGCAGTTTTAGGACATAAGTGCATGTTCTATGGATATGATAACAACAGCCTCATTTGGGAGACAATTATCATTCCAGGCTTCCAAGGTGACATGGACGACAAGGAGGTTGTCAGAGTTATAGTTTTCCCTCTGACGAGGGGCAGTATCTTGGACAGGTGATCCAAGACAGATACTGAGGGAGGCATGGCGCTGGGTACTGATTAAGTTCAGTTACCGATACAGTCTAAGAAGTTTGGATTTGGAGTTCATTTATGAGCTAGGTCCCATCAGATATCCAGACATATTCTAAGACAGGTATTGCTCATTTCGGGAGATGGTATTCTCCGCGAACTTCAGATTTAGAGAGACAAAGATAGAAACATCTGAGCGGATCCACTCGCTGAGGCTATTCCTCGAACGCAATAGTCACGCAAACGAGCTTTGTGAGACTGACTAGTAGAGGAGTTGGGTGTTCGGTATCACACGGGCTGTGAGTATGCGACATCGCAATAATTAGCCTTGAGTGCAAGTGGGAGATTGTTGGAGATAGTGCCCTCAGAGTCAATTATTGGATCACAGGCACGTGATTGCAATGATTGAGGGAGGACCTATCCCAGGAGGACAGTCTTACTCGAGATGATAGTATGGTATCTGGTTTACCTTTATCATCGTGTACTGTTTCAGGTGACCTTACAGGTCGCTATTACACGTTGATAGAGCCCCTAGGATTCTTGCT
Source organism: Agapanthus africanus (assembly GCA_030015575.1). Classification (NCBI taxonomy): domain Eukaryota; kingdom Viridiplantae; phylum Streptophyta; class Magnoliopsida; order Asparagales; family Amaryllidaceae; genus Agapanthus; species Agapanthus africanus. The sequence continues at coordinate 450,647,259 of JASDDO010000010.1, read as the reverse complement.
TGACGACCAGCAGTATGATGGCGATCATATACGTGGGAGCTGGGGTCTATAAGCACATCCTTAAATGGTCCCTAGTCGTGGGAGTTTCGAGACTGGGCATCGATACTCCATTAGTAGACTAGTGTATACAGTCGAGACCCCGACGAGGGGCGGTGGCCGATCTCACAAGCCACTGGTGTCAGTTGGTTCACCTAAGATGTATACAGGTGCTCATTGGGTTATGAGTACACCGGACAGGACTCGCCGAGAACCTGCTAGTTGGTCATATACCAGATGTCAGATAGCAGTTCCCTGGTGACATGTGTACAGGTTAGTTCATCGACCTGAGATCGTCATTTGTCTCGTGTGAGTTCCCACTGTGCTTTGATTACTACCCTACCACGGCTCAAAGGAGTCGTGCAAACAGGTTTTAGTTGGGTACAGTCCCGAGCCATATGGAGGCAATAAGCGGATCTGCAGGGGTTCGTCTCTCCCGGTATTGGGGGTGAGGTCGCGCTGTGTCTAGGAGAGCCATTACACAAAGCCCTCGGCCGAGGCAGGAGATTTACTGGTAGGTATTCCAGTAGTATCTCAGGGTGTTCTGGGCTACGCTCCGACACGACTTGTACCGCTTTTGGGGGTCTGACTTTTACCAACCCCCTAGGCCCGCCATGCGATACTCATAGACGAACGGACCGGACTGTACGGATATTGTCACTGACAGGCTCAGTAGGGTGTCAGGATGAGTTCGCTCATCGACGTCCCTTTTGGTCAATAGCTGGTGGCCCGTCACGTATTGGCTTATACCTCTGACGTGCTAGTGGTTAAATCCACAGCCATAGTATTGACGAGTCTTTAGAGTCCACCACACACTCAGTTACTCAAGTTTCGGGCGAAACGCTGTAGAGGCCGTATGGAGATATGGCAGGGTCTGATCAGATACGTGCGGTATTGCACGGATCAGGATCGGACGGTTTGTACTAGTGGCCGTATGGATATATGGCAGGGTTCGATCAGATACGTGCGGTATTGCACGGATCAGGATCGAACGGATATTACTAGCCGGCTTTGGTTTAAGCCGGATCCTAGTATAGTACAGTGTAGTTTTTTGTCTCATTGCATTTGTATCCGGTAGGAATACAGATGCGGGTGTGTATGCACAGTATCGGGGTTTTCCTGTAATTTATTACGGGACCAGTTTTCTGGAGTTGCCAGTTTGCATTCCGTTCCGGCCGGTTTTCCTTTGTTCTTTCCCGGCCGGACTTTTCCGATGGAGGGTGTTATTTGCAAGTTTGCAAATAACATTTTGTGGAGGGGTTTCTTGCATATGTATTGATTATGATGGCATCTTTTCTTTTCAACCATCATTTGATTCTCTTTACATCACTAAAAGGTGATTAGAGTTTGATGTGAGTTTGTTATGATGGTGTTTGGTTATGGTCACCCTTTCTCTTTTCCTACACTCACCTCCCTCTTGCTTATGTTTGATTTCCTCCACCATTTTTCTCACTAGATAAAAGAAGCCACACTTGAGAGAAGAAGAAGAGAGAGTTTCATTTTGAGCTTGTGGGATTTTTCTTGATCTCATTTTCATGCTAGGAAAAATGCAAGCACCATTTTTCCTTATCTAGTTTCCTCCATCATCTTCAAATGGCAACAAAACCCCAAATGAGACATAGCCTCTACACTACACATTCTACAGCAAATCTTGGACGCGTCGGCTAGCCTACTTCGCGTGCGAGTTGCCTCGGTATTGAGGTGGGAGCCCGTAAAAGATACAGGCGATGTGGTGCCCTTCCGGCGAGGAGGCGACGACCGGAGTTTCCACAGGAGATCGGGACGACGAGGAGAAGACCGGAGGACTCGAATCACTTGGTATACTTCTCTTCACATCTCTTGTTTGCTAGTATAGGTTAATGGTTAACGATCCGGGTTTTCATTGTACGCGGTAGCGCCAGTTTCCAAGTAAGGAAAATTTTTGATTCCGCATTTTGGCCTCGGTAAGACGGCCGGGGCGCTGCCGTGGCGCAACAGTCCACGGTAGCGCCCCGGCCGTCTAACAGACGCCAAATGCGGAACTAAAACTTTTTATAACTGGCGCTATCGCGTACTATAACCCGGATCTGCCATTAAAGCTAAACTAACAAACTACAAAGTGGGTAGAAGAGTTATACCGAACGATCCGAGTCCTTCGGTCTTCAACCATCATCCCACGCTTTGTTGCGGCTGCTCCGATCTCCTGAATCTCCAGTCTTCTCGTCCAGGTGGCACCACGTCGACGGATCTTTAAACGGGTTCCCGCCTCTGAACCGAGGCAACTCGGTCGTCAAGTTTGCTAAAAGAGACGACCAAGATGATGTAGAGAATGAGTAGAACATTTTGTCTCGTTACGTCCAAGGCTATGGACGAACGGTTAATGAAGTTGCCTTTTGGAATCGTGATGGAATGAAAAGAGCTTTGAAATTTCCATACACATAAACTATAATCTTTTCTCAAAACAACAACCATAATCTCACAAGAGGGGAGGGGCCGGCCATATATGGTGAGGAGGGGTGAGTGTAGGAGAGGGGAGAGTGACCATAGCATTAATGAAGAGAATGTGTCACTAATACACCTAGTATGAACACAATTAATGCAAGTGATGAATCACTAACCTTGTCATCTAAAACATTAAATGACCATCAATGCACTAATCCACCTCACCATCCTAGTCACCATTCTAGAACCTTCTAGAAACACGACTCACCTCATGACTCACCCTCAAGAAGAAAAGATAAATCCGCATTTTAAAGTTTTAGATTTGATGCACTTTTAAATAAATACTTCTTATTAGGAAAATACGATAAGTTGCGGACATCGATCGTTTATCTAAACCTGACTTTGTGGTGTCTAGGCTAAGCAAGTGAGCTTAGGTAACTTTAAAAGGCCCGTCTCATGATTCGTGAGCGGATCCCTCCTTCCTCACTTGTACTTACCTGGCCACAATTGGCGGTGAAGAGGCGATTTGAGGCTTCTAACGATTTGTCGTTTAGACCATTTAGAAATAGGCTAGTTGGCTTAGAAAACCCTAGAATCTAAAATACGGAAAACTACACTTTGCAAATAAATACCCTTTACTTTATAAAACCGTTTTCTAAAGAATCAGTATTTTACAATCTTTGCAAAGTGCCGCTACAACCCACCTTTAGGGAACCCGTTAGGGATAGTACAGTTTATCGTGCACCCTCGGGCTTAGTAGTGCGAGATTCAGACCTCCGCAAGGAGCATTCGGTCTCGAAAGGTTTAAAATACGACATCTTAAGAAAATGAGATTTTTGGAATATAAAATATTTATTAAAATTAATTTTGTATAAACATATGTATATTTATCATTTAAATATCTATTTTATTATAATATAAATTTTCCACTTTTTCCTAAAGAATCACAAGAATATATTTTACACTAAAATACCATGAACTTCAAATATATCAAAATTGCAGATAAATACCATTATTTATAAAACTAGGATATTTTCACTAGAAATGTCACAATATAAAATCCACCCTCATTACAACTCTAAAGACGAGTAATAAATACTTGAGGTGTATTTTGAAAAGTATATAAATGTTTTTTTACATAAAACCCCCTCAAGTTTTATAAATTATCCTAAGAACCCTAGCAATTATAAGACTTCGATTCACATCCCTGATTGTCTGACTCGGGTTTGAGTCTGATTAATCTGACTTGAATATGATTCAATCAATCTATAATCTATAAGTTTCCAATTCAAAATGAACACATGAATCCATGAATACAATTATCAACTTGACTGAACCGAACCATGGATATATATTCCTTTTACATGATTCTCAGTATTCCATTTACATGACTCTACGGTTACAACTGCTTCCTGATATCATGGTTTCGGTCAGTCAGTCAGTCAATCATACAACCAATACAATTTTATAAGATGACAATACAAACAAGACATCACGAGGTTTAAGGGGTAGATTGGTACGGAAGGTGTTAAAGGTGGCACGAGGTGGTCAGATTTAATACACCTAACATGAATCCAGTTGTTGTTGTACCGTGGCATAAACGGTTCCTTGTACTATACGTGCCTCTAGTCTCTGGCATATAGAGACTCCCCTCGTATACACTGGCATCCTTCTGTACCAAGCTACAAACAACAGCGTTGACATAACATTACAACAATAGTATACAATTTTAAAAGATATCTTCTTATTCTTTCTTTTCTACTTTCCTCTTACCTTTGGGACTTACCGAGCGACCTGTTCGCTGACGACATTCTGTTTCTTTCTTCTTTGAATGTCGTCTTTCTTCTTTGAATGTCGTCAGGTGATTTGGACCCGGAGGAGATCGAGCCATCACAGGAAGACTTGGAGCAGTTTGCCGAAGACTCTGCACTTTAGTTCATTGTACACTGTCCTTTCTGTATTTTTCATTTCCTGTTATGCCACTGTTTAGGCAACTTTTTATTTCAGTTGTATTTCCTTTCATGCATTGTACAAAGAATGTTAATAAATAAAAGTTGTTGTTCTTTTTATTTCTTGTCTCTTGTGTATTTACTTTATATTGCTTAGATACGCTTAGCGTATGTACTTCTGAGTATATACGTAGCGGACCTCGTCGCGTCCCCTTCGTCGTACACTGGGAAGCGGGGAGTGATAATAACCTTGAAAGAAAAATTTGGGTTAGGACAGATTCAAAATATATGATAAGATTCAAGGAATAGGTATTGTAAGGAATGTTTTCAGTTGCCGGTTCTTATATTATATTGCTTAGGTTGTCCACACAGTGCTGAACTGCATGGTAGGGTTCCATACAGCTCTGACCTGCATGGGCCACCAACAAAACCTGTCACGCCCTGTTTCCCACTGTACGGGCAGAGGACGCGACGAGGTCACTACATATTTACTCTGAAGTAAATACGCTAAGCGTATCTAAGCAATATAAGTAAAATGCACAAGAGACAGAGACAATAGATATAATTGAACATCAACTTTATTTATTAAAATTCTTTTTACAATATATCTGAAAAGTAAATATATGGAATGAAAAGCATTGCCTAAATAGTGGCATAACAGAAATGGAAAGTACTGAAATGAAATGTACAAGTAACTATAGCTCCGCGTCGAAGGCTAGCTGATCTAAGTCCTCGCTGGTGGGCTCGATCTCCTGAAGGTCCGAATCACCTGACGACATTCCAAAGAAGAAGAAAGAGAATGTCGTCAGCGAAAAAATCGCTCGGTAAGTCCCGAAAATAGACAAGAATGGAATAAACAGAATAGAGAGTATATTGTTATAATGTTATATTTAGTGTTAACGTTGTTGTTTGTAGCTTGGTACAGAAGATACCAGTGTATACGAGAGGAGTCTCACTAGACCAGAGATTACGGTATATGGAGTACAAGGCTCCGTCGATAATACCACGGAATAACGAAATGGATGTAATTACGTCTTAAGTGACCACCTCGTGCCACCTTTAACATATTCCATACCAGTCTACCCCTTTATAAACCCCGCGATGTCTTGATTGTATTGATATATTGTTTGAATTGTATATTGTATATAGATGGATGACTTGCCGAAACCATGATATCAGTAATAGAACGGATATAATGGATGATCATGTAGATGAAATATATCCATGGTTTGGTTCAGTCAATATAGTTGATATAGATTGAATAGATGGATTCATAGATCCATGTTGTATTGTAGTTTGATACTTGAATCATATTCAAGTCAGATTGATTATATTGAGACTCAGTCTAAGTCAGACAATTAAAAAAGAAATTGAATCCTGAATTAGGTTTTGGTGTTATCGGTGACCGCTGCACATGGACGGTAGGATTTGTGTCTTTTTCAAAGACGATTACCGTATTGATAACACTGTTTGTTAAGTTGTCTACCTTAAATAGGAAAGCACTCATATCTCCGGCTCCCTGAGGCTCAAGAGACCGGTCCCGCTTAAACCTATGTTTACTAGGGTCCTTATTGTAATTTAGTATAACTTGAGGGGTTTTATGTAAAAATAATTTTGTATAATTTTCAAAATACACCTCAAATATTTTATTATCATCTTTAGAGTTTTCATTGATGTATATTTTATCATTGGGACATTTCTAGTGAATAAAAACTAATTTCATAATATATGGTATTTATTTGTAATATTGGAATTGTTTGGTATTTTCTTGTAAATGGAATATTTTTCTTGAATTTTGGAAATGTGAAATATTATAAATATTAAAAATAGATATTTTGATATTAATTACACACACACACACACATATATATATATATATATATATATATTAAAAACATAAGTTTTATTTAAAATAGAAATCACATTTTTCTAAAGAAAATTGTATTTTAAATCTTTCGAGACCGTATGCTCCTTGTGAAGGTCTGCATCTCGCACTACTAAATCCGAGGATGTACGATAATCCGCACCATCCTGAACAGGTTTTCCGAAATGGGTTGTAGCGGCACATTACAAAGATTTGTTAAAAATACACATTTTGTAGAAAAAAGGTTTTTTATAAGTCGGAGGTAGTTATAAGTAAAATCGTATTTTCCCCAAAACTATATTCCCAAATTCCATCGTGCTATATTACATATGAGTGTTGTAAGGAGGTAGGTCATTATCTCGTGAGTTTTCTAAAGCTAGCATGGTTAAAAGATATAAATATGTCGATATGAAATATAAAGGTATTTTACTGTAAAAGTGGAATAAAATTTGCTACGATTATTATTTTAATGTCAAATTTATTCTATTGTCTTAGTTAATGAGTATTAAACCAGATAGCAAAAGTTGTAGGTTTGTTATTAAGAAAATGTTGTATTTTTGAAAGAAAAGAGAATCGGAAACCGGATAACTCCGCTTTCGACACGTTTTAAGGATTAAGAATTTGAGAATAGCAAAAGAGAGAGAGAAGGGGGACTTACGTGTTTAGGGTCAAGAGAAGAGGAAGAGGAAGATTGGGGAAGCACCAGTGCGTCGTTTCGTCGCCGGAAACTCCTCTGATCGTCGTTGGAAGTTCGTCGGAACTTCGCCCTTTGCTAACTCCACTGGCATACAAAAAGTCTTGAGAATTTTCTTGAGAGTTTCGGCAGAGATTTGAGAGTGAGGGGGGTGTGATTTGAGGTGTGGTATTTATAGGAAAAATTAAGGTTTAGGGTAATGAATGGGTGTATTAAAATTTGTATTAAAAATGGATTAAATAGGGTTTTAATTTGCTCTATAAATGTGCAAGGAATTTAAATAATACAGGGGTTATGGGGGAGTTCAAGAGTCGTCATAGAATGGAAGAAATTAGGGTTTTGGGCTGAGTCGGCCAGCGGCGCCGGCCGATTCACGCATCCCGCCGGCCCGAGTCGGCAGAGTCGGGGCTCGCCTCGACGCCACGTGTCACTGAAGCTTGGACTTGACTCGTGGACCCGTTTGTTTTATGTGTGACTCTTGGTTTTATGGGTTATGCACGTGTAGACTCTTAGTCTTCTAAAAAGATTAAAAGAAATCAAATTAAAAAGATAATGTGGCTGATGGGATTTGAACTTTGGTGCTTTGTAACAGCAGTGCAAGGCTTTACCAATGAGGTACAAGCTCTTTCTTGTTGTTCAAAAGCAAAACAAATTTATAACTTGTGCTCAGGCTCAAGTACCCCTTTCTGTATTTTTGAAAAAAAATTGTACAGAAAGTTTATTGTTGTTACACTTTTTTCCGCCTTCCACCAAACCCGTAAATTGTCCATGAGCTGCAATTTCGCAAAACAAACCCAAGCAATTTCTGGCACTTGTGCCGCTACCAGGTCATTTTCAATGCTTTGAGCCCATTCCTCAGCTTTTAAGGGGCTCTCTTTTCCTGCGAATTGCTTGGGGTGCAAGGCCCTGAATTGCTTCATCCCTGGTGCTTCTGCCTCTGGTCGGTTCATTAGGATAGCAGTCTGCTGCTGCACCCCTTCCAGGAGGCTGCGGATCGCCTCAAGCAAAACCGTCTGCTTATTGATCGGAGCAGCTACGGCAGGTGTAATCGGTAGTGGAGGTGGATGTTGTTGAAGTTGGTGCTGGTATTGTTTGGGGAACTTGAAAGAAAATTTTTGGATTATGACAGATTCAAAATATATGAAATGATAAGATTCAAGAAATATGAATTGTAAAGAATGTTTTCAGTTGCCGGTTCTTGTGTTATATTGCTTAGGTTGTCCACGTAGAGCTGACCTGCATGGGCCACCAACAAAACCTGTCACGCCCCGCTTCCCAGTGTACGGACAGAGGATGAGACGGGTCACGCAACATATTTACTGAGAAGTAAACACGCTAAGCATTTCTAAGCAATATAAAATGAAATGTACACAAGAGACAAGATATAAATAAAAAATAACTTTATTTATTCAACATTCTTTTTACAATACAACTGAAATGATAATATATGGAATGAAAGCAATGCCTAAATAATGGCATAACAGAAATGAAAATGAAATGTAATGTACAAGTGAATCTAAAACTCTGGGTCTTCAGTAAACTGATCCAAGTCTTCGCTGCTGGGCTCGATCTCCAGTGAGTCCGAATCACCTGACGACATTCCAAAGAAGAAGAAAGAGAATGTCGTCAGCGAACAAATCGCTCGGTGAGTCCCGTAGATAGATAAGAATAGAATAGACAGAATATAGTATAGCCGTTTATTGTTGTTATTTAGTGTTAACGCTGTTGTTTGTCGCTTGGTACAGAAGATGCCAGTATATACGAGAGGAGTCTCACTATACCAGAGACTACGGTATACAGAGTACAAGAAATCGTTCAGCCATGGTACAACGACAATGGAGATTCATGTTAGGTGTCTTATGGTTGCAGTCTCGTGCCACTTCTAACACATTCCGTACCAATCTACCCCTTATAAAACCCCGCAATGTCTTGATTTGTATTATATTGTCTTGTATTATAAATTGTATAGATAGATGACTTGCCGAAACCATAATATCAGTAATGGAACGGATATAATGGATGATCATGTAAATGGAATATATCAATGGTTCGGTCCAGTCAATATAGATTGATTAGATTGAATAGACGGATTCATAGATCCATGTTGTATATTCAAGTCAGACAGGTAATTAGAAAAGAAATTGAAGTTCTGAATTATGTTTTGGTACTATCGGTAACTGCTGCACATGGACGGCAGGATTTATGTCTTTTTCAAAGACAATTACCATATTGATAATACCGTTTGTTAAGTTGTCTATCTTAAATAGGCAAGCACACATATCTCCGGCTCCCTGAGGCTCAAGAGACTGGTCCCGCTTAAACCTATGCTTACTAGGGTCCTTATTGTAATTTAACATAACTTTATGGGTTTTATGTAAAAATAATTTTGTATAATTTTCAAAATACACATCAAGTATTTAATTATCGTTTTTAGAGTTTTCATAGATGTGTATTTTATAGTTGTGAAATTTCTAGTGAGCAAAACGTATTTTCATTATGTATGGTATTTATTTGTAATATGGATGTTGTTTTGAATTATCATGGTAGTTTCATGTAATATTTGACGTCTTTTCTTGAGTTTTGGAAACTTGGAATATTATATATATATTTAAAATAAGTATTTTGATAATAATTATATATATATATATATTTAATGAAAATAATTTTATTTATTTTCTTGTAAAAATCTCATTTTCTAAAGAAAATGTATAAATATTCCATCGAGACCGAATGCTCCTTGCGGAGGTCTGCATCTCGCTCTACTAAGCCCGAGGATGTGCGATAATCCGCACCATCCCGAACCGGATTCCCTAAAATGGGTTGTAGAGGCGCAATTGCATGAAAATGTTTTGATACATCTTTTAAAGAAAACGGTTTTATAAGTTAAAGGTATTTATTTGAAAAATCGTATTTCCCGCATTCTATTATCCCAAGATTCATCGTGCTATAAAAGAGATGTGTGTTGTGATGAGATAGGTCATTACCTCGTGAGTTTTCTAAATATAACACGGTTAAAAGGTATACACATGTCGATATGAAACATAAAGGTATTATAATGTAAAATTGAAATACAACTTGTTATGATTATCATTTTGATATCAAACTTGTTCTATTATCTTGTTAATGATTACTAAACAATATATCAAAAGTTGTAGGTTTGTTATTAAGAAAAAGTTGTATTTTTAAAAGAAAAGAGAATCGGAAGCCGGATAACTCCGCTTCCAACACGTTTTAAAATTGAAGAGTTTGGGAATAGAAAAAGAGAGAGAGAAGAGGAACTTACTGGCTTTGATGAGAGGGGAGAGGTAGGAGGAGGTTTAGAATTCGTCGGTGCTTCGTTTCGTTGCCGGAAACTCCTTGTATCGTCGCCGGAACTTCGTCGGAGTTTCGCCCTATGTTAACTCCACTTGTACACTATGCGAACTTGGAAATTTCTTGAGAGTTTTGGCAGGGAATTGTGAGTGAGGAGGTGTGAAATGAGGATGGTATTTATAGGGAAAATTAGGGTTTAGGGTGTTTAAAGAATGCATTGAAATATGCATTAAAATTAGGATTAAATGGCATTTTATTGCTTTCTGTAAGTATTCAGAGTAAACAAACAATGTGGGGTTAGTTTGGTAGCTGAAGAGGTGCAGGGGGTGAAGTTTGGAAGCATTTGGGACGGTTTGACCCGACCTCGCCGGATTTTCTAGGCTTGTCACCGGCCCAATGCCGACGGTCTGGGTTGGTGTTGGGGTATTGGGTCGGGGTCGTTCGGTATTCTACAGTGCACGTGTTTGATTATCTTGTGTCTCTTCAGTTTACGTGTAGTGCACGTGTAGTCTTTTGGGCTTCTAAAAAGTTTAAAAGAATTTAAAATAAAAAGAATATGTGGCTGATGGGATTTGAACTATGGTGCTTTGGTTTAGCAGTGCAAGGTCTTACCAGTGAGCTACAAGCTCTTTCTTGCTGTTCAAAAGTAAAACAAATACTTATAGCTTTCACAGGAATTGTAAATACTCCAATTGTACACTAACTTTAAATGAATTTTATGTACTCTAAAATTGGAGTTGTTACAGGTATAGATGTCGCTGTGAAGTAAATCTTCGCGGTTTGCTGGTTCCCGTATGCCCGACCTATCCCGCCTTGGTCGAGGAGAATCTTGATTGCTAGGTGGTTGGTCGATATCTGGGCCCGGAAGGAATTCAGCGTTGGGCGTCCCAGGAGGATATTGTAAGCCGATGGAATTCTAGCAACGATGAACTCTGTTCCCTGATTAAAAATCAGGAAAAGATTCAGAAGAGGCATCACGTGCTCACACGTGACCCGTGGTCACGTGTCGGCACGTGATAGTCAAGCAGCGGCACAGAGCATATTTGTTCTCTAATTAAAAGTCGAGAAGAAGATCCAGAAGTGGCATCACGTGCTCACACGTGACCAGTGGTCACGTGTTGGCACGTGATGGTCAAGCAGCGGCACAAAGTATATTTGTTCTCTAATTAAAAGTCAAAAGGAAGCTTCAGAACATGCATTACGTGCTCACACGTGACCAGTGGTCACGCGTTGGCACGTGATGGTTAAGCAGTGGCCAAAGAACAGAGCGCAGAAGAAGAGAAGCCCATTCCAGGGGTCACGTGCCTACACGTGACCAGGGGTCACGTGGCCACACGTGACTAGCTTTAAGAGCCTTATTCTTTAACAGAATTAAATTCTGAGGATAATTCTTTCAAATCTTTCCAAAATGAAGAAGGATTATCTAAAACCGTTGGATTAAAAATCTAAAGGTGATTAAATATCACCAATTTATGGAAAAATCTTGGACTTGGAAAGATTTCCCCCTAAATCTAACCGAAATAACAAAGAGATATCTTTGGATTTAAAATCCAATGGTGAATAAAATTCACCTAACAATCTAAAGGCCCAGATTAATGATAAATATAAATCAAATCTCTCAATGAGAGATTTACTAAACAGATTGATTCTTTTCCTTCTCCTATAAATGGGAGCCAAGAACAGAAGAGAAAGGACCTTTGGACCTTTTCTTTTGATACACACAGAGAGAGATATAGAGCCTTTGATTCTCTGCAAAAGGAAAACCTTAGGTAAGAAAAGAAAAGGGAGGCTTCAAAAGAGAATTTAATTCTCAAAAGAGTTTAACTCTTATATAAAGAAAAGAACTTAGTTCTTTCTCTGGTGGAGGATCTGCAAAGTGCACATCTCCCCATGAATTGAGAATTTAATTCTCATTGGGTTGAGATCCTGCCATGCAGATCTAAAACACAGAGGAGGAACTGAGTTTTGAGAATTTAATTCTCACAAAATGATAGGAATTCAATTCCTTTGAGATAAAATTAGGGTTTAACCCTATGTTATGGGAATTTAATTCCTTCAAAATGAACAGAACTAGGGTTTAACCCTAATTGAGAACATAATTCTCTCAAACTCACAGGAACTTAATTCCCTTAAGAAGAAATTAGGGTTTAACCCTATTTAAGAATATAATTCTTCAGAAGAAAACAGGAATTTAATTCCTCTAAAGTTTGTTGTTAGGGTTTAACCCTATGAAGAATTTAATTCTTAAAAGATGAACAGATCTTTAAAACATGCAAAGAACCAGAGTCACGTGCTATCACGTGACCCCTGCAAAGATCCACAGAAAAGAAATTTGAAGCAAGCACCTCACGTGTTACCACGTGTTCAGTTGATAAAACTGCACATTTGTATTACATTTTTCCTACCATTTTCATATTAAAAAAAGACTTTATTATAATATATTATACATATGAGGGTTTATGTGTAAAAACATTATTTTCCATGTGTTAATATATTTTAATTATCATTTGGTAGGAAAATGTATGCAAATAAATCTATTGACCAAATCCTAGTAGAACTAGGTCTACTAAATCTTATTTTGAGTTGTTGTGCAAAATATTTCCAAGTTGTTATGAAGAATTTATCAAACAAATCAATTTGTTGAAGAAAACTTGCCAAATTAAGAAGCAAAACTTGGAGACCAAGTCTGGAAGCAACCGAGAGAAGATTTCTGAATTCTAAAGATGCCTAGGATTGTCAAATGTCAAAATCAGAGAGCCCAAGAAAATTGGTGAAGAGATCCTCACCATTGGCCGCGGAACCGCGGCCAAACCCCCCTGTTGGCCGCGGATCCGCGGGAATCTAGAGAGATTGTGTGCTAAAATTTTGTGGAGTAAATCTCTGCTGAATTTTACCAAGTTTCCAACTAAAAGATTCTGTCTTTGCACTATAAAAGGGCACCGAGAGCCTCTTGGAAAAGCCATCAAGCCGACGCGATCACGAAGCCCCAGACGCTCACGCATCCAGGCTGATCATCGACTGTTTGACTACCTCCTTAGGAAAGATCGAGAAGCAACTAGTTGTAATCATTTTCTATGGATTAAAAGTGTAGTTTGAAGAAGTCGATTAATAAAGGTAGTTATTTTATTTAATTGTTTTTTGCATTTTACATTATGTTTTCCCTCTCTTTCTTTTCATCTTCTTCTCCCAACATGCGCGAGTAATTCTCCGCTTGTTAGGGTTCGTAGGATTAGGGTAGGCTAATGGATGATGAAAATAATTAAACCCTTTTTAAGTCCTATAAAGTTTAGGAACTTTATCAAAAGAATCATTAACATCCTAATCGGGCACGCTACCAATTCTTTGCTAGTTCCGACCGCGATTAGAGATTAGATTAATGATTGTTTTGGTAAGGGCTAGATATGAACGGAATTCCGTGTCGAGATAAGGGTTAAGAGTGGGATTCCTTTTCCCTCCAGAAACCCTAATCTACACGCATCACCGTCGTTCTAGTTCTAAATCTATTAATGGATAAAAAGGGTAACTTTTAATTAATCGTCCATAACTACTAAATCCTAACGTACCCTACAAGCCCTCTTATTATATTAATTACATCTTTAAAATAATCTAGATCTATATTTTACATTCTTGTTTAATGTAGATCTAGAAATCTTTCTATAAAATTCTTCATCCCTCCTCTCTTTCTCAACACATCTAAAGTAAAAGTAAAAGGTTCCACGTTTCCCAGAGGACGACCCGTACTCATCTCAGTCTAGCTACGTGGGACACCGTTATTGATTGCGGTTAAACTACAAACACACTCTTTCGAATCAATCACCACGTGACTCCTGCAAAGATCCATAAAAAAGAACTTTGAGGCAATGCCTCACGTGCCTCACGAGATCTCTAAAGCACACAGAGAAAAGGCAAAAGAAACAAAAAAGAGCTCTAGGGCGCCCTCACGTGTCGACACGTGACCCCTAATGAACATTCTAACAGATCAAAGTGTAAGCCCCCATCACGTGCCCACACGTGATGGCTTTCAGAATTAAAAGTGTTAAACACTTATCTGTAAAACAAAATAAAGGGAAGCAAGGCGCTCTCACGTGCTACCACGTGATCCCTTGGCTGAAGCTTTAAAAGATAAACGCCCAAATTCTCATCACGTGACAGCACGTGATACTTCAAAGTATTCAATCCTTTTGACAGAATAAAATAAGGGGAATCAGGGCACTCTCACGTGTCCACACGTGACCCCTCTCTCCTTAGTGTTTAACACTAGTCTGGAGATTTTGTCCCCAGTATTTAACACTGATTTGCTTAGTGTTTAACACTAATTTGAAAACTCTGTTCCCCATTTTCAACACTGATTATCTTTTAGTGTTTAACACTAACTTGTTAATCTTATTCCCTGTGTTCAACACTGTTGGTCTCTAGTGTTTAACACTAGCTTTAGCTCAATTGGCTAAGTTTCCAGAGGCAGAGCCTCTCTTTCAATGAACCAACAGAGGGCCAATATCCCAAACATGATTGGACTTAGCCCAAGCTGGCCATAAGTCCTCAATTCAAACTTAACTGGGCCAATGGGCTCATAATATAATAATTGATCTTAGTTTCCAAATTGGACTACAGATCACCTAATCAACCTTGGTTTAAGGGTACATCTCTTCACTCCTTTGATACTTTGCGTTGTAATTTCTCAACGTCTTCAAAGAGGTGACGGGTCCCGATGACCACACATTGATACGGACTGTGGGGTCCTTAAACTCATGGACTATGAGGTTCTTAACCTTGACCGTAATGTCTTAAAACTAAACGCCGGACTGTGGGGTCCTTAAACCCATGGACTATGAGGTCCTTAACCTTGACCGGAATGTCTTAAAACTAACAACGGACTATGACGTCCTTAACTTTGACCGGAATGTCCTAAAACTAACAACGGACTATGACGTCCTTAACCTTGACCGTGATGTCTGAAAACTAACGCCGGACTGTGGAGTCCTTAACTCCACGGACTATGACGTCTTTAACCTTGACCGCAATGTCTTAAAACTAACATTGGACCGCAATGTCCTTAAACTACCTATTGACCGCAATGTTACTAAACTAAACAACAGGGCTCCCCTAATCGCTCTCTTGTCGGATCTAAACGATCCCGTTAAGTTGATCTTAGTCTATAACTAGAATAACGTATCCTTAACAAACGTTTAAGTCGATCGCAGTCTCAAACGAGGCTAACGTATCCTTAAACACAACCCCCAAACCCAAATCTAAGAAAGATACGGATTTGGACTAGTCCACGCCCTACGGGCGACGACATAACTCAGTCTCCGTATACAATCCATGGGCAACCAAACACAAAACAGACACACGCGACACGAAGTGACCACATGGAGAAGGAGAAAGTTATTACCGCGACACGGTGGAGTAATTAACTGCAGGGGCTTACGCCTGTAGGGAAGAGCGTCCCTACAATCAAAAACCCCTCAAGCGAGGGGGAATCTGACGAAGTCTGCTACATCGGACGTATCCGTTTAAACCTTCGATACATGGTGGCATAAATCAACTTGGTATCTTCGGAGAGGTAGACGGATAGCACCAATTAGCATCTGTCCTGAATTTCAGGCAAGAGGTCCCTGCATCGCGCCGCCATTCAGAGGGGAACAGATTCTGGCACGCCCGGTGGGACCTTTTCCTCTTTCCACTCCACACTTCGTGTGTCATGATTCGCGAACCAATCGGGGTTCGCTAATGGTTGCCCTTGGGTTTCGAAGTACTAAGATTTTGTGTTTCGTTTGCTGCAGAAAGCGAAAGGATCAATGGCTGGCAACTGCTCAAGTTGCTCCAACTGCAAATGCAACAGACGCTCCGCCTCACCTGGAGATGTAATCTATGGACCGCAGGCTGCTTCCCCGTTTACGATGCCTGTGGAACAGGTGACTCAAGCTACCACCGGTCTGTTCTTTAAGACCATGCTCCCGCCGGTGAACGTTAACATCCCAGTGCCCGCACCGGAAGCGTACAAGAAGTCGGTCTTTGATCGACTTGCTACTCCTACGGCCCCTCTCAACGGGTCTTCCAACTCCTCGGTCTTCACCAGACTGAGCCTGAACTCCAAAGGACCCGCCAAGAAGCCCATGATATCTAAGAAGGCCATCCCGAAGAAGACAGCTGCTCCCGAAGTCGTCAAGGCGGTTTCTCCTCCCAGAGGTTCGGTTTTCGCGAGACTGACTACCCCCATTCCCGCTCCCGCTCGGAAATCTGTTTTTGACCGGATGGAAGTAGCTTCTCAACGAACGTCGGTCTTCAAGAGGCTGACACCGGCAGCAGCCCCTCCCTAGAACAGGGAGCAAGACGAAGCCGTCGCTGAATCAATCCCAACAACCCGTCATGCCCGACGTCACCACTGGCGCCAGATAAGGAAGACTGGGGGCAACTCCCCCTCCGGGCTAACTCTACCAGCTCCAACGGTGGAAATTGAGGCTGCTGTCCCAACCGGGAACAGCTTCAAGCTGCTAAACAGGGTACGCAGAAATTCGCCAACTGCGGTTCTCAAAAGATT
Organism: Agapanthus africanus; assembly: GCA_030015575.1. NCBI lineage: Eukaryota > Viridiplantae > Streptophyta > Magnoliopsida > Asparagales > Amaryllidaceae > Agapanthus > Agapanthus africanus. Next base: position 450,630,442 of record JASDDO010000010.1, on the reverse strand, counting down.
CCCTCCGCCTGCGAAGAATGTTATAGAAATAAAGCCGGAGCAGCCTCCTCAACGGCTGTCCTCCAAAATTTATAAAGTCTGGCGGAAGGTTCAAGACTCGGTAATTGACCAAGATCACTCTCGTCAACAGGAAAGGGCGAAAGTGCAGGAAGAAAAGAACCGTCATGTCAAACAACAAAGGACGACAACCGCTTGGGTGCCCGCTGCAATGGCTCCCTCCACGTCGACTACTCAAAAGAGAAGAAGGCCGGAGAAAGTCCCTACTCCTGCAGCAAATATCAAGGACAATAAGCCTAAACGCCCTAAGTCTGGGGGCATGATGGTGCATACGGTATACATGGCGTTGGGAAAAGAGGACAGCCGTGCATCCACGGGTCATAGACCGCTTACACGGTCAGTGACCAAAGCTCAGGAGCAACAGCAGAAGCTCCAGGAAATGATGAACGCGATGGCCGCACTCACTGGGCCAAAAGAAAGCCCCGAAGCATCATCTGATCAACGCCAGGAGCCAGAAACTGACGATGAATTCCTTCGTAGGATATTGGAGAAGAAGGATAAAGAGGCTGCCGAAGAAGCAGCCAATATACAACGAATGACCCTCCTGTTCCAGGACATGGTGGGAATGATGATCCAACAAGATTCTTCTGCTGAAGATCCTCCAATTGTTCTTGAAGACGACATGGGAGAAACGTCAAATCCTCCACCCGCTCTGTCAACAGCCAAGGAGGAGACAATCTCCAAAGCTGACCTAGACGAATATATAGCTCAGCAGATACGGGTTCACCAGGCGACTGAGGCAGCTGGTCAAGTTGTCAGAACAGGACGACCATATTCGAGCTGGTATGACCAGATCAAGTACCCGCCGGGCTATACAATACCGAAATTTCATGTCTATAAGGGGACGGGCAATCCCCACCGGCACGTTGCCCAGTTCAGGGCGCTTTGCGGCAACACCGGCGGTGATGATAAATTGTTTCTTCGCCAGTTCGTCGGTAGCTTGTCAGAAACAGCTTTCGAATGGTATTCTGAACTCCCGAACGATTCCGTCAAGACGTTCGCTGAAATGGAGTTGCTATTCACTCAGCGATTCACGAGCGCCAGCGAACGTACCCCGATAACGGCATTGATTAATGCCAGGGTGAGACCAGGCGAGACGTGGGTCCAGTACGCTATACGCTGGCGAAACTTGTGGTCGAAATGCGAACAACGCATCGAGGAAGCGCCCGCGGTGGGCATGTTCGTAGGTACCCTAGATCCTCATGCAACTATCTCACAAATCATGATGTTCTTTAAGCCAACCACGTTCCAGGCTTTGATCGACAAGTTGGCCTAGATGGACCAGATGGGTCACAGATCGTCTCCCCCGAAGCCAGAACCTCGGAATGACAAGGGTAAAGGGAAGGCAACCTTCGTTGCGAACGCTCAGCAGCAACCCAGTACCCCAAAGCTAGCGGATCAACTGGAAGAAAGACGGCGGTATTATAATGAGAAAATGAAGTGCCCCTACTCATTCCCGCGGGATAAGACGAAGAGGCTATTCGAGCTGGCGGTACGCAACAGGCTTATCAACTTGCCAAACCCAAGGCGACCGCCGCAACCCAGTGAGGTGAATAACCCCAACTACTGCCCTTACCATCAAACGGTAAGCCATCCGATTAAGGATTGCTTCGTCTTCAAAGGATGGATTGAAGATCGATACCTACAGGGCAAGTTTGCGCTGTCCGAAAAGTGAAAGGTGAACCCGCCACAACCTCACACTGCTAAGAAGATGGACACACGTGGGGCAACTTGTTCTTTCATTGAAGAAGCTCCATAGGAAATCGTGCTTTCAGCAAAAACCAAGAGGATGCTGAACGATCTGGAAACATGCCCGGCGATCAGGTGGAAGAACCCGCTGGAACCCCAGATCATTGAAGGGATGCTGAATCCGCGCCCAACTCCGAAGATCAGTGGCGATGGCCCGAGCACTCACAACCAGCCGTCGAAATCTTTAAAGAAAAAGAAGAAGAAAGCTAAGGAGCCCGTGAAGCCTGGCAACAAGCGCACAGACTTACAGAAACAGATTGACGCGCTGGAAGAATACAATCAAAAGGCACGGACTCCCATCACACTCCAAGAGTTCCTCAACTATGTCTTTCAAAAGGAAGATGAGGGGGAGAATTCGTCGGATGAATCCGAAGGATACGTGGCGAGTTGTAATGTGATCTCCCGCTCGTTTACCGATGATGAAAAAACTCCTGGCACTAAGAAACTGGGAGCAGAGCCTGAACCGAAGCTTGTGTGGCCGAAAGACGAAATGATCGACGCCTTTCTAGACGAGATTCGTTTGAAAAGTAAAGCCGACCAGGAGCGTGAGATGGCCGCATCAGAAGGAGCCAAACGCAGGCGAGTAAACGAAAGAGTCGAAACACTCCCGTCAGATCGAAAAACACCCGATGTGGATAAAAACATATTCAAGACGAGGAAAAGGTTTGCCAAAGCCATGTCAATGGGAATGAAACTACCGCCCTCGGAAGAAAACACGCTCGATAGGGCGGAGAGGCACCCTAATTACTGCTCATATCATCGGAAGATTTCAGACCCCACTGAGGAGTGCGATGCTTTTAAGACATGGTGGCAGGGATATGTTGCTCATTGGCAGCATTTTAAGCGAATGAAGCGCAGAACTTGTCGGGAGCAGAGAAATACGACCGAAGGACACAAAAGAACTACCGGTAACTGTTACACGGTCAACGCCGGGGGATCGCAAGTGCTCATATTCGGGAGCGATTCTGACGAGGAAATGGCTCTGGGCCCTCTCTTTAAAGAATCCATCTTAGGGAAAGAGGAAGAACCAGAGGCCTGCGAAAACATTCATCTGCACAATCGCACGCTTCCGGAAAAGAATCTTGGACCCGCAACTAGAAAAGATAAGGGAAAGGAAAAGGTCGCTGAGGATATCACCTTAGATAACCAAGTTATGAAAGAGCTGACTGCCAAGGACCCGCCTAAGAAAAGTAAGGTGGACTACAGCATCCTAGCGCACCTGAGGAAGCTACCCTCACAGCTCAGCATTCTCGATGCCCTCCTGTTATCAAAGGAAGCGAGAGATTCATTAATCAAGGCGCTACAAGATCCCGAACAATTCCAAGCCTTCCTCGCCGGAGAAAGGATGAAGGATGAACTGGAAGAAGTGCACACGGCCGATATCACTTTCGGTGACGAAGACCTGCTCCTTGGGACGTGCGACTACAACCGTCCCCTATACGTCTCTGGATATTGCCACGATATAAAGATAGGCAAAATCTTGGATGACAATGGGTCTTCCGTTAATCTCCTCAACGTGCGGGTGTTGAAGGAAATCTGCATGAGCGTTCAGCACCTCGCTCGTGACAAAATTACCATCTCCAATTTTGACTCCCAGTCGTCACGGACTCTAGGATCTGTAATACTAACGTTACGCTTCGGACTGCTCGTCACAGACATTAAGTTTCACGTCATTGACGCCAAGACCTGCTACAACGCCTTGCTCGGTCGTCCTTGGTTACACGAGTACAACATCTCCCTTCTACGCAACATCAGTGTATGAAGTATTTCAAGGATAGTCTCGAGTATACCGTAACAGGTGAGCTAAACCCATTCTCCGTGAACGAAGTCCGCAAATACGAAGATGCAAAGTACTTTTTGCCAGATTTCGAGAATACAAAGAGATGTCGCAAATCGGAGAACAAAGCCGCTGCCACCATTCCTGTTTTCGGGAGTGATACCGAAGAAGAAGAAGTGATAGTTTACTCTGGGCCGTCTCGATGCAACGACCCGGGACCGTCCGCTCCCATACTGATCTTCGGAAGCGATTCGGAGGATGAGGTTAATGCTGTGTTCTCCAGTCGGCCGCCAATACAAGAATTCCCTGGTGATGATCAGAGTTTGAAAATCATCATGATTCCGCGGGAGCACTACAAAGATCTTGACGCGCTTGAAGCTCACAACGTGGAAGACCTACAGACGTTTTACGTCCCTCCCAAGCGAAAAGGCGAAAAGGCAATCCTATTCTATCGATCCTCGGAAACAAGAGTGGAGAAAGAGATCTGGCATGGCGCGGATTCTACACTTGACAAGCTTCAACCCATCCGTTTGCCCAGATATTACACAAATGGATTGAAAAGGCTATTGAAGCGCCAAGAGGTACCCTTAAAACAGACTATTCGACAACCTCGATTCTATAACAGGATTTGGGATGTCCCTGGGACTCAGCGCAAATTGCCCAATGGGAGAATGGAAACACTTGGGCTTAGATACGTGAGAGCCGGGAAACGGGAACGGGTCCACGGTAGCTACGCCATATATAACTTCGATGAAGAAGAGGACGCCCTGTCAGGAAATGCCGACCCCTCATCAAAACTAGATCCCGTGATCGAAGTGCCGAGTCCGTCGCTAGAAGAACGAATGGACAAGCTTATCAGGAAAGCGGGTCAAAAAGCTCGGGACGACCATAATCGCGAGATGGCCATCTACGAGAAAGCCAGGATGCAACGTCTTCTTCAACAGGCTGCAAAAGACAAAAATACTCCTCCCTGTCAACCTACTATGCAAAAGGCCCGACGCAAAGGTAGAAACAAGTCAAAGAGCAGAAAAGGCGTTCGACAGTGACAAAGCAGGACCAAGAAGTCATGTGATCGGGTATTGCGCGGTCCGGATTTGTCCCTTATGAAGAAGATGAGTCGAGCGTATTCTTTCCCTCAAGACAAGACACGGAAGATACTTGACCTCGCTTTAAAACATCGAATGATTACACTTACGAAGTCTAAACACCCTGAGCAAGCTAATGAGGTCCCTCATCCGGGCTATTGCTCTTATCACCGAGCCATAGAACACCCTATCGAAGACTGCTTCACCTTCAAGAACTGGATCGAAGACCAATACCAGCAAGGCAGATTTGCTCTATCCGACAGCTGGAGGGTAACGCCGCCACAAAAGCACGAACCCAAAGCCACAAGAGCAGAACCAGATCCACATCGGTCTTGGAAGCGAGCTCATACCTGTCGTATGATAACGGTATCAAAAGAAGAGCCCGAGAGTATGGATGAGTTTCACTGGTGCTTCGAAAACAGCGATGACGATGTAATCTCAGAATTTCCGCCAGCGCCGAAAGAACTAGAAGATGGCATACATACTACTGCAGATAACCTCAGGAAAATTGAGCTGGGAACGACGAACGACCCGCGACCAACATTCGTCAGCATGTTGCTATCTGAAGAAAGGGTGGCCGCGTTAAAAGACGTGCATATGCAGCATAGAGATTGCTTCGCATGGAACTATTCCGAAATGCCAGGACTAGATCCAGAAATTGCTGTGCATAAATTGGAAATATCCCCAGACGTCAAGCCAGTCAAACAGGCGCCGAGAAGAATGCGGCTTGAGCTTGAGATGAGCATCAATGCCGAAGTCAAGAAGCTAATTGATTCTGGGTTTATCCAGGAAGTTCAATATCCTGACTGGATCGCCAACATCGTCCCGGTAATGAAGAAAAATGGGACAGTGCGCATATGCATGGACTTCCGGGATCTCAATAAAGCTTGCACGAAGGACGATTTCCCAGTGCCGGTCACCGAGCTGATGATGGATAACACGTCCGCTCATGAGGTTTTCTCTTTCATGGACGGCTCATCAGGATACAATCAGATAAAGATGCACCCAAAAGACCAGAAGCACACCGCTTTCCGGACCCCTCTGGGAATATTCTGCTACAAGGTGATGCCTTTCGGTCTAAAGAATGCGGTGCCACCTATCAAAGGGCCATGACGAAGATCTTCGATGACCTCATACATGAAATCGTCGAATGCTATATTGACAACCTCGTCATGAAAAGCAAATCATACGAGGAACATCTCGAGCATCTGAAGACCGCATTTCAATGTCTTCGGCAATACAACTTGAAGATGAACCCCCTCAAATGCGCGTTCGGGGTATCCTCAGACAAGTTCCTAGGGTTCATTGTCCGGCACCGAGGCATTGAGATAGATCCGTCGAAGATTAAGGCGATCATGGAAATGCCACTGCCAAGGACTCTCAAACAATTGCGGTCTCTCCAGGGAAAGCTCGCATACATCCGGCGATTTATAGCCAACCTTTCAGGCAAGTGCCGCCCTTACAGTCACCTGATGAAGAAGGGAACCCCGTTCGTCTGGGACCAAAAATGCCAAAGCGCGCTAGATGAGATCAAGCAATACCTGCAGAACCCGCCAGTGCTGGCTGCTCCGGTCAAGGGAAAACCCCTCATTCTTTATACAACCACCCTCGAAGGTTCCCTAGGCGCATTATGGGCACAATAGAACGATCAAGGAAAAGAAAGAGCACTCTACTACTTAAGTCAAGTTCTACTGGGGGCAGAAAGCAACCACTCCCCCATTGAAAAACACTGCCTGACGTTGATCTTTGCGATAACCAAGCTCAGGCACTATGCGTTGGCGCATGAAGTCCGTCTCATTTCGAAAGTGGACCCCCTCAAATATTTAATGTCGAAGGCCATATTGACAGGTCGGCTCGCTAAATGGGCTCTGCTCTTGATGGAGTTCTCGATAACCTATCGACCCCTCAAGGCAATGAAAGGACAGGCCATCGCCGACTTCCTCGCTGAGCATCCGATACCGGCTGATTCCCCTCTGAATTGCGAACTGCCAGACGAACACGCGTTTGATGCGATCGACGGTGGTAATATCCGATGGGAGCTTTATTTCGATGGAGCATCTTCCGTGAAGAAGCGCAAACAAAGCATCCCTATAATCAAATCGGGGGTGGGACTCATCTTCGTAACTCCACAAGGAGGGATAATGCGCTTTGCTTTCTCCTTAACAGAGCCGAGGACAAACAATGAAGCTGAATACGAAGCTTTAATAGCAGGCCTCGAGATCGCCATCGACATGGGAATTGAAAACCTCCTCATATATGGAGATTCTCAACTGGTCGTCAGTCAAGTAAATGGCGACTACCAGACGTGCAAACCAGAGCTGGTGAAGTATGGAGAGAGAGTACAGCAGCTGCTGACTCAAATCCCCTTCTACACCTTTGAAAACATACCGCGCGCAGAAAATAGCAAGGCGGATGCTTTAGCCAAGCTCGCTAAAGAACTGGCTGATGAAAACCTCGACGACGTCAGAATCGTGGTACAAAGCCGTCGGGTACTCGCACCGGCAGAAATATCTCCGGAATCATCCGAGGAAAAGGAAGCAACTGAGCAGACGGCCCTGCAAATAAATGGCCAAGAGAAGGTTGAAGATTGGAGAGAAGTCTTCATAGACTACTTCAAATCCCGTCGAACGCCTGAAGATGTGTCCTCAAGACATCAGCTTGTGAAACGTGCTCTGTCCTTCGCCTTCATCAATAATACTCTGTACAAGAGGTCATTTGACTCTCTGTGGTTGAGATTCCTGGGACCTGACGAAACGAAAAGAGTCGTTCAGGAAGTTCACGACGGACTTTGCGGTTCTCACCAAGCAGGCCCGAAGATGAAGTTGAAGATTAAACGGATGGGCTATTATTGGCCAACGATGATTCAGGACTGCCTCGAATATGCGAAGCAATGCCACTCATTCCAAATTCATGGGGACTTCATCCACCAGCACCCAAATCCTCTACATCCAACGGTGGCTAGCTGGCCGTTCGAAATGTGGGGCACTGACATAGTCGGCCCTATCGAACTAGCGTCGTCCAGGGGACATCGTTTCATTCTGGCGACGACTGATTACTTCTCCAAATGGGCAGAAGCGGTACCGTTAAGGGAAGTGAGGACGGAGAATATTCTCCATTTCTTCAAGACGCACGTCATTTATCGGTTTGGAACTCCGCGACGAGTCATCTCCGATAACGGTCCAGCCTACAGAAGCCACAAGATCAGTCGCTTCGCACAACAACATAATATAGACTAGAGATACTCCTCAGTTTATAATCCCCGAGCTAACGGTCTAGCCGAGGCTTTCAACAAAACCTTGTCAAAGATCGTGAAGAAGACGGTGTCCCGAAACAAAAAGGACTGGCACGAGAGACTGCAAGAAGCTCTTTGGGCGTATCGAACTACGTTCAAGACGGCCACGAACACAACGCCATACGCGTTGGTATTCGGGACCGAAGCAGTACTCCCCCTCGAGATAGAGTTACCCTCTCTACGAGTGGCAGTCCACTGCGAGCTGACGGATGAGGAAAATGCTCACCTTCGGCTTGAGGAGCTTGATGCCCTTGATGAAACCCGGCTCATAGCGCAACAAAATCTGGAGGCTTACAAAGCAAAAATGACGTGCTCATATGAAAGATTGACCGGGCCGAGGACATTCCGCCAAGGCGAACTCGTGCTAGTGGTCAAAAGACCTATGATCCCCAATCGCGCCAAGCGGGAAAAATTCGAGCCGAACTATGAAGGCCCGTACATCATAGACAAGGTCTACCAGGGTGGAGCGTATCTACTCATGGATATGCACGGTGAAAGACCTTTCAGGCCAATAAACGGTCGCTTCCTGAATAAATACTACGCTTAACGGGTTAAGGCCTAGGTCAATGATAGACGACGACGACTATGTCCGCTCGCTATCTTCCTAAGCCCGAACTCTGAGTAGTAACCGGCCTTCTTCAACAACGGACCGAAACGTCCTTAAACTAACGACGGACCGAAACGTTCTTAAACTAACGACGGACCGAAACGTCCTTAAACTAACGACGGACCGAAACGTCCTTAAACTAGCAATGGACCACTATGTCCTAAAACTAGCTATTGACCGACATGTCGATAAACTACGGTGGATTGCAGCATCTCAAAAAAAAATATTAAAAAATATTAAAAAATAAATAAAAACGGTATGTCCATAAGCAAAATGGGCACGGATGAAAATCCGAAAGGGCTCCGTGAGTAAAAACAGCAGGGCTACCGGCGAGTGTTCGTGAAAACCCGAAAGGGCGCAACCTCGTTAAAGGACACTTGCAGGGCCCTCACGACCTTGTAAGGAGAAACCACCCGCGTGAGATCCTTACGACTCACAAGGGAGCAACACACTTAGGAGTCCTCACGATTTCTAGGGAGAAATTACACTTGCGAGATCCTCATGACTCGTAAGGAGAACTCTCTTATGGGACCCTCATGGCTCATAGGATTTGAAAGTCTTAAGTCACAGAGACCTAAACCTGTGCTTAAGCAACCCCCACAACCTTCAATTTATGCCCTACAAGTGGCTCAATACTGACCCTTGTATACAATCCACGGACGCGAATAAACATTTCTCTAACCAAGTCCCATCCGTGACTAGAGATGTGTTCATATGGCTAACAACCCTTGTAGGTCCTCTCGACTTATAAGGAGAAGACCCTTTTATAAGATCCTTACGACTTGCAAGAGGACATGCACTTAGGAATCCTCAAGATTCCCAAGGAGAAAACACACCTGCAAGATCCTCACGACTTGTAGGAAGAAATACCTTGGAGAGACCTTTACGGCTCATGAAATCGAAAGCCTTAGCCGACAGGACCCTTAACCCTGTTTACTAAGCCACCTTTGTTCAACATCGATAGAGACAAATGATGATTCGCTCCTGGTAACATACCAGTTGTAGCGGTGCTGATGCCGAAATCGGTGTCTAAAATCCAAGCTTGCAGTGAAAAGGCTAGCGAGCCACAAATGCATACAAAATAGCCGAAATGATGGGGCAACTTGCGACAAAATCAGCAAGTAAAAATGTATGCATACAAAAATAGCCGAAATGATTGGGCAACTCGTAATAAGAAGCAGCGAGTAAAAAAAAAATAATAAATAGCCGAAATGATTGGGCACCGCGAAAAATAGCCGAAATGATGGGGCAATCGCGACCTTCATGATATAAAAGCTGAAATGATAGAGCATCGCGGAAAAAGAAATAAAAACAAAATTTAAAAGTATTCCCTACAGGTGATGTTACATCAATCCCTGTATACAATCCAAAGGCGTAAACAAAGAAGGGATCATACTCCTCCCCTAGGTTTCATCATAAGAAGAAGCCAAATCTCGACGGGACGCAAGTGACCTAGAGATCGTCTCAGCACTCGTCTCGTCACAACGGACACAACTTCAAGCGAAGCGGAACAGCGGCAACTCCCAGTTCCATGGCTCGGCGATATATATATCACCAAGAGTCAAACCCCCACTCCATGAAATGCAGATATAATCAGCAGAATTCCTGGTCACGTGGAACGCGGATAACGTCACTCTTTGACCCTGTGGAAAACGTCCAGAGCAGAGCCTGTTCCTCGCAGAACACGGCAGTGAACCCGTGGGAAGCATCCAGAGCAAAATTCCTGGTCACGTGGAACGCGGATAACGACACTCTTTGACCCCGTGGAAAACGTCCAGAGCGGAGCCTGGTCTTCGCAGAACACGGCAGTGAACCCGTGGGAAGCATCCAGAGCAAAATTCCTGGTCACGTGGAACGCGGATAACGTCACTCTTTGACCCCATGGAAAACGTCCAAAGCGGATCCTGGTCCTCGCAGAGCACGGCAGTGAACCCGTATGAAGCATCCAGAGCGGAGCCTAGTCCTCGCCGAACACGGCAGTAAACCCGTGTGAAGCATCTAGTGCAAAATTCCTGGTCACGTGGAACGCGGATAACGTCACTCTTTGACCCCGTGGAAAACGTCCAGAGCGGAGCCTGGTCCTCGCAGAACACGGCAGTGAACCCGTGGGAAGCATCCAGAGCAAAATTCCTAGTCATGTGGAACGCGGATAACGTCACTCTTTGACCCTGTGGAAAACGTCCAGAGCGGAGCCTGGTCCTCGCAGAACACGGCAGTGGACCCGTGGGAAGCATCCAGAGCAAAATTCCTGGTCACGTGGAACGCGGATAACGCCACTCTTTGACCCCGTGGAAAACGTCCAGAGCGGATCCTGGTCCTCGCAGAGCACGGCAGTGAACCCGTGTGAAGCATCCAGAGCGGAGCCTAGTCCTCGCCGAACACAGCAGTGAACCCGTGTGAAGCATCTAGTGCAAAATTCCTGGTCACGTGGAACGCGGATAACATCACTCTTTGACCCCGTAGAGAACGTCCAGAGCGGAGCCTGGTCCTCGCAGAATACGGTAGTGAACCCGTGGGAAGCATCCAGAGCAAAATTCCTGGTCACATGGAACGTGGATAACGTCACTCTTTGATCCCGTGGAAAACGTCCAGAGCGGAGCCTGGTCCTCGCAGAACACGGCAGTGAACCTGTGGGAAGCATCCAAAGCAAAATTCCTGGTCATGTGGAACGCGGATAACGTCACTCTTTGACCCCGTGAAAAACGCCCAGAGCGGATCCTGGTCCTCGCAGAGCACGGCAGTGAACCCGTGTGAAGCATCCAGAGCGGAGCCTAGTCCTCGCCGAACACGGCAGTGAACCCATGTGAAGCATCTAGTGCAAAATTCCTGGTCACGTGGAACGCGGATAACGTCACTCTTTGACCCCGTGGAAAACGTCCAGAGCGAAGCCTGGTCCTCGCAGAACACGGCAGTGAACCCGTGGGAAGCATCCAGAGCAAAATTCGTGGTCACGTGGAACGCGGATAACGTCACTCTTTGACCCCGTGGAAAACGTCCAGAGCGGAGCCTGGTCCTCGCAGAACACGACAATGAACCCGTGGGAAGCATCCAGAGCAAAATTCCTGGTCATGTGGAACGCGGATAACGTTACTCTTTGACCCCGTGGAAAACGTCCAGAGCGGATCCTGGTCCTCGCAGAGCATGGCAGTGAACCCGTGTGAAGCATCCAGAGCGGAGCCTAGTCCTCGCCGAACATGGCAGTGAACCCGTGTGAAGCATCTAGTGCAAAATTCCTGGTCACGTGGAACACGGATAACGTCACTCTTTGACCCCGCGGAAAACGCCCAGAGCGGAGCCTGGTCCTCGCCAAGCACGGCAGTGAACCCATGTGAAGCATCCAGAGAAAACACCGGACTGTGGAGTCCTTAAAATCCACGGACTATGATGTCCTTAACCTCGACCGTAATGTCTTAAAACTAACGATCAACCATGATGATTCTAGACTGATTTTACCTTGGTTAAAGGGTACATCTCTTCACTCCTTTGATATTTGGCGTCGTAATTCCTCAACGTCTTCAAAGAGGTGATGGGTCCCAGTAACCACACATTTCGTGGACTGTGGAGTACTTAAATCCACGGACTATGAGGTCCTTAACCTTGACCGTGATGTCTTAAAACTAACATCGGACTGTGGAGTCCTTAAATCCATGGACTATGACGTCCTTAACCTTGACCGTGACGTCTTAAAGCTAACATCGGGCTGTGGAGTTCTTAAATCCACGGACTATGATGTCCTTAACCTTGACCGTGATGCCTTAAAACTAACATCGGACTGTGGAGTCCTTAAATCCACGGACTATGATGTCCTTAATCTTGACCGTGATGTCTTAAAACTAACATTGGACTGTGGAGTCCTTAAATCCACGGACTATGAGGTCCTTAACCTTGACCGTGACGTCTTAAAACTAACATCGGACTGTGGAGTCCTTAAACCCACGGACTATGAGGTCCTTAACCTTGACCGCGATGTCTTTAAACTACGGTACCCTAGAGAACATCCCAAAGCAACCCCTGACCCCGTGAAATGCGGATAAGGGCGACCGCACCCAGCACTTGCGGGTCCTCACGACCCGTAAAGAAGAAAACTCTCTTGTAAGATCCTTATGACTCCCAAGGGAAAACCCGCTTAAGAATTCTCACGATTCTTAAGAAGAACTTACACCTACGGGATCCTCTTGACCTGTAGGGAGAAAACTCTTTGTGAGACCCTCACGGCTCATAAAGCTCAAAAGTCCTAGGAGGCGGATTTTAACCCTGAATCCTAAGCCATCGTTGGCCTGCAAAGAGATCAAGATAGACTATCTGCAGAACACATTCGAGGAAAAGAAACACACCAGTGAAAAGAAAAATATGTCTTCATTCATAAACCTCCCTTCGACAACAATACTCGATCTAAAGCCAGCATAAACCACTCGATACGGGAGATAACAAGGAAAGTTTCTAATCTGTATCCTATCAGGCGCGCATTTGCAACTGTACGAATGTTTAAAAGGAAATGTTACCCGAGGCACTGACGCGCATACAACGTAACGATGGTGCTCGCAATTAAAGAAAATTCCCATGAGAAAAACTGGCAGCTCATTTACGCAAGCAAGACATACGTACGACTATCTGACAAACATGAAAATTAAACAGAAAGCATGCAAACCGCCAATGATTAAAGGAGTACATTGATTCAAACATACTACATTAGTGGGAAAAGATCACCAAACAAGGGATCAGAAATACAAGGGTTAACAAAGCAAAACACAAAATTCTCCAGCTCCCTCTCCGCCTTCTCCAGCACGTCAAAATGATGATTTTCGCGAGGAGTCGCTCCCCATCGGTTGGAGCCGTGCTCATCAGTGAAAGCTGACATGACGGCCCGACGGGCTCTTATCTGACTCAGTATATGAACTGAGTGATTTTTCAGAGCTTGAGTGATTAGAGAAGCCTCGTGAAAGCACTCAAGCTTGTCCTCCGCCGCGTCAAAGATCGCCGAAGTCATCTCTGCCGGATGAGGAGGTATATCGGCGAGCACAGACAGGAGGATCATCCAGAGCCAAATGGAGCCCATGGGAAGAGGAGAGCCCCGACGAGTCACTAGCTCGTACATCACCGTGTCACATTGAGCGTCGGTGAGAAGGGGATCTGCCAGCCGCGCAGCGAAGCGAGGGATTATCTCCTCAATGGGCACCTCCTATGGTTGACGACGAGCATAGGGACCATTGCAAGCCATGACGATTGATCGGGTTCTCAAAGATGATCACCTTAAGGTATAAATGGGTTTCTCTGTGAGGAAAAGAGGTAAAGCATGGGTTCGGGATATAAAGGGGAGCATTTAATGCTATGCACAAAAAAATGCTGTGCATGGTGGGACTATTCTCAAAGCCCGGAAAGAAGGGGAGAGCATTGGAAATGAAATCCAACGACGCATTGAAATCAGATCAGGGAAATGAAACGTCCCCATCAAGCAGAGCCCTGCATGCGCAACACGTGAGCACTAGCTTTTGATTGGAAGATAAAGCGGCACTGCATAGACACAACAGAAAACTAAGCTCTGAGAACGAGAATCAAATTCTTAAAAGAAAGGTTTGAAAAGAAGAGGATGAAAAAGTGAAGGCGCTTCTGAAAGGACAATTCATCTACCCTACTCCCAAAGCAGATCCGACGGTCACAAAAGTGACAGCGTTGCACTCACGTGCAGACACGTGAGAACAACGCTGTGGGGGCATTTGTTCCCTGATTAAAAATTAGGAAAAGATTCAGAAGAGGCATCACGTGCTCACACGTGACCCGTGGTCATGTGTCGGCACGTGATAGTTAAGCAGCGGCACGGAGCATATTTGTTCTCTAATTAAAAGTCGAGAAGAAGATCCAGAAGAGGCATCACGTGCTCACACGTGACCAGTGGTCACGTGTTGGCACGTGATGGTTAAGCAGCGGCACAAAGCATATTTGTTCTCTAATTAAAAGTCAAGAGGAAGCTTCAGAACAGGCATCACGTGCTCACACGTGACCAGTGGTCACGTGTTGGCACGTGATGGTTAAGCAGTAGCTAAAGAACAGAGTGCAGAAGAAGAGAAGCCCATTCCAGGGGTCACGTGCCTACACGTGACCAGGGGTCACGTGGCCACACGTGACCAGCTTTAAGAGCCTTATTCTTTAACAGAATTAAATTCTGAGGATAAATCTTTCAAAGCTTTCCAAAATTAAGAAGGATTATCTAAAACCGTTGGATTAAAAATCTAAAGGTGATTAAATATCACCAATTTATGGAAAAATCTTGGACTTGGAAAGATTTCCTCTAAATCTAACCGAAATAACAAAGAGATATCTTTGGATTTAAAATCCAATGGTGAATAAAATTCACCTAACAATCTAAAGGCCCAGATTAATGATAAATATAAATCAAATCTCTCAATGAGAGATTTACTAAACAGATTGATTCTTTTCTTTCTCCTATAAATAGGAGCCAAGAAAAGAAGAGAAAGGACCTTTAGACCTTTTCTTTTGATACACAGAGAGAGAGAGATATAGAGCCTTTGATTCTCTGCAAAAGGAAAACCTTAGGTAAGAAAAGAAAAGGGAGGCTTCAAAAGAGAATTTAATTCTCAAAAGAATTTAACTTTTATATAAAGAAAAGAACTTAGTTCTTTCTCTGGTGGAGGATCTGCAAAGTGCACATCTCCCCATGAATTGAGAATTTAATTCTCATTGGGTTGAGATCTTGCCATACAGATCTAAAATACAGAGGAGAGTGAGTTTTGAGAATTTAATTCTCACAAAATGATAGGAATTCAATTCCTTTGAGATAAAATTAGGGTTTAACCCTATGTTATGGGAATTTAAATCCTTCAAAATGAACAGAACTAGGGTTTAACCCTAATTGAGAACATAATTCTCTCAAACTCACAGGAACTTAATTCCCTTAAGAAAAGAAATTAGGGTTTAACCCTATTTAAGAATATAATTCTTCAGAAGAAAACAGGAATTTAATTCCTCTAAAGTTTGTTGTTAGGGTTTAACCCTATGAAGAATTTAATTCTTAAAAGATGAACATATCTTTAAAACATGCAAAGAACCAGAGTCACGTGCTATCACGTGACCCCTGCAAAGATCCACAGAAAAGAACTTTGAAGCAAGCACCTCACGTGTTACCACGTGACTCCTGCAAAGATCCATAAAAAAGAACTTTGAGGCAATGCCTTGCGTGCCCCACGTGATCTCTAAAGCACACAGAGAAAAAGGCAAAAGAAACAGAAAAGAGCTCTAGGGCGCCCTCACGTGTCGACACGTGACCCCAAATGAACATTCTAACATATCAAAGCGTAAGCCCCCATCACGTGCCCACACATGATGGCTTTCAGAATTAAAAGTGTTAAACACTTATCTTTAGAACAAAATAAAGGGAAGCAGGGCGCTCTCACGCGCTACCACGTAACCCCTTGGTTGAAGCTCTAACAGATAAACACCTAAATTCTCATCACGTGACAGCACGTGATACTTCAAAGTATTCAATGCTTTTGACTGAATAAAATAAGGGGAAACAGGGCGCTCTCACGTGTCCACACGTGACCCCTCTCTCCTTAGTGTTTAACACTAGTCTGGAGATTTTGTCCCCAGTGTTTAACACTGATTTGCTTAGTGTTTAACACTAATTTGAAAACTCTGTTCCCCGTTTTCAACACTGATTATCTTTTAGTGTTTAACACTAACTTGTTAATCTTATTCCCAGTGTTCAACACTGTTGGTCTCTAGTGTTTAACACTAGCTTTAGCCTAATTGGCTAAGTTTCCAGAGGCAAAGCCTCTCCTTCAATGAACCAACAGAGGGCCAATATCCCAAACATGATTGGACTTAGCCCAAGCTGGCCATAAGTCCTCAATTCAAACTTAACTGGGCCAATGGGCTCATAATATAATAATTGATCTTAGTTTCCAAATTGGACTACAGATCACTTAATCTATCTTGGTTTAAGGGTACATCTCTTCACTCCTTTGATACTTGGCGTTGTAATTCCTCAACGTCTTCAAAGAGGTGACGGGTCCCGATGACCACACATTGATACGGACTGTGGGATCCTTAAACTCATGGACTATGAGGTCCTTAACCTTGACCGTAATGTCTTAAAACTAAACGTCGGACTGTGGGGTCCTTAAACCCATGGACTATGAGGTCCTTAACCTTGACCGGAATGTCTTAAAACTAACAACGGACTATGACTTCCTTAACCTTGACCGGAATGTCTTAAAACTAACAACGGACTATGAAGTCCTTAACTTTGACCGTGATGTCTTAAAACTAACGCCGGACTATGGAGTCCTTAAGTCCACGAACTATGACGTCCTTAACCTTGACCGCAACGTCTTAAAACTAACATTGGACCGCAATGTCCTTAAACTACCTATTGACCGCAATGTCACTAAACTAAACAACATGGCTCCCCTAATCGCTCTCTTGTCGGATCTAAACGATCCCGTTAAGTTGATCTTAGTCTAAAACTAGACTAACGTATCCTTAACAAACGTTTAAGTCGATCTTAGTCTCAAACGAGGCTAACGTATCCTTAAACACAACCCCCAAACCCAAATCTAAGAAAGATACGGATTTGGACTAGTCCACGCGCTACGGGCGACGACATAACTCAGTCTCCGTATACAATCCACGGGCAACCAAACACAAAACAGACACACGCGACACGAAGTGACCACATGGAGAAGGAGAAAGTTGTTACCGTGATGCGGTAGCGTAATTAACTGCAGGGGCTTGCGCCTGCAGGGAAGATCGTCCCCACAATCAAAAATCCCTCAAGCGAGGGGGAATCTGACAAAGTCTGCTACATCAGACGCATCCGTTTAAACCTTCGATATATGGTGCCATAAATCAACTTGGCATCTTCGGAGAGGTAGACGGATAGCACCAATTAGCATCTGCCCCGAATTTCAGGCAAGACGTCCCTGCGTCGCGCCGCCATTCGGAGGGGAACAAACTCCATAGGCATAGTACGCGTATGGCCTGTCTCCCCGATGTTAAGCAGGAGGGTGACCACCCTTTCTGCCGGGATAGAGTGGTTGGTGAACCCCGACAGGATGTGGGCGGTCGGCCTCAGGTCCGACGGGATAAGTCCCATACGCAGGAAGCTGTCGTAGAAGAGGATGTCTGCCGAGCTTCCCGAGTCGACCAATATCCTTTGCACTTTGTAACGGTGGATCCGTGCGGTGATTACCAGGTTGTCATTGTGAGGCAGGGATATCCCATGGAGGTCCTCGTCGGTAAAGATGATGGGCTCAGCTACTTTGACCCTCTTCCTGGGTTGATTGCTAGTCTCTTCAACCGTCAAGGTGAGCCGTGTCTCGTCGGCCCCAGGCGCACCCCTGCTGATTCGGCCATGATTTGGCCGATCTTCAACTCGCCGGTAAGGGGATGATGCTGTAAGTCCACGGTAGCGCCACGGCCGTCTAATAGACGCCAATATGCGGAACAAAACTTTTACGACTGGCTCTATCGCGTACTATAACCCGGATCTGCCATTAAAGCTAAACTAACATATTGTAAAGATGGTAGAATTGTTATACCGAACGATCTGAGTCCTTCGGTCTTTAACCATCATCCCACGCTTTGTTGTGGCGGCTTCGATCTTCTGAAACTCCAGTCTCGTTATCCAGGTGGCACCACGTCGACGGATCTTTAAACGGGCTCCCGCCTCTGAACCGAGGCAACTCGGTCGTCAAGTTTGCCAAAAGAGACGACCAAGATGTTGTAGAGAATGAGTAAAACACTTTGTCTCGTTACGTCCAAGGCTATGGACGAACGGTTAATGAAGTTGCCAATTGGAATCGGGTAAATGGAAATTGAGCTATATGAAATTTCCATGAACTAAACTATCATAATCTTTTTGCCAAAATCAATCATAATCACCCACAAGAGGGGGTCGGCCACTTTATAGAAGAGGGAGGGTGAGTGTAGGAGAGGGGAGGGTGAGTGTAAGCAAAAGATCAAGGAAAAATATCTTAAGCATAACAAAAACTCATTAATGCAAATGGTGACTCATAATAACACCAAGTATGAACACAATAAATGCACAATCAAAGCACCATTAATGAACAAATGTGTCACAAGCCTAATCACCACTTCTAGAACCTTCTAGAAGCATGACTCACCCTCAAGACGAAAAGACAAATTCGTATTTAACCGAATGTTAAATACGGCTGATAGAAAACTGGAAACTGACAACTTCCAAAAGTGATCCTAAAACGAATTTCAGGATAACCCCGTAACAGTATAAACATACTCGCATTTGTATTACGACTGAATAAAAATGCATCTGAGACAATGATATTATATCTACACAGTATAATACTGGGATCCGGCTTAAACCAAAGCCTACCAGTATTATCTGCCCGAAAAATGACACGTGCGAAAACGCACGTGCATTTTCCGAACCCTGCCATAATACCATACGGCATCTACAACGTTTTGCCCGAACATGGGAAAGTGTCTGTGGGGGACTCTAATGACTCATCAATACACTGGCACTGGGTATAACCACTAGCACGTCAGAGGTACAAGCTGTACGTAACGGTTTGCCTATGTATTGATTGGAAGGGAAGCTGACGAGCGAACTCATCTATAAACCCTACTGAGCTTGACAGTGACAATATCCGTACAGTCCGGTCCATTCGTCTATGAGTTTCGCATATTAGGCCTAGAGGGTCGGTAAACGTCAGACCCCCAATAGCTGCATAAGTCATGTCAGAGAGCAGCCCAGAACACCCTGAGATACTACTGGAATACCTTCCAGTAAATCTCCATTACCCTGGCCAGGGATTTTGTGTAATGGCTCTCCTAAACACAGCGCGATCTCATCCCCAATACCGGGAGAGACGAATCCCCGAAGATCTGCTCACTGCCTCCACGTGGCTCGGGACTGTACCCAAAATATACCTGTTTGCACGACTCCTTTGACCCGTGGTAGGGTATAAATCAAAGTACAGTGGGAACTCACACGAGACAAATGACGACCTCAGGTCGATGAACTAACCTGTACACATGTCACCAGGGAACTGCTATCTGACGATATGTATAATACCAACTAGCATGTTCCCGACGAGTCCTGTCTGGTGTACCCATAACCCAATGAGCACCTGTATACATCTTAGGTGATCCAACTGACACCGGTGGCTTGTGAGACCGGCCACCACCCCTCGTCAGGGTCTCAAATGTATACACTAGTCTACTCTGGAGTATCGATGCCCTGTCTCGAAACTCCCATGACTAGGGACACTTTAAGGATGTGCTTATAAACCCCAGCTCCCACATATATGATCGCCATCATACTGCTGGTAGTCAAGCAAGAATCCTATGGGCTCTATCAACATCTACATGATGATAAAGACAAACCAGATAGCATACTATCATCTCGAGTAAGACTGTTCTATCGGTATAGGTCCTCCCTCAATCATTGCAATCACGTACCTGCGATCCAATAATTGACTTAGAGGGCACTATATCCAACAGATGCTCTTGCTCTCGGTCGGCTTGTCGCTTATCCCACAAGTATCTTGCCAGGTGCCCCGAGCGGATTAACTCCTCGATGTAGTCTCAAAGCTGTTTGCAGTTCTCGGTGGGGTGTCCCTATGACCTGTGGAAACGCAATAGGGGCCTCGTGTCCGTTTGACCACCTTATGGTTGACCGGGGGGAGTTTGAAGAATCTTTTGCCCTTTGCCTCCTCCAACAGCTCCGCCTGGGAGATGCTGAACGGGGTATACTCCAGGAATTTTGGGGAGTAGGGCTTTTGTAACACCCGAGCCCAATGCTACTATTTTCTGTTATTGGTTGAGCATTAGATATTACTCATTTCATTTATCTTGCTTATTTGGGTCTTACTGTAAAATTTTATCTGGCTAAGTCATTCTGCATATAACAAATTTTAGCATCTAAAATAAAATTAAAAAAATATTCATCTTGGCCTACTTGACATCCTTAGCCTCGTGGTAGCGTCCGTGCATTGTGTTCTCGTCCCGTTCAGTGAAACGGGCGAGTTTGGATGGCTACGTGCACGTGCGTGTGTCCGTTTTGAGAGTATGCTTTTTAATCATAAAACATTTCATTTTAAAAATTTGGAACCCGCTTAAAATCCTATTATTTGAATTTCGAATTTTTGGACCCAACCCGGGCGCAATTTGGAAATGTTTCATTTGGCGCCAAAATCCCAAATTTTAATATTATTAAAACCATCACATATATTTTTCTAACTAACATGATATCTTACTGTTCATTACCTATCTTTTAAATCTTTAAGTTAACCATATAATATTTTTACAATCTTTTATATCCTTCTCAATTTATTCTCTCAGCCAATCACAACCTCCCCTTTAACCCCGTGGGCCCCACTTTCTCTCTCTCCTTCTTCTCTCTCTTTCCACTTTCTCTCTTTCTCTACCCCTTATATATTCTCTCGTACTTCTCTTTATCATTTTTCTCTTCTTGCTTCATGTCTCGTTTCTCATTTCTTTTAACTGTTCTTTCGTTGCCGGAATTCCGTCGTGCCGATGACGTTTCTCGACGTTCCAGCGAGATACCCCGACCCGTGTAGTTCCTTTGTTCGTCGTTTGGGTTCATTCCGTGAACCGTGCGCCGTCGCGAGTTTTCCCCGCCGACGGTTAACGTTCCGTTTTCCCGATTCGTGACCCATCGAGGCAAGTTAATCTTGCTACATGCTATATACTTTTATAATCTTCATTTTATAATATTATACATTTGAAAATCTTATAGTTTATATATGAAATGTCGTTGAAAAATCGGATATGACAAATCTGAAATTTACTGTACACCTTATCTTATAAAATTCATTATAAATCATAGAAAAATCATTAGGATACGTTCTTTAGTTTGTTACGAAGCTAATTCAGAATACTATAACTTTATGACATATTTACTTGCAAAATAAATTGTTTAATTAACGTAAAATGCAAATGAACACGTCTCTAAACTGCTGTCCAGGGAAATTCCAGCAGCAAACTTTCAACTTTGAATATTCATAACTTTTTGTAGGGATAACCTGAGATGCTTATACTTATAAAACTGAAAACCTTATTGAATTATCTTTGTTTTGGTATAAGATACGTCTCTTTTGGAGAACATTTGTTATTTTTAAGCTATTTTACAAATTAAGGTGACGCTAAATTTCTGAACGGAACCTTCTTATGCATGGTTAATCAATACATCTTTTATAGTTACTAATCGCTTCGAATATGCTATCCATATTAATATTATTATATCAATATTTATATCACATATTGTTTAGTTGTACATCCCACATTACCATTTTACAGTTTTATAACTTTTCGGATACCCGTTTGCATCTATCGCATTTAAGATACACATAATTGCAAGCATAGATCACACTACTACATAATAATGTGATATTAACACTCCATGTTTAATAAATTGCATCCTAATTAATATTGGAACTATAAATGTAACCCTAATCGATAACTGTGCATCCATATCCTTGAAATTATATTTATTTACATATCATATTACATGTTCCAGTTTATTGTTCTGATAGTACTCATGCTTGTTTATTTATACATATACTTATGATAGTTTGATTATGAGCACCCACATGACCTCTTGTGCTTCCTGACATGACCTGTTACACTTCCTACTTGACATGACATGGTACCGTGCACTCTTGACATGACATGACACCTTTATACATTACCTGACCTGTTACCTGATCTCATGCCTAATACTGACCAACCTGACCATTCCTGCTGTCTATCCAGACAGACCTACTCTTACCGGATTTTGTGTTGGCGTTAGTCCTTGACTACTGAATACCTGACCTGACCTACATAGCTTGGGGGTATGGGGAAATCAAAGGTGAAACCGACTTGTAACTCAACAGTTCGATACATGTTCTGATCAGTCTTACGGGCTTGGCCAGCCCCGGAGTGTTGATGCTGACATCACTCGCCCATCCTACTACCTTTTACTGCTTAGCGGCACGTCTCGGATTCAGCCCCGAGGATCTTGACCGTGGTCCTGGGCACGCACGGGATACTATTGAGTTACATCGACGATTCATCAATTGATTTCAGAGACTATAGAGTAGAAACCTGATAGGACAGTTTAGTCACCATTGCACATTACCCTGCTCTGTTATTTCTTAGTACTGCTTATTTCATGTTCATACCTGCACTGCTTATTACCATGTTCATATTATATTACTGGTTGACATGACGCGCTGACGTCTGGGTTTTGCATGGCCCAGATTCTTTACCACTGTCGCTGTCCGAGCAGGAGTACTTCAGCCAGCAGGCTGAGTTGTGAGTTCTGTAGTGGTTAGTTTATTTCCTGCATTTATTTCCTGATGTGAGCCCGCATTATGGGACACACTTTTCAGTTATTTGTATTGGATCTTTTGCTTCCGCATTTATTTATTATTGACTCCTGTTATTCTGGATTATGGACATGTGTTAGATAGTTTTATCTTGTTCTTGATATCTCTACAGCCGTAATGTGACTGTGGATGGATACTTCCTACCCACAGGTAGCATGGTTGGCTATGTCACGTGCCCAATCTTGCGTACTCTGGAAAGCGGGGCGTGACATGGTTCTTTTGGTATCAGAGCCATAGGTTAGTCGGGTTGATTCTTTTGTAGTTGGGTATTGTACCTAATACACGAATCAGAATACCCGTGTTTAGGAAACATGTCCTGCCACCTTGACCGTTTTACCATTCTTGAATCACATTCTTCCGGATTATATCTTTTACGACGTGCAAACTTACTTTGCATGTCGACTCGGAAACCTGATTTCTTGTTATCCCTAGGACTTAGGCGACTTGGGTGGAGTTAAGTAATTGTGGCTATGATACCGCGGCATAGCTACAATGCGGTACTCTATTTAAGTATCTTGGAGTTCTAGCCTTGATCCACATTCAGAATCTATCATCATGCTAATGTTGGGTGTTTTGAGTTCAGGATTATGACAGGTAAGAAGTTGAAGACGTATCAGAGGCGTGTGGACGAAGCCGCCATGTTAGGAGTGATACGTGGGATGTTGGAAAATCAGAAGAGGCAAACTGAGCTGATCCAGCAGCAAGCAGATTCATTTCAGGAGGGTTTGCAGGCTATTCAGCAGTCTGTAAACACCGCAGTATCGAAGCCAGTCGACCGAGTAGGAACCGTGGCAGATTTCAGACGATTGGGTCCTACTACTTTCACTGGCTTGGAGGAGCCGTGCCAGCCGAGCAGTGGCTAGTCAGCACGGAGAATTTGCTGATTGCGGCACAAATTCCAGAGGACAAAGGAGTTGATGTGGTGCGCATTCAACTAGTGGATTACGCCGAGAGTGGTGGCTTGTGGAGGAGAACCGTTTGCCCAAGCCAAGCAGTTGGGCGGATTTCTCTAAGAGTTTCCTGGAGAAGTTCTTTCCGCGGACTGCACGGGAGGAAATGGAAGAGAAATTTATTGGGCTGAGGCAGAATGGAGCACCCGTGGACGTGCATGCAGCAGAGTGGACGAGACTCAGCAGTTTCGCTGGACCTTTAGTCGCCAACGATGCAGACAGAGCACGAAGGTCCATGCGCAGCTTGGATGTGGACATCCAAAGGCAAACCGTCTCCCTGGGTTTGACCACTTTCTCACAGGTTCTTACGGCAGCTCGAGAACAGCAGAGCATATCAGGAAAATTGGGAGTTCACAGCAGACAGCAGTTGCGGTAAGGAAGCAGTTTTGTCGGGCCGGTCGAGTTTAGGGCTAGGCCGACAAACAATGTTCTTGCATCAATGGAAGTGATGAAAGTAAAGAGCCGGCTGTTGTTCATGATTCTATGGACGTGTTTGAAGATATATCGGGCTTACCGCCGAAGCGAGATGTGGAGTTCACGATTGACCTTAGTCCTGGTGCAGCGCCAGTGTCCAAAGCTTACTATCCAATGGCACCAGTGGAATTGGAAGGAGTTAAGAAACAAGTTGGTGAATTACTCGAGAAGGGTTGGATTCGAAGCAGCAACTCACCTTGGGGAGCCCCAGTTCTTTTAGTAAAGAAGAAGGATGGCACGAGAAGGATGTGCATTGATTATCGAGAGTTGAACCGGGTGACTATTAAGAACAAGTACCAGATCCCTCGCATTGGAGAACTTTTTGAGCAGCTTAGTGGCGCGAGGGTATTCTCGAAACTGGATTTGCGATCAGGATATCATCAGGTCCGAGTGAGAGCAGAAGACATTTGCAAGACGGCGTTTCGGACTCGATATGGACATTTCGAGTATCTAGTGATGCCCTTCGGAGTGACTAATGCGCCGGCAATATTCATGGATTTGATGAACAGGATCTTTTCACCATTCTTGGACCAGTTTATTATGGTATTCATTGACGATATTCTGGTTTACTCGAAGAGTTTGGAGGAGCATGCTGAGCATTTGAAGATCGCACTGCAGACATTGAGACAGGAGAAATTGTATGCGAAGATGAGTAAGTGCAAATTTTGGCTGGAAGAAATAAAGTTTCTGGGGCATGTTGTGTCGGGCAATGGAATCGCCGTCGATCCCGAAAAGATTGCAGCAGTTCGAGATTGGCCTATTCCAAAGAATGTTGCGGATATAAGAAGTTTCCTTGGACTCGCCGGATACTACAGAAGATTTGTGAAGAACTTCGCTCGTTTGGCAGAACCGTTGACCAAGCTTACGCGCAAGGAGGTACCTTTTGTATGGACGGATAAGTGTGCGTTAGCTTTCGAGACGTTGAAGCAGAAGTTGATAACCGCCCCTATTCTGACCGTGCCAGACAATTCCGGATGATTGGTGATTCACAGCGACGCATCTGGGAAAGGATTGGGATGTGTTTTGATGCAGCATGGGAAGGTTGTAGCATACGCATCGAGACAGCTGAAGACTCATGAGAAGAACTATCCGACTCATGACTTAGAGCTTGCAGCCGTGATCTTCGCCCTGAAGATTTGGAGACACTACCTTTTGGGCGAGAGAGTCGAAGTCTTTACAGACCACAAGAGTTTGAAATATGTGTTCACTCAGAAGGAGTTGAACATGAGACAACGCAGATGGTTGGAGCTGATGGCCGACTATGACCTTGATCTTAAGTACCATCCGGGAAAGCTTAACGTCGTGCCAGATGCGCTAAGTCGGTTACCAGCAATTCAGTTACTGACTGCACAGAGAGAGATCATTGAGGATTTTCGGAGATTTGACTTGGAGGTTGTGCTACCACACGCTACAGGACAGTTTATGCAGTTGCAAGTACAGTCGTCCTTAGTTGAGAAGATTAAAGCGGCGCAATCGCAGGATCCTAGACTGCAAAAGTTTTGAGAGCAGGTTGGAGCTGGACTACGAACCGATTTACTGATCCATGAAGATGGTTCGTTGAGATATGGTAGCCGTGTGTGTGTGCCAAAAGGAGATGTGCGTGAAGAGCTTATGAAGGAGGCACACAGTTCAGCTTACTCTGTACATCCAGGAGGGACGAAGATGTACCGAGATATTCGACAGCATTTCTGGTGGGAAGGTATGAAACGGGAAATTGCTCGCTTCGTGGCTAAGTGCTTGGTGTGTCAGCAAGACAAGGCTGAACACCAAAGGGTTGCTGGTTTGTTGCAACCACTTCCGATTCCTCAATGGAAGTGGGAACATATAACCATGGATTTCGTGACGGCTTTACCGCGGAGTCCAAAGGGCAACAATGCAGTATGGGTGATTGTCGATCGTTTGACCAAGGCAGCTCACTTTATTCCTTTTCGGGTTGGTCAATCGACGGAGACTTTGGCAGAGCGATACATGTAGGAGATTGTCAGATTGCATGGAGTGCCGGTAAGCATCGTGTCCGATCGGGACACTCGATTCTTGTCGCACTTTTGGAGGAGTTTACAAGAAAGTTTGGGGACTCGATTGAAGTTTAGCACAGCTTATCATCCTCAGACTGATGGACAATCGGAGAGAACGATCCAGACCCTTGAAGATATGTTGAGGGCTTGCATGTTGGACTTCAAAGGTTCTTGGGGGGATCATCTACACCTGGTGGAGTTTTCGTACAACAATAGCTTCCAAGCAACTATTCAGATGGCTCCGTTTGAAGCATTGTATGGTCGTAAGTGCCGTTCACCCGTTTGTTGGGATGATGTTGGTGAACGAAGGTTTCTAGGACCAGATTTGGTGGTACAGACAGTCGAGAAGGTGAATACAATCAGGAAGCATATGAAGGCAGCTCAAGACAGACAGAAGAGTTGGGCCGACACGTCAAGAAGACCTCTAGAGTTCGCCGTGGGTGATTTGGTATTCCTGAAGATATCACCGACTAGAGGAGTGATTCGTTTTGGGAGTCGGGGAAAGCTCAGTCCTCGATTCGTTGGACCCTTTGAGATATTGGAGCGTGTTGGAGAGCTAGCGTACCGTTTGGCGTTACCACAGTCCTTGGCAGGTGTGCACGATGTGTTTCATGTATCTCAACTACGGAACTATGTTCGAGATGAAACCCAAGTATTGGATCATTCGGAGTTGACTGTACGGGAGGGCCTAACTTTTGAAGAGCGACCAGTTGAAATCAAGGATCGGAGAGAAAAGGTTCTTAAGAACAAGGTTATCCCCCTTGTGCTCGTTTCTTGGGGTAATCGATCGCATGGAGAGTCCATGTAGGAGCGAGAAGACGAGATCCGACAGAAGTATCCTCACCTTTTCCTGTAGTCTTCTATCTTGTATTCTTGGAATTTCGAGGACGAAATTCTTTTGTAGTTGGGTATAATGTAACACCCGAGCCCAATGCTACTATTTTCTGTTATTGGTTGAGCATTAGATATTACTCATTTCATTTATCTTGCTTATTTGGGTCTTACTGTAAAATTTTATCTGGCTAAGTCATTCTGCATATAACAAATTTTAGCATCTAAAATAAAATTAAAAAAATATTCATCTTGGCCTACTTGACATCCTTAGCCTCGTGGTAGCGTCCGTGCATTGTGTTCTCGTCCCGTTCAGTGAAACGGGCGAGTTTGGATGGCTACGTGCACGTGCGTGTGTCCGTTTTGAGAGTATGCTTTTTAATCATAAAACATTTCATTTTAAAAATTTGGAACCCGCTTAAAATCCTATTATTTGAATTTCGAATTTTTGGACCCAACCCGGGCGCAATTTGGAAATGTTTCATTTGGCGCCAAAATCCCAAATTTTAATATTATTAAAACCATCACATATATTTTTCTAACTAACATGATATCTTACTGTTCATTACCTATCTTTTAAATCTTTAAGTTAACCATATAATATTTTTACAATCTTTTATATCCTTCTCAATTTATTCTCTCAGCCAATCACAACCTCCCCTTTAACCCCGTGGGCCCCACTTTCTCTCTCTTCTTCTTCTCTCTCTTTCCATTTTCTCTCTTTCTCTACCCCTTATATATTCTCTCGTACTTCTCTTTATCATTTTTCTCTTCTTGCTTCATGTCTCGTTTCTCATTTCTTTTAACTGTTCTTTCGTTGCCGGAATTCCGTCGTGCCGATGACGTTTCTCGACGTTCCAGCGAGATACCCCGACCCGTGTGGTTCCTTTGTTCGTCGTTTGGGTTCATTCCGTGAACCGTGCGCCGTCGCGAGTTTTCCCCGCCGACGGTTAACGTTCCGTTTTCCCGATTCGTGACCCATCGAGGCAAGTTAATCTTGCTACATGCTATATACTTTTATAATCTTCATTTTATAATATTATACATTTGAAAATCTTATAGTTTATATATGAAATGTCGTTGAAAAATCGGATATGACAAATCTGAAATTTACTGTACACCTTATCTTATAAAATTCATTATAAATCATAGAAAAATCATTAGGATACGTTCTTTAGTTCGTTACGAAGCTAATTCAGAATACTATAACTTTATGACATATTTACTTGCAAAATAAATTGTTTAATTAACGTAAAATGCAAATGAACACGTCTCTAAACTGCTGTCCAGGGAAATTCCAGCAGCAAACTTTCAACTTTGAATATTCATAACTTTTTGTAGGGATAACCTGAGATGCTTATACTTATAAAACTGAAAACCTTATTGAATTATCTTTGTTTTGGTATAAGATACGTCTCTTTTGGAGAACATTTGTTATTTTTAAGCTATTTTACAAATTAGGGTGACGCTAAATTTCTGAACGGAACCTTCTTATGCATGGTTAATCAATACATCTTTTATAGTTACTAATCGCTTCGAATATGCTATCCATATTAATATTATTATATCAATATTTATATCACATATTGTTTAGTTGTACATCCCACATTACCATTTTACAGTTTTATAACTTTTCGGATACCCGTTTGCATCTATCGCATTTAAGATACACATAATTGCAAGCATAGATCACACTACTACATAATAATGTGATATTAACACTCCATGTTTAATAAATTGCATCCTAATTAATATTGGAACTATAAATGTAACCCTAATCGATAACTGTGCATCCATATCCTTGAAATTATATTTATTTACATATCATATTACATGTTCCAGTTTATTGTTCTGATAGTACTCATGCTTGTTTATTTATACATATACTTATGATAGTTTGATTATGAGCACCCACATGACCTCTTGTGCTTCCTGACATGACCTGTTACACTTCCTACTTGACATGACATGGTACCGTGCACTCTTGACATGACATGACACCTTTATACATTACCTGACCTGTTACCTGATCTCATGCCTAATACTGACCAACCTGACCATTCCTGCTGTCTATCCAGACAGACCTACTCTTACCGGATTTTGTGTTGGCGTTAGTCCTTGACTACTGAATACCTGACCTGACCTACATAGCTTGGGGGTATGGGGAAATCAAAGGTGAAACCGACTTGTAACTCAACAGTTCGATACATGTTCTGATCAGTCTTACGGGCTTGGCCAGCCCCGGAGTGTTGATGCTGACATCACTCGCCCATCCTACTACCTTTTACTGCTTAGCGGCACGTCTCGGATTCAGCCCCGAGGATCTTGACCGTGGTCCCGGGCACGCACGGGATACTATTGAGTTACATCGACGATTCATCAACTGATTTCAGAGACTATAGAGTAGAAACCTGATAGGACAGTTTAGTCACCATTGCACATTACCCTGCTCTGTTATTTCTTAGTACTGCTTATTTCATGTTCATACCTGCACTGCTTATTACCATGTTCATATTATATTACTGGTTGACATGACGCGCTGACGTCTGGGTTTTGCATGGCCCAGATTCTTTACCACTGTCGCT
Source organism: Agapanthus africanus (assembly GCA_030015575.1). Taxonomy (NCBI): domain Eukaryota; kingdom Viridiplantae; phylum Streptophyta; class Magnoliopsida; order Asparagales; family Amaryllidaceae; genus Agapanthus; species Agapanthus africanus. Next base: position 450,600,630 of record JASDDO010000010.1, on the reverse strand, counting down.
GTCCGAGCAGGAGTACTTCAGCCAGCAGGCTGAGTTGTGAGTTCTGTAGTGGTTAGTTTATTTCCTGCATTTATTTCCTGATGTGAGCCCGCATTATGGGACACACTTTTCACTTATTTGTATTGGATCTTTTGCTTCCGCATTTATTTATTATTGACTCCTGTTATTCTGGATTATGGACATGTGTTAGATAGTTTTATCTTGTTCTTGATATCTCTACAGCCGTAATGTGACTGTGGATGGATACTTCCTACCCACAGGTAGCATGGTTGGCTATGTCACGTGCCCAATCTTGCGTACTCTGGAAAGCGGGGCGTGACAGCTTTGGCCGCTCAATCTTCTTTTTATCCTCTCTTGCCCTCTTCTTCTGATTGGTCTGGTCTGTCCGAGGTAGGTTCATGTTCACCTCGGACTCGAGCTAGATCTCTCGTTTGGTCCAGGATTTTACCTCGGCCATGGTCTTAGGTTGCGCTAATGTAAAGGAGCGGAGCCAATCCTTGTGCCTAAGACCCGACCTAAGGGCAGTGATGATCGTCTCATCCCGGTGCTCTGGGACCTTAAGGAGAGCGTTGTAGAAGCGGGTGACGTATCTTTATAGTGAAAATATGATCGACGGTCCGCTTCTGCCGCCTGTTCCCGACCAAATGGCTGAGGAACTGGATGACTAGCTCATCGAAGGTAAAGATTAAGCGTGGCGTGAGTCCTCGGAATCAGTCTTGTCCAGAGCGGATGAGAGTGGCGGGAAAAGCACGGCATTGCACGGTGTCAGAGTTGTCCTGGAAACTCATCCCTGCTGTGAACGCGTCCAAATGGTCTTTCGGGTCTGACTTCCCGTCAAAGAGGGAGACCTTTGGGGGCTTGTTCCTAGAGGAGACGTAGACAGCGAGCAGCCCTTCAGTGAAGGGCTTCGTAAGCGAGTCGGCGGCGTATCTAGCCCCGTCGCTTGATGGGCGACTTTCCCGATGTATACCCTTGATTTTCTTTTCGAGGGCATCGAGTCGGTCGTGGTATCCTGAGGATTCGGCATACTCGGATTTATGGCCCCTGCTGCTGTCGACCTGCGCCTGGTCGCGGTTCCGGTTCCGTTCAATGAGGTTCTTCAGGTCTCCTAGCGAGGTCGTCCTTGAGCTACCGTGGTGAGTCCCATCCACGTGACCCCGTCGAGGGAGAGGGCGCCGGCCATGACTGGGAGCAGGCGAGCTGACCGACACCTCCTCGGGAGGGACAGGAGCGCGATGGGGCTCAGGGCGGGGTGCTCTTTCATAAGACCTCGGCGTCGAGCTGTGAGGTGCCCACCGGGTCATCGAATTGGTCGGCCCAAGGGATATGTGGCCGCCGGAGACAGCGAAGTGGTGCTCGGAGGTGCCAGCGCGGGCTGTGTCTTCTATCCCTATGTGTCGCTCCTGAGATGGGGGAGTGGCGACTTGGGGAGCTTGTCCCGCCGTTTGGACACGGACAAGCGCATCCACGACGGACGCGAGCTGATCTATTCGATCAAACAGTGCGTGAGTGGCGTTCGAGGGAGGAGGGGATCCATCCGCACCTCCGTTGTGGGGAAGACGGTGGCTAGTGCTTGGATCGTCGCGATGATCACTCGCCATGAGTTTGAGATCAGAAGATCAATTTTCGTTGAGTGGAATATTCGAGATTCCCACAGATGACGCCAACTGATGGAGCTCAGGATCTCCTTCAGATGTTGTCTTCCGTTGATCTGCTGTGAGTGGCTGAGATTGGATTTGAAAGTTGCCTCTTGATGCATGTGGATCTCAATGGGCTTGATTTGGAGTGAAGCCGAGCTACCTGCAAGGAAGTCCCGAGGTGGTTGTACCACCGTGGACCTTCCGACGATCAAGTTAGTCGAGGTATTTGGGCAGAGTAGCGGCCTATTGGGTAATAATTGCCTTACCCGAGTCATCTGAGAGAGGGGTTTATATAGTGGCAGCCATGGGCTGGCGAACGCGAGATTCACACCAGCTGTTACGTCCCCGGACGTTACGCCTGCGTGAAAGGCGGGATCCCCCATTAATGATGAGATACACTCGTTAATGGGGGAACGCGATGGCGTGGAACACGGGATCGTGGGCGTCGGATATCTCGCGTCTAGCGAGATTCGCGGAACCATGGTGGAGACGCCTGTGATCTGTGCTGTGGGTCGGTTGGTGATACCGAGGAAGCTAAGGTCAGCGAGAGGCTCGGGGGCGAGCGAGAGGCCGAGGGAGCTTGGTTCTGTGATAGCTCGGAGGCGGGCTAGGAGGGCTGAGGGAACTCAGCGTGCAGGAGGGCTCGGAGGCGAGCCAATGGTTGTTTGTAAGACGAGCATAGGAGTGGTCTGGAAGGACACCGAAGGTCGGGAACATTCTCGGGTCGAAGGCCCGGGGTATGCTTCCAATGTACCGTTCTTGCTTTTTTCTCGTAAGTTTTGGGACACGTCATCTGCCACGTGTCACGATCTGGGGAGTTCCCAGTATCGAGCATCATCAATCCCATATTGCTCACATGTTAAGTTGTATCGATCATGTATAATGCACAGATTCAGCTATAAATATTTTTGATCATCTTTCGTCCAACGCGTTATACGTGGGGTTAAAGTCTTGTTAGAGGTTATTTGTGGTTTTTTAACTTTTGTATGGATTTGTTTCCTGGAATCAATCGAGATGCTTGGATGCAGACTTTAATTTTCCTGTTCTTTATCCTTTTGTTGACTTATAGTTTCATTAAAATTATCTCAATGGAAGCGGGAGTATTTTACCTTCTTTTAAATAAAAAAAAAACTATTTATTTAAATTTCTGGAGTTTGTGATTTTTACATGCAAATTTACCGATAAAATTATCATCTTTCTCGTTTTAGTACACTCTGTAATCATTCTAGAAGAATAAAAGGTGGTATATTTCTTCTCAGAAAACATCCAACGTTTAGCCATTAGCAGAAAAAGTGTTGCCGGTATGTCAAATAAATCATAGACTCTATCTTATCCTTTGTAGAAATTTGTGGAACCACAAGCACCTTACTATTTAAAGGTTTTAGTTTATTTGGTACAGTGTAAAGGAAAGAATGGGCTGGGGTCGACCGCAACCCCACGGCTATGATCACATAACCCATGAGCCATGGAGCCCCCATGCTATTTGCTCTCGAGTGACCCACGAATCATAGAAGCCTCTCGAGTGACCCACGAGTCATGCAGTTTAGTCGTTTAATACTCAAAACGACTAAACTACTTGGAACTCTCTCTTTGTTCTGTTACACGATACCCTTTTTTTTATGAAAAAAGATAAGCAACAATCGCACTCAATTGTAATGGGCTATTAAACTTTCAGTTTTTCTATTGTCTTCATAAAGTATCTTGAGCAGAAGTATTTAATAAAAACGAAAAACGATTAAAATTCAGGGTATTGTGGAATGAAATTTTGAAAAATAATTAAAATTTCATGCAAATTGGCCCATAAAACAGGAGAATTCCCCAGCATGAGGCAGGTAGTAAGAATATTATTCAAATAATATCTAATCCCACGCATTAATAATTTTTTATAATTTAACAACAATAGTGCTTAATCTTTTAATTGGGTATCTTATGATTACACGCCAATTAATCATTAATTAATATGTGAAAGTTCATTCACCTTCCATTTGTTTATCCTCCTCTAATAGGGACATTCGAGGGGCAATCAAACATGAAATATTTTAATCGGCTTTTGTTATCATTAGATATAGACAAGATCCTCAAAATCTCTTTTCCAACTAACTAATTGATTTTTGAAAAAAAAAAAATTAGTAGAGAAAATTGTGTTTGAACCCTTGGGGGCCACCAAAAAAAATATTAAAAAATATCATGGTTAGAATTTGTAGGTCCGAAACAAATAATCGAGGGTAAGTTGTCAAAAAAAACCCAAGCACTTTCTTCCGCTATCAAAAGCCCCCGGCCTCGAAGCAATAATCAAAAACCCGTGGAAATTTTTCCCGCGATGTCTGCATTAGTAGCCTGTTGTATCTAACTAATTCATACAAACTACTTACATATCGCAGAAAACGGTTTAAATATCGCAGGCTGCTGTTTAGATATCGGATGAAATTAGATATACCAAGAAACTACTGGATATCATATGTGAGGGGTTTTTTGACAAGTAAATTTTTTTTTTTGGGGGGGTTTGACTAGTTTGGAGACCGGTTTTCTTTGGGCAATATAAAAAAGTGCTTGGTTTTTTTTTTTTGACATTTTACCCAATATGCAGAGGATCCAATCATGTCAGTCCCACAAATATCGATTTAGTACTGGTACATGTCTATCATGGTAATAAAGTATAACTGTAGTAATATAAGCTGTTAAAAAAGTTCAAAGCTTCAAGCTTTTTTAGAAACCGGCTTGTTAATATCTCGTTTGAGTTCGTTTGACAACCATACGAACCGAAGTTGAACATAAATTTAATCTTGGTGACATAAATAAACAAACACGGCAGGTTTGAGGTTGGCTGGTTTAAGACTCGAGTATGGTCTGAAAATTTGTGTCTAACTTGGAATTCATCACAAGTAAATAAATGTAACTCATTCTTAAATGTAGGTCATTATTATTAAGCCGTTGATGTCAACATGTGGTTTCCATCATAATAAATATTGAGACAAATATTGTAAGAATCTAGATAATTATAAAAACTTTCATTAATTTTCCTGGCATGGTTCTAATCAAGTTTTGAACTTGGTTATTCAGTTATAACAACTATATGTCAAATATAATATTGAATATCGATATGTTTTTTGAAATATCCTTATAATTATTTATAGCAATTTTTTAGACTTTAAATAGCCTTAACAAAACTCATTGGCCCGGCCCGACAAAAGCTCGTTCTGGACTTGTCCGACAAATAAATAAGCGAAGTCTTGAACAAGTTTTTAAATCTAAGTCTCTACATGTACTATGCATGTATTTGAGTAAATGAGTAGTTTCTAATCCTTATTTAACAGATGATATAACCGATTTGGTATGCATGTGGAGTTTTGAATGCAAATGATTTCGAAACAAGAATGTAATATTCTTCCACTCCTTCCCGGTTATTTTCCGAAGTCCTTTTTCACTCTCTTTTTTCTTTTCACCCAAATACAAGTCTCCCTAGAATTTCAACTAGAATTTCAAGAAGCATAAATTGATTAGTTACTCTATACTTCTAAAAACTATGCTCTCTATATATAAATTTTCAAATTTATCTTTAGAATAAATCTCTCTATTATATTATGTAGGATTAAACTAGTAATTTATCATTTATTACATTTTATGTAACAGAATATTCATGCTCTTTAAGAGTGTAAAAGCAAAAGGATTTGTACAAAAAAGGAGGGAATATTATTTTTGCTAGCAATGGCCTCTAGGCAAATGCCAAGAAGCCTGTCCAAAGTTAAAATTCGAACAAAAATATTATTATAACTTTATATCGATGTTAAGTGGGAAAAAATTATGTATACAAATAAATCATAAGAAAGGATAAAGAAAATTGCAACATAAATTCGGAAAACAATATCAAATATTAGCAACCATTGATCAACAACCTTAAGGTTTTAGAAAAATAAACAGTCATGAATAAAAATACTCAAACAACTAACAAAAACTTTGTTTCTCTTGCCGCGCATTCCAGTGCTGCTTCTCGAACACAAATGTAAAGTCACATAGAACAACACATAAAGTCATAATTTTGGCGGCATAATAATTCTCATATCTGCTTACCAATCGATTCAATTCGCTAACCAAGTACAAATTACATAATCGATGAGTCTAATTTTTTGCTCATTTTAAAAGCTATCACTCATTTTAATAACTATCACGGCTTAGATCTATTAGATGAATATTTTTAGGGATGTAAACAGAGCGGGATCGAATCGGGTATAAGTATTATTATATCCGTATCCGGTGACTATTTACGGATGCGAATACGGATATGAATTGTTATACGTAACAACAATTTACTATCCATATCCGTTACAAATCGAATACAGATTGAATATTGTAAAACCATATCCGCTAAAATCGTATACTAATACTATTGGGAATTTGGGATAAATATAAAAAAATTATGATTTATAACTACAACTAATAAAATATTTAGATTGATTGACCAATATTTTTATATTAAAACAATCATATCAAGTTCATAAGTCTAAATAGTTTCATATAACATCAAGTCAACCAACCATCTATAAGACTAGCTATAGCTAATAGTAATTAGTAGTTGGATAGTGGATACCATTAGATTGAAAATGCAAATTCGGATCCAAAAATTTTATTAGTATCTGGATTCGAATTTGAATCCGATTGGGATACAAATTTCCTATTCGAATCTGTACAGATATGGATTTTTAGTATCCATACCTGCAAGTTGTCGAATTCAAAAACGAATCCGGATCGGAATATCCGCGCATGTTCACATCCTATTTTTTTCCAAAAACTTTTCCAAATAACATGATATCTTTATGTAAAGGATAAAGAAGTTGATTAATTTGGAGCTTTTATACACACACACACAAATACATACATAATGATGAAGGAAAGAAGTCAGGAGGGGATTTCTCCTGAGGTCATAGGAAAAATACATCCTCCATCATTTTTTCCGACGATCGGCATCCATCATCATCATCGTTATCATCTAAGATGTGCATACACCAAATTTCATGTGATTCCACCACTTTTTCACCGTTGAATTAGCAATGTAAAAAGTTCTATTGTCGGTAAACCATTAATTTTACACCAACTAAATCAACGGTAAAAAAATGGTATAATCACATGAAATTTGGTGTATCCACATCTTAGACGATAAAGATGGAGGTGATGTATGCCGATCGTCGAAAAAAATCACGGAGGATGCATTTTTCCGACGCCATAGGAGTAAATTCCCTTCTATGGCACCTTTCCTCTATTCACCTTATATATATATATATATATATATATATATATATATATATATATATGATAAATCCAAAAAGGCGAGTAAAATAATTCCATAAAGGAAGCTCTACTTGAGGCATGCATTTAGTTGAGAACATAGAAGGAATTATAGCCAAAGAGGGGCAAATTAGGAAACAAAATACTTGAAATCAAAGCTTTGGAGCTCCCAACAACAACTGCAGCTTTTAATTTATATATAGAGAGGGTGGAGAGAGGGTGGGGGGGGGGGGTTTTTGTGCATCAAATAAACATCTTTATTTCTACTATTATAATGCAAAAAGAAAGGATGTATGTGACGCACTCATGTTTTTTTTCAAATTTAATATTAGAAAAGATGAAAAATATCATTTACTCTAAAATGCTCATGTCATCGAATTTTTTAGACGAGAAAATATTTTAGCATCAACAGTCATACAACAACAAAATATAGATATAAACAAACATATATTAAACAAGGCTAACAAAAATTTGAACAAGCTTTACAAATTTAAAAGAAACGAACAAACTTTTCTTAAGAAATTAAAAATACCTTATTTTTTATTTAAGTATAATAAATTTCTCATCAACAAATCACACAGTATATTTCATATATTTCAAAGTAATTCTCAAAATTACTTTTATGCTTTTGAACAAATATTTATGAAATCATACCTAAATTCTCATATCTATTATAAAATAATAAATTAGTTAAAAAGAAATTAAAGGAATAAAACACACACACATATATCCAATTTTCAAACATCCAACCCTCATGTTTTTCACCGATTCACTCTGGCCACCGTGATCTACATATATTAAATGGACTATGTATCAAGTTTTACGAGATTTGGAGACTTTTAGCAAACCTATCAAGCGATCTTGTTTTTCATGCATCATAAAGCCCACTACTAGAAACCGTGTGTATTAGGGACGGGGTATTAAGAACCATTCATTTATATACGGTCCCTAATAGGGTATTAGAGATCGTATAAAATATACGGTCCCTAATAAACGGTCGCCAATGCTTTGACGATCGTGTATTAAGTACTAGCAACCGTATAAAACAGTCGCTAATACCCCCTCAATATTTCACCCGCGAAGGCTCTCTCTCCCCTTTTTTCTCAATTTTCACACGCGCGGGTTCCCTTTTTTTCCTTCTTTTCTCCCCCAATTCTCTTAAATTCCTCCCAAAAATTTCCCAATTCTTCACTAATTTATTCGCTAAGCTGTTGCTGCTATTGGAGCTTAAAATCGCCTTCCTCATTTCTAAATCCGGTCCAAGGTTACTGTTTCCCCCCTCCGCTTATTATTTTTTTGAATTAAATCAAGTAATTGTGAAGTTAGGTTATGAAAACCTTTGATTGGGTGTTGGGTTTTAGGATTGGGTGTTGGGCTTTAGATAAGAAATTAAAGAGGTGTTGGGTTTTAGGATATATGAAGAATTAAAGATAAGAAATTAAAGAATGTGTTTGGTGTTGGGTTTAAGAATATGTTTGGTGTTTAGTTTTAGAATGAGATATTAAAGAATATATTTGGTGTTGGGTTTTAGGATTTAAAATGGAGAATTTAAAGAGTGGTTGATGGGTTTTAGGATTATGGATGTGCAAGTTGAGAATTTGACATAACAATTTGAAGAGTGTTTGGTGCAAGTATGCGAGTGTGTGTGCACGCACGTATGTACGCTCTTGCATGTGGGTATTTGTGTGTATATATGAGTGTGTATGCGTGCGTACGTAGGCGAGCGAGTGTATGTGTAAGCGAGTGTGTGTGTGAGCATGCGTGCGCGTATGTGTGAGTATGTGAGTGCGTATATATGTGCGTATGTGCTTGCGTGTGAAATATTTTATAAATTCATCATAACTTTTAGTTTGTATTTTGTAAATTTAATAATTCAAAATCTTGTAATCGTGTATGATTTAATGCTGGTGGATTCATATTGTTCTCTGATCTTTCAGCCCGCGAGATGACTCTCTCCCTCCCATTTCCCCCCAATATTTTCACAGCCCACAAATATGACCCCAAGAGGTGATTTCCCTCTTCATTCTTCCCCAAATCTTCCAAAAAAATTCTCTTTTCTTATCTAAATTTTTTTAGGTATTGCTGCTGCTGCTGGCGGTGGTGTTCAAAATTCGATCAAAAGTTAGGTTTTTTCTTCTTCAATTAAATATGGATGTTAGGTTATGAATTGTAAGTTTAGCTTATGAATTGTGATGTAATTTTGATGTTAGATTGTAAAATTGTGATGCAGATGTTAGGTTATGAATTTTTGAAATTAAATGTGGATGTTAGGATTTTTCGATTACATGTGGATATTAGGTTGTGAAATTTGTGATGATGGTGTTTATCGCTGAAATGGGAGACGGATCCGGGATGGATCGTCTTACCAGAATTTGGGGACAGATACTATTTGGGTTTATCCGTCCATCTCTCCGAATATACCAAGTTGATTTATGACACCGTGTCGGAGGTTTGGACGGATGCGGCCGTTGTAGCAGACTTCGTCAGATTCTCCCTCGTTGTGAGGGGCTTTTGATTGTGGGGACTCTCTTCCCTGCATGCACAAGCCCCTGCAGTTAATTACGTTACCGCATAGTGATAACCAATTTCTCCTGCTCCAGAAGGTCATTTCGTATCGCGTGTGTTTGTTTTATTTTTTGGTTGCCCGTGGATTGTATACGGAGACTAATTTATGTTGTCGCCCGTAGGGCGTGAATTATCCAAATCCGTATATTATTAGATTTGGGTTTGGGTTGGTTTAAGGATCGTTAATCTCGTTTAAAATTAAGATCAACTTAAATATTTGTTAAGAATACGTTAGTTTATTTTTAGAATAAGATCTACTCAACAAGGTTTTGGGATCATTCAGATCCAACAAAAGAGCATTTAGGCTCCATTGTTTTAGTTTAAGAACGTTACGGTCCGTTATTAGTTGAAGAATGTTGCGGTCCATTCCTAGTTTAAAGACGTTGCGGTGCATAGCTTAGTTTAAGAACGTTGCTGTACACAGGGATGTGCTCATGGGTTTGGAAGTGCACCATAGAGCTGTTGGTTGTCGGGACCTTCCACCTCTCTGAAGACGTTGAAGATTTACAACGACATATATCAAAAGTATGGAGAGATGTACCCTTGAACCAATGGCCGTTAGGAGATTAATAGTCGTGTTTGGGACTAAGACCAATTTGGAAAATGATGAGCACATGGGCTTGGCTGATCTGAATTAGGAATTTTTGGTCAACTTGGACATAGCCCACTCAGTCTTTGAATAAAGTGTTAAACACTTGTTTGGGCCCAGTCCCTTTTCTGTGCAAACAGTGCTGAGAATTGATATGAGCTCTGACGCTTACCCTTTATTTTACTTTATTCTCCCTTTTTTGAGTGTTAAACACTCTTTATAATGCCCACGTGCGGAACGCGTGAGGCGCTGAGCGCCAGCAACTAAGTGCTAGGCACTCCTTATTAGGCAGCGTCTACGTGAGGCGCTTGGCGCTTAGCGCCAACCATTGAGTGCTAAGCACTCTTTATTGGGCAGCACCCACGTGAGGCGCTTGGCGCTGAGCGCCAACCATTGAGTGCTAAGCACTCTTTATTGGGCAGCACCCACTTGAGGGACACGTGAGGCGCTTGGCGCTGAGCGCCAACCATTGAGTGCTAAGTACTCTTTATTGGGCAGTGCCCACGTGAGAGACACGTGAGGCGCTTGACGCTAAGTTTTCTTTGTATATTCTGTTCTGAAAAGTTCAATTCTGTGTTTTTTTCTGGATCTTTGATCCCCAAGAACAAATTCATCCTCATGAGAGTTAAATTCTTATTTGTGGGAAACTTGTCTTGTGGATCTCAGATCCAGAGAAAGAACTATATTCTTTTATGAGGGTTAAACCCTTGGGTATGCAAATGAGATGCTATGATCTCTATTTTTTTTTGTTTTTTACCTCGAAGGAAGGTATTCTTTTTTCTTAAAGCTTTCTGCCTTTTTTTTCTTGAAACTTATAGGGGGGTCTCTCCGTTACCAGATTTGAAATCTTGGGTCCTTTATATAGTAGAGGCTAGTCTGTTGATTTAGTTGAAGAAATCTCTCATTGAGAGATCCTTAATTGATTTGGGGATTTTATCCACCGTTGGATCTTTGATCCAAGGACTTCTGTTTTACAGAATATATTTTTCTTATTTTTAATAAGATTGGGGAAATATTTTCCCATACAGAGCTTATTCTGTGGCTTGGTGATTTTTTAATCACCATTGGATTTTTTAATCCAACGGTGCTCTTTTTTACAGAGAATAATTTTTCTCGTTTTGAGGAATATTTCCTCAACATAATTTTAATTCTGTATTTTGATAATTTGTCATCCCCGTTGGATCTTTGATCCAATGGCAGAGGACTTTTAGTTCTGGCGCCGGCGCTCTCGTGTGGGACACGTGAGGCGCTGCCTCAGAGTTTTTAACTCTTGGCGCTGACGCTCTCGTGCAAGGCACGTGAGGCGCTGCCTCAGAGTTTTTTTACTCTTGGCGCTGCCTTTCAAATTTCAAATAGAGATTTGCTCTTTTGAGGAAACAAATGCCCCCTCACCATTGCGCTCACGTGGCTCACACGTGAGTGCAGCGGGGGTCGCCTTTCCACCGTTGGATCTTCTTGGAAGTTGGATCGACTTCCTGTGCCTATAAGTAGAGCTTTTGGCCCTTGAGATGACTGCTGCTCATCTTCTCTTGTTCTTCTTTTTTCTTGAGAATTTAATTCTCATTTCAGAGCTTAAATCTCTGCCCAAAGAAATCTCTTTTAGAGTTAGAACTCTGTCCAAAAATTCGGTAAGGATTATAATCGAACCCCTTAACAGAGCTTTGCTCTTCTGAGATAGTAGATCTTAAGATGTATTTTAGGATTTCTTTAACCCGTTAATTAGAACAATGATCATCTTCCATAAAGAACTCTTAGAGTTTGTTTTGCAGATCTTAAAGATCTTGAGGTTTTACTTTGTAAAAAGCTTTGCTTTAGAGGGTTCTGGTAGATTGTACCATTATTTTTACAGAGTATAGCTCTTTAGAAATTTTTGAGGAATTTTATTCCTCAATTGAAATTGACAGATGTGAGCTCTGTTTGTAGAGGATAGCTCTCGTGGGGGTTTAACTCCTTGGCCCAATAAAATTTCTTAGGATTCCATCTTTAATGAGTGACTGCCCATCAATGATGGAATGTCATCTTGATCTTATTTTAGACTCTAAGAATCTTGATTTTTAATTGCTAATTTTTTATTGAATTTTCTTTCCAGATACTATGGTTGTTTATCTGTATGATCTTGACGAGATTATCTCGTATGAAGACATTCGCGTCCAAGACCACTGTCAAGACCGGGAATTTACGGATGCCCAATGCGCTGAGGTGATGCGTCGCTTTGATGAACATAACGGTCAACTACTCCTCCGTCGCTCCGCTCTTTTGAAAATTATCGTGGGGGCGATTTGGGAGGCACTTCCTGAATTTAACGAGGCCGTGCCGCTTGAAGCGCTTGATGATGCCAAAGACAAGGTGCACTCAATATATCTGATGGGCCTGATCTCGAAGAGGCGGCGGGATGATCTTGTCGATATTTTGCATCAGCTCTTCCAACAGACGGCGATAATCTCTGCTTACGAGAGGACGGACGATATCAGCAGGAATCCCGACGCTTACTTTCATGAGAAAATGCATAAGAAAATGGTCAAAAAAGCCAGAAACATTTTCCTCGGACTTGCTTCTGAATTCTTAAATCCATTCCAAGGATTCAGTGTCTTGCCCCTGTAAACATTTTGATGATATTTCGTTTTATTGTTACCACTGATGTATAAATTTTCTCAAGTATGAATGTCAAAATTTCCCTTTCTTTCATACCACTGCTCATAGGCGCCTCCTGTGAAGTAATAGTTACTCGGATATAAAATGCCGGGGCCCCCGTGTTATACGTATGAGACACGTGAGCCGCTGCCTCAGAGTTTTTAACTCTCGGCGTTGGCGCCCTCGTGCAAGGCACGTGAGGCGTTGTCTCATTACTATAAGGCACGTGAGGCGCTGCCTCGTTACTGAAGGTGTCTTTTCACCTTCTTTCTCTATTTCCTGTGAGTCGACTATCTTGTTCCTTTTACCCCCTTCTCCAGCCTTGGAAATAGTTTCATTATGCACAAAATTTTCCGTGCGTTGATTTGAACATTTCTCTTTATAACCCGAAGCTACGTCTTCCTTCTTCTCTTCAAAGAGAAACCCATTTCTACCGGCAGAACTCAAACAAACTAAGAGCTATGGCTTGCAATCGTTCTCACGCTTGTCGGCAACCATGGGAAGTGGCCGATTCCTCGTTTTGCTGCACGGCTAGTAGACCCTCTTCTTATCGATGCTCAGTGTGACGCGGTGACGTATGAGCTCCTTACTCGTAGAGGCTCTCCTCTTCCTATGGGTTCCATTTGGCTTCGGATGATCTTTCTATCCATGCTTGTTGACATCCCTCCTCATCCGGCAGAGATAACACCGGCGATTCTCGATGCGGCGGAGGATAAGATCGAGTGCTTTCACGAGGCACGTTTGATTACCCAGTCTTTGAGGGACCGATCAGTTCAGCTGCTGAGCCAAATACGGGCTCAACGGGCTATCATGTCTGCCTTCGCTGATAGGCACGGTGCTAATCGATGGGGAGCAACTTCTCGCGAAGACCACCGCTTCAACATGGTGGCGAGGGTAAAGAGGGAATTGGAGAACTTTGTATTTTGTTTTGTCAACCCCTGTATCTCTGATCCCGCATTTGGTGATCTCTTTCCCGTAGATTAGTATGTTTGCATTAATATATTTCTCTTATTATTGACTGTTGAATGTTTCTTGTCGAATGCTTCCCTTTCATCGCATA